>CM057932.1:12124197-12724197 GCA_030141595.1 Chydorus sphaericus | reverse complement strand
AAATAAATTTATACAAAAGAAAATTCAAGAAGAAAATACTATTAAAAACATACTGAAAATCCGAGCGGAAGAAGACCCTTAGCTGGATGCTCTTAATATCATCGCCGTTATCGCACATAATTCGAGCGAGAGTCACTTGACGAAGACTGGCCAATTGTTCTTCCAGAAAAATTAAAACATTAACAACAACTTCTTATGATGTAATAAAGCGAAGTAACTTACGTGGAGTAAATTCAGCTGTAGCTTCCTCAAAGTAGAGTCGATCACCACGACGCAATCGGGCCATTTGATCTCCAATAAGGCAGAGGAAAGTGGGTCCCAGAATGGCGCCTTCCACCGGCCGTTCAGAGACTCCACCGATATAGAGATCCACGTCATCGATGTGCCCGTAAATCCTTCTCATTCCCTCTACCACCTTTACAAAGCATTCTATTTAGATAGTATCACTCACTACATTAAAGATTTATAATACCAAAGGATCGAGAACGTCGAGGAGATCCTCCCAGCGCTGAGCTCTCGGTTTTCCGCAAAGTTCTCGGTAATCGTTGTAAGGCGGCAGTCCGTGCTAATTCGTGTATACATGTACATTTCAAATAGGAACAAAATTGAAATGATAAAATATTAAATTACATCACGTCCTCGTTGAAGATTGAGCGCAATCAGATCCATCCCGGATCCTGGTTTCGTTTGAAAGAGACGATTCTTGATCTAGATAGAACATCAAAGACGTTAAAGTTGCATATACCTCTGATAATTAGAAAAGTAGTCAACTTCTTCTGTGAAGGCTCGATCCATTTTCTGAGAGGCTTGCATCAAGAGTCCTCGAACTAGCGTATCGACGCCATTATCCTCGTAAAGTTCAAAGGGTTTGAACTGGTGCTGATGCATCAGTAAACTTTGAGTTTGTCCTCCAAACGCAGTGTAGCCCCTATGGATACAACATCCATGGTTTAAAACATCTTTGTTAAGTATGTGGTTTAGAAACTTTTGCATACTCGATGATTCCCTGAACCAGACTATGTCCCATCCTGAAAGCGGCGGTAGCAAACTCGTTAGTTACGCTAGGATTGATTGTAGGATCGTACAAATTAGTTACTGTACTGCCGACCCCTGATTTTAACTGAAACGTAGTCATGTACGAATCGCCTACATAAAAAAATACTTATTGAATGTATTTAAAGTTGCATTATGGTTATTTTTACCCAAAAGAATGGGAAGGAATTCATTGTAAGTGATTTGTTGCACTTCAGCTCCTAGAATCCTGCGACTCTCTTGATACAATCTTTCATCATCCCAATGTGGATTCAGTTGCTGCAAAACCGATGCTAAAGATTTTTTAAATAAAGTAAGTATTTAACATATACCATCTAAATTTTATAAGCAATTTACCAATTCTGTTGTGCTCTCGAACCCAAATAGTATGCATAACAGCCAGTTGTGGTTGCTCATTAACACGTCCATCACCTAATAAATAATAATTATATCATATGACCTCAACAATGAATTAAATTAATATATTGACCTGCTCGGAAGCAGAATCTTTGTCGTAGAACATCAGCGCATTCTTCCGCTTTGAAAGGTAGAAGAGCATGGCCTTGTACCGATCGCTGCATACTCAGTCGACCACCTCGAAAGTTACGGAGCTCCCGAGCCTCTGCGTCGTTAGACCCGTAAACAGTGGAACCGTCGATGAAGGCCGTAACTTGATTCTGCTGTTCTCTAGGTCCGAAAGTGCACTGAGGCCGGACGGCCGGTAAGGATCGGACGAATTCCATACAGCGCTGATTGAATGGAGCATAGAAAGGATCATCTGCTGGAATGATGATGGGGAAACAATCTGGATGGCGGAGAGAGTCTTGGATAACCTGGCCGTCTTGGCAACAAGTCACTCCCGAAGCATTTTGACCTACGGTTAATAGATTTAAAAAATAAAACTTTTATTGCACCTTAATGCGATAGACTTTCTCCATACTTCCAATTACGACTATCTATTCGATCATTCAAACTAGATAAATAAAATTTTGAAAAGAGTTTAATGATAGGGACTTGAAACCAACGCGAAAGTATCTTATCAGATCGTGCTACTTTCAAGCCGCATATTTTTTTTTTTTTTTGCACATCTCCTTCCCATTAGTTCATAAAAGATATTATTATTTATTGCGTGCCTTTCTAATGGAGCTCGCTAGCTTGACATGCAACTCTAAAATGTCGCCATTATTTTGTGTTAAAGCTTTCTTATTATCCGCCGAGAAAGGCTAGCTATATACTATAAAACCTTGGATTTCAAGGATTTTCAAAAATTCTATGGTCTAGTTCTTGCGTTCGTGCTATATCATCATATATTTGAATTTATGTTGCCACTTTAAATGCAAATGTTCTACCTCGAACGATGGGACTATGAGTGATGTCGTGATCAAGAAACTGTCCCCACTGCATCAGCATCAAAGTCCAGATCTCACTTTGGGTGGACCGATGGCTGAATTCTGTCAAAGATTGCGATACTAGACGAGCACTGGGTAACTCGAATCCATTCTCTGCCAACCTCGGACTGTTCACTCCTTTGAAATATAAAAAAAAAATCATATTTTTGAATAAATTAAATAGCAATCGATATCTAATTATATAAATAACATACCGTCGCCATATTTTGGAGGAATGATCCTCTGGAGGGCAGTATTGATCTTTCCCCAACTGGATTGCTGTAGATTTGTACAGGATCCATCGATTGTTCTAAACCGAGATCCTGGAATCTGGCACTGCGTCTGAGATTCACAGGTATCAGCTAATTGAGCAGCGGAACTCGTCTGGAAAAAGGGCAATGTGAAACGACCCTGATCCACCGTTAATTTATTCCTGTATTTATTAATTAAAATAATTTATGTAATATTTAGAAAGTCAAAATGCAAGGTCTATTACTGATTAACGAGCTGGATTGATGTTTCCAGTGCTTTAATGCCACTGTCACCGACAGCAATCGTCTGCGGAGTAACTTGGAACAGATCCAAATGAAATTTTACAGGTGTGTTGGGTTGTACAACGATTTTTTGCTCGACCAGTTCCTTTTCCAGTTCGACACGATTATCTACTATAACAAGGGCTGCTGTAGCTGCTTCCTGGAAATTTTGCGGCTTCAGATCCGGAATTGGAACATCCGGCGGTCGGAAGAAGAGCGTTCCGACCGACGATACTCCACTTTCTAATTGCTGTCCGTCACCTCCATCTGGACAGCAGACACCCATGAATTGTTCTCCAGGTATACGACAAGGTTCTTGATGGAGTAAATCTGCTAGCTGAGTATAGATAAAGAAGCATTCCGGAAGACGTTTGCAGGTTCCAGGCAAATTCCGGTTGGTTGTGCAGCTGGCTGTGCGACTTACAGTATTACTGGGAGTGAACGACAGCGTTACAGCTGAATCACCTGGAAAGATGATTTGGCTTTTCACGCCAATCAACACCGTACACCAAAGTACTAACCTTTTGATCAATTAGACTTGATGTTATTATAATTGTCTTTAGAGAATAACCAGTTGTAATAGCCTACCTGTTCATGACGAAGATCAAAGCGAGACTGTGGGCATTGATGAAGAACGTCTATACTTTTTATAAAAAAGCCTTGAAAGTCATTTCAATGTCATCTATATTTGAAATCTTATATTATTTTAGTTAGAATCCCTAGTACATGACATCATCACTTGCTTTGTATTTCCCGAACTGTAAATAATTGTCTCCTGCTGGGCTGTTCCCGCCCTTTTAAACGTCGTCTTTTTGCACACTCAAGGGCAATGACTTGAAAGAAGAAGAAGAGGTAATCGTTTTATTCCATCAACTTTCTACAGAATCATCCTGCAATGCAAGCCTGCTCGGGAAAAACCGCGGCAACCATTTTATTTCGAAATATTTTATACATCTATAATGTAACAAAGGTGTTGAGGTCACTGGAATACCCCATGCTTGAAGGTTTTTTTCAGAGTATTTTTCAATATTGAGAAAATAATAAGCCTTTTTGGAAAGTTTTCTCTTCTTATTCTTTCGATATGTTAATGTTCATCAGCAGGTGTTGAATTTGACCCACACCTGATAACCTACAAAACAGGAAAACCGGGAGAAAGTGGACAACGCCGTAAGACTTTTCTTATTGTGTATAAATAAAGAAAAAGTTTTATTTTCCCCTCACGTAGCGTCGAGTTATTTAAAAGACAAAATAGAAACAAATAAGCTATTTTCTTTCATTACAAAAAAAATAATTCAAAAAGGCGCAACTAGATTCACAAAAAGAGAATCGGTCATATTATCGATGTTTAGTTTTTTTTTCATTTTTAAAATTATCTGCGCAGCAGGATTTCTTCTCGTCGTTATATATATCGAATATGGCTGGAATTGGGCTGGTCAACAGCTTGACTGGAAAATCATTTCTGGATTCGGCCGGTTCACAATTTAAACGGCGTTGGAATTGATCCAATCTAAAAAGTGGGTGATGCGTGTATAAACACCAGGGAAACCCGGTTCGGCGCATTTGTTTCCAAAAGAAACGATCCCGATTTGTGTCCAGGCTCCGTCCTGATTTAGCATTAATGGGCCTCCAGAATCACCCTGAAATTAAAAAAAATAAATAAATGTTGTTACGTAAAAAAAATCTATATATTTATAAACGAATCAGTACCTGGCAAGCATCTTTTCCTCCGTCGGCGTCTATAATAACCAAGAAAATTTTGATTGATTACTAAAATAATTTTACATGAAGGTATAACAAATAATAATTACATCCGGCACAGATGAATACGTTGGTGATTGGCTGAAGGTATGCCCGGTCACAGTCGTCATTACGCCAGACCGGTAATTGCACCTCTCGCAATAGCGTACTTTCTCTCCCACCTGTTTTGAAATTAATTTAATTATTTTATTAAAAATTATTTTAAAGTGAAACTTTCAAGTGTATACCATAGTAGGTCGTGCCCCATCCGACGATCGTGGGCACCTGGCCAACAAACTCTTCACTTCTCTGGATCTGAGATGGAAGACAGATGGGCTGGATATAATCAGTGAAACGGACAGGCTTTTCTAGCCGGAATAGAGCAAGATCATTGTAGAATCCAGTGCCAGTAAATTGAGGATGAACTCTAATTTCGCTAATTTGGAAGATTTCACTCTCTCCCGGATCCACAGTGCGCAGATTATATTCACCAAAGCGAGCCGTGTACTGATTTGCTTTGAATCTATTTTTAAAAAAGCAAAACATTTAAAAATGTGTATCATGTCGTAAATTAAGAGGATCAAATTTACCGCTTCTGGCGTCCGTCCAAGGTACAGTGAGCCGCAGTCATGACAAAGCGCTCATTGATCAGAGTTCCTCCGCACCAGAATTCCGATCCTTTAGGCCCGTTAAGATAGATGGCCGTCATCCAGGGCCAGGCACCTGGTTGAGCCAATTCTCCACCCACTACTCGGAAAGAGGACGTCTGGACTTGACCACACCGACCTGAAAATAATTTATTATAATTTATTATTGTTATTTTAAGAAACTTTCATTTATCATGTCTACCATCGTTAGTGTGTTAGACAAACATTGACAGATAATAAAAAGGGAACGAGGGGAAAAACTACACTAACTTGTATGGGTAATAATGGGGTGTACCTTTGGATTGAACGCTCTGAGATTGGGAGAGAACACTGGATGCGGCGTTGATGATTGGGGTCAAGAAGGGGAGCTGAGGTCGGTTCGTAACTGGGGCCAGGGTGACGACTGCAGGGCTTCTAGTAGTCGGACGCTGGGTAGGGTAAGGGATCTCTTCGACTATTATAGGTCCGCTATTCGATGATGATGATGTGCTCCCACTGTTAGTAGCAGGGCGATTGTTGTTGTTGTTGTTATTGTTGAAGTTGCTCGCCACCTGATTGATAAGTTGAGCGATGGGATTGTTGGTTGTATCAGGGCAGCAAACGCCCGGAACGAAGAGACTCTGGAAACAGATGGATTGACGTAGCTTGTCCAGTTGAAGTAATAGAGCTGGACATTGTCCAAGATCTTTGCACTGGCCCTTGCCTCCTTCTGGTGTAATACACGAACGGGCTCCACCTCCACCGCCGGAATCACCGCCGGAATCACCACCATTGTCCAGCAAACTGTTGCTCGAGCTGATCTTCTCTGCAGTGCTGGCTCCACCACCGGAAGGGGCCGCTGTAACCGACTGCTGTCCGGATGCTGCCGGTAATAGATGGCTGAGAGTCAATTTTCCCAGCTGGAATAGGGTACTCCCGAGACCACGACCATCTCTGTTGCTGCCGGAAGCTGAATAAGAGTTTTTTTTTGTTTTTCTATTCGTTTCCAGCTAACTTTGCAATCGTCTCTTCTTTTTTTTTTACCCGCTAATTTAACGTTCTCGTTAGTCAAGTCAGTTAGTCACGAAATATCAGGGAAACGTCAACTAAAGTGATTCGCCGATTTTTATAGTAGACAGTCATTTAGTCCGAGTGAGATCAATTTCAATTTCTACTTACTTTCAGTGACTTGAGTACTCTCTTCTCCTTCTGCTTGTCGCCTCACTCTGTCTACCAAATGGGTCAGCAATCGGGCGGATCGTGCTGTCAACTCTCCATCCACCAATCCACCAGCAATATCTACAAACATAAAACAAAAATGGCTGATGAGAAAGTATAATCATCATCTTTTCAATCAAATAGCCCGAGGAGCTATACTTGACACAGAGCGAGCGAGAGAGAGCTCCATCTCGTCAAAAATTGAAAAGGATCCGGTGCGCGGGTCGTCGTCGCGTCAAGTGAAAGTACGACATCCGGTACAAACTCTCACTCATTGCGACACCAACCTCCGCTTTAATTATTTTTTTCTTCGAATTCATTGATTGGAATTGCCACGTTTTCTATTTTTCTAATATAATAATGAACTAGAAATCGACATACCTGGCACTGTTGCAGTGGCAAGTGAAGCCATCATGACGACGATCCAGACGAATAATCGCATGTCTGCTGTATTATCCCCGGTAATATAATCAAATGTCGTGTCGTAAAAAAGACAGAAGCACACGCGTGGCTCTCGTTCTCGCAGAGGTCAGCTAAGGAGCAGTGAGGTAGGAGAGGAGAAAGCTTGACCTACTCACAGATCAACCCCCCACAGAGGGAAAAAATAAAGGTCTACGATTACGGGTGAATTTGAAAAACAAAAGTTTCACTCTCAGTCTTCACTTACCGTTTGATGAATTATAAAATCATCCGTATCACAAATGTTCACACAATTTTCACACCAACAAAAATCACTACAGATTTAATAAAAAGAAATCCTAATAGCGCACACAGTGTAGACGGGATGGATCACTGAACGAGGGGGATGAAATGGTGTGTCCCGTACCTGCTGCAGCCGCAGACTGAGAGAGACCCCGGTGCTGCCGATAACTTCTTTTTCTTCCCCTCTCTGTTTGTTGCTGATCTGCTGCAGAGTGGGCGAGAGTTAATGGGGAGGCACGTAGTACTAGGGATACCTATAGGACCCACCTTCTCTTCGCCTTCCCACAAGAGAAAGAGAGAACTTCTGGATGACCTATATATGAACTGAGGAGGAGGAGAGGGGGAGCCCCAGCGGGTGGCTTTTTGTTCGTGGTAGGGTAAGGACGCGGCGGAGAAAGTGCGGTCACATTCACTGCTGGAGGAGAAAGCAGCCGGCTTGAAGCGCGCAAAACATACACACTAAAAAACTAAACTCGGCGATTCTCTTTCTCCGTTTTCTCCGCGGCTGTCAGAGAAAACGGCGAAAAGAAAATGAAAAGCTCTCTCATTCGGTAAAACATGCATATAACGACTGCGTCGACGAGATAAGGCTAAGAGTTGGAGAAAACTAGTATCGTCTGTTAAATGGCCGAATTTTACAGAGTTCTCGATCGTCCGTCCTTGCTAGAACTTGTTGAGTGACTTTTGGTACACTGATATTTAAAGAAAAATAAAATACAATGACATCATCAGTACGTGACGTAGAAAAAGTGAAAAATCCCAGAATGCTTTCACTTTCGTTTCATTCCATGTTTTTTTTTATTACAAGATTATGTAGGATCCGGGTCGGTGGGTTTTTTTACCTCTTCAACACAATATTGAGCCTAGAACTGTTTCTTAATGTATTTTCCCTTATCCACATTTTTTAAGCAGCTTTTACAATTGTATTCTTGTTTTCTATGTGCACTCATCAGGCGTTCCCCGGATGATTGGCAAGTTCAGTTGCGTCAAAGGCGGTCGACATTGCGATGGACACCTAGATGAACATGACCTTGTCTTTCGATTTGCAGTTCCCAAAAATCGCTTCAATATTTTTAAACACTTCATGAGAAGCCAACGAAGCATCTACGCGTGTATGAATTCCTGCAGAGGAAAAAAAAAAATACGAATTCAGTTGAATAAAATCTAAAAATTAATATCTCCTCTAACTTTCTTTTACCTTTCTTTGAGTAATAATCAACCAGAGGCGAGGTTTGCTGGTGATAAGACACTAAGCGCTTGCTCAAAGTCTCCGGATTGTCGTCAGAACGACGGATAAGGGGTTCTCCGGTAATCTGTAAAAAAAATTTTAACATTCGTAACTATCGAAATGTTATTAGTGTAATAAGGAGTTATACATCGTCTTTCATTTCTTCTTTGGGTGGATGAAACTCTTCGTGGTAGCTGCGACCACTCGAAGGGTGAAAAAGGCGTCCACAGATACGACGGACTAGCAAACTATCATCGATCCCAAACTCAATAACAGAATCCAGCTTTGTTTTACGTTTCTCCAACAGTTCATCCAACTGAAATGCAAATAAAATCAATATGAATTTATATTTTTATAAAATAAATCAATAGTTTGACACAGACATACCTTCTCTGCTTGTACAACAGTACGAGGGAAACCATCAAGTAGAAAACCATTCTTGCACTCTGGTTTCTTGAGGTTGGTATCAATCAGGTTGACAACTAGATCATCACTCACAAGTGCACCTATTGAGAAACCAATTATATTAGTAATTTTTGGAATAAAAAAGCTATTTAATTAATACCTTCATCCATTTTCTGTTTCAAGGTCTTCCCTAACTCTGAGCCTGAGGCAACTTCAGCTCGGAGCATGTCACCAGTAGCGAGGTGGCACACACAATGTTTCTCCTTCAATCTGGGAGCCTACGGTGAAAAGTACACAGTTTAGATTTTCAAGAAAATAAGCCATGCTTTCAATAAATGATAAGTTTTATCCATACTTGTGTTCCTTTGCCGGAGCCGGGAGGTCCCAACAAAACTGCATTTATTCCAACGGGAGTCTCTCTAGTTTGAGCAGCCATTTCAAATTTCAGAAGAAAAAGGATAGATAGCTCTACACTATAAAGAAAAGCAAGAAAATGTCGTATATTTTGATAAAAAATAAAGCTGGAGGAACCACTAAATGATTTATGGGATAAGAAAAATACCCAGTTGTCCACAGTGGCTCACAGCAGAATAAATAGAGAACCTAATAATCGATTATGCACAAGAAATCAAAATACTCAAAAATCGATAAATCAAATACGGAAAAACGGGAAGCATTTTTCACGGGTTTTTACTACGCTTCACAGTAAAAAAAAATTGAATAAGCTTTTCAAAAAGGTAATTTTATAAAAAATAAATATTATATGGAACAAGAAAGAGATGAATAATCCAAGTTTCACGTTGAATCATAGGCATTCTATTTTAGCGTCCGTCAGTTTTACATTTGGCATTCAGTGTAGTGGAAAATGAGAATCATAATTTATAGGAACAATATACGCAAATGACTGACGTGTTTTAATTTGCCGAAAATATTTCACAGCACTGATGGAACGCTTGGTCTAATAATTATGTTCTCGTCAATCACGAACCCAAAACAGATGAATTATTAAATTATGTTACACGAAACTGTCAAGAATCTGATTAGGAATTGGACAAGTAACGGTGGTGGATTCCACTCATTTCATGAGAAAATTGCAATTACACCAAATAGCGCCATAGTTATGCACATGATTATTTAATAGTATAGTATATATATATAATTCTATAACAGATCTATAGTGATGACGAAGGACGTACAATGGAATGACTAGCGCTGGTGAAATAGGAATGGCAGAGTTGCTGGTTCTGGTCGAGCGAATTAGGTTTCAGCTTCGCTATCGACGGTATTGATAAGTAGTGACCGGTCTGAGATGACCGATTCTTTGTCAAGACTACTTCGACGATACTCCTCTTTTGCCATGAATACAAACGGTAGAGAAACAGCCGGCGCGGCTACGAGGCAATAGTTCATCCACGTCACTCCTGTAAAATCAATTCAAAAGGGTTAGGCTTTGAACTATTATTTTTAAATTGATTTAACTGTACCAATATCAGGAATGAAGAAAGCAAAGAGGAAGAGAGCACCCACAAGGTTATACCCACAAGCCATGAAACCTCCCACCTGAAAGAAATTTATCAGGCAGGAAAAAAGTTAAACAAATTGAAAAGAGAATTATTTTAGAACAAATTTTTACAATAGTTTCATCGACGGGGAAAGCCATTTCTGCCGCAAGTTCCAGAAAGAGGGGCGAAGCGGCGTAGTTGGCGCAAGAGCCAATAATGACTGTTATGTACAAAACTGTTCCAAAAATTAAAATTAAAATTAGAAAACAGAGGAATAGTTAGAAAAAATATTTACGAGTGCAAGTAGGCTCAATCAGTGCAAGACACATCATAGCTAGAATGGTGAAAGCGACAGATGAGATGACCAGTAGGACAGTAATGGTCAACTTCATGTGGCCAGCGAGGAAGTCGGACATTCGGGCAATAAAAAGTGCAAGAAAGCAGCTGGCTAAAATAGCCCAAAAACCCAACCAACCGCTTTGCACCTGTGTCAACAAAATGTTAAAATCCACATATTGTGCACGTACTATTAGCCAACCATACAGTACCTGGCTAAGACCAATTGGATCTAGATTTATATTCATCTCAACCATGATATTCATCACTCCTAGCCATACCCCCAGCACTCCTTGGGATAAGCTGAAAGCGGCCGTAATTAAAATAACTTCGCGGTTCCTATAAAAGAAAGTAAATTATTATTTGAGGCTCTCGAAATTAAAATGAAAAAACCTGTTCATACCTTAAAATGGAACGTACTCCATCCTTAATGTTTAAACGTGGGACCGTGGATGTGAGACTAGGAGGTAGACTAGGGCGAGAAGGAAAGTACAGGACCGTGCAGAAGAAAAGAACAGCACACAACAAGGCCTCAGCATCCATCAACGTTAAAATGTCGTTGCGCAACAGTCGAACGCTGCCACTCGGTGATTGAGTCAAGTTCTTCGCTGCGTCGGGTTCACGAACCATGAGAGGACCGAGTAGAAATCCACCAGCATTACCCAGCTGGTTGAATACGCTGCTGATCCCAGTTGCGGTCGTTCTTTCATTGGGTGGGAACCTGATTGAAATCAATCGGAATTACAATATTGCGTGAGTATATAGGTTGCGTGAAACAAATTACCACAGAGAGGAGAGGGCTGGGGGAACGGCACAAAGCACAATTCCGGCCACTCCATTTAAATTAGCTCCCGTATGGGCCATCCAAGTGAAGAAAGTCTCATTCATCGATATACATCTTATTGCCGTGCCGCACGCCATAAGCAAGGCGCTGATAATCATACCGACTCGCAATCCTGCATTAATTAAATAGATCGATTAATACACACTTTGAATTACGAATTAATTAGAAAACTTACCATACAAGTCACACAACCAGATGAGTGGAATGGCAAAGATTACAAATGTTATTGTGCCCCAATTTCCAAATAGGGCTATTGTTGTTGTATCCCAACTAGGAAAAGCAGTCATGGAGCTCTCAGATATTGGTCCCCAAGTGTTCCAAACTGTACACTGCAAATATAAGAAATTAAAATAGTGGATCAAGGTCTCTAATTTTGATTGTATTTTAAAATGAAATGTCTCAGTACCTGCATGAAGGATAAAAGAGAAAATAAGCCCAGAATGAACCATCTTCTCTTGTAGACTCGTAAGACCACAAATTTGCTTGTTTTAGATGATGCCAAAGAGGGCCTAGTCATCACAATGGGCTCTTCTACACCATTTTTTGCTGCTAGTGAACTTGTCTCGTCAGTCTCAGAAAATTCATCTGGACCCCACTCATCTTTTTCTTCATTTTCCAACAAGATTTGAACTTCAGAATCAGATTCATCTGGGATATTTATCATATTTCAAAGTGGGCACAGATCATAAGAACAAATCCAAATTGTGTGCGACCACCAAGACCTTTCCAAAAACTGGTTAAATCGCGCGTTGAGCAGGTGAAAGGTAATGCAAAAACAGCATAGCCTTGTTGATAACTTAAGTTGTAAATCTCTGCACAGCTCTATGTGAACATTGGGTTAACTCGGCGATTAATCCAGAGGTCTTGTAAGTAGGCCTACGTATGAGATCGGTGTAATAGGATTTCCGTTCACAGCATATAAATTGGACGGTGGATTTGGAATGATTTATGACTAGCCAGTTGTTTACTTCGCCTACAGTCTCATGACTGCAGTAAGAGAGTTTACACTTTACAGCCAGACAAGGGGAGTTGCAGTACTGAGCCAAACAGCACATGCGTGGATCTAGCAGCACGAGAGTAAAGAAAGTTTCACCATAATAAATGAGGTTTCGTCTGCTGATGCACTTGACACTCAAATACTGAGGCGCGTAATTTAAAATTAATGGTCATCTCTGATCTCTCTCGTGTAATAGCGCAAAAATAAATATTTTTCACATTGAAAAAAATGTAAACTTGGTTTTTAAATCTTTCCTTCACAGCTAAATTTTTTTTTTAAGAAATAAGAATCGGCTGAAAGCCTTAGAAACTTAATCCGAGCAAGACGAGGCTTCATAATGCTATAACTATTTGTGCCGTAGTGTAGAGTCCGCATCGATCGCCATTGTGATCGCAGCTTGTTGGATATATCGGCTTGCTATATCGTCGTTTCGGTCGATATCTTCACGGAAATTAATTGATACAAATTCGATCTGCTTCGAACTTCGATAGAAGGTCTCTCGGCGCCCAAATCTACAGTTCAAATTCTTTAGGTAAACATATACATATTCCATGACAGATTGAAGTCAATTTTGCTGATAAAAATGTTTATACATATAGTTAAACTATAAAGATGTGCATGAGCTAGAAGCTGAGTGGTTGTGAGTGTGCTTGTCTATAAATCAATGTGAAATATTTTGGAAACTTCAGCTCTTTCACCCAGTTTTCTCAGCTTTTATCACTTAGATTTGCTTTATAGTGTATATTTATTATGTGTATGTTTGAATAATAGTTTTTAAAAATAATTTTATACTTTTAGATTGACTGATACTACCAAGTTCTACCAAAATGGAGCAAACGGAGAGCCAGTCTGGCTCTGGAAACGAGGAGGCTCCTTACACTGTTGTTGTTCAGATCCCCAATCCTTATGGAGACTCATCAGGTATACATTTTTCATTCTCTTTAACTGTATTATACTTATATATTAAGTAAAATTTCTGATTTAATTTTACTCTAGATCCCATATATGTCTTTGGGTCTAGCAACCAAAACTCAGATCAAACAGCCAGGATGACACAGTTGTACCAAGCAGTCAATTCTGTTGAGGTACTATCTGTAATATAAATTTTTTCCTTTTTAGATGTATTTTACCATATCTAATTCATGTTTATTGTCTTTTTTATAAATAATTCATAGTCTGAAAATGTGATCTATGTCCAAGGAGAAGCAGATGAAGTTCTCAATGATGAAGCAGTAGATGCTGAAGTCCATGGTAAAATTTATCACTTAAACACGAATTGACGTTCATAAAACAGTCTTTATATTGCAATCATAACATGGTTTAAAACTTATTATTAGAAGAAGAAACTGAAGATGGAAATCTAAAGGAAGGTGAAAATGGATCCATAACACTAATGCAGTCGAACACCCCCATTCGCATCATTGCTCATCCTCACGCCAAAAGTTTTGTCTGGCAACATTTTGGCTTTGTCCCACTCGGTGATTCAGACACCCCGGACAGGCGGCGGGTTCTCTGTCGACTATGTCTCCGTGAGCTGCCATACTGTGGCAATACGACAAACCTTCAGTATCATTTACAGCGCTACCATCGTGACGTAATGCCAGCCGGTCTTAGAGAACTACGACCCTCTCCAAGAACTGCTAGGCGCGCTTCTCGATTACCCGATCCAATAGGAGATCCAGGTATTTTAAAGAAGATTTTATATACTTGAAAATAATTATAAGTTCTCATCATTTGTTATATTATAGGTCAATTGATCGTAGTAGAGGCAAGTCCGGAAGCCCGACGTAGGGGAAACTACTCCCGCCGGGGAATGGCACCACCTGCGCTCATGAATGCTTCAGTTGTCGAAGGAGAAATGCTCGCTCCACCTTCAAATACCTCTTCATTGAATAACTTAAACAGTGGACAACAATCTCAACCGCAGCAAACATGGCACTGGCAGAGCTCGAGAAAGCAGCAGCTAACAAATCATATTACTCGTTCTTTGGTGATCGATTGCCTTCCTATCGGGACTATAGAGGGCCCAGGCTTTCAAACCTTGATTAAGCTTCTCGATCCCAATTTTGAATTTCAAACAGCTGGGCAGTACCGCACTCAGTTACTCCCTACTCTACTGCAAGACGAGAAGAAGAGAATAATGTCCGCATTGACCGGAGTCGAATACTGTTCCCTAACGCTGGACGTTTGGAAGAGTCGTGAAGCTGATCTCTGCTATTTGGGTGTTTCCTGCCACTTTGTTAACAACAACTGGGTGGTGGACAGTCGATATTTGGCTACTCTGGAACTGACCCAAACTCAAGATTTTGAAGATCTAACAAGAAGGCTTCAGCGTCTCATCTCTGACTGGAAGCTCTCTGTACGATGGGCCGTAACGGGTTCAACTGCACCGGAGAATTCTGAGCTCTCTCACGGCCTCATCAACAACGCTATGGGAGCCATTCATCTACCGCAGGTTAACTGTCTCGCTGCAGCTCTTCAGCATGCAGCGAATAAAGCAATACAAGTTCCTGCTGTTGAAACAGCACTCAAACGCGTACGAGCCTTAGTTGGCCACATTCAACGCAATCCAGACCTACGCCTCAAAGTACATGATCGACTCGCTGGGCAAAATATCGCACCTTTCCCATCCAGCCTTCCTCGCTCTGCTTCGTGGTTCCAAGTTTTTACGGTTCTTCAACGTCTACAGGCTGGCAGAGATGCTATCCAGGCCGTACTGACTGAGAATCGGGAAGATACGTCAGCTTTAATGCCGAACCCAAAGGACACTTTTGCTCTAGATTCCCTTCAGGTAATTCATGCACAGTATACTGATTTGTAATATAATTGCTAATAATTTGATTTATACTTATTAGGCTGTTTTAAAGCCACTGAATGAAGCGGCAGAGACATTGAGCGGGGATCCATATCCGTCTGTATCGCTGGTTTTGCCTCTTCTCTTCAAACTCACTCAGGTTAATTTGGCCGAATCGGCGGACGATCTCCAGTTGTTAGCAGATCTCAAGAGCCTTGCCCGCAGTGCACTACGGAACGCTTACGAACGAGACGATACACAGCAGCTTCTTCGTATGGCAATGTATCTCGACCCGCGTCTCAAACGAATGCCTTTCTTCACCAAAGAAGAAAAAGCTTCCATCCAGCAACTAATTCGGAAAGACCTTACTAAACTTATCAAGAAGCAGGGAGGCCCATCGCTAGCTGGAAGCCAATCGTATAGAGGAGTCCAGGCGCCGGCTGGAAAGAAACCAAAACTAGCTGCAATGTTGGAGGATATTTTTGCCATCCCAACACCTCACGGGGGCAACGATGATGAATCGGAAGTAAATGGCAAAGACGGCATGAGTGGGTCCCAATCTGTCCTTTCCCTACCGGAGAATATTGCTCAGTCCGAGCTACAATGTTACGAGAATGAAGAAGCCGTCAGCCTGGAAGAACCGCAACCTCTACGCTGGTGGAAAGCACGTGAAGGGCAGTATAAGTTCCTCTCTAAACTGGCCCGCAGAGTACTGTGCATGGCCGCCACTTCCGTACCTATGCGGCGCTTACTGACGACCGAAGGGCAAAGTTGGACTGAGCGACGAGCTGTTCTGCCTCCAGAAGATGTAGACGTTATCTTTTTGAGCCACAACTATGGTGGTGGTAGCGGAACTTTGTCGGTCGCACTGACTTAAAGTATTGGACATTTGAATTTTCAAACGAATCTTGTCGTAAATAACTATTTTGCCTACGAAGTGTTTATCTTTTCTTGTCTTTGATCTTAAGGCGCTGCTTGCATATTGCTACCACTTGCTAGATTACAAAAAATTTTAAATCAAACACAGTAATACATGTTATAGATAGCCTGGTTGGCTTGTTAATTCTGTTTTGAAAGATTACTTTTAAATTGACTATGGAGAGTTTAAGAATAAATTTTTAGATTGCAATATCAACAAATATTCTCGTCTAATAAAATCAAGAGACAACAATCAGGACAAGGATACAACATTATTCACGACGCTCAGTTGTAAAAGGTGTAGGTGAAAATGCCTCAAGAAAAAATTAAAGGAAACACTGATGACATGTTAACTAGGGAATCTACCATGAAGACACAATGTATCATATCGTAGTAATTTGTTTGTAGGGAAAAATTTAAGAAAAAAAAAGGCTTAATGGATAAAAACTGTAAGGCGAGAGAGATAGGTTTGGACAAATTAATTAAGGCAGAGTGGGTTTGGTGCAGCTAAATTGATTGTGTTCGTCAAGGCTTTTATCATGTTAGTCAAAAGGGAACTAATAATATTTCCCTCATTCATCGACATCGGAATCGACTTTGTTAGAAGGAGAAACGGGCTCGACGTCTTCATCCTCCTCATCGGCAGCCTCTTCTTCGTCTTTCACTTCTTCTTCTTCATCGGGAGCCTGTTCTTCGTCTTCGGCTTCTACACTTCCCGCAATATCTTCATCCACTACTTCATCTTCCACCTCGGCATCGACGTCATCTGCTTCTTCTTCCATGTCCTCTTCTACCAAATCATCCGCTTCAGCGTCCACATCATCTTCTTCCACCTCAGCTTCTTCTTCATCTTCTCCGCCAGCTTCAGCATCTGCAACGAAGGGCAAAGGAGTGAAGCCGTTGCTGTTGCCTACCGGTCTGGAAACAGATTTTCTGGCACTTCCATTGTTAGTCGCTTTCCCTGTGGCAATGGCCTTTCTTCCGGCTGGTAATAGGGGAACAGCAGGGCCTCCCTTAGAACGAGTACGTCGATCAACACCGTGGATAACTCGTTCGTGATAAGAACGGTGATTGGACTGGCGGAAGGCGGCGTTGCAGAACCCGCAAGGGAAAGGGCGTGATCCATCTGATTGTGGGGTGGCTGGAACATGCTCTGCATCGTTCGCCGGCAAAGTTTCAGTTTGTTGTTCCACCGGCACACCACCTACTCCACCTTGCATAAGATGGACGCTTCTCTCATGATGACTGCGGTGATGCCGCTGACGGAAAGAAGCGGAGCAGTAGTTGCACGGAAAGGGCTTGGCGCCGGTGTGAAGTAGAAGATGAGTCTTTAGACTGCCTGAATTTCGGAACGACTTGCGGCAGATGAAGCATACGTAGTCTCCCCGAATCAGGCTCTTGCACATCAGCATATGATACAAATAACGGTCGTGACCAAGCACCTGAAAGATGATAGTAGAAAATGTAAATAGATATAATTCGAAATCTAATTGAAAAGTAGACTTACGCCTTTTTGGCAGTATTTGCAGGTGAAAACAGTCTCTGGTGGATGAACGTCTACGTGTGCAATCAGGGATTCGAGTGTGACGTGAGCGATGTTACATTCGGGACACGGTGGGAAGAGGTGACCCTCACGCGTCCTGTAATTAATAAATTATTTGAATTCAGTACAATCGTCCTTAAAGAGAGATAGTAAGTTAAATTACATGTGGTGATTTAGCTGTACGAT
Source organism: Chydorus sphaericus (assembly GCA_030141595.1). Lineage (NCBI taxonomy): Eukaryota > Metazoa > Arthropoda > Branchiopoda > Diplostraca > Chydoridae > Chydorus > Chydorus sphaericus. The sequence goes on along the minus strand of CM057932.1, from coordinate 12,706,208 downwards.
CAATTTGAAAGGAGTCCGACATTCACGGCAAGTGACCATCTCTTTCTGTGCAGCCCGAGAGAGTTTCTTGGGTGGAGGCGCTTGAGGGACATGCCCATCTTCTCCCATGTCATGCTGTTCCGGTCCGTCATTCGTAAGGGTACGTTTGTTTCCAGCACCAGTTCGGCCTGGTGTATCAACATTGGACAACAGTGAAAAGGGAGCCATGGGAGAAGGGCTCTTCTGGTGCTGCTGACCAGCACTCCGGCGTTTCTTATGAATAGGGCCGCCCGTATTGTTGTTGTTATTATTATTGCTCAAAGCGGCCTTTCCTGGACTGTTACCCGTCCTGTTATCCAATGCAAAAATCAGTATATTTCAGACTACAACTTTTAAAAACAGTTTACCTGGTATGGGACCGGCTTCGTACAGATTCGTTTTGCATCGGAGGCTGAGGAGTGGGATTTGGGCTGGATTCATCCTCATAATTCTGCTGAATAGTGTCAGAAGAATGCTGTTGGAAGGATCCTGGAATGGTTAAAACACCCTCTTGAGATGCCTGGAGGAAGGCTTGCTCCATTGCAGCAGAATTACACATATCAATGTGAAGGAGAGAGCCCAGATCTTGCAAGGCCACCACCTGTTTCAATGTCAGCTGTAGTTCTTCTCCTCCATACAACACCTCAAGGAGTAGTCTGAGAGGCTCGTAATCCACACCAGGCAAGTGAATCACAATAACCGGATCAGGGTTACTTATGAGTAAATGCTTGAGAAAGTTGCTGGCTCCAGCCAGAACGATACTGTGGGCAAACACAGTTCCACCCTCTGAGATGAGCTGCACATCAGTGTAGCAAAGTCGTCTTTGGCAGGACTGGATAGACTCCATCATGGTTTTGGAATGAAGGGAATAGGTTAGCCGTAAAGGCTGGGAGTAAACATCAGAATAATCCATTGTTGAATAGAAAACTTTTATCAAAGGCAACAAAGACCTAATAAAGAAAAGGAGAAAAAAGTTTGTTATTGTCAAAATTCTCTTGTCACTCATAATGTAGAGGAGGAAATCAATGCTATGGAGCAACAGTTTACCTGATTCAAACAGAGAAATGGTGTTTGTGTAATGTCAAAGACTCCGGTATAGCAACGTCACGTCTGAGATATCAGGCTTGCAGGTGGCCCTACCCTATCGTGTACACATCTTTCCTCGCATAGATTTCTCTCTCGCCGTGCCCACCCCCGAAAAAGATATTTGACGAACCCGGCTGATATCACAGATTCCGATTGTATTTATGGTGAGTGAACACTGGAAAAGGCACGACAAACAGGCAAAGAACTGGCCGTCCGAGACTACTCCACCCCGTCGGCTAATGTTGACAACTCAAAAGGAAAATTGAAAACAAAAAAGGGCAACAGAATCACACGTCGATTGTCGCCAAGTCGCCTACACCGTCCATAGTCACTCCACGGACGATGTCGGACGATCTCGAGGACTCGAGAGCGACGAGGGGGTTCAGCAACGTCGATTCATTGAGATTTCACTGTCTCTGATGGTTGCCGCATGTGTCGCTGAGCGCTGGCGCTAGTCTTGACTCTTGGCGCTGGTTGGTTGATAGAATTTTTGTGCTCCTTCTAGTCCCGCCTTCCGCGCATTAGGATTTCAAGTGCTCCAGAAGATATTTTTTTGTGTAGTTAATTCAATTACTTATTATTTTTATGTTTCATCAAAAAAAGTTTGTTAACTGAAATCAGTTTAGATGGTGATAACTGAATATCATTCGTCTCTTAATCAATACTGGTCCATACCGCGTATTAAAGTTCTTGATTTTAATTTTCAGGCCACTTCGTCAATTAAATCTATTATTAGCTATTGTTCAAAATTAATGTGTCGTGCAAATATATAATGTGTACGTTCATTGTCGAGAACTGTCAAACTGATCAAGTATCAACTGAGAAGAAAAAAAAGAAAAAAAAGAGGATGCGAACATTTTAAACGGCAACGCCGCTCGTCAAGCAGACTACTATTCCAACAAAACAAAAAAAATTGCTCCTCTCTCGAATCGGTGAAGTTTTTTTTCTCAGAAATCTGTGAGAATCTCATTGTTATTTAAGAGTAAATTCTTAAAATGATGTCATTTATGAGATATCGCCAGGCTAGTATTGGCGTGCTCTCGAGTTTTAAACAAGCTGCCTTTGCTTCTCATAGAAGCTACTACGCGCACGACAATGCCGCTACGATTGGCACCGAGCAAGAAAAGAACTCCAGTTTTCAAGTAAAACTTTCAAAGCAGTTATTAAATTATGATGTGATCTAGTGTTAAGTAATTTTTTATTCAGGAAAATTATAATAAAATGGCAGAGCTTGTCTCTCAATTGAAAGCCAATGTCCAAAAAGCCCAACAAGGTGGTGGAGCGAAGGCCATTCAGCGCCACAAGTCAAAAGGAAAACTGCTAGCCAGAGAAAGAATTGCTGCACTAGTTGATCCTTCCTCACCATTTCTTGAGTTCTCTCAATTAGCTGCCAAAGACCTGTATGGTGATAACATTGCTTCTGGTGGTATCATTACTGGAATAGGCAGAATTATGGGGTAAATATAAACTATGCTACTATCATTATGCCACACATATGCTTACTGATTCTTTATTTCCTTAGGGTTGAATGTGCAATTGTTGCTAATGATGCAACTGTCAAAGGTGGAACCTACTACCCTGTAACAGTAAAGAAACATTTACGCGCCCAGGAAATAGCCCAACAGAATCGCCTTCCTTGTGTTTACTTAGTTGATTCCGGAGGAGCCAATCTACCTAATCAGGCTGAAATTTTCCCAGATCGTGATCACTTTGGAAGAATTTTCTATAACCAGGCTAACATGTCTGCGATGGGCATTCCTCAGGTAAGCGTGAATTAATTCCTATTTAAAAAAAAAACCAACTCAACTTCTTACATTTTACGCAGATTGCCGTCGTTCTGGGTTCGTGTACGGCAGGTGGAGCTTACGTACCGGCTATGGCGGATGAATCAATCATCGTGAAACAGCAAGGTACCATTTTTTTGGCAGGACCACCTCTAGTCAAAGCGGCAACCGGTGAAGAAATCTCTGCTGAAGAGCTAGGCGGTGCCGATCTCCATTGCAGGTAAATGAGTAACTTGTATGTCATTTGCTTATCTTGACTAAGATAAAACTTTATTTGGAAAGGACTTCGGGTGTCACGGACCATTACGCTCTGGATGATCGTCACGCACTTCACTTGGCGCGGAGAGCTGTAGGCAACTTGAACTTGATCAAGCGTCCAGATGTCTCTCTATCTCCTCCTGAGGAACCTCTCTATCCAGCAGATGAGATCTACGGTATCGTTGGAGACAACGTCAAGAAGAATTATGACATCCGCGAGGTACGATGAGTGTAACGACCACTAGATTTGTCCCTTTTATAATTGTTTTTGCTTATTATAAGGTCATTTCTCGTATCGTCGATGGGTCCAAATTTGACGAATTTAAAGCCAAATATGGTGACACCCTTGTTACGGGTTTTTCTCGTATCCACGGATATCCGGTTGGCATTATTGCGAATAACGGAGTCCTTTTTGCGGAATCTTCGATGAAGGTTTTGATACTTGTTTTAAAGTTTATGAGTTCTTCTATTTCACGTCATTTAAATTATGTAGGGAGCCCATTTTGTAGAATTGTGCTGTCAAAGACGGATACCTTTGATTTTCCTTCAAAATATCACTGGTTTCATGGTCGGCCGAGAAGCGGAAGCAGGAGGAATCGCAAAGCACGGTGCCAAATTGGTTACAGCCGTTGCTTGCGCTCAAGTCCCTAAAATAACAGTCCTTGTCGGCGGATCATATGGTGCTGGCAATTACGGAATGTGTGGAAGAGCTTACAGGTAATTCGTAATTTAGTTATTAGTATTTCTTGCTTAATTATACCGATTTTTATTTTTCAGTCCGAGATTTCTTTATATGTGGCCTAACGCCCGAATTTCCGTTATGGGCGGTGAGCAGGCGGCCGGTGTTATGGCGCAGATCTCTCAAGAACAGAGGAAACGTGAGGGGGAACCGGTAAAATATTTAAATTCTCCCCAGTTTCAAATTTAAATTATATCGATTCGAATTTTGTTTGCAGTGGACCGCTGAGGAAGAAAAAGCTTTGAAAGACCCCATCTTGAAAAAGTATGAAGAGGAAGGATCTCCTTACTATTCGTCGGCCCGTCTTTGGGACGATGGAATCATCGATCCGGCTGATACACGGAAAGTGTTAGCTCTCTCTCTCAGTGCAGCTCTCAACGCCCCTATCCCCGAAACTAAATTCGGTGTTTTCCGTATGTAAGATGTGTGTACATCACAATCCAGCCAAGAGTCCAACCAGTCTACTCACTAACAAAACTAACTTACTGTATTATATGAATAATAATGTATCGCTATCAATTATTAATAGATGAGGGAGTATGAATGGGAAAAACATTTTTTGTGCTACTATTTGTTCTTATAAAATTTTTAATTTGTATATTGCGACGGGTAGAGGCTCTAGTTTATGAGTCTGCATACTGAATAGGCCTATTAGTTGCACATTTGTTGGCAAAGGACGAGGCCAGGCAGTGAGTGGATGAGGTTGATATTACCGAGCGGGGCATCTCGTTCAATCGGTTGTGGTTTAGGGCAATTTTTCCGAGTTTTATCATCAAACATCCAGTAGATTTCTGTCAGATCCTGTACAGATATAGAAGGTGAGTCACTTCTGGTGAGTCGCTCACACCAATGGGATTGGTAGCATAACTTTGATCGAATCTCATGGTCATAAACGTGAAAGGATGGATGAAGAAAATGGACTGGAGAAGATAAATGGTCGATAATTGGTAAAGATAGATCGTCCAGTACTTTTGAAAATAAATAATGAATCAATTAAATTTAAAATTAAATTTAAAAAGGATTAGCCTTCACTCAGAATGGCAAATCAACGCTTCGTGAACGGAAGATGTAAAAAATGAATACGTTATTCATAATCTTTTTGTAACCGCTTGCTGCTAATTCTCTGTATTCATGGAAAAAATTCCAACCGGACTAGACGGGAATCGGATCTATTTCTATTTCCTATTTGGAGCCAGTCGATATGAAACCTTTATAACGATACGTATACCATTTCTCTTGTAACATCGGAGGGAAGTTGAGACTATGCGGTTGCTGGATGATAGTTGATGATGCAAAGTGCTGCGTCTCGTTCAATCAGTGCGATAGATCGGGCGCCGACCAGTATTTATTACCTTTATCCTTTCGAGTGAAGACAAGAGAATGAATCGTGGTTTTTGAATTCCAGCCATAAAATCTAGATAACTTTGCGCATCAGTGTATCTCATTAATATTGTCAATTATTTTAAAAAGTAAATTATTTATTCAACCACATAAGTCTACCAGTACTAGTGAAGTTTGAGTGAAGCTTGAAGAAAGCTAATAGTATTGCAACTAAGTGTATTGATGTTAGTGTTTTTTAACTTTGGGTTCGGACTTTCCGCATTTCCGCACCAAGATAGCAAGAATTTTGAAAGTCATGTAGAGAACAGCCACGACGAGAAACAAAAGAAAAGCCCAAACATCAAGGAGATATAACTGATAGAAAGGCATCTCTTTGGCGGATGAGCAGTTCCGTTGTGTCGTAAGACGTGCTCTACCCAGTAGACATCAACATCTTTAGCCGGCATCAGCTCGTCTCTCATTATGCGAGATAACCGCAAAGCGTTCCCCTTATAACTACAAATTAATTAATGCAATGTACTATACCTTGAAAAAAAATTCAAATATTTTTTTATATACCTTGATATGTTAATGAGTTTGTTAATACTATCGTACAGTACTTTGTCGGTAAGTTGTTTTCATTCCCATTTAATAGCGAAACCTTCTTGGAATCCATGCACAAGCACGCTGAAATGAAACCAAAATATTTATCTAAATAAGGCCACGTTAAAAAAAAAAAGTGTCCGCAGAACTTACTTTCGTTGATCTTGTCCTAGCGGGAGACCCGAAATTGGCACATAGTACGCTAAAAAATGGCAATTATTTATTTTTTAAATAAACGGAAAATCACGGAAATTAATACTTTCGTTGACTGCGTCCTAGCGGGAGACCCAAAATTGGTACATTGTTATAGATAGATTCTTGTGTTCCTAATATTCCACCGTGAGATATAAATAACCGAGCATAATGAGTTGTTGCGTATCTTTGTTCGATGTGAAACTTGAATAACCCTTAGCGACAACTTCCCGATGTGCTTGGAAAAATGTCCGTATCTTGGTGAATACGTCTTCCTGTTTAAAAGTATACCATTTTACTTCGACGTGTTCGACGACATCACTCAGTTCAATTTTCCGAATGTTACGAAATTTCGTTTTATGTGGATGTGGAAGGAACTTAAAGGTGATCCACGATGGGTCAAACAAAATTGTTTATTACATCATTGACAATATAAACAAGATCAACATCCCAGCCGCTCCCTATGACGATTTCGTGAATGTTGTCTAACTTCTTGGTGGGAGCGAAAGGGCTTACGATGGGCACTTGACGTTCTTTGGCTGCTAGAGCCTCTGCAATAGGATTGAATGAGATTGCTCTTTGGACGGACAGGAAATAGAGCTATCCTAAATCGAAATAACTATTGATAGGTGCACAACGAGTATAATCCTATTATCCTAAATAGCCTCGTCTTTCTTACCTAAAACTTTGCACTAAAACTTTGTTTTTAAATGATCATTGAGATTTATTATTTAACTGGTTATCGGACAAGCCTAATAAATGTTACAAGAGGTCTATTAAGTTCTCAAATTTTATAGTTGAAGTTTGGACTTATTTATGTAACAAAGAAAACAAAACTGGTTGACACCTACTGCAACAAATATGTACTGATTCATTCAATTTAATGATGTTTAACTTTAGGTTTGGATTTACATTTCCAAGTGATTGCACAAACAATTTTGAAATTTATGTAAAGGAGAGTGATAACGAGACAAAAAATAAATGCCCAAACATCAATCAGGTAGAACTGGTAGAAAGGCATCTCTTTGGCGGCCAATGATTGTAGATGAGCAGTTGAGTCGCAAGACGTGTTCTACCCAGTAGACACCAACATCTTTGGCCGGCATCAACTCGTCCCTCATCAGACGAGATAATCGAGAAGCATTTCCTTTGTAACTATTCATGTGTGTAATTTAAAATGTAAATACAATCGAAGAGTCTCCTATAAGTTCTACTACGAACCTTGGGTCGTTAATGAGTTTGTAGATACTATCGTACAGTATTTCTTCGGTGAGTTGCTCCCATTCCCATTTAACAGCGACTCCTTGTTGTACACCAATCGATAGGACACTATACAAAATATTGAATAAGTAATAATGTCTTGTTATTGAATATAATATAAAAAATGTAAATACTTCGCTTTTTCCAAGAAAATGTTAAAGTCAAGCATTGAATGCGCGTATCTTCGTCGTATATTTTACTTACTTTCGTTGGTCTCTTCCTAGAGGAAGTCCTAGAATAGGAACACCATGGTAAAGTGATTCTTGCGTTCCCAACAGACCTCCATGAGTAATAAACAGTCGCGCTTTGTTATGTCCTTAAGTAGAAAACCAAATTTATTATGAAATATAACATACAAATAAGTATTGATAAAGATACATACCCAAAAGATCTTGTTGGGGTAGCCAATCAACAATTTTAACATTAGCTGAAAGCTTTGCGGACGGAGGGAATTTCGTCTCCCATTTCCAGATGACCTTTTGGGGAAGCCGAGCAAAAACTTTCACGAACATGTCTTTAATATTTTCAGGCATCAAAGATACTTGAGCATTTGAGCCCAGTGTGAAAATGATGAAACCATCTTCTGCTCCCTCAACGAACACTTCTTGATCCTGATTTATTATTTTTTATTTTATTTAAATATTTAAAAAAATCAACCAAAACCTTAAAAGAAAGTAACTCACTTTTGGTAGAGGTTGGGCAGGGCGACAGTGCATCGCTCCGACCGGAATGAATGTCGGTGGAAGCGAACGCGGTACTGATGTGGCGCGACCAATGTTGGCAAGGCAAAGAACTGCGTCATGCTCAATTTCTTGCGCTCGTCGAGCATTAGGAAAATCTACTTTTGCCATTTCATCAACGTACCAAAGAACAAATACTTTTCTGATCAACGACACTAATTGTGTCCTGACAACATTCGATATTCGATCTGAGAAGCTCATCGGAGTCGGAAATTCAAATACATTGTTGGGTACGCTAGCGAGTTCTTGGTCAACATGCATAGATTCCAAATTCCAAAAAGCTCCCGATCCGGATGCTCGTTAGTTGTCGTCAGCTACCTGCGAGCCTGATCACTTTTAACAATATTAAGGCCCGTCAACTCTCTCTTTTTTATCATTTTCAAAATATAGGTACTGTATTGTTTAAGCTCGAGGGGTTCCCGACTCTTTTCCAGACTGAACCGGGGGAAAAAAATTTCCCCCATTATTTCCCTCCTTTTCCCCCTTTTACATGTAAAGGGATAGGAGAATTTTCCCTCCTTTTCCCCCATTTCTCCCGCGGACTGAACCGGGGGAAAAAGAGTCGGGAACCCCTCGTTTAAGCTGCAGCGGCGTGCAATCAGCATGTAATACCATATCCTAGCTAATTTTTCTTAACTTTACTCTTGGTCTTTTTAGACCTACATTTCCGCAGGATCATTGCAATAATTTTAAAATCGATGTACAGAATAGAAATGATAACAAAAGAAATTAAAGCCCAAACATCAATAAGGTAAAACTGAAAGAAAGGCATCTCTTTGGCGGCCAAGGATTGTAGATGAGCAGTTCCGTTGTGTCGTAAGACGTGCTCTACCCAGTAGACACCGACGTCTTTGGCTGGAAGGAGCTCGTCCTTCATTATGCGAGATAATCGTGAAGCGTTTTCCTTGTAACTGCAAATAGTATTATACTATTTATTTCAATATAAAATATATCTTTTCATTAATACAAACCTTGGATCATTAATTAGCTTTGTAATGCTATCGTAAAGTACTTCTTCGGTTAGCTGTTCCCATTCCCATTTAATAGCGAAACCCTGTTGGACTCCGTGCATAACTACGCTAAAAAATAATAATTATTTATTTTTTAAATAAACGGGAAATCACGGAAATTTATACTTGCGCTGATCACGTCCCAGCGGGAGACCCAGAATTGGAACGCCATGATAGATTGATTCTTGAGTTCCTAGTAATCCTCCGTGTGAGATAAATAAACGCGCATTCTCGTGACCTGTTAAGCATGTATAACATGGCACAACATTTTTGTTATGAATTTAAAAAGGAAATTACCTAAAAGATCTTGTTGGGGCAGCCAATCAACAATTTTTACATTGGCTGAAAGTTTAGCTGACGGAAGATTCTTCGTCTCCCATTTCCAAATCACTTTTTGTGGTAAGCGGGAAAAAACTTTGACAAACATTTCTTTGATGTGGTTCGGGATCAAAGATACTTGAACATTCGAGCCTAGTGTGAAAACGATAAAACCATCCGTTGCGCTTTCAACGAAACTTTCAAGATCCTAATTAATATGATTTAAAATAAGCTTATTTAAAAAAATAAATATATATGTATATATACAGTTTAGTCACCTTCGGGAGAGGCTGAGCTGGGCGGCAGTGCATAGCTCCAACCGGAATGATTGTGGGTGGAAGATTTCGAGGCACTGATGTGGCTCTATCGATGTTGGCAAAGCAAAGAGCTGCGTCACGTTCAATCTCTTGTGTCGGTCGTGCATTAGGGAAGTCTTTTTCAGCCAATGCGTCAACATACCAAAGGACAGAAACTCTTCTTATTACCTTGAACACTTTGGTAATAACTGAATTGAGAACTCGATCAGGGAAGCTCATCGGAGACCGTGCTTCAAAACCCAAGTTAGGAACGCTGGCGAGTTCTTGATCAACGTTCATCGCTTCCAAAGTCCACGAAGCTCCCGATCCAGGACTATAAATTATGAATGGAACTCCAAGATGATCAACCATAGGGTAGGTAAAATCATTTGAAATGCCATCCAAAATGATCAAATCCACATCTTTAGTCTTAAAGATTTTCTGGATGTCTTTATTTGCCATGAAACTTGGATAGCCATAGGTGACAGATTTGCGGAATTCAAAGAAGATCTTGTAAATCGCGGTGGGTAGATCGTCGAGTTTAAATGCATACCATTCTTCTTCGACGTGTTCGAGGACATCACTCAGTTCGATTTTTCGAATATTAGGGGACTTAGTTTTATGGGAATGTGGTGCTACGAGCGTCACTTGGTGCCCTCTTTCTCCTAAGGCCTCAAGTAGAGGCATCATCCCAATAGCATGGCTCTTAGTGCCCATCGGTGTAAGAACTAGAATTCTTGCGGCATCGGTAATCAAAAAACACGGACTCACCGAGAGTAGTAGTAGTAAGAGCTTCATCTTGTCGATGACTAGCTTCCTAAACTAAGTACAACGATGTCTGTAGAGCGTTTTGTATTTGAATAGTTTGAGATAAGATTGCATTGTTATCAGTTTTTATTTTGTTAATGCCAACCGTTATATTAATCATCTTTGAATTTCACTGATAATGATGAGCTTAGCAGTTTTAAACTCACCCAACTGATACATTTAAATACGTTACAACTATAACTAAAACAAATGAAATTAAGAAAAGAAACAGGTCCAATCAACAATTTTCACATTTTCTGAAAGTTTCATTGCCGTAAGATTCTTCGTCTCCTATTTGGCTATTTCCAAACGACGATTCGGGGCAGGCGTGCGAGTACTTTGACAAACATTTCTTAGATACGTTCAGGCATCAGAGAGACTTAAGCGTTTGAAAAGAGCGTGAAAACAATATAGCCATCATTTGCGTCTCGGGCGAAACTCTTGAGCTCCTGAAAGCGAAGTAACATTACATAATGTTGATCATTGATTTACTAAAGGGACTTTTCACTTTCGGAAGAGGCTGTGCAGGCGGTGCATCGCACTAGCCGGAATCACGGTCGGTGGAAATGAACTAAGTGTTGACGTAGCTCGATTCAAGTTGATAAGGCAAAGGGCCGCATCTTTCTGGCTTTTTTTCAACGGGCGATCATCTTGGAAATACTTTTTTAGCGAATTCATTGACGTATCAAACGACGTTATTTTGCGAGCTAAAATGAATTTTTTTCTAACAACCAATTTGATCAATTGGTGGTAAAAGTTCATCGGAAGGTCAAGCTCAAATTAAAAAAGAACAGAGGAAGCGTGAGGGGAAACCGGTAAAATATTTAAATTCGTCCCATATTCAAATTTTAATTATCTTGACTCTAATTTTGTTTGCAGTGGACTGTTGAGGAAGAGAAAGCTTCAAAAGACCCCATCTTGAAAAATTATGAAGAGGAAGGATCTCCTTACTATTCTTCGGCCCGTCTTTGGGACGATGGAATCATCGATCCGGCTGATACACGGAAAGTGTTGGCTCTCTCTCTCAGTGCAGCTCTCAACGCCCCTATCCCCGAAACTAAATTCGGTGTTTTCCGTATGTAAGATGTGTGTACATCACAATCCAGCCACGAGTCCAATCAGTCTACTCACTAACAAAACTAACTTACTGTATTATATGAATAATAATGTATCGCTATCGGTTATTAATAGATGAGGGAGTATGAATGGGAAAAAACATTATTCGTGCTACTATTTGTTCTTATAAAATTTTTAATTTGTATATTGCGACGGGTAGAGGCTCTAGTTTATGAGTCTGCATACTGAATAGGCCTATTAGTTGCACATTTGTTGGCAAAGGACGAGGCCAGGCAGTGAGTGGATGAGGTTGATATTACCGAGCGGGGCATCTCGTTCAATCGGTTGTGGTTTAGGGCAATTTTTCCGAGTTTTATCATCAAACATCCAGTAGATTTCTGTCAGATCCTGTACAGATATAGAAGGTGAGTCACTTCTGGTGAGTCGCTCACACCAATGGGATTGGTAGCATAACTTTGATCGAATCTCATGGTCATAAACGTGAAAGGATGGATGAAGAAAATGGACTGGAGAAGATAAATGGTCGATAATTGGTAAAGATAGATCGTCCAGTACTTTTGAAAATAAATAATGAATCAATTAAATTTAAAATTAAATTTAAAAAGGATTAGCCTTCACTCAGAATGGCAAATCAACGCTTCGTGAACGGAAGATGTAAAAAATGAATACGTTATTCATAATCTTTTTGTAACCGCTTGCTGCTAATTCTCTGAATTCACTGAAAAAATTCCAACCGGACTAGACGGGAATCGGATCTATTTCTATTTCCTATTTGGAGCCAGTCGATATGAAACCTTTATAACGATACGTATACCATTTCTCTTGTAACATCGGAGGGAAGTTGAGACTATGCGGTTGCTGGATGATAGTTGATGATGCAAAGTGCTGCGTCTCGTTCAATCAGTGCGATAGATCGGGCGCCGACCAGTATTTATTACCTTTATCCTTTCGAGTGAAGACAAGAGAATGAATCGTGGTTTTTGAATTCCAGCCATAAAATCTAGATAACTTTGCGCATCAGTGTATCTCATTAATATTGTCAATTATTTTAAAAAGTAAATTATTTATTCAACCATATAAGTCTACCAGTACTAGTGAAGTTTGAGTGAAGCTTGAAGAAAGCTAATAGTATTGCATCTAAGTGTATTGATGTTAGTGTTTTTTAACTTTGGGTTCGGACTTTCCGCATTTCCGCACCAAGATAGCAAGAATTTTGAAAGTCATGTAGAGAACAGCCACGACGAGAAACAAAAGAAAAGCCCAAACATCAAGGAGATATAACTGATAGAAAGGCATCTCTTTGGCGAATGAGCAGTTCCGTTGTGTCGTAAGACGTGCTCTACCCAGTAGACATCAACATCTTTAGCCGGCATCAGCTCGTCTCTCATCAGACGAGATAATCGAGAAGCATTTCCTTTGTAACTATTAATGTGTGTAATTCAAAATGTAAATACGATCGAAGAGTCTCCTATAAGTTCTACCACGAACCTTGGGTCGTTAATGAGTTTGTAGATACTATCGTACAGTATTTCTTCGGTGAGTTGCTCCCATTCCCATTTAATAGCGACTCCTTGCTGTCCTTGTGGGCAGGGCGACAGTGCATCGCTCCGACCGGAATGAATGTCGGTGGAAGCGAACGCGGTACTGATGTGGCGCGACCAATGTTGGCAAGGCAAAGAACTGCGTCATGCTCAATTTCTTGCGCTCGTCGAGCATTAGGAAAATCTACTTTTGCCATTTCATCAACGTACCAAAGAACAAATACTTTTCTTATCCACGACACTAATTGTGTCCTGACAACATTCGATATTCGATCTGTGAAGCTCATCGGAGTCGGAAATTCAAAAACATTGTTGGGTACCCTAGCGAGTTCTTGGTCAACATGCATAGATTCCAAATTCCAAAAAGCTCCCGATCCAGGACTGTAAATGATGAATGGAACCCCAAGGTGGTCGATGATGGGCAAAGTAAAATCGTTCAAAATACCATCCAAAATGATCAAATCAACATCTTTAGTCTGCATGATTCGTCGGATATCTTTGTTCGACATGAAGCTAGGATAACCCTTGGCAACTGATTTACGGAACAGTTCTATCAGCATTTTTACCGAGGTGACGGGATCCTCTACTTTGAAAGTATACCACTCTTCTTCGACGTCGTTTACGACATCACTAAGCTCAATCTTTCTAATGTTGGGTGATTTAGTTTTATGAGAGTGAGGTGTTACGAGCGTTACTTGATGGCCTTTATCTCCCAAAGCCTCAAGTAGAGGCATCATCCCAATGGCATGGCTTTTGGTGCCCATCGGTGAAAGAACCAGGATTCTTGCCGCGCGCACGATAAGAAAGCACTGGAAAACCGAGAGAACTAGAAGAAAGAATTTCATGTTGCTGAATTTCTTTTAGTCTCGAGTCTTACTGTAAAAATACGAAAACGGAATTGTATAGTCATATAACAGGACCATCTTAAGCCCTACGTGCTAAGACTCAAATGATAGAAAAAAGCGTGACTTCATGCTATACGATTTCGGATTTAATAATTACATTATACCTAAAATTTCTTGTCACGTATCATCTAATTAGAAGGGCAGAAAGAAAAAATGCATATATGAATCAAATATTTAATATGTAATATTACATTTTAATAGCGGATCGAAGGCTGTAAAATTAATTAATTTGTGATACTATTAATAACGTTCGCGTTCTACAAATAGCCACTCGTTGAACCCTTACAACAACCTTTACAGAGAGCCGCACATTCCACTATTTTAGTTACGAACATTATTTTTTTTGAAAATGGAATTTACACTGGGCTTTAGCCGCATAGACTACTTAGACAACTAATATGGCCTCTCCTTAAATTTAACGGAGCGACGGCAAGCGCATTCACGCCTACCACTTCGATCGGATGGATTAGATAGGCAACTGAATACATGATACAATCAAAAGGGGAACTGGGAATTTAAAAAATTTTGAACAAAATTCTTGATTTTACATTTTACGGTTGACTCCGATTGGCACACCATTAGTAAAAAAGTAATTCTGAAATTCATGCAAGTAATAATGCGAGGTACGGTATACATGCCTAAGCTTATTTTATAGTTATTTAAAATTTCAGATAAGAGACAGTATTTACTACCTTTGTCCTTTCCAGTAGACACTAGAGAGTGTATTGTGCATTTTGAATTCAAACCATAATATACAGTTTACGTTACTTAACTCATCAGTGCTTTATCACTCATTGTTATCTTTTTTTTAAAGATTACATGATTTTGAACCACATAAGCCTGCCATCAGACTAAGTTGAAGCTAGCTAATATGACATATTTTTACGACAATGTGCGACTTGTGTTGTAAAGGTCGTGTAATTACATTGAAATGTATTTGTATTATTGCTTTTTAACTTTTGATTTTGATTTGCATTTCCGCACAAGAACAGAAAGAATTTTGAAATTCAAGTAGAAAACAGAAACAACGAGAAATAAAAGAAAAGCCCACACGTCAAGGAGATATAACTGATAGGAAGGCATCTCTTTGGCGGCCAAGGATTGCAGATGAGCAGTTCCGTTGTGTCGTAAGACGTGCTCTACCCAGTAGACACCGACATCTTTGGCCGGGATCAATTCGTCCTTAATTATGCGAGATAATCGCGTAGCATTTCCTTTGTAACTAAAAAAAAGTTTAAAGTGATTTACTGCATTTAAAAAAGAGAATAATTATAAATTTACTACGGACCTTGGATCATTAATGAGCTTCGTAATGCTATCGTAAAGTACTTCGTCGGTAAGTTGCTCCCATTCCCACTTGATGGCCATTCCTTGTTGGACTCCTTTCATAAGTACGCTAGAATTAAATTAAAATTAATTAATTTATAATGGCTAATAAATTTTTTGGTCCGCGTTAAAAAAAGTGCTTACTTTCGTTGATCTCGACCCAGTGGGAGACCTAGGATAGGAACTCCGTGATAGATGGATTCTTGTGTTCCCAACAGTCCACCGTGAGATATAAATAGTCGAGCATTCTTATGACCTATATGAATATTAACTAATTAAGAAGATAGTAGGTAAATAATTAGATATTAATCGATTACCCAAAAGATCTTGTTGCGGCAACCAATCAACAATTTTCACATTGGGCGATAGCTTCATTGCCGCAAAATCCTTTGCCTCCCACTTCCAAATCACCTTTTGTGGTAGACGGGCAAAAACTCGTACAAACATTTCTTTAATATTTTCCGGCATCAAAGATACTTGGACATTAGAGCCGAGTGTGAAAACGATAAATCCATCCTTTGCGTCTTCCACAAAGTTCTCCAACTCCTATAGAAATCAAAGTAATACATAAAAAAAATAACAAGAAATAAAGAGGAAAAAACTACCTCCGGAAGAGGCTGTGCAGGGCGGCAGTGCATCGCTCCAACCGGAATAAATGTAGGCGGAAGATTTCTGGGCATTGATGTCGCTCTATCAATGTTGGCAAGGCAAAGTGCCGCATCACGCTGAACTTCTTGAGCCGGTCGAGAGTTGGGAAAATCAATTCTTGAGATTTCATCGACGTACCAGAGGACGAATACTTTTTTAATCAACAGCACCAATTTGTTTGCGATAACGTTTACAGATCGATCTAAGAAATTCATCGGAGTGGGCACTTCCAAACCGAGAGTGGGAATGCTGGCCAGTTCTGGATCGACATTCATAGCATCTAAAGTCCAAAAGGCTCCCGATCCAGGACTGTAGAAGATGAACGGAACTCCGAGATGATCGATAATGGGAAAGGTAAAATCGTTGAAAATGCAATCCAAAATGATCAAATCAACATCTTTAGTCTGGATGATTTTCTGGATATCTTTGTTCGCCATGAAACTTGCATAACCTTTGGTGACAGCTTTCCGATTTTCTTGAAAAAACATTGTTACAGCGTTGAAAAGGTTCTCCTGTTTGAAAGTGTACCACTCTCCTTCGACGTGTTCGAGGGCATCATTCAGTTCGATTTTTCGAATATTAGGCGACTTGGTTTTATGGGAGTGTGGTGTTACGAGCGTCACCTGGTGTCCTCTGTCTCCTAAAGCCTCTATTAGTGGCATGATTCCAATGGTATGGCTTTTGGTGCCCATCGGTGAGAGGACAAGAATTCTTGCAGCGCGAACAAAAAGAAGGCACTGGATAACAGAGAGAACTAGTAGAAAGGACCTCATTTTTCCAATGACTTATCTTGATATTTACTGTGGAAAAAAGATGGCATCATAAGCATACATATTATAAGCAAACAACATCCTAAGTGGTTGTATAATAAAATACCCGCGCGAATTCCGGATATGATCACTTTACGAGATAGCAATATACCGATATACATCGATACATACCGTTAGTTAGATTATAAAAGCATTTATTTACCAAGTTTCGCGTTCCACACTCACGTACTATAGTTACAGTTTACGCATTGCTTGAGAATGTAACAGACATTTTTTTTTCAAATTTTGTTAGCCCCTTGTTTACAATAACCCTTTCACGCAAAAGGCAAAATCTCGTTTTTCAAAGTAATAAGTACCTACCTATTTTTAGTTAGTGCTGTTAAGTTACCGTAGGTTTTAACCTTAGTCTACTTTGCAGTGACGGCAGTTTATTTCATAGAATATAACACATACTTTATTATTTTGTTAAATCTCTGACCAAACTTCAAAGTTCAAAACATATTGTTTTGTTTACCTTGTCGTTGTGCTCGTTTGTTGTCGTCAGCTACCTGCGAGCCTGATCACTTTTAACAATGAAGGCCCGACAACTCTTTCTTTTTGATCATTTTCAAAATATAGGTACTGTATTGTTTAAGCTGCAGCGGCGTGCAATCAGCATGTAATACCATATCCTAGCTAATTTTTCTTAACTTTACTCTTGGTCTTTTTAGACCTACATTTCCGCAGGATCATTGCAATAATTTTAAAATCGATGTACAGAATAGAAATGATAACAAAAGAAATTAAAGCCCAAACATCAATAAGGTAAAACTGATAGAAAGGCATCTCTTTGGCGGCTAAGGATTGTAGATGAGCAGTTCCGTTGTGTCGTAAGACGTGCTCTACCCAGTAGACACCGACGTCTTTGGCTGGAAGGAGCTCGTCCTTCATTATGTGAGATAATCGTGAAGCGTTTCCCTTGTAACTGCAAATAGTGTTATACAATTTATTTCAATGTCAAATATATATTTTTAAATTAATACAAACCTTGGATCATTAATGAGCTTCGTAATGCTATCGTAAAGTACTTCTTCGGTTAGCTGTTCCCATTCCCATTTAATAGCGAAACCCTGTTGGACTCCGTGCATAAGTACGCTAAAAAATAATAATTATTTATTTTTTAAATAAACGGGAAATCACGGAAATTTATACTTGCGCTGATCACGTCCCAGTGGGAGACCCAAAATGGGAACGCCGTGATAGATTGATTCTTGAGTTCCTAGTAATCCTCCGTGTGAGATAAATAAACGCGCATTCTCATGACCTGTTAAGCATATATATTATGGCACAACATTTTTGTAATGAATTTAAAAAGGAAATTACCTAAAAGATCTTGTTGAGGTAGCCAATCAACAATTTTTACATTGGCTGAAAGTTTAGCTGATGGAAGATTCTTCGTCTCCCATTTCCAAATCACTTTTTGTGGTAAGCGGGAAAAAACTTTGACAAACATTTCTTTGATGTGGTTCGGGATCAAAGATACTTGAACATTCGAGCCTAGTGTGAAAACGATAAAACCATCCGTTGCGCTTTCAACGAAACTTTCAAGATCCTAATTAATATGATTTAAAAATAAGCTTATTTAAAAAAAAATGAATATATATATATACAGTTTAGTTACCTTCGGGAGAGGCTGAGCTGGGCGACAATGCATAGCTCCAACCGGAATGATTGTGGGTGGAAGATTTCGAGGCACTGATGTGGCTCTGTCGATATTGGCAAGACAAAGAGCTGCATCACGCTCAATCTCTTGTGTCGGTCGTGCATTAGGAAAGTCTTTTTCAGCCAATTTGTCAACATACCAAAGGATATGCACTCTTCTTATAAACATGATCACTTTGGTTACAACTGAATTGGCAACTCGATCAAGGAAGCCCATCGGTGTCCGTGCTTCCAAGCCCAAGTTAGGAATGCTGGCGAGTTCTTGATCAACGTTCATTGCTTCCAAAGTCCACGAAGCTCCCGATCCAGGACTGTAAATGATGAACGGAACTCCTAGGTGATCAACTATAGGGTAGGTAAAATCGTTCAAAATTCCATCCACAATGATCAAATCAACATCTTTAGTCTGGATGATTTTCTGGATATCTTTGTTCGCCATGAAACTTGGATAGCCATAGGTGACAGCTTTGTGGAATTCAAAGAAGAAATTGTAAATCGAGGTGGGTAGGTCGTCGAGTTTGAAAGCGTACCATTCCCCTTCGACGTGTTCAAGGACGTCAGTCAGTTCGATTTTTCGAATATTAGGCGACTTGGTTTTATGGGAATGTGGTGCTACGAGCGTCACTTGGTGTCCTCTTTCTCCTAGGGCCTCAAGTAGAGGCATCATCCCAATGGCATGGCTCTTGGTGCCCATCGGTGTAAGAACTAGAATTCTTGCGGCATCGGTAATCAAAATACACGGACTCACTGCGAGTAGTAGTAGTAAGAGCTTCATCTTGATGATGACTACTAGCTTTCTAAAGTAAGTACAACGATCCTTTAGTCGGTAGAACCTTTTGTGTTTGAATAGTTCGAGATAAGATTGGATTGTTATCAGTTTAAATTATTTTAATGCCAACCATAAGCTTACTGATCTTTGAATTTGACCGATAATGATGAACTCAGCAGTTTCTGCTCGCCCAACTAATACATTTAAAGAAAATTACAAAATAAAACAAATGAAATGACGTAAAAAATCACGTCCAATAAAGGCACAGAAAAGCATTTCTTACATAATATCGCGCATATCATAATCGCACATTCTTGTGACCTACTGTATATGTTGAGAAATTATTGGTGATATAAACAACGTTATTGTAGCTATAAATATAAACACCAATTATAAATACTTAATAGGTCTTGGTGAGGTGACCAATAATTAAAAATTTTCACATTTTCTGAAAGTTTCATTGCTGCAAGATTCTTATTCGTTTACTATTTCCATACAACTTTTTGGGGCAGGTGTGTGAATACTTTGACAAACATTTCTTTGATATGTTTAGGCAACAGAGATACTCGAGCATTAGAACCGAGCGTGAAAACAACATAGCAATCCTTTGCGTATAGGGCGAAACTCTCGATGTCCTGAAAGCGGCGCAACATAACATATTGTTGATCATTGATTTACTAAAGGTTCGTTTACACGACCGCTTATTTCCTTTTTTATGCAAGGCCTTCATTTTTTTTATGTAAGGCCTTATTTTTCCGTAACGGTGCGTTTTGATTGGCTTATGAAAAAAAATAAGGCTATAAATAAGGAAATAAGGGAAAAAAATAATGAAATAAGTGGTCGTGTAAATGAACCTTAAAGGGTTTCACTTCTCACTTACGGAAGAGGCTGTGCAGGGCGGCAGTGCATCGTACCAACCGGAATCATGGTCGGTGGAAATGATCTAGCTGTTGACACTTGACGGTGCTCGATTCAAGTTGACATAAGGCAAAGAACCGCATCTTGCTGGCTTTTTTTCACCGGGCGCTCATCTGAGAAATCCTTTTTAGCGATTTCATCGACCTACCAAAGGACGAACATTTTGCGAGCCAAAAAGAAAAATTTTCTAACGACCAATTTGATCGATCGGTGGTGAAAGTTCATCGGAGTGTCAAGCTCATATTCAAAAGTTTTTATCCCTACTTTTTCTTTGTATGTATTTTAGAGTAGAGCTTGATTTATATTTTGACGTAGCTGGAGTGCAAGATAAGAAACAATCATATTCACACGGGACATCTGGGATTTGATGATATCGCTCGTTTTTATTACTCTGCTTCAATAGTACAACTGATTACTGTCTCCGTCTCCCCCCTAATATTATGTAAGTCTAATATAATATGATGACCCGCATCATGACCCAGGAGAAATATGTTCGTTTTCAAAAGATGAAACACTCTTCGTTTAAACCTATACCTAAACTTTGGAAGAAGGAATAATTAAATAGTATATTAAAGGGATGAACATGAATAAAATAATTCTTCCTCAAGCTATTATTTGATTATTTGGATTCACCACACACTTACATAATGCTATAGAACATACAGTTTATCAATCCTTCTTTTATTTAAAAATTAGTGAATTTTTGCTTTTTTGTTTCCTCTAACCTTACGAATAAAAAAGGCTAAAATTTTCAAAGTGAGCCATAATCCTATCAAAACAAGACAAATTAAAAAGAGCCAAACATCTAACAAATAGTGCTGGTAAATTGGCATATTTTTGGCTGAGGATTGCAGGTGTTTAGTTCCATTGTGACGCAAGACATGCTCGACCCAATAAACGGCTACTTCTTTTGTCGGCATCAGCTCGTCTTTCATCAAACGAGAATTTCGTGTAGCGTTCTCTTTGTAACTGTAATTAATAATACAAAAGTATGTATATGTTTACACATAAAAGTTTTGGTTTATATTATGATATGATACTTTGGTTCATTGATGAGCTCTGTGATTGTCTTGTAGAGAAATGCTTCATTCAATTCAGCCCAATCCAATTTTAATGCATAGCCTTCGTCCTTTCCTTTTGCTAAATTGCTTCGTTGATCGTTACCGAATGGAAGACCCAGCACTGGTACCGCGTGATAGAGTGCTTCTTGAATGCCAAGTAAACCACCATGAGAGATGAAGAGCTTCGCTTTAGAATGCCCTATTTATAAAATCATTTAATCTAGTTTTTAAAATTGGGATTATCAGTTATTTACCTAAAAGATCTTGTTGGGGAAGCCAATCAACCATAAGAACGTTATTAGGTATAGGCAGATCTTCCGGAACACTGTTTTTCTCCCACTTCCAGAAAACACGCTGTGGTAAACGGGAAAATACATTGGCAAACAATCGGACCAAGTGTACTGGCATCGATGAAACGGGAATCACGGATCCCAACGTGAAAACGATGAATCCATCATCTGCTCCTTCAATAAAGTCTTCTAAATTCTTCAACGAAAAATGAATTCCATTTCAAAATGTTGTAAATTACTTTTAGAAACCTTTGGTAGAGGATTAATCGGTCTTATATGTGGAGCTGGAATTGGGATGATGGTCGACGGGAAAGGACGATTCCAGCCGATACTAGGATGGAAATTGACCATCAAAAGTTGAGCATTCCGTTCAATTTGAGAGATGGGAAGAACTCCGGGAAAATCCTGTCGAACCATATCTTCCAACGTCCAAAATAGTCCAACCGGGCGAAGTAGAAGGGTTAACTCGTTGACCACCATATTTTTCATGCGCTCTTTGAAGCTCATCCGGCTGATAAAATCGGTCCCGAAGGCCGGAACGTAGGCGTATTCTTGTGCTGCGTTCATGGACGACATGAGCCATGGAACACTGATGGTAGCACTGTAGAAAATGAAGGGAACTCCGAGGTAGTCGATGATGGGTAAAGTGAAATCGTTGAGGACGGCCAGAACGATGACCAAGTCCACATCACGAGTCGATACGATCCGCTGGAACTCTTCATCAGCCGTAAGACTTTTATACGCAGCTGTTTGAGTTATTCTGAAACTTTGAAAGAGGCTCACTACTCCCATGATGGGATTCTTTCCTTGGAAATTGAACCAATCGACGCTCATTTCTTTGCTACCCAGAAAATCAGGCATAACGATTTCGTTGATGTTTTCTACCTTGGTTTTGGGTTGAAAAGGAGTGACGACGGTGAGCTGATGCCCTTTGGCTGCTAAGGCTTCTACGATGGGCATGAACGAGTGTTTGTGGCTCTTGAAGCAAATAGGAGCCAGTACAAGAATTCGGGCACATTGAATTGAAGTCAATGTGGCCATTAGGCAGAGAGGTAAAAAATAGCTATATGACCGCTTCATTTCTGATTTTGAACTGAATTTCTTTGAAAACTGTTACAGTAGTATGTTTTTAAATGAAATAAAAAGGCATGTGACGGATAGTGTGCACCTGTATTGATCTATGTGTTGTTTTTATCGGCCTACCTGTTTGACAACTTTCATATCTACCCCACTGACCTATTAAAATGCTACCAGATAAGTTTACAACAAACAATCATGCACATTGATGGATACGAAATTTGAAATTATTTAACACCAGAAATGCTGATATTGTAGTGGATCTGCGGGTGTTATTGTTTCCCTTACTACTAAGGTTCTAACACGATAGGAAGTTTGAATGCTGGGTTATGTATTTGACACAATCACCTAAATATGATGTTATACTCTCACTGTTTCTCGTACACAGAATAACTCCGCTCTGTCGTTCTCTCTCGACGGCTTATATAGCCGTCGCGGCGCCTGTTGTTACCAGGTGCCTAAGGCGAGAGAGAGAGCGAGAAAGAAGGGCAAACGGAAACCTTGCGGTTCCCTACAATATTAGTTAATGGCGGGCGTATATGGAAATAATCTACCAAAGGGGCCCATTTTTTCTTGAGAACATTTTGAAAAAAAAACAGTTCGATCAAGGTTGTAATACGTCGCAGGTCGTAATATGTTGCAAAGTTGTGATACAATATCCTTAAGGAATTCTGGTGTCGCACTTTCTGTTTCCTACCGCATCTCCTTAGCAGCGCTCCGTTGCGTTAAAGATACCTCAACTCAAACCAGGAGGAGAATATGTGATGGAAAAAAGATGACATCTTTATTAAAGCTAAATCATATACGGTAATCGTCGTTAAAGCAATCACAAAGTCGCAATAAAATACATGGCTAATGGATAGAATGTCCAAATTTAAATATTGCTCATCTTAATGAAGATTTTATCAAAAATCAAAAGTGCAAGAATCAATAACGGAATGATGATCCTTTAAGCAAAGAAATTAAAAATAATAAATCACAAGATGAGTTTTTCTGCATGTTTTGTACAATTGCCGTACAACTGCATATGAAGCATTTTTTGTATTTATTGAATACGTTGCTGTACATGTTCATTGCAACAGTACTGCTATAAATACTTGTTACTGTATAATTGTTTGTATTGTTACATAAATAATATGTTACTGATTCAATTAATCCCCTATGTTCTAGAATGATGGAAGTATGTTATTGCTGTGCTTAGATATTTTAATATGCCAACCAAGAACAATAAGTAAATTGTCAATATTGTTACGGGCCCTGCCCTTTAATAAACCAAAAGAAACCAGAATTCAAGGGATAAAACCCCAAACGGGACTTACGAGTGTATTGGGACTCACGCGCGCGGATACAAAATGGCTCCCTGAGCCTTTTACACACGCCTTAACCAAGACTAGCCACCTCAGCGCGCCTCGCCGTTCGAAGAAAACGGAGAGGGCGCTGTGGTGTAGCGGCAGGACGGGGAGACAATACGGCTGGGGGGGGCGTACACACACACACACACACACACACACACACACACACACACACATATGAGTACACATATCGTATCAATATAGAAATTTATCTCCGCCAGGATTTACTTATCGCATCGTGGCAAGCAGTGAAAACAGTGGTCGCATTTTTAGCATTAAACAGATTATTTTGTTTTCCCTTTTCATACACTCCATCGTCAAGAATACATCATCAGAACATGATGAGTTATTACGGTACTGTACTTGATTCTTTATAACTGGG
This sequence comes from Chydorus sphaericus, assembly GCA_030141595.1. Taxonomy (NCBI): domain Eukaryota; kingdom Metazoa; phylum Arthropoda; class Branchiopoda; order Diplostraca; family Chydoridae; genus Chydorus; species Chydorus sphaericus. The sequence goes on along the minus strand of CM057932.1, from coordinate 12,681,960 downwards.
ATGATGATGTGATACGCTTTACAACCTGACGAGGTAATATATGCATATATATTATGTGTATCGTAATAGATTTGACCTTATTATCATCTAACAACCCAATCGCAGCAAGGAAACGAATTACAATTTTATAATACAACTATAATTGTACTGTACAAGACGTTTCTTATCAAAAGAATCAAGCCGAATGATTTAAGAGCTAATGGTGCTGATGAGGATATCCGAGAGGATATAAAAACAGAAACTACATCAATAAAATGGAAGAAAAAAATTGAGAACGAATATCCAGAGGTAAGAGACTTAAGATGATATTGATAGTATCAGCCTGTATACCACTTCATTGATTTAAAGATGATCGGAAAATTTGTGATGAACGACCAGTGGAAATCTTTGGGAAGAGGAGGATTTGGAGAGGTTTTCGGCATCGACGATTGGATAGACTCTAATGGATTGAAGCGTTCGGTTGCGTTGAAAAAGCCTCAACATAAACCAGGAGCCGAGAATGATTTACGGAAAGAGATGGTATCTTTAGCAAAACTAAATCATCTATTCGTCGTAAAATATCTTGGGCTGGCAGAAATGCAACACATCTCCGGTAGAAGGTGCGATACCATACTTCGATTATAATAAATTATACCGTATTTTTAATTAACCGATACTAAGCTAATATATTATTTTAAAATAGTACCGTAATTGTGATGGAGTTATGCGAAGGAGATTTGAAAACATACGTCTTAAAAGGATTGCTCAACATTAAAAAAGGGTCCGTAGATAGCAAAATAATCCTTGGTCAAGTCGTCCTTGGTTTATCTTACATTCACAGCTTGGGAATTATTCACAAAGACCTTAAACCAGATAACATCTTGCTTTGGAAATCACCATCTGGTCTTGTTCTAGCAAAATTGGCTGATTTTGGTTTCTCCAAATGCCTTCGTCAAGATCAAACGGAGCACAGCGACACTACCCACTTTGGTTCTTGGGGATACATGGCTCCCGAGCTGCTTATGGCCGCCTGTAGAGAGCCAAAACAACCTGCTAAATGTTCTTACGCAACCGATGCATACGCTCTGGGCATTGTCATAAGCTTTACTGCAAATGATGGAAAACATCCGTTTGGACAGGATATAATTTATCGGAATTTCTTGATGAGCCTAGGGACTGCTCCGACAGAATTGTACGCCGATTGGGATTTGATAGATCTTGTGGTTAGGTTAACTTACAAGGATCCACAAAAACGACCACAGATAGACTTGGTCATATACCATCCATACTTTGTGCTAAGCAATGATCGAACCAGGAACAGCTTCGTTAACAAGATGTACTATTTTTTGGAATCGTTTTCACCCTGGACTTACAAGTACGAGGGTATCGAATGCGACGATGACAATGAAATCAAGTTGGAATGGTTTAAAAACTTTTGCCACAATTTCAACGCCTTGCAAGTGGAGCGCAATCAAATACAGGTATGCGGAATCGTGTATATTTAATAGTTTTAAGTTTCGATCATATTTATAGGTAGTTAATGTGTGATGTAGTTTATTGAAGGGTTTATACGTTTGGTAACAGATGAATTAAAAATTTCGCTTACTTTTCTTCTAGGAGAACCAAAAGGTTGGTTCAGACCCTTCATCCTTTGACCAGAAAATAAAAGAGCGACTGTCAACAAACAATGAAAAGAACATTATGAAGAACGTCAAACTGGTATTTGTTAACGTGAAACCCAATACCATAGCTTGTTAGTTCACTGTTAAGCAAGATACTTGAATTTTTAGACCAAAGACTTCACCAGATACCATGTATATTCATTGATCAATTCTACTGCCCCAGAAATGATTAGTTTTTACATCTGGTGCTTGATGTATTACATGACACCGGAGGTTTTCCCGATTCTGGCCAGTACAAACGATCACTACAAAAAGTGTATCAAGGTAACTATAGTTTTTCGATTTATCGAATTTCGATTTAATTTCAAAGGATTAAATTTCAACCGTTTCAGATGACGGAGTTCGAGTTTTCCACTTTGCACTATAACGATGAACAGATTCAAGAAGTTTGGAGCCTTAAGTACGAATCAGAAAATAACAATGAAGGCGATAAAGAAGATGCTCAGTCACTGTTTTTCTTTGCGGGGAGCTCTCTTTTCCCGTCCTTTATGTGGGAGACCTTGGTTCGACGTTTCGAAAAGTTCATCAATTCCACTGAAAACGCAATCAAGGGAAGATCTTTACTCTATTGGGTTGCATTTAACGAGCCACTTTTTGACAGTAAAACCAATTCCCCAGAACATTTCATCCGCTTGATTTTAGAAAAAGGTGGAGACCCCAACGGAACCGACATATTCGGCCTTACTCCGGTTCATATGGCAGCTGGAAACGTCGGTCCTCACGCTTGTACTATCCTTAAAGTCTTGCTAGAAGAAGGGCGCGGTGATCCAAACATACCCAATAAACGAATAACAGATCCAGCACTGGATGCTCTTCTTTCTCTAGTTCCATTAGAGCAAATTAAGGATTCATTGGTCGAGAAAGTCAAGACGGATCTTGCTTACGCGCAACCAGAAAGCACAACTAATATTCCTGTTGGGAATCCTCGTGATCCGTGTAAAAGCTTCTTCGATAGTGGAGGAAATATTATTCCACATTTCAAGTCCCTGCTCCAAAATCTAAAAATTCCTCTGCTACTACATTCAAAAGTTCAAGAGGGTCTAGCATCTATACTTTTGGATTTATTGACCAAGAATTCCGATTGTCCCGTCGTTCAAAATTTGGATGGACGGACTCCGGTTCATTGCGCTGCCGCTAACGATAGCGCTAATGGTTCCGAACTTTTGGAACTACTTCTTGACCACAAAGGAGATCCAAATTTAAAGGATGATGCTGGGTGGACATCATTACATTGGGCTGCAACCAATAAAGGACTTGTTGCACCAAAAATAATGGAAATACTACTTCAACGTGGGGGTGATCCGACTATTGTTAATAATGAAGGGAAGTCACCACTGGATCTGGCGGAATCGAATAGATTTACTACTGGCCCACAAATTGTAGCACTTCTTGAAAAACATCAAGAAACAGTGGAAGCTTTTAGACGAGGGGTTCCCGACTCTTTTCCAGACTGAACCGGGGGAAAAAAATTTCCCCCATTATTTCCCTCCTTTTCCCCCTTTTACATGTAAAGGGATAGGAGAATTTTCCCTCCTTTTCCCCCATTTCTCCCGCGGACTGAACCGGGGGAAAAAGAGTCGGGAACCCCTCGCTTTTAGACCACCTGACGAGAAGAAAATTCGGTTGGGCAAGGATGGCCGTCCATCTATCCAAGGGCGGTGTTCATTGAATGTACCTCACATTAATTAATTCAAACAAAAATATATCACTCATTCCAAGAGTACTTATGGGCGTGCATATTGCACATTTCCACGTTATTGACAATAAAAATACTGTTGCATTATCCTAATCTCTTAATTCATTGAAATCATATTATTAAAACTTCATCATGAAGACGAAGAGCACGAAACCGATCATTTCTAGACGTACTCCTTCAGCAATGCACCAAATTAGACAACTTGACAAGAATATATATCAAGTGTATATATACGCGTTGACACTCTTTACGAATCATTCAGTAAAACAATTATGAAACCTTTATTTGGAGCATTAAAACCTCGTTTTGTATCAAGATTGGATTCATAATAGGAGTCTTACCGTTATATTTATTGGAAATAGAAAAATTGGCGTCGACAAAATTAACTTACACTAATCTTCAATGAATCATTTGAAAATTGTTTACATTTTAGACCTATTGCTCCTACCATGCGGAATTAGGTTCATCATTTTCAACTTCATTAAATGTCACATTCATAAATTAGTTTCAAAACTATCAATCGAATAGAAAATCAATTTGATTGTGAACTACGACCTGAGGCAAAATCTTCAAGTTATCTAATAAATAACGAACGGAAGCACGCGCAGATAGTCACTTCCTTGTCAACCACATCTATTTTTCTCATAAATGAAATCAGAAACAGTAGTTGAAAAATTTAAGAGTGAATTGCATTCTAACAAGACAGGAAAGCCTCAGTGGTCGCATCAATGTCAACAGATTGGGTTGAGGGCCGGCACAGGTCAATCAACGTCTCCACTTGGTACTTGTCGGCCACGATGAAGATTTTTTCTTTATCTGCGGTGTGCAACAAGGTGCCGGTGTAGAGGAAATGAAGTAAGTGGTGGAAAGAATCAGGATCAACATCATCGATGCGAACCTGTCCGGTGCGGGCCTCTTCCATCCCACTGGCGAACATGGCAGCAAAAACAGAGCTCCTCGCAGAAAGTAGAGGGCGGTGAGCGGACATGGATTCACCTGCGACGAGGAACTCGACGTCCGTCAGTACTCCGTCGGTAGCTGCGGCCCAAAGTTGTTTGGTCCAGGTCGAATCGGCCAATGTGAGACCAAAGTTGGTGACTGTGCTGGACAACTTGACGTGAAAGGTTACGGGGTTAATGAATTGAATCAAATCGGCAGCAAAGACTTTAAGCTTCTTCTCGTCGCCCGTGGATGACTCATGCAATTTTACGAATCCATTAATTGGATCACCAGCGTCCACTTCGTCGATCTTATATCTCACTTTTCCTTGATCACAGCTGGAAATCACTAGCTTGAGGTCTGGCTGTCTGTCGCTAAAAAGTTTGATTTGAACTTGAGCTGTGAAAAGCTTTTCCAGTTGGTAAACGAACGTCTCTGATGAAAAAATGTAGGGAGCGTCTTTGATGGTTAAATTTTGCAGAATCCAAGCGCAATCGAATTTTACGGAAGTAGATACATGGTGGATTTCTTGATCGACATCCGGTCTGAAAAGGACAGAATAAAAGAGATGATCAAATAAAAAGTCGTAAAGATAGTTCCGGCACAGGCGAATGATGCTGATATTATAAACGAGTCAAATACCTAATTGCGATAGCAAGTTCTTGGGCGGCCGTTGGATTCAATTTCATTCCGAATGAAGCCATTTGGTCTACGTCGATGTCATGAGATGCAGCTTCACAAAGATCTTGTAAAGTTTTGATTTCGTAGAAAAGCGCCAGTTGAATCAGATGTTGACTTTTCACGGGTCCCTCCAACTCTCCGGTGTATATAAACTTTAGGAATTGCTCAACGCTGGTAGAATCCACAAAATCTATATCCTCAGTTGTTCCACCTGCGTGATTGTCATCTTGAAATTTGGCAGCAAAAACAGGACTCCGAGCGGCGAGCACGAACTTGTGGACCGGAAATCTCATTCCATCAGCGATGATCTCAAAGTCGGTTCCAACGCAATTCGCTAGAGATGACCTTAATTGACTTCTCAGGAGGTAGTCCATTTCTTCAAGACGGTAATCTTGGATGATGCCAGATAGGTAGATTTTAAAGATGAAAGAATGGTTTCCAGCTGTCATCGTTAGGATTGGTGATGTGAACAGCTGAAGGCTTCCGGATTCGAATTCGTCTTTGATTAGGATCCCTTCGTTGCTTTCATAGTCAACGTAAGAGCACGTCACAGCTTCTACCTTCAGCCCAATTTTGTTTAAATTTGATGCCATGAGGAAGAGGGTTGAACGCGTGTCATGCTTCTTAATTCCAACTCGAAACGATTTCACTCCTTTGAATTTGATCATCTTTGAAAGAATTGTCATTGGATTATTTTCCATGCCAACCAGGTCCCACTGGTAGTTGCACACCATAAGGTGTCTTTTCTTCAGTTGAGCCACGTCTTGATCCATCTGCATTTGCTGTAAAACACAAGTTAAAGAAAATCAAGAAAACTGCCATTAATAATATTTTCTAATTTTTAAATGAATATTCGATCGGGATAACATACCGATCAGTTGCAGCAACTGCAGTTTAACCCGATTAAAAAAGGGTTGTGGGAAGAGTTTATGCTACCAGCACTGTCTATTACGTGGGAAACACTAATATGGTAGAGACACACTGATCGGGTTTTACCCTTATGGGGCAATTTCCATACACAAACAAAATTCAAAGCTCGGAAAATTCGTCGTGAATGTGACTTAATGAATAACGAACAGATAAAAAATTGGAATCCAGCGACAGGACGAGCAAATCACTTGTGAAAAACACACGAAACCTCGAAAAATACAAGAAATAGGTATTACAACCACTGAAATCCAGGTGATTTCTATCTGATGACACTTCTTTCACGAGGCGCGGGTACTGGCTAAACAGTAAACAGATGAAGAATGGTTATTGCCGGTTATTGCCTTATTGGTCGCCGTTGGGACCTGGGTGTGTGTGGTGGGCGGTGAGCCCGCTACGCGCCACCGCGGCTGGGTGGCCCCAAGATGGGTGTGCAACCGTGCTATGCTAATAAGGACTTACGATTACCTTTTTTCTGTGGGTTATATATTGTCTACTTGTCTAGCAGCAGCAAAAATTCACGGCGCGGAGTTGAGCTCTTCGGACGGAAAAGCTCCAGAACGAAGTATTTGTTTATTGCTTGTGAAATTTTAGATAAATTTAGAGCGGTTCAATCTCATCGAAATCGTTTAAAAAATAACAGATTCCAAGCTAAATGACACTCTTGAAAAATTGACATTTGATAAACAACCAGGTTGATGCAGATAATTCCAACCAGGTAAATGAAATAGATTATAAAGACAGGTAAGAATTCCGTTTACTTTCTTCTTATAGGAATATTGTAGACAAAGTCATTAATAGATATTAAAATCACGTATTCACGTGATTTATATCACGACGGCGGGCGGACAAGCTGCGCAAATTCTAACTCAGAGTTCCGTACATCTGGCAACCTTCAAATTCGTTACACACGGTAGTGAGGTACACACTGTCACACCCCACCACCAAGGCACCAACACCGACCAACACACTTGACTGCTTTGTTTTGCTTCTGTTAGCTTGGATAATATTGCGCCAGAACAATTCTCAAAGGAATTGTGGTGTCCGGATCCGCGAACACATCTTTTCAACACGATCGACAGTAGTGGCACATTTTTTTTTTGTCTTGAGCTGAAAGTTTCCTTATCGCCGTTTAATTTTACCAACAAAATAAGTTAAATTCATTGGTATGATATGCATAGATCAGTTTTGTTTTGTTTTTTAAAATTTAATTAGCATTGTGGGCACTATTGTAATAAAAGCTTATTGATTTTATTTCCATTTTTATATTACAGAAGATTGTGGTATAGAGATGGCCCAACTGGAAAAGAAATACTTCAATGTGTGCCAGTACCATTGGAAACTTACTGGAATTGGATGTACACAAATGACTATTCTTTCAAAAATGATCAAGTTCAGAGGAGTTCCATCATTTCGTGTTGGACTAAAGTATCAATCCACTTCTGCTACCCTGCTTCTAATGACAGCAAATTTAAACAAGATGGGTTTGAAAGCGGGGGCCGTAACGTTCTCTTACGGAGATTATAAAGTACAACAAATGACTCCCTTTGTCACCACGGAAGATGGAGACGAAATCGGTTTTCAACTCTTCACAGCACCGTTACACTTCTTCACAACTGAAAATCGCGGTTTCGTGAATTTCAATTTTCAAATCTACCTAAGTAGCGTCGTTGAAACCTACCGACTTCAAGAAGTGGACGTCCTCCTTAGAAATCAATTGGCATCTTCAACGAATGGAGCGGCAACTGACTTTGAGATCATCGCAGAAGGAAAGAGATTTCCAGTCCACAAGTATATGCTAGCTGCTCGGAGCCCTGTGTTTTCCGCAAAATTTAAAGAAGAAAGAAACGAAGGAGGAGCTACTGAGGAGATCCACTTGATTGATGCTGCCTCCGTCGAACAATTCATCATGTTTCTCTACACTGGGCAGCTCGGTGGATCTCAGCTGACCTGTGAACATCTGATGCAACTGGCGCTTTCCTACCAAATCAAAACTTTATGGGATCTTTGCCAAGCTGCTTCCCATACTATCGACATAGACCAAATGGTTTCATTCGGAATGAAATTGAAACCGGCAGCAGCTCAAGAAATATTCGCTATGGCAATTAAGTAATTACTCTTAAACGATCTCCTTTTCAGTGACCTAATAATTAATTCCTACTATATTTAGACCAGATGTTGATTCAGAAATCCACGATTCATCCACTTCTGTGAACTTCTTTGTCACTTGGAATCTGGATGATCTAACAGAGGAACGCTTCATCCCTTTTACTGAAACATCAGGGGCGTTCGTGTATCAACAGAAAAAGCTTTTCCGAGCTACACTACAAGCGAAGGATTTGCCTATCCCGAATCCTGGGCATCTCCTACATGAAAATCAGATGGAAATCAAAATAGTACTCTTCAGCTATCATCAAGAAAAATTTAACTACAAAGTTGACGAGGTGACCTGCGTTCTAGGCGCAGGAGGTGCTGGAGGTGATCCTTGGATTAAGCCTTTTATAATGCAAAAGAGACCCACTAGCGACGAGAAGAAGCTTCAAATCTTTTCTGTTGCTCTACCTCCATTTTCTTCTAGTGGGTTTTTTGGTGTACATTTCTTTACCAAATTTTCTTCCATCAGCTTCCAAGTTAAACTAGCTAGTACAGTCCCCAGCTATGGTCTCACTTTTGCCGATTCTACCTGGACAGAAAACCTATGGGCTGCAGCCCTCGACAAAGTATTGACGGACGTCGAATTTCACATTGCCGACGAATCCATCTCTGCACATCGCTCTCTTCTATCTGCGCGTAGCCCCGTTTTTTCTGCCATGTTCGCCAGCCACATGAAAGAGGCCCGCACCGGACAAGTTCTCATCGATGATGTTGATCCTGTTTCTTTTCGCTATTTCCTGCATTTCCTTTATACCGGCACCTTGGTCGCCTCTGCAGACAAAGCAAAAATCTTTGCAGTGGCTGACAAATATCAAGTTGAAACTTTGATGGACTTGTGCCGCCCCTCAACTCAACCGCTTGATATCGACAAGTTATCTGAAGCTTTTCTAACTTGTTAAAGCAATTCACTTTTAAGTTTTTCAAATGCTAACGGTATTTTTTATTCGTGTGAAAAATACATATGTTTTACTGGGATAACTATTCCTCCATATGCTCCAAATTGGGTACAGACTAATCGGCGGACGCGGACCGCCTAATCAGCGGACTTTTTTACTAAAACCGCGGACTTTTTCAGGTAGAAATTATTGTCGGACCAAGGGTGAATCAGACTATTCGGCGGATTAGAATCGGCGGACCAATGAGTTCTCCGAGGGAATGATGAGCAGGTATAACAGGAGATCACCGGTCTTAAGTCCGATGAATTTAGCCCAAAATGGGGTTGATAAGCCGTGGTCAAAAAGAAGGGACACAAGCTACGTAAGAGGTTGCTGTCTCTTGACAACAAATAAAAAAAATCTTATAGAGGGGCCCTTACTCAATCCAACTTATCCATGGGCCTTAACTCTACTACCGGGTCTCTCCAATTCCAAAGTCTATCAACCAGTTTGTCTCAGACTAACACCGGCGATACCCGATGGCCGTCCAGTTCGAATCCAACTGTAACACATTTACATATCCAGATATATTAGGTACCAATAACCTCTAGCGATCGAGTTGGTGTTCAACGACTCCTACTAGATGGGATCTACTTTGTTATTTGATGCCTCCTTCATTAAGTTTCATATCTTAAAAATCGCAATATATAAGTTTGTATTTGTTAAGTTTTACTTCCAACTTTTTTCGCATCCAACGCATTAAAAAGAGGGGAGCGTGGCTCTAGTTGTTTTGGATATATTATTACATGGTAAGAGTATTACATGAACTTAAATCACACGACTCTGATCATTCTCCAAAATAAGTGCGATATTTTCAAATGATCATCCATGGGCAAAGACGATAATTTTAGTTTTCGCATTTTCGCTTTATAGAAAAAAAATCTTAGCTCCTAATCGGCGGACTTTTGGTCCGCAGTTTTCGTCGAATAGTCCGCCGATTAGGCGGTCCGCGTCCGCGGTCCGCGTCCGCCGATTAGTCTGTACCTCAAAATTGTTTCTTTTATTAGATTACTTGGATAATGGTTTGCATTTTATCGTAGTTGACATGGTATTTGGAAATCGGAAGTCATAGCGTAAGATCTGTAAAACTGACGGTCGCGGAGCTGCTGGGCTCGAAAAGCTGAACTTTGTTGGTGGTCCCATTGATATAGAAGCGAAAAATGGGTTGAAAGAAACACCGTGTTGGCTGATAAGGTGTTTTTTAATGGGTACTGGGTACACTGCAAAATTCGGAACCGCGCGTTGGTAGCAGTTCCTTGTGGAAGTGTAGTCGGAGCTCCGGCGAACACTGACGGTGTTTTTGACGAACGACAAAAGCTTCGGTAGGTTTAGATCCGAATGGGATCGAGGAAAGATTAATAAAGGTCGAACCAGTTGCTTACATAAACTCGTCAAAATTACTAAATTAGGAACAGTGTATGCCACCTTATTGGGCATACAGCTTTCGTTGCTGCTGCTACTCCTTTCACTTCCAATAGTGCGGCACCTTCCTTCTTGTTTGGGTTCGAGACTACAGCACTAACAAACTTTGAGCCGACTACGAAAACGTCATTAACATCAGCTTAGTGCTATTCAGCTTTCCACCGCCTACGTCCACGCACTGACAACTCCATTCCATGTTCCGTTTTTAAACTTTTACTCTTCCCAGTTGCATCAAAAAGCATTCCAGTCGATGTAATGATGGTGTGATTGTCCCCATTTTTACTTTATTATACCACGGAGGACCTCTAAGAGATGCTCTTATTCAGTGTGGATAAGACGAATCTTCTTCTCGGTCGTGTTTTTTATGACTTTCAAATCCCGCGATTCGTCAACTATAGCTTTAAACCACTAGTTTAGTTTCACTGGAGTGAGAGGCCCGGCGGTAATTAGAGTATTCAGCATCCCCAGCTCTGCAACCCACTTGCGATTCCCCGCCACCTCTCCACCCACCTACCAGCGCCACCTGCGACTGCCTTAAGATAGAGGACAAGCAGACAAGATCGGAAGAGGGCAGGCAGTGCGTGAGCCATTGTTGTTTATATCTAGTCTTTCGTGTTTTCGTGGTCTCGTTTACTCATCGACTTTTCAATGTTATTTAAAATAGAAAACTTTTACAAATAACAATTTTGTACTGTACGAATACAAATTTTTACTGTTCCGCTGTAGAAGATGTCTCAAGTGGAGAAAACCTGCCTCAATGTGTGCCAGTACCAGTGGGAACTGCTTGGCATAGAGGATAAACCAGTGACAATTCTCTCAAAGATGGTCAAGATTCAAGGAGTTGAGTCACTTCGAGTTGGAATAGTCAATGAAGCCTCAAAGTCGACCGTGTTTTTGATGACCAAAAATTTGAACAAGCTTGGACTGAAAGCAGAGGCTGTGACAGTCTCTTATTGTTCTCCTCACAAGGACATACAACATAACATGAAATGTGTCACAATCAGCAAGCAAGAGGAAGAGGAAACTGGGTGTCTCCAACTATTTCGTACCACAGAACCCCCGGATTTCCTTCAATATTTCACCATCACTGGGAAAGCCAGCTTCATCTTTCAAATCTACATGTCCAGTACCATACAAACTTATCAATTTCAAGAAGTTGACCTTCTCCTGAGAAATCAACTATGGTCATCATTTTTGGATCAAGATGGAACTGACTTTGAAATCTTAGCTCAAGGGAAAAGGTTTCCAGTCCACAAGTATATTCTAGCCGCTCGGAGCCCTGTGTTTGCGGACAGATTTGAAGAGAAAAAGCAAGAAGGAACTGAGACAATCGACTTTGTAAGTGCTACTTCCGTTGGAACGTTCATCAAGTTTCTCTACACTGGGCAGCTCAATGGATCTCAGCTCAACCTTGAACATCTGATGCATTTGGCAGTTTTCTACAAAGTAAAAACTTTGGAAAATATTTGTCTAGCTGCTTCCCGTGATATCAACTTGGATCAAGCGGCTTTATTGGAAATGACTTTGAAACCATCCGTAGCTCACGAAATTACAATCAAGTAAAGTACCCTTCACCCTATTTCCATAAAACCTAGAAATATGGCTAATAATCGTCCCTTTTTCTTTTAATAGACCGGATGCTGATTTTGAAATTGACGAGTTATCTACGTCTGTGATATTCACGTGCACTGCGAATGAGGATTTAACTGATACTGGAAACGTCTCCTCCCGTATTTTATCGGAGAGATTCGCGTATCAACAGCAAATTTATTTTCGAGTTCATCTTCAGCGAAATTACAGAGTGCCGCAGTTTGAATACCCTCCTCATCCCATGTACTCATTGTACCGCCGGCAACCGCAGTGGGTTTCAACCGCAACCACCGTGGGACTCAAACTAGTATTCCTCTGCTATCATCTAGAAAAAATGAACTACAAAGTTGAAGAAGTCTACTCCACTGATGACGTTGATCCCTTTTTACGCTTCAAAATGCGTCATACACCAACGAGTGATGAGAAGATACTACAAGTGTTTGCCCTTGATTTAATTAACATCCCTTCTTCCGTCACATTCCACGTCAAAATGGCCAGCACAGTCCCCAATTTTGGTCCCATTTTATCCGATTCTACCTTTACAGAACAATTGTGGACCGCAGCTATCTACAAAGTATTGACGGACGTCGTATTCCTTATCGCTGGCCAATACATCTCAGCTCATCGCCCTCTTTTATCTGCGCGGAGCCCTGTGTTTGCTGCCATGTTCGCCAGTGGGATGGAAGAGGCTCGTACTGGACAGGTGCGCATCGATGATGTGGATGCAGTCACCTTTTATTATTTCCTATATTTCCTGTACACCGGAACCTTGGGGCCTACCGCAGACAAAGCTAAACTCTTCATCGTGGCCGACAAATATCAAGTGGAGACGTTGATGGACCTTTGCAGCCCACTTAATCTAGCAGCTGATATCGACGACTTTGCTGTAGCTCTTCTGTCTTGCTAGTTTTCCTGATAAATATTCTGAAGAGCATCTAGAGTCATGATATAGAGTTGAATAAATCTAATTAGACTGACAATTTAACATCTACTGTATTAACGAAATTTAAAGAAAATTAAAAAAAAGATGAAACAGCGCGATATTTTTTCATCTTCAAATTTAATGAGTTGCGCGTTCTGCTAGCTGAGAAAAAATTGATAATTCTGCTGCCCGTTGTGCGATGCAGATTGATTCATACTCGTTGAGGGCAAGCCAATCCGATTGAAACAAGATGATCGTTCAGTTTTACTCCATTCCACCCATCGGGATCCTTGAAGAGGCAAAAATAATATTTAAAAAACATAAAAGTTAAAATTCAGCAGCCATAAATTATTTTGAAAATAAACCACCTTCAATTGAGAAACCTTTCCTTCGAAAATATTAACTGTAACGGGGAGCAGCTCTTGCGCAAAGTTGTTAGGATGCTTACGGAATCGTATCACACTCTTTTCCGCTCCTTGAAGAAGACTTCTAACACTACATAAATAAGGATAGAAAATGGAGTAAGGGCATTCTTAAAACTTGATTTAATATTTTATACTATTGAGTAGTTTTTCCATCCCATGTTGTCCCGCCAAGAGGATTGATTCCGTAGAGGGAGCAGCGGAGAACCGTTCTTGGTAAATTGGCCAACTCATCCGAAAGGCGACGGATATCGCTGATGTAAACTTTCTGATAGCAGCCAACATCGCGTAGACAAACGGTTATGTCTGGGCAATTTTCCGTGTCGATTATTTCCGCTCTGAACCATTTTCCTTCGCATTGAACAGCGCAAACCAAGCCGATGTTCAAGTTGGTGGTCGCTACTTCGGGTGATGTCTTACGAGAGTTAAAAAAGGTGCGCAACGCATCCTGCACTCGAATAAACTTTTTCACCAATTCTGGCGTGCGGAAATAGATATCGTCAGGGGACTGACACCCAACGAAAATGACCGGAACAGTCTGCTCTTCTTCACTTAGCTGAGACCTGTAGACCATGGCTACTTCGTTCTCAACTTCACCAATAGAACCAATCATTTCAGAAGAATAATGGGAAGAAAGGCTTGCGTCTTCAGCCGGAATCCACTCAGATCGAGTAGTTTCTTTTACTTTCTTGGCATCGGAAAATTTTTGACGAATCTCAAAGTGCCAAGGACGTTGTATTGGTGATCTGCTTGTCAAGGTAGCCATTGAAGTTCTACAAACTTGTAGATTAACGCTATCAGTGTTGCCGATTGGGTACCTGAAATGAGTACCAAATGTGTTGTAGAGTTTACCATCAATATTATACCCAATTTTTCAGAAACCAAAACTTACAAAACGATCTTACATTCCAGTTCAGGAGATGCAACTTTATCAAAATAGTGGTTTTCTCCCGCACGCCAAGAGCAGAAAATTGCAACAGCCGGTTTTTTAGTAAATTGATTCATAAATTCGTAAATTGTATTTGGGAACCTTCCAGGTGGAAATTCATCGAAGTCTGGTGGACTGACACCAAGCAAGGAACAACGAACAGCTTGAGGTGGGAGATCCATGTATCTTAAAGTTAGAAAAAAGCATTAATATTTAAAAAAGTACAAAGTATAGTGATAAAATAATACTTTTTTGGAAGGTCATGGAACATGGCTTTGGATAGGTTCGTTTCAATATAGTTCCCAGTGTCAACTTCGAATGCCTGTGCGCAACCATTTACTGTCTGGATGACAACTCTACGCCATTCTCTGCCTGATTTGGCAGTGTAAGCATGACCTAAATAAAAGGTTAGTAAAAGTTATTTAAGGATATAAAATCAAAGAGACGATGCTTTTGGTATCGCTAAAATTACGTACCGACAATTGGTGTAGGGCAGTAAGAATGTGATTCGTTTGTCGCAGTACGGAACTCTTCTTGTAGGTCGTTCTGCATTTGGTGATAGCGATGCGTGCCTTCATCTTGAATTTGGACATAAATTGCTCTTGGATGGGCTGCCTTGGTGATGAAGACGTTAGCATATTTAAGAGGGTTCTTTTTTAAATCCAAAAGAGGAAGTTTTGGCTTGAACTTGTGATCAACCAGAGCAGCTTCTTTGAGTTCCTCCAGTGGTGCTGGTTTCATCAGTTCAGAAAATGGAGCAACAGGCGTAGTTACGACATCCAATTGGTGATGAACATTTTCAGGAATTGGAAAACTTAGTGAAACTTGGTGCATTAGTCTTTCACAGATCTTGCGATGCTCTGGAAATTCAATCTGCTCATCTCCCAAGCGAGCCATATGAGATTGGCCTACATAGACGTTAATGCTGTTTGTATCATCACTTGGGTACCTTGAACAATTTAAAATTAATTGTGTAAAATTGGAAAATAAAGGTGGATAATAGGGTTCTTACAAGACGGCACGAGCTGTGAGCTCACGGGGTCCACGTCTCCTACGTCCCGGATTGTGTCCTACTTGTCCCGCCTGCCACATCGTGAAGATAGAGACGGCTGTTACGTCCTTGTAGCGGTTCATGAAGTGACGCATTTTCTTCACGATAACGTTGTCATCATGAGGAATGTATCTATTCGATTTTCTATCCGGTCTATTTAGCGGGAATACATTGTCTAGCAGGCAGCGTACAGCCTGAGCTGGTAGTTCCATGAATCTATTTATTTAATGTTTAAATTAGATTAAATAACACTGTATGCTCTTTCAAAACATTACGTGTCTGGCAGTTTGTGAAATTTCATATCGGAATGGATAACTTGACGACAGCCCGTGTCGACATATAACACAATTTTTGCACTTCCTGATCCCTCTACAAGGACTCGGTACCATTGGCTGTTGTAACATAAAGCGTAGGGATAACCTGCACAAGAGAAAAAGTTAATATGAAAAAAAAATATTTCCATAATCAACCGATTTACCGATAACTGGCGATGCACAGTACGTATGTGATGGATCCGTCACTGAGTCAAACATGAATTGAAGATTTGCCTGCATCTGCCGGTATTTAGGCAAATCTTCATCCACAATCTGACAGTAAATCTCTGTGGGCAATGTAGCGTTTGTGATGATGACGGAGGATGCTTTCACCGGTTTCATTTGCAATTCAAGCCTATCATATTTCGGCTTAAACTTTTTCAGAGGAGCCAATAAGGTCGCTGCTGAATGAGGTTGAATCGGCATCGAAGAATCTTTCTTTATAGGGTTAAAGGGGATTCTCCGTTCAAAAGGTTTTAGAGTGCACTCTTTGAATAAAAAGGGGAGCTCTTTCAGGTAGTCAGGCAGTATCCGTATGCGATTCTCAGAAATGCGCTCGTAATGACCAACATCTACAAATAAGCAATTGTAGAGAGTTTCAATTGGCTCATCTCCGACCTGAAAAGCGAAGGGAGATTATTTAAAATTTTTATAAATTACTGAAGGTTTTTTGTATACCTGAAATTTACTACAGGGTAGCCCAACAATGGCTCTAAACCATTTTCGGTCGTTGTTAAGAACGACGTACAGATGATCTGGTATGATGGTGACTGGGACGGAGAAGGAATGGGCGTTGTCGTGAAGCAGTTTAGAGAGACGGTCGATCTCTTCGGCGTCGGTTTCAAGGTCGGTGTCGAGGCTCGGAACAGATGGGATGCATTTGTGGATGTCATTTAGAGTTGCTAAACTTCTGCCAGGTGTCCCGGAGGATCTCGCGCTCAAGTAATTGGATAAAATGGCTCTTAAATGTAGCATTTCATCTCTTTTAAAGACGAGGAAATCATTTAAAACCTAATATTAAAAAAAAAATTTAAATTACTGGTAGAAATTGAAATAAATTGCAATCCACATTGAGTTACCTGCTCCGTTTCCTTGAATTGCCGCTGTTTGGTTTTCACCATTGTCTCCATGAAAGACTGATTTTGTTTGTTGAAACATTCTTTTAAGGAGTTTAAAAGGAAAAAAGCCTTGATGGGGTTGTCTTGTTGTACAGATAGGCGAAGAGCATCTTGCATCTTTTCAAGGTCTTCTATCATTGCTTTTGAAAGGCTATCACAAGAGACAGAGAAATCATTGTGAATCCTCTTCAAGCATTCCTTATCCTCCTTCATTGCTTTTGTAGTGATGTGGTAGCTGGTTTGAGCATTCTTGGTCAGCTCAACCACCTCTGTCATGACAAATTGCACCAGGTCCTCCATATTTATTACATGAAGCTGAATAAGGGAGATGTTAATGATATTATGAGAACTTTATTGGATTCTTAATTAAATCGAATTAATGATGGATTTACCTTTATTAAAGGAATAGCCCCAGTTGTGAGGAACCTATGGTGTTTAGGTTATTATCACCATATAAATACAGCGGTGTGTACCGTAGTGCAGGTGGAGGAACCCAAAGAATTAACGCCCAAATAAGGAATCCTGAGGGAAGCAGGAGAGCAATAGCAAAGTAAGGGTAGACCTAATGAGAACCAGTTCGTTTTCTATCACAAAATAAAAAAGCAAAAATTGATTTTTTCTCCTATAAAATTAAATGTCAATGTACGAATGCTAGAGAATGCACGTGCAAGCAACGGCGTTTTTATTTTTGTTTACGAAGTGAAACATTTTTCTGTCTGCTAATAAAGTTGCCAAGTTTATTTTATTGAAAATTGAAAAAAAAATTATACAAAAATCAGTAAAAATGTTTGAATTATAAATTAATGCGTAAAAGGATATTAATCCAGAGCCAATTCATCAACCACGCAAGGGGAATCTTGCATAATAAGAATGCCGGGATGCTTTAGGAAGGAAATAATCTCTCTTTTCAATAGATATTTTTGGTGAAATAATCCAAGAAAGCAGATTTGCTATCTTTTCTGCAATCTGCGACGAATATCTTCTCAGTTCTCTCAAACGAGTGGGCCACAAAGTTCGATTGGATCTGCGCCTGGTGTATCAAACGTGCCATCCTCGTTGGAAGGGCTTGGACTTGAATTGATGAGTAGTGGACAGTTACACGCATCAGCTAGGGAAATTGACTAGAAGTCGTCCTCTCATTATCCGTTATTATCCTGTATTCTCCGATATAAAATGCTTGGCTTTTTTTTCTTTAATAAAACGCTGAGAGAACCATGAGGACACTTGTAAAAATAACATATTTACAGCCAATTATATTGATCTCCTTCTCATCTTAACTAAATCGACTCGAGCCACAGCAAGATGAATTAATGACGTCGAGCTCCTTGTTGTCGATGAATCCATATGTTTCTGAAGGATGTCGTAACGATTTTGGTAACGGTGAACTTTCGAGACTTTTAACAATAAAAAAAACGAACTTGCTAATAGAGAATATATTTCAAATTAAATTTTCACATTTTCATTCACGGAGAAAAATTATTTTTCTTGCTGTCATTAATAAATTCGTCGTGAACTTGAACGTAACGCGAAATTTCCTCGCTAGTAGTGCAGGTAATCTCCTTCACCGAGCACCAGATAGAAACAACTCGAATCGTGTATACGTGTTCGTGCAGCCACAATTCTAAAGAAATAAATAAACAGAGAGATCTACGTCTCTTTATAGTCTACCAGATTATGCGGTTGACGAATTTTTATCATTGTTCAAGTGAACTTTAAAAATAAAAAAAAAAGAGAAAAATCGCGCTTTTTAAAAATATTTATTTATTTATTTCAAAGTTGCGCTTCTGCGAATGGAATATTTTTTGCTATCCGGTGTGCAATTAGATTGATTCAAATAAATCGTGTAAATTATGAACGTAAAAGGATTGAACTGGAGGTTAAACTCGTTGAGGGGAAGCCAATCCGATTGAAACAAGATGATCGTTCAGATTTAATGGAACTCTCCCATTAGGATCCTGAAACACATTTTTCAAAGATATATGTTGAAACTCGGCAGCCAGTAATTATTTTTAAAGAAATACCACCTTCAGTTGGGAAACCATTCCTTCGGAAATGTTAACTGTAACAGGAAGCAGCTCTTGCGCAAAGTTGTTATGATGCTTACGGATTCGTATTACACCATTTTCCGCTCCTTGAAGAAGACTTCTAATACTGAATAAATAAAGATAGACATTGGAATAAGGGCATTCTTAAAACTTGATTTAATATTTGTACTATTGAGTAGTTTTTCCATCCCATGTTGTCCCGGTAAGAGGATAGATTCCGTGGAGGGAGCAGCGGAGAACCGTTCTCGGTAAATTGGCCAACTCTTCCGGAAGGCAATGGATGTCACTGATGTTTACTTTACGGAAGCAGCCAACATCGCGTAGACAAACGGTTATGTCTAGGCAATTTTCCGTGTCGATTATTTCCGCTCTGAACCATTTTCTTTCGCAGTGAACAGCGCAAACAAAGCCGATGTCCAAGTTGATTGTCGCTACCTCAGATGATGTCTTACGAGAGTCAAAAAGGGTGCGCAACGCATCCTGCACTCGAATAAACTTCCTCACTAGTTCTGGCGTGCGGAAATAGATATCGTTAGGGGACTGACACCCAACGAAAATGGCCGGAATAGTGAGCTCTTCTTGAATTGGCTGAGACCTGCAGACCATGGCTACTTCGTTCTCAACTTCACTAGCAGAGTCAATCATTTCAGAGGAATAATGGGAAGAAAGGCTTGCGTCTTCAGCCGGAATCCACTTAGATCGAGTAGATTCTTTTACTTTCTTGGTATCGGAAAGTTTTTGACGAATCTCTAAGTGCCAAGGACGTTGTATTGGTGATCTGCTTGTCAAGGTAGCCATTGAAGTTCTACAAACTTGTAGGTTAACGCTATCAGTGTTGCCGATTGGGTACCTGAAATGTGTACCAAATGAGTTGTAGAGTTAACCTTCTATACATTACTTAATTAAAAACCAGAACTTACAAAATGATCTGGTATTCAAGTTCAGGAGATGTAGTTTTTTCTAAATAATGCATTTCGACCGCACGCCAATAGCAGAAAATCGCAACAGCCGGTTTTTCGCGAAATTGATCCATAAATTCGTAAATTGTACTTGGAAACTTTCCTGATTCATCAAAATCTGGTGGGCTGACACCAAGTAAGGAACATCGAACAGCTTGGGCTGGGAGATCCATGTATCTGAAAATGTTTTAAACGTTAATATTTGTAAAATAGTACATAAAAGGAATCGAGCTAACACAATACTTATTTGGAAGGTCATGGAACATAATTTTGGATAGGTTCGTGTCGTAGTTTCCAGTGTCAACTTCAAAAGCCTGTGTGTAACCATGTACTCTCTGGATGAGAACTCTGCGCCATTCTCTGCCTGAGTTTGCAGCGTAAGCATGACCTTTGAAAAGGTTAGCAAAAGTTATTTAAAGAAGGATCATACCTATAGACACAACCTTTGGTATTGCTAATTACTAACCGACAATTGGTGTAGGGCAGTAAGAATGTGATTCAGTAGTCGCAGTACGGAACTCTTCTTGTAGGTCTTTCAGCATTTGGTGATAACGAAGCATGTCTTCATCTTGAATTTGGACGTAAATCGCTCGTGGATGGGCTGCCTTGGTAATGAAGACGTTGGCATGTTTAAGAGAGTTGTTTTTCAATTCCAAAAGAGAAAATTTCGGCTTGAATTTGGGATCAATGGTAGCAGCTTCTTTGAATTTCTCTATTGGTGCTGGTTTCATTCCAGAAAGTGGAGCATCAGGCACAGTTATAACATTCAATTGATGATGATGAACATTTTCAGGATCAGGACTAGGCGAAACTTGGTGCATTAGTCTTTCACAGATCTTGCGATGCTCCGGAAACTCGATCTGGTCATCTCCCAAGAGAGCCAAGTGAGATCGGCCTACCTGGACGTTAATGCTGTCCGTTGAATCGTTAGGGTACCTACGGAAAATATAAAATTACTCTTGTGAAACTGGAAAAGAAATATTCTAACGGGGGTTCTTACACGACTGCATAAGCTGTGAGCTCACGCGGTCCACGTCTCCTACATCCCTCATCTTGCCCTACTTGTCCCGCTTCCCACATCGTGAAGATAGAAACGGCTGATACGCCCTTGTAGCGGTACATGAAGTGACGAATTTTTTTCACGACTACGTTATCATCATGAGGAATGTATCTATTCGATTTTTTGCCCACGCTAATTAGCGGGAAAACGTTGTCTAGCAGGCAGCGTATAGCCTGAGCTGGTAGTTCCATGAATCTATTAATTTAACGTTCAAATTAGTTTGAATATAAGTATATGCTTTTAAGAAAATTACGTGTCTGGTAGGTTGTGAAACTGCATGTCGGAGTGGACAGCTTGACGAACGCCCGTGTCGACATAAAACACAATTCTAGCATCCCCTAACCGCTCTACAAGAACTCGGTACCATTGCCTGTTGTAACGTAAAGCATAGGGATGACCTACAAAAGAGAAAACGTTATTAAGAAAAAAAAATAAGTTTTGCCACAATAAATTTACCGATAACTGGATATGCACAGTACGTATGTGATTGATCCGTCACTTTGCCAAACATGAATTGAAGATTCGCCTGCATCTGCTGGTATTTAGGCAAGTCGTCATCCAAAATCTGACAGTAAATCTCTGTAGGCAATGTAGCATTTGTGATGATGACCGATGATGCTTTAACCGGATTTCTTTGCAATTCAAGCCTGTCATATTTTGGCTTAAACTTTTTCAGGGAAGCCAATAAGGGCGCTGGTGCTGTTGAATCGGCGGCAAAGAGTCCTTCTTTACGGGGTCGACGGGAATGTGCTCTTTAAGAGAGGGGATTCTCCATTCAAAAGGTTTCACATTATTGTGCTCTTTGAACAAAAAAGGGAGCTCCTTCAGGTAGCCAGACAGTACCCGTATGCGATTCTCAGTAATACGCTCGTAATGACCAACATCTACTAAATAGCACTTATAGAGAGTCTCAATTGGCTCATCTCCGACCTAAAATGCGATATGGCAAGATTAATAATCTTCATACAACTACTGAAGGGGTGCTTATTGTTACCTGAAATTTACCACAGGGTAGACCAACAATGGCTCTAAACCATTTTCGGTCGTTGTTGAGAACGACGTATATATCATCTGGTACGATTGTGGCTGGAACGGAGAAGGAATGGGCGTTGTCGTGAAGCAGTTTAGAGAGACGGTCGATCTCTTGGGCGTCGGTATCACGGTTTGTGTCGAGGCTCGTAACAGATGGGATGCTTTTGTGGATGTCATTTTGAGCTGATAAACCTCTGTCAGGCGTTCCAGGGGATTTAGCGTTCAAGTAATTGGAGAGAATGGTCCTTATATTGAACATTTCATCTCTCTTTACTGCAAGGAAATCATGTAAAACCTGAAAAGAGAAAGTTTGAATAAATAAGCGGTAGAAATCGAAATAAATTGCAGTCATATCGAGTTACCTGCTCCGTTTCCTTAAATTGCCGCTGTTTGGTTTGCACCAGTGTCTCCATAAATGGTTGATTTGGTTTGCTGAAGCATGCTTTCAATGAGTCCAAAAGGCAATAAGCCTTGATAGGGTTGTCTTGTATTACAGATTGGTGAAGAACTTCTTGCATCATTTCAATATTTTCCATCATGGTTCTTGAAAGGCTATCACAAGAGACAGAGAAGTCATCATGGATTCTCTTCAAGCATTCCTCAGCCTCCTTCATGGCTTTGGAAGTAATGTGATAGCTGGTTTGGGCATTTTTGGTCAGCTCAACCACTTCTGTCATGAATTGCACTAGGTCCTCCATGACAAATCTGAAAGAGAATGTTAATGATTCTATGAGAACTTTGTTGGGTACTTATTTAAATTGAATTACTGATATTTTACCTTTAATTATGGAACAGTCTCAGTTGTAAGGAACCAATGGTGTTAAGGTTATTACAATACGGCAGTGTGTACCATACGCACCTTTACTGCGTGCCGGTGGAGGAACCCAAATAAGGAATCCTTGGGGAAGCAGGGGAGGGGTAATGAGGAGAAGTTTGTTTTCTTTCACGAAATAAAGCGAGAATGGTTATTTTCTATAAAATGAAATGTCAGTGTATAAGAATGTATAAGAATGCTAGAGAATGCACGTGCACGCAACGGCGTTTTACTTTATTATTGTTTTGTTTACGAAGTACACAATTTTCTGTCTGCTAATAAAGCATCCTAATTGCCAGATTTATTTTATTGAAAATTGAAAAAAGTACATTGATAAAAAATCTTAGAATAATAAATTAAGAACAGGATATCAAGTTATTTATCAGTCTAAAAGGGGAAAATATTTTTAAACCTTCTAAACCTACAACCACCCTGCTACAACCCTTATAACCAAAAATCCGATTAGGCCTATAACACCTTCTTTTCTCCTTATTTATTGTAATCTATCAATAATTCTATAACCTCTCCTTATACGGCACTTTAAGTGCCGTTAAGTGTAATTCCTATCATCAATGACATTTTCTTTTAAACAAAGAAGTCTTTAAAAACTGCAATGATCGGCTCGACTCGTAGATGAATGAATGTAACGTCATTCTTTCTTATTTTAAAATCGACGGAAAAGTTCTTCCGCTTTAAAACTTCCACTTCCACGAAAAAGACATGTGTAACACACAATCAGAAGTAAATACAAAGGTCAACACATAATTCCAGAACATATTAATTCCGACCTGGAAAGTTTCAGTCATTCAGTGGTTTATTCATTTTATCGGTAATAGTGTCTTTTCTACGTATCTTTTTAGGGTCCTCGCGACCTTTCCTTCGGCTCACATGAACTAATTTAGTTTGGATGTTTAATACAGTTTCGTTGGCATCCCACATGCTCATAGCCTCATACCGGCGGTATAATCCACATATGGGTATGAATACTGTGCCAGCTTTCCTTCACACCCTGCAGAAGTTGCTGCAGTTTTTATAACAGTGACACAATCAGCTAAGAAGGTAGGCCTAGTGGAAACAGAAATATGTAACTCATATAATATCTTTCTATCATCTATCTTTAAACTATCCTAATAAGTTGTAGAGCTGCCTCAGCTGTTCTTCATCTTAGTTTAGAATAATACCTTAGAATCTAAGTTTAGAATTATAATTTAAATACAAATATAGCGTACTATGTTTACTTACTGTTTTATTATGGCATGGCATTATATAGCGATTTTATATATACTTTTGATGACAAGTTCTGCTTAACTTTGTAGATATATATATAACCTACCTTGAAATGCTTCATTTTTTTACATGTAATAAGCAGTATACCTTGATATAAATTATTAATTCAGATCAGTAATATTTATATATGAGCAATTGAAATATTTAAGTACCTAGTACCATTTTCTTTTTGCACCTCTGTTCATGTTTTATCTCTGCTTACAGATGGCTGAACTGGAGATATCATCTCTGGTATTTACCTATGAATGGAAGCTGACTGGCATTGAGAACAAACCCATGTCCATCCTCTCTAAAACCATCAAATTTGGCAATGAGATGTTTTTTCGCGCTGGATTGAAGAACACCGCAAGACCTACATTATTTTTCATCACCGTCAATTTGAACAAAATGGGCATAAAAGTCAGCAATGCCAGTTACATCTCTTCAACCCTAGTCGACGAATCTCAATTAAATGGGCAGCGCAAAATAATGAAGCTAGAAAATGAGCAAGATGACAACGGAAGCGTCCAGCTGTTTACAGCCAATTCTTTGAAACTTTTGAAAGACATCGTCACTGGAGACCGCAAATTCGTTTTCCAGATTAACCTAGTAGGAGTTGTGAAAGGCTTTCACATTCAACGAATGGATTGCATCTTGAGTGAGCAGCTTTGGTCAAGTCGCGCTATTGGATCGGATTTCGGATTCGTCGCGGGAAAAGGAGAAAAATTTCCAGTCCACAAATTCATCTTGGCTGCAAGGAGCCCTGTGTTTGCAGCTCTCTTTGGAAATGAGACGGAATCTCACTCGCTCTCTAATAAGAGACTAAAGTGAGTGCTAAGTTATCTTTTTTTTTTAGTTTTATTACTTTAATAGATTTTGCTATTTTATCAGGATGAGCAACACTTCCGTGCGGGAAATTCACGAATCGGTGGATGCGACTTCTATGGAGCAATTTCTAAAGTTCATCTACACTGGGCAGTTGGATGGACTCGTTAATTGTGATGAATTAAAGTATTTAGCCAAAAAATACCAAATCCCAACACTGGAAGAGATCTATGATGCTGTAACTGATAAAGTCGACGGCAACAAACTGGCCCTGTTCCCGTTGGGATGGAAGTTGGATAAAGGGAAAGCTCCTCTGAAAATAGCGTATGTTAATGCCATGACTGTTTTACATCTCATTAAATCTTTTTGTAACATAAAATTATTTTTTTTTACAGCCCTGACGAGGACACTGAGTTTGATTTCTCAGATATTTCTGGAGTTTTCAGCTTTACTTTGAATCTTGTGGAAGACGAAGAAGAAGAGGAAGCGGAGACTTTTTCACGATCAAAAGCTGTTTGTCATCTTAATGAAGTCCTTTTCCGACTTGTAGCCAAGATAAGTAAGCCATCCAACAGCACAAAAGATGCCCCATTTCCATTTGAATTGAACCTTATCTGTGTTGGATATAACCTTGGTGAAAAGATCCTCTGCAACATACGTGAAATCGGCTTTTCCAGCGACTCTGATGACCCAACGAAGTTGGAAGAAGTACAAATGTTCACTTCAAAAATCCAAAAGTTCATCAAGATCGAGAGATACCGATCCATTCCTGAATCCATCACCTTTCATATCCAGTTGAAAAGCACCCACTCCAATTTCAATTACCTCTTTGTGGACTCTACCTGGAAGGACCAGCTATGGAGCGCTACATCTGCGAAGAACTCTACCGATGTCGAATTCATCATTGGGGAGGAATCCATTGGTGCTCACCGCTTCATTCTATCTGCCCGTAGTCCGATCTTTGAAGTACTGTTTGAAAGTGAATTGGATAACGAAAGCCCGACGAGAATTATCCACATGGAAGATGTCGATCCCGCTACGTTTCGTTTCTTTCTCCAGTTTGTCTACACTGGAATAATCGATCCTTTGGCCGACAAAGAAGAACTCTACGCCCTGGCCGATAAATATTTTGTGAACACATTAGAGGACTTTTGTAAACCCGTTGTATAATTAGCTCATCAAAGAGTTCGGAATTCGTCAATTTTTCGTTTTGGAAATGTAGCAAGATTTTTCCACTTATGTTTGATGATTTTTGTGATCAGAATTTTTGACTTGATGAATTGTTGGATGGTGGATGATGATCGAGTTAATTTTTTTTCTTTGTTGACAACAGTTATGTGTTAGTTTACATTTTTCGATCATGTTTCACAATGAAAGAAGTAATAAATTTGGTTGATTTCCCAAAGGTTTGATTGGACGAATATACGCTCTAGTAATCGGTGAATCATTTTAAAATTTGAATTTTAAATGTCTAAAAAAAAACTTAAAAAACTCAGATGGTGTGAATACGCTTTTTGGAGCCAACATTTATTCCACTATCAAAGTCCATTATTCGTATTGCTTAAAATAATTTACAATGAATATGTAAAACCAGGAAGTCATTTAGGAGTTTCGATGGTGATAAGGTGTCGCACTTTCTTGGTCTTTACATAGCTGTACAGTACCCACAGGAGAAATAGGGACACCCTCTTTTTTCGGTCGTTTTTAGCACGTGTCTTACGGGGTAAAGTGTTGTGCTAAATACGGATGGGGAAACTTCAATTTTTATCGCACCAACTTGATTTTTCGTATTCGGCGAGATAAAAGAATTGCCTTTATGCTAGTATTTTTTATAACTTGCAGCCATCAATTGGCAAAAGAGTTATTTATAGCGTTATCGAAATAGGGACACCCCTATTTTTTGGCGTTTTTAACACGGGTCTTATGGACAAACGTCATCTAAGAAAACAATTAGAACTTTTTATTGGATGAACTGATTTTCGCCAAAATTGAAATATAAGTTAGCAACATAATTAACTATAACCTGATTAAAAATTAAGTCCTAATTTTGTATTTTGAATCGGTGGAGATTTTTCAAAGTTTCCTTTTCCTTTTTTTTCTCTTCTTGCCTATACCCGCCATGCATTTGTCTGTTGACCTTGAGTAGTCTAGTCGAAAAAACAGCGTCAAAACCCGTAAAAAACTTTAAAAAATCTGAACTGCTTCATTTCGCTACTAAAAGACTTGATTATTACCCAAGTAAACGTTCATTATGTTGCTAACTTACGTTTCAATTTTGGCATTAATCAGTTCATCCAATAAAAAGTTCTGATTGTTTTCTTAGAGGACGTTTGTCCATAAGACCCGTGTTAAAAACGGCAGAAAACGGGGGTGTCCCTATTTCGATAACGCTATAAATAACTCTATTGCCAATTGATGGCTGCAAGTTATAAAAAATACTAGCATAAAGGCAATTCATTTATCTCGCCGAATACGAAAAATCAAGTTGGTGCGATAAAAATTGAAGTTTCCCCATCCATATTTAGCACAACACTTTACCCCGTAAGACGCGTGCTAAAAACTACCGAAAAAAGAGGGTGTCCCTATTTCTCCTGAGGGTACTGTACGTGTTGTCGAACTCTATGACATCTATAACACACAATATAGTAATGAAGTTAGTGTAATTAGATGTGTTTTAAAAATTTCTAAGTTACATTTTCCGACGTGTTCGCAAGTGAGTTGGCCCTCTTCCATAATCAAATGGCTCTCCACCCGATCAAGAGGCATCAACTCAATTATAGAGCTCTCATCACCCCGTTTCTTACAGTAAATCCTGTAGGAAATGTCTCCGCCCTCCGTTAGGAACTCCCACCTATTATGATCAAGTTACATTGAGTTATACTTGTTCCTTTTCAAAACAGATAAAAAATTTTATATTTTCACCTGAGAATCGAATTGATAACATCTACTTTAAATTTTATCTTCTTCTTTCCGCCGGCTCCCGCAATTACGGTTATCGCCTCCATACCATCTTTCGGCTGGGGTGCGCTATTAGATAGGTAGTATTCATGGGGCACTTCTCCACCATAATTGAACTGAGGTTTAAAACATATTACAATAAGAAAGAGGTAAATTAATTTAATACAGTGTGTAATAGACCCACTTTGGTGACGTATTTTGGATTTCCATCTGGATCCGACAAGGTGCCTCCATAAAAGACGGGTAATTGATCCGCATCTATCTCTTCCAGTAAAGCTTTAGTCCATTCCTCTTTATCGCAACCGTAGATTTTAATCTTATCGACTGTTGCTTGATGCAATAAAGGTTTTACAATTTTGAATGCGATGGTGAAAATAGCGGGAGCTAACGTGGGTTTTGTAATTCGATAGACTTAATAAATATTCAGACTGATATTGGATAAATACAAATTACCATTCACGATGAAAATGCGGCGCAGGTTTTCAGGATAGTTAGCTTCGAACATTTTGATAACTTCATTAGAGGCATCCATAGCTAATAAAATTCAAATAAATTTGAATAAACGTTTAGGTATACAAGAATATCATACAAAGATGTATACCAGGCTTATAAACGACTTGTCTTAGTGTTAGTCCTTCCATGTCGAGGATAAATGTCTGGCAAGAGGCTTTCCTTCCGTGCAATTCGTTTTCGACACTAAGAACTCGGGCCATCTCTTCCACTATCCAAATATTGTAACGGGTCACGTCTTTCTTGGTTGCGGAGAGCACCAGGCCGATCATATCTAGATGTCCTTGAGCACTGTACCAAACTAGATAAGAATATTTTATAAATTCCGGAAAACACTTAATTCAGTATTTTCTTTCTTTACGCGGACAGTCGAACTTGTCGGTCCCGATGTGATTCATTGAATAGTATTTTATGAAAGCTTCCGGAGGTGTAAAAGTATCCAGTATCTCGTCGACTTTATTGGCTCGTCTCCACTCCAACGACTTTGTGAAATAAACAAATAATAATTGATTCATTAACTTGAATAAATCTTTTTTAAAATGGTTATTTCTGTAGACAAGGCTAGACTTACCTGACGCAGCATTTTTTCGGCTTCAACGACATCATAATCCCGAGCTGAAAATTGAGTTTGACTTGTTGTTATCAATAGAAGTATAATAATAGCGCTGATACTTTACAAAACAACATACCCATCAACCATTTATTGAGGTAAACATCGCTCCTGTCTGAGAGTTGGCAATCCGAGATGCATTTTTTGAACTGGAAAAGAAATTAAAAAGTATATTGAATTATAACGTCATATTATTACAATGGTTCATATTTAGTGTATATGCCGCAGTTGTGAACTTTGATAGTACGATAAGCTGTTATAGTCGTGCATGAATTTATCAAACAATATCGTGTAACCTTGCTGCGGCTATACCATTATCTAATCTACGATGTGTTACATGTTGTTACAGACACTGGTAATAATTCAATAAAAAAGTTGTACTGTAATAAAAATTTATATATTAAATAAGAATATCATCTCACCTGTTCAAGAGCTAACTTGCTCTGAGAATTAGATCCTTGTTGCTCGGACTTGTTCATTGCGTAAACTATTTAAGAAGACTGCGTATGGATGCCGAGTCGAGAATGGAATAGTTGCCTGATTTTATCGGTTTTAGAGCAAGATATACCTTATCTCATCATGTACTGATTGAACCCTCTTATTATTTGCTTACCTCTTTAGAATAAGTTGTTCCGGGTTTTCTTGTTTGTACCACGCGGGAATCAATAAAGCTTGTTGACTTTTCTTTAAAACCATTTTTGGAGCAGACGATAGAGAATAAAACTAATGAAATAAAAATAAAAAACGATCTATTTAAGCAAACCGTATAGCCCAGCTTTATTACCCCTCGTTTTTACTGACGATTTGTGTCTAAAACTCCTCAGCCTATTACACATAAAAAGACGCACCGTATAGAATATAAATAGAGCTAAAAAAATCTAGCTGTAGCAGTGCAAGGAGTCCCACAGAAACGAAAGCAATTGTAATCATATCAGGGAATGGTGGTTTTGATATAATGATGTTACACTGATTATTATTATTACATTTCATTATAATTTCAGGTGATTGATCTGCAATATAAAAATAATCGTAGTGGAATTTATAACCTGTAGATTCAAGAATCGAAGAAATTTATTATCATACCTAAATTGCTAGCTTTTAAAGAGCAGCAATCGATCCTGATGCAATTGAATTATTCAATAGTTTCCATCCGAGAATAGAAATAATAGGCGGATAATCTAGAGAAAATATTCCTATTCTAATGAGATTATTTATTCATATACTTTTATTAAAAGTTAACCAACGATAAGATTTACTATCACAATTCTCAAGTGGCCAAGTGGGCGGAGGATCCCATTGCCTTCGGTTGGTACACGATCGCCGACCGATGTTAGTGGATAGCCGGAAACCAGGGGAGCAAGTGTAGGTGACAGTTTTACCTGTTACGTATAAGTTCATGTCTTCATGATTTGAAATACAGAATGTCTAAGAAATTGCACGTAATATTTGAACTTGCCGCAAAAAATTCAAAAACAGCTGGAGGCCTGAAGGGGTGAAAGGCTTTGTATTTCCAAAGAGTCAGCTGATTTCCAGACAGCCGTCAGCCAGTGAAGCTGTGAGGCAGTCGTCTGTAAACGTTTACAGCAGCAACAGCAATAACTGCGCATGTACTCAGTACTGATAGTTCCATCATTCTAGTTGAATTTTGGCCTTTTTTCACCATCACAACTACTACAACTTTTAGATTTGCTATAATACTCCCGATTGTCATCGGACTTTTCCGTTTTCGGGAAGAGTGAACGGTAAGATGCAGAGCCTACTGCTGTGAACATATTTATTGTCGTTTGTTATTGCGTTGTTTCTGTTATCCTCTTCATTATTACTATCTTCATCATTACTACTTTGTATTATTTTTATTAAAACTTATAATATGCTATTTTATTGATGTTCTACTATAGATGCGTAAATCAACAGGAAATGGTAATCTCTCCTTGAGGTCTAGCCATACTTCAGGGTCTTCTTCTCCCAACACTTGTGGTGCAGTCCAGCCAAGGAGCTCTACCACAAGCAGGGGCTCATTTTCATCTTCTGCAATTGGTAGAAATACCATTCAGAATGAGAATTTGGACTCAGCAGATCAACCCACTTATTCATTTCAAAGGAATGATGGACCTGGAGCTGTTCCTAGAAGGTATATTATAATGTTTAATTTTTTTAATTTTTTAATTTTATAAATGGTTTACTAATTTTTTTAAATTACAGACAAGGGTCTAGAGGTGGAAGAGGCAGAGCTAATCAATCTAATCAGCAGCAACAACAGAATGGTAGAGGATACAATCACAATTCATCATCAGGAAGGAATCATCATGAACCAAATGGCAATGGTCAAAGAAGGCCTTTCCAGAAATTCCCTTTGAATTTCACCTCTTTAAAGAAATTGACTGAAGAATCTACTGAACCTTCAGAACTCGTTAAGAAGTTCACTGACGAAGAATGCGGTCTTCAAAAGCTGTTGCGTGATAACCCGACCAACTGGGAATTCGTCGAGCTCATCCTTGTTGCCTTGGGAGGATTCTGCCAGCGAGGAGGGAACTCGCAATTCTCCAGCGCTTTTTCCGAAATAATTCACATTCTTAGGGAGAGCCAAGTATTTCAAAACGTCTATTCTGTGATTATGCAAATCCCTCAATCACACTCAGCCAATCTCGGATCAAAAGAAAAACGTCTCGTTCAGCTGGTAGAGAGCATCTCATATTTAGCAACCGAGATGCTGACTCAGATTCCAGCTCTTGCTTGCGACGTGTTGGGCGAAAACTTCTTTGGTGATATTGTCAGCTTCAAAATGGCTCCATCCATACGAGGACTTGACAAAACGAACATTTTTGACAGCCTTCAAGAAGTAACTACTCGGCTCAAGGTACTATCGATTATCTTGTTTAGATTTATAAGCTGAATTTCAACTTAACTGTATTTTTTTTTAGAACGCATGGGAACAAAACGCCAAATTGAAGATCTCCGAAGAACAGCCAAGAAATACGAGAGCACAGCGCGCCCAGATGATGTCATCATTGCAACCACCCGACGACTTTCGGTTGCTTAGCGTAATGCCTACCCCAGACGACATGTACACCGACGAAGCGCCTTTCCTCCGGCCAAATGTCGTGAAAGGCAGCTACCCTGACGTCGATAGCTATCTAGACGTTCAGTTTCGTCTCCTTCGAGAAGATTTTTTCCAGCCACTACGCAAGGGTCTGTCAGAGTATCGTGGCTTAAAGGAGCTGAAGAAACGAGTCCATCGGATTGACAACGTCCGACTGTACACTGACGTCCAAATTTTGGAACTGGATCTAAAGGCCGAAGACACCTACACACTACAATTCTCCACAAAGGGGACGCAGAAGATCAATTGGGAGGGCTCAAAGCGATTGATCTTTGGTTCGCTTCTTCTGGTATCTACGGATGATTTCAAAACGTTCCTGCTCTTCACCGTTGTGGACCGTAAACCCGAACTGTTGCAGCAGGGGAAGTTCAAAGCCAAGTACGAAGGAACTGAACCACTGCCGATCGGCATCCGTAAACAAACGATGGTGATGGCTGAATCATCCGTTTATTTTGAAGCTTATCGATGCGTCTTACAAGCCCTTCAGAAAATCAGCCCAAACCATTTTCCTATGAAGCCGTACATTTTGGGAGAAAATGTAGAACCAAACCCTCCCCGTTACTTGGACGACATTGAAAGAGTAATTCCATACCAATTTAATATAATTGATAAAATATTTTTTTAATTATTTCTATCGATAGCCGTTGTATGATTTATCTGTTGTTCGGACGACCAAAAAGATTCCTTCCAGCCCCGAAGGTGTACGTCAGAACGAAGCAGAAGAAGAAATTCGGAATTCGCCAGATTTCGGTATATTCAGGATTAGTTGCAAGTTATGTCTAATTTAAACAACGTATTATTTAACAGATCCTGATCACACTAGACTGAACGCTGCTCAAATGCAAGCGCTGAACAACGTCGCCATTCTTGAAAGCTATCGCAGACCCGAGCCAGACATTCTGGGTCTTGATCCAAGTCAAACAGAGGCACTCTACGCCGCCTTGACTCGCGAACTGGTAGTCATCCAGGGTCCACCAGGGACCGGTAAAACCTACCTTGGTTTGAAAATCGTCCAGGCTCTATTGCACAACAAGAAGTATTGGGTCGGCACATTGAAGCCGCAACCTTCTCCGATCTTGGTCATCTGCTACACGAATCACGCTCTGGATCAGTTTTTGGAAGGGATTATGGGCTTCACGAATTCTATCGTTCGAATTGGTGGTCAATCAAAGTGTGAAGCAATGCAGCGATTTGCATTGAAAGAATGGAGGATTAGGTAAAGCTTTTTTAAATTATTGTTATTCTATTGTTACTTATTTTAAAGGATTTACTTTTAATCTTGTTTGTATAGAGCTTCTCAGATGAGAACAAGGCCCTTGAAATTTTACCATTGGCTGCGAGAAACTAGAGCTAAACTGGACGATCTGAAAAGGTTTTATTGCTGATAGATTTTTGTTTTTCTAATACTTTTTAAATATCATTTTGTATTATTGTTACAGGCAACTTGATAAGAATCGGGTTCTAGTTAAATCTATTGAAACCAAAGGAATTGCTCATGAAGAGTCCCTCTACAGTTTGAAGGTTATTACAAAAGAGAAGTATGATGAATTACGTTCCATGCGACCCGCCGCTTCTGCGAGGAAGTCCGCCATCGAAACTGATTCCGTCCTTCCTTACTGGCTCGGTTTGGAGTCTATTCAAACCTTGAACGGAGTCTTGGCCATTTTCCGTTCCACCAAGCCCGTCGTTGAAGATGCGGCCAAACCGACCTACGTTGAGAATGAACCCTTGGAAGAGGACCAATGGGACAGAGAAGACGTTGATGAAATTGAAGGTAAAATTGGTTTTTTAATACGATTTAAAATCTTGGTTTTACTTCTTGAATTTTGACTTTTGTGTAGGCCAACGCATAGTGGAAGGTCTAATAGATCTTGACCTGGACGCGGAAGAAACAAAACCCGCCAAGAAAGCTGCCGTGATAGCCGACACGAGCGTTCGCTTTGCTGTCAGCATGCACGGTCTGGAAGATTATTGCTGGGGACTGGTAGCAAGTCGTGCTGAATTGGATGGAAGAGATTTGGAGAAAGTCAATTCCCAGATTGCCGAAGCCCAGAAACGAATCGAATTGATTTCCGAACTACTAGTAACTTCATGGCCACAAGTGGAAGAGTGGAGACTGACGGCAGTCAGAAGTGACTACACTAATTACGCCCTGCGATGGAAGGAATATTTGTCATGGAGAAGCCAAGCAGCAGAGGTGATTGAGGGACAGGTTGGCGCCATGGAGGTGGAATTCCGGTCTCTGTCCGAAGAGCTAAGAGACGTCCAAACAACCGAGACGGCCGAGATTATCCGTGGTGCAGCCGTTGTTGGTATCACTACCACGGGAGCAGCAAAGCAGAAAGCTTTGTTGGAGCATCTTAAATGCAAAATCGGTACGTTCTTTGTTTTAGAAGTTATTATTATTTATTTTCTAAACATTTTCTCATTTCTAGTGGTCGTGGAGGAGGCGGCTGAAGTCCTAGAAGCGCATATAATAACATCGCTTTCGTCTTCTTGTCAACATTTGATACTTATCGGTATTGCTCAGTTTACTAGTTCTTTCTTGCATTTACTCACTATTTGCTATTTCTACGTATAGGCGACCATTTGCAGTTAAGGCCCACAACGACGGTCTTTGAGCTAGCTAGGATCTACAAACTAGACGTCTCCTTGTTCGAGCGCATGATTGAAAACGGCATGAAACCGTGCGTGCTTGGCGTTCAGCATCGTATGAGACCAGAAGTAGCGCGCTTGATTGTGCCTGCCATTTATCCAGAACTCAAAAACCATCAGTCGGTAGAGAGATACCCCAACGTTCCGGGAATGAAGCACAACGTCTTTTTCTTGACTCATTCTGAGCTGGAAAAGGGGGACAAGTCGGACGTCGAGAGCCGAAGTCATCTTAATCCATACGAAGCTGATATGGCTCTAGCTCTGGCTCGTCATCTTCTCATGCAAGGAATACAACCTAATCAGATAACCATTCTGACAACCTACTCCGGACAGCTGTTGCACTTTCGCAAGATTCGTCGAGGTCACGCTGTTCTCCAAGGAGTCCGAATTTCTGTGGTGGACAACTTCCAAGGCGAGGAGAACGACATTATTATTCTTTCGCTCGTCCGCAGCAATGAAGATGCCAATATTGGCTTCTTGAAGACTGAAAACCGCATTTGTGTCGCTCTCTCTCGAGCAAAGCAAGGATTCTTCTTGATCGGCAATA
Organism: Chydorus sphaericus; assembly: GCA_030141595.1. Classification (NCBI taxonomy): domain Eukaryota; kingdom Metazoa; phylum Arthropoda; class Branchiopoda; order Diplostraca; family Chydoridae; genus Chydorus; species Chydorus sphaericus. The sequence continues at coordinate 12,646,819 of CM057932.1, read as the reverse complement.
TGGGAAATCTTGCTCAAAGTAAATTGTGGGGCAAGATCAATGCCGTTTTAGCTCGACATGGTCAAATGGGCACGCATTTAGAGCTACAATGCGGCGTTCATAATTTCATTGAAATGAAGGTAAAACCATTGATGTCAAGATAGAAAATGTATAACTTAAATTTTTTTCTTGTTTTCTATTGGTTTAATTAGGTCAACAAAGTGGTCGAGTTCCCTCCAGAAGGTGGCTGTTTTACTAAATGTAAGACTGCAATGCCTTGTGGACACATTTGTCCAAGGATCTGTCATGTTGCTGACCGGGATCACGTGAAACAAAAATGTCACGAAGCCTGTCAACGCTCTTGTGAAGTTGGTCATCCTTGTCCCAAGAAATGCTACGAGGATTGCTATCCTTGTACGACCCGAGTAATCAAGACTCTTCCTTGCACCCATTCACAACAAATGTTATGCTTCAAGGATCCAAAAGAAGAGTACTGTACTACCCAAATAATCAAGGTACTTCCGATTGTAAACTTAACTGTTTTGTTTTTAGTTTAAACTTGTATTTTTTTTCAGAAATTTCCTACTTGCACTCATCAAATTGAGTTACATTGCGGTCGAGACATAGCAAAGGAAAAATGCCCCGAGAAATGTGGAATGAACTTGGATTGCGGACACATTTGCAATATAAACTGTCACAAGAGGAGCTCTCACGAAACTATCGATTGCCGTCAACTTTGCCGTCGCACTCCTTGCCCGGAAAAGCATCCGTGTCCCAAAGAATGTTTCCAGGATTGTGGGGATTGTCAAGTCGACGTCATCAAGAAACTTCCCTGTGGCCATAACGTAATTTTAGAACTCTCTTTACGCGCTTGATTCTTTATGTGATCATATTTATTGATTGATTTATTTATTTTTGCACAGAAAAAAGTCAAGTGCTACGTCCTACCCAAGGATGCTTACTGCAACGTTAAAGTTGAAAAGATCCTTAACGATTGCCAGCACACTGCTATGTTCGACTGCAGCGCATCGACTGCTGGATATAAATGCCGCCAAGCTTGTCAGAGACCCCTGTGTGCAGATGGACACCCGTGCAAGAAGCTGTGTTGGGTGCAGCCCTGTGGACCCTGCAAAGTTCAAGTCGATCGCGTACTCGGCTGTAGTCATCCGGCGAAAATGGAGTGCCACAGAGATCCTGCCGCACACAAGTGTAAGTTCCCGAAATCTGCAGTCCTCCCGCACTGCAATCACCGAGTCGAAATAGCATGCGGAGACAAGCCGGAAGAAGCCATCTGCCCTATTCCTTGCGACATTCGTTTGGATTGCGGACACCAGTGTACTCAACAATGTCACATGAAGACCGATCCAACTCACGTCAACTACCAGTGCACCAAGGTTTGCGGACGGAACAAATTAAACTGCAAGCAAGATCACAAATGTGGCAAGAAATGCTTCGAGGAGTGCGATCCTTGTTAAATGAATGTCAATCGCATTCTTCCGTGTGGCCATTCCATCTTTACCGAGTGCGGACTGGACGACGAAGACATCTTTTGCGAGTCAGTTAACATTATTATTGATTTGTATTTTATTTTATCGTAATGATGATGTATTTAATAGGAAAATGGTAAAGAAAACGCTGCTGGAATGTGACCATGCAGTTGAAGTGTTTTGCTCAATAATCCCGACGCGCCAGGATTGTCAACAACCTTGTGAGGAGTGGCTCTCTTGTGGTCATCCGTGCGGGAAAAAGTGCTCGGCTAAGTGCTCCGCAGAAGACTGTGAGGTTCCCATTGAGACCACTACGAAGAGTCTATGTGGTCATCAAGTTCTCAAAAGCTGCTCCGAGATTCGTTATCGTTCTGGTAAGATTGGCTTGCCTCTTATTGCAGTTCAATTAATAACTTTTGATACGTTCAGGTCCGTCCACGACTGAAGATGAAAAAGGCCAATTCATTCAAGCCTGCCCCAATCCCTGCCGATCCAAGTTGGGTTGCGAACATTTATGCAATGGCAAATGTGGCTCCTGTTTCAACGGACGACTTCATACTGCCTGTGAGGAAAAGTGCGGCCGTACACTCGTTTGCGGTCACAGGTAACCGACTTACATTTACATTCATTTATTCCAAAATTAATTCACTAAAATGTATACTTTTTTCGAATTTTAGTTGCAAGGTGAATTGTGCTTCGTCGTGCCCTCCTTGCAAGGACGTTTGCCAGTATCGATGTGAGCACAGTCGGTGCAACCGCAAGTGTTGCGAACCCTGCGAAAACTGCATCGTAATGATGATTTTAGTTTCCATGTCTAACAGTCTGCAAGTCCTAACATAATTTTTTTTTATTTTAGGAACCTTGTGGATGGCGATGCAAGCATTTCAAATGCACTAAAAAGTGCTACGAACCTTGCGATCGCCCCCGCTGTGACGAACCGTGTCAAGAATTTCTCCGTTGCGGTCACCCCTGTGTGGGTCTCTGCGGTGAAAAGTGCCCTCCTCTATGCCGCATCTGCAACAGGGATGAGCTGACCGAATTCATTTTGTATGGAAATGAAGAAGACGAAGATGCTAGGTATATTGATTTTATAAACGAATGATGTAATCTTTATTTAATATTCGTTCTTGACTTCTTGTGTTACAGGTTTTTCTATCTAGAAGATTGTGCTCATACGATTGAAATTGATGGTCTTGATCATTGGATGCAGATGGCACCGGATCAAGAGAGCGCATTCGAGATCCAGATGAAATGCTGTCCGAGATGCAAAACTCTCATCCGCTCGTGTTACCGCTATGGCAACGTCATCAAGAAGAATTTCATGGACATCGTTCGCGTGAAAGAGATACTCTTAGGTTCCCAAGTGAGCGCTCAGTCCTTCATCAACAAACTATCCCCTAAGGTTTTGAAATTGAAGACGATGAATGCTGAACTGAAGGCAGATCTAAAGCAACACCCCATCACGACATCTCTTACGCACCTGACTGCACTGCAAAAGAAATTCGAACCAAGGACTGGAAAACATGTTTTACTTCCCTCTTTTGACGACGATGAAAAATTCATGCTCGAGGTCCAAGTTGACGTCCTGGAGAGGCTTTTTAATGTCCTGAAGAACGCTCCTAAAAGCGCAACCATTCCCAATCAAGCTGGATATTTTTCCATCTCTGTTTCGATGAAAGCAGATCGACTTGAGAATATCTACGACAGAGCTGAGCGCCTCATTCTCTCCCTGTTCAACCGACACCGCTTTTCTATTGAAGAGCATTTATCATTCTTGTGTGAAATTCGGCGCCTTGATCTGGTTCGTGCCCTCTTTATGCTACGGAGCGCTCCAAGCTACCGCGCAACCAATTCGGCGACTTCAGCCGAAGACCGTCAACTAGAAGAGAAGCTGTTATTGAATACGCAGAAACTGCAACCTGCAGATGAAGACAGCGTGAAAGTTTACCTGGAAGCGATGGGCAGGAAACTAAATACCGGGCTAGGTATCAGTGACCAGGAACGTATAGAAATCGTGAGAGCTATTGGATTAGGTCAAGGGCACTGGTACAAATGCCGCAATGGTCACATCTTTGCGATTGCTGACTGTGGACGGGCTAATCAATCAGGCATTTGTCCCGAATGCAAGACCCGAATCGGAGGAGGCGGAAACAACCTGAGTGCTGGAGAATTTGCCGCTTGATTTGTTCGTACTCGGCCGCAACAAAGAGTTTTCGAAGAGAAAAAATAATGTGGTTTTCGAAATATGTTTCTGTTTATTTTGTTACTGTTTTGATGGAACCGCAGTGATTATCATAATTCTCCGTTGAAGAAGGCAGTAAATTTATGTCTTTACTTGGTGATCCAGAATAATGTTGCAGCTCCATTTTCTTCTTTTCCATAAAGATCCAATTTCGTGTTTATCAATCACTTAAGTTTTTCTCATTGTACCCTAGATTCATTGTAATGAATGTTCAATTTCTGACTTGGATTTATTTTCCTTAATTTCAATGTTACCCGTTTGAATTGCTACAGTGATATTGTAGCTGTGAGTTTGTCTTGGATCGGATCGTGTAAAACACGATTTAGTATTAGTAATACACAGAAAATTTGGTTTGTAAAGGAAATTCAATTGATTTAATAACGTACTCGGGTAGATCACGTCATCACGGCTCCAGTGGGAGACAGTGAGATAATGGTATTCGACAATGTGATCACTCTGATGGAATGCGACCTACGAATTTAAATCTCAAATGAATTCGACTTGTACAAAATAGTTATAACTACATCAGCTTTTCAGATTGTTTTCTATTATAACTGGATTTTTTTTGCATAACCCTCCTTAAATTAAAGAAAAAATCCTGCATAGAAAAAAGTGCCGGTGAATCTTAAAATGATAAACTGTGGTAGTGAAACGCGGACTCAAACCCGGACGCACTGATTTATTATTTCATATTCGGTTTAAAATTTTGATAAATATTGCCATGAAGTAAATTGGAATTTGATTAAAAGTACGTGAGCTATACGAATCATTTTTTTTAGGAGAGCAGTTATAACCTTTTCGTGGGTTTTCACTGAAGGCAAATATACACTGTCACCGTTACATACCACTTTTTTTCTAAATTAGAGGTATTAGTTTAAAATTATTTTCCGAACGTTGGCAGAATTGTTTGGAAAAACACGTCTGGCACGGCGTTCTCTCGAGGTTGATTTTTGAATTCGTAATTGAACTTTTCTTTTCTGATTTCCCCCCCCCCCCCCCCTCTGTGACCTTCAACTGTTTCTACCCTGGCTGCTGTATGCCGGTCTTCCCCCACTTGCCACCCACCTCACCACTTTAAAACCTCCTGCTGTTGCAATACGCATGCTGCTAGGGGGTACCTTTTCCCAACAACCACACCACAATAAACTCAGTTGTTGTTTTCAGGGCGGCTGAGCATCTTCGCCCAGTCACACTTGGTGTAATCGTGTTGTCGAATAAATTTAAATTGTGTCTCGATTGTCAATTCGTCGTCGGCTTCTTTTTTCAAGCTCTAGTCAAGAGTTTATTGGGCATTTGTTTGCTAGCTTTTGTTATCTCACCTACTTTTCCAGACTAAGGTAAATTCAGATTCAAATATTTAAAAGTTGTTATTTAAAAAAGGATCACGAATTTGTTTCTTTCATGTGCATACAGATGCCAATCATGAGTGAATCTTCATTGGTATTTCAATTCCAGTGGCAGTTGGATGACATTAGTAAGATTGAGAAGACTGCCACTATTATTTCAAACATGTTTACGTTTGGTGGAGTAAAGTCGTTTCGAGTTGGATTGAAAAACCTGGCTTCTTCCCCTGCTCTCTTTTTGTTGACAACCAACTTGAACAAAATGGGAGTCGGCGTTTTCGGCGTGAAGTATTCTTTTCAAAACAGTGATCGCGTGCTCATGACCAACGAGGAAAAATACATCAAAAAGGAAGATGAGGACCATAAGGTGAAAAAAGAACCACCAATCCAATTATTCACAAGTTCATTGCAAGAGATTACTTCTAGCAAGCTCCACTTCACTTTCTACATCTTCATCAAGAGTGTCATTGAAGATTATGACATGCAACAAGTAGACTTCCTTATAAAAGAACAGTTGTGGTCTTCTGCCGTGAATCGAAATCTGACCGACTTCGAGCTGACTGTTGAAGGAAGATGCTTCCCCGTTCACAAATTTGTACTGGCCGCCCGCAGCCCTGTTTTCGCTACTCTATTTGAGGATGAACCACTCAAATCTCCAACCGAATCCATCAGCACCATTCAACGAATCAACCCTGTAGGTGCGGAATGCATGGAGCAATTCTTAAAGTTCATCTATACTGGAGAGTTGGATGGCATTGGAACTAGAGACCTACTTCAGTTGGCTTCTATTTATCAAGTGGAAACTTTGGAAAAGATTTGCCAAACTGCCACTACTGCTTACATCGGCCGTGATCAAATGGCTGCGCTAGCCTTGTGCCTCAACCCTGAAGATGGAAATTCTAGCATTGAAATCAGGTAGATATTCCCATAATTTAACAAATTATAAAGTAATAAATGTTATGATTCTGTGTTCTTTACTTACCAAGGAATGATGCCGACACCGACATCCTCTTAACTGGCAAAATCCTGACCTGCACTTGGAAGCTGAAATGGACGAAAGAAGGTCATCTAGAGAGTTCCTCAATGTCAACTGCTTGCGAGTATGGTGGTGACAAGCTGTTCCGTGTCGAAATCAAAACCTCGGATAGAACGGCGGGATCGAAAAAAGGAAGATTCCAGCTGACTTTCATTAGCTACAATCACCAACAAATCGGTTTAAGGATCGATGAAGTGGCCTACAGATTCTTCCCGATCAATTCTACCACTCCAACATCACCTATGTTTGTAATGAATGAAACGAAGAAGAAGAAGCCGAATCACGGAGCACTACTTCAGACGTTCACCAGCTCGGCCGAATTTTTCACATCTTTCAACATTCTGTTTCTCATTACATTGAGCAATACCGTGACGAACTACGGTCACAAGTTCGTGGACTGGTATTGCAAGGATCAGCTCTGGACCGCTTCTACCGATGGGCATATGACGGATGTCGAGCTTCTGGTTGGGAAATCAACATTTACGGCTCATCGCCCTCTTCTTTCTGCCCGTAGTCCAGTTTTTGCAGCCATGTTCAAAAGTGGGATGGAAGAGACCCAAACAGGGCGAGTGCGCGTCGATGGAGTGGATCCTACTACGTTCCGCCAGTTTCTCGAGTTTCTCTACACCGGGACGTTGTCGACCTGGGCTGACAAGGAGAAAATGTCGGTGATGGCTGATAGATACCAAGTTGAAACGTTGGTAAACCTGTGCAAACTCACTACACCATCGCCTTTAGACATTGATCAGTTTACTGAAATCTTCCTTTCTTAAACCTTGAAATTGTATTAAACAACGTTAGAAAAAATGTGAGTAATTGAAATTTGTACCAAGCTAACGTTGTTTAAGGAAAATTAAACATAATTCAGAACCGTGTATATTTATTTTAGCGGGTCTACTGTGTTCTTAAGCTAGAACAACTGTTTCCTTACCTTAGATAACATTTTGCTGATTAGAATCCACTAAGAATCGACTAGTAATTCGAAAGGATTTTTCTATCAAATTAATCTATAAAAACCTACTAGAAAAAAAATTGCATGAATCAAGTGTTAGATCGTAAGCATCAAATCCCGTTTAAATATTTCGGTAATCGATACAGAGCAGTTTAACCTACTGAACCGTGTTTTCATCGTCGATTGTGAGGTCTTCATCGCAAAGTTCCGCAAGATTTTGCTTTCACCATTCCTATATGATGGACATAGGCTTGAGCTCATGATGTTGACTTTTACGGAGGCACAAGAAACCTCTAATGGACAGCGAGCGCGAGGGAGGGCGCACTAAAACTAGTTGTAGATTTATAGGTATACCAATTCTACACTAAGAAATATGAAAATTTTGTAGAAATATTTCACGAAAAATGTACCATACTACAACATCAATTCGTGTCGTTAGCGCCTTAAAAATCATTAACAAATGAATGAAAACGTTCTCCTTGATAGTATAGTTGCAGTGTTTTTGGTTTTGAAATCGCGGAAAATTGTTGACATGGATTATATGGTACCTACGCTGCATTTCTAAAAAAAAAAAAAAAAAAAAGGAAACGTGTTGATCATTTAATGAAAATATCGTTTGGGTAATATATTTATATCGCTCACATCACTCTTGAAGATTTATCCGTCATGTCGGTTGGTACGTTGCCGGAAACTCAGATTTAAAAAAAAATCAAGTTTCAGAGAAAAGCTGAACGCAAATGAGATATGAGTAAAATTTCGAATAGTTGCGCAGTAGACCATTTTTACGCTTCTTTTAAAGAAAAACAGTTCCAATTTTCAGCTCTTGAGGTACGATTATTATTTTATTACAATCATAGATTCAGGAAGTAAACATGTAGCTATATTAAATCGATTGAGGATCTTCCATGGCTATAGTATTTCGACGAAGACACGCATAAAAACCGAAGCCCAAGAAGTTATCGTTAATAAAGAATGTAGAAGGATCTTATTTTTTCATTTTGAGTATCGGATTCCTTTTAGCCCTGACGATATTCATTGTGGAATTATTAGTGCACTATTATATTAGCAGTAAAACCCATGAGCAGCCAATATTTTAATTTGTAACATTGTAATCTAATCACTCCATCCAAATCTTGGTGAAGTTATTAGAACCCTTTTAAAAAATAAACCACTAATCACTTTTATCGTCTTATCTACCGCTTGCCTTATATCCTCGGAGAGTACTGTCCAACTGCGGCAGACTTACTCAAAAATATATCGATAAGTCAGCTCTAAACATTCATCGAAACTCAAAATGGCATTAGAGCTCTTGCCATCTACTCTACTTAGTATATTATATATCACATACGAATTTTATTTCGTATAAAAACCTTGTTAAAATTAATTTCTACTCTGGTCGTCCAACACGACGTCATGAGCTACTTACTCGAATAAATTTTGTTTCAAACTAATGAAGCTTCATAATAGTTTTGTATTTCCAACATCGTCCTCTTCCTTCTGAAATTCAGGGCCGTATCCGGATGAATAAAAGTGGCCGGTCTCTTCACTTTATCGCTATAACGCACCTTCAGGTTCAAAATGGTTGGGAAACACGGTTTAAAAACGCACATTCATCAATGTAATCAATCATGGTGATACATTGCTACTATGCACTTAAAGCGGAACACCAATAAGCGGATCTTAAAGATAAAGTCCTCCCGGCGCGCCTTCTTTCTTGCGGTAGAGGACGTTTTCCTTGGATTTCTTGAAATCTTCGTTCGTCACTTTCAAACGGCGTTCACGCAGAGCCATCAAGCCGGCCTCGGTACAGATGGCTTTAATATCAGCACCGGAAAGATCATCCTTGGACATGATAAGATCCTCAAGATTGACGTCCATTGAGAGTGCCATGCGACCTGTGTGGATTTGGAAGATACGTCGCTTCGTCTTCTCGTCCGGCAAAGTGAACTCGATCTTACGATCAATGCGACCAGGACGAATTAAAGCAGGATCTAATGTCTCGATTCGATTGGTCGCCATGATCACCTGCAAATCAGAAATGATAACATCAAAGGTGTGAATCGATAAAAAAAAAGAGCAGTACCTTGACGTCACCACGAGAATCAAATCCGTCCAACTGGTTCAGGAGCTCCAACATGGTGCGTTGAACCGCGCGCCCACCACCAGAGCTAGAAAAGCGACGCTTAGTACCGATAGCATCGATTTCATCAATAAAGACGATGGATGGAGCGTGCTCCTCAGCCACCCGAAAAAGATCACGCACCAATTTTGGTCCATCACCCTAAACAAAAAAAAAAGAGAAATGAATAAAAATAAGCTTCAAATTATAGAAAGACATATTAACATACAAGATATTTTTGGACAAGTTGTGAACCGGAAACTCGAAAAAAAGTAGCCGAGGTTTGGTTGGCAACAGCTTTAGCCAGCAAGGTTTTGCCGGTTCCCGGCTCTCCATAGAGGATCACCCCTTTTGGTGGCTTGATGCCCATCTCTTCGTAGTACTCGGGATGTGTAAGAGGCAGTTCAACAGACTCCTTGATTTCTTGAATTTGAATGTCGAGACCACCGATATCTCCGTATGTTTCTTGAGGTGCCTTTTCCAGTTTCATCATAGTCACCTTTGGATCTATGTAGTCTCCAAGGACACCGACGATGGCGCTCTTTTTGGTATTCAAAAGTACTGAACATCCCGGTTGCAGCTAATGAAGAAAAAAGAAAAATCATTAATGAGAAAAAGGTGGGAGTTGAAGCTATTGTGCATACTTGGTCTTTGTCCACAATTGAGAGAATACTGACATAACGGTCGCGGCCAACGATGGCGTGCGTATCATCGATAATTTCATCTAATGTTTTAACGGGCATCGGTGTACCTCGAAGAACGTCCACTTCAGATCTATTGGAAGAAATAATATTAGCATTGAATTATAACAGAATTGAGTGGAAAACATTTAAACCTTTCTTTCTCATATCTCTCTTCTTGTGGCTTGAGCCTCTCTTGATTTCTGATGAACTCTTCCTCCATCAAAAGGTAATCCTTGATTCTCTCCATTTTGAGGAGCTTCAGGCGGCATGCAGTATGGGGAGTGACGAGGGGCAGCTTGACTGCAGCCTCTGGTCCCTGCTTAACCTTCTTACGTTTCTTGCCAATTTGTGTGGGGATTGGTGGCTCATATTTCCTCTTCTTGTCTTTGTCATCTTTCTCGCCTCCACCTGCTCCCCCTCCACCAGCTTCAGAATGGTTCTGACCCTGTAGAATACAAAATATGAATTGTAGCATAAAAATCCAAAATTTAACACATTATGATGCCATTTCTTCATATTTTAACACTATCACATGAACATTCTCACAAATGATGCCCTAGTTCTAGTTAATAAATTTATTACAGACCATAATAACAAATAAATGTAAAAGAGTGATTGCTGACTTACCATTTTGAGATTAAGCTACTAATTTGGAAATAGAAAGAATTTAATGCTTTTATTGTTTTCAATGTCTTCTTGAAAGATGCCTAAATTAATTTCTAAATTGTTTACTTTCGGTCACAGCGCAACGACAACCAGAAACGTACGAAATTCGGACCGACCAAGACGATTGAAGGTATCAAGTTCAAGTCAGTACCATGACGATGACAGACTGTGCTTTGGGGAAAGAAGGTAGATTCTAAACAGCAACCCATATGAGCGCAATCAAGTCCAACTTTGGATCCTGCTTTTAATCGCAGTTATTAATAAGAAATGATACCGCACTATCATTTACTAATGAGTGAGTCTGTGCAAACATTAATACATACAGTTATGCACCGTCGCTTATATTTTGCACGAGGCTAGGTTGGATTTTAATTTTACAATTATTAATAGTTATTGCTCTTATTTAATATCTCCAAAGTAATGAGACAATCAGCACATCCGAATGAGAAATGAATATTAAATAAATAATGAGAAGGCCGTGCTGAAGGTCTGCAGTACGGTAATCTAATCAGTCAATGCTAATCTTGGTGAAGTTATATACTCGATAATTGCGCTCTTTTTTGCTGGATTGTGACCGCGGAGTTGGACCTCATATTCGGCGTACCTTTAAGTGAAAAACGCGGACCTTTTGAGTAAGAAAACAAAGACAAGATGACACGGGAAAACTTATAAAGCCGTTAATTAAATTATCTACACCATTTGACGTGGAATTCAAAGTTTAATTGATTGGTGAAAAGTATAACTTAATATCACTTACGAATTAAAAGATAATTACGATACTATTTTTAAATCAAAGATTAAAAATTTCTTTGAGTACGTAACAGACGTCGTCACATCCTCACTAGAATCAACGGAGAGCTTGTTGACTCAATTGCTCGATTGACGATTACTCCTGGATGCCGGGGCTCCATTATAAAAGGATCGACGGCCTCTGAAGGCTGGATTGAGAAGATGGAGCGGTAACACATGAGGCAACACAAAGACGAGGATGACGATGAGAGGGGCACAATAACTATCATTAACGTACCGCAACGCTGTGAAAAATAAGTGCGAACATGTTAATCACTTCAAAAGCAAAAGGTGTAATTGTAATTTCTTGCATATTTAATGAGTCATTGCCATGAAGGGAAAAACTTGATTCGCACTGTAGCTTCGCAGTGCTACTCTGAAAAAATATTGCCCAACGCTCGTCTCTGTGGTCGCGTCTCTTATATAACATGTAGGTACCCCAGTGGAATATAATCAACGGTGATTTCATTTTATTTAGAATTTTTTTTTTTTGCAAAATTATTAGAGGAAGACTTGATTGTTTTCTTTATCAAAGATAGCAAGTTCGGGTTAATTTTAGTCAATTATATAAAAAAAAACTCGGATGTAAATTAAATATATATATAACAATTAGTAAACCTCATTACCAAGTGGCAAGTATACATAATTTTCGTTGAACTTATTTTTAAAACTTTGAAATTGAAAATTGCAATGTTGCACAATCAATTCGTTGAAAAGAATCGTCTGCTAGTTAAAGTTTGTTGACTACTGGTCAGCGTCTGGTCTACTCCTCCTCTCAAAGTCACAAACGGATCGAGTCATATTTCAGCACGAGTAGGCCTATAATCGCTCCCAAATGTTTTAAATTCGTTTTCCGTTTCTATAGGTAATATTTTAATTTTTGTTTGATGGATGTTTTCTAGTTTCCAACTTCATGTATGTAATAAGGTATTTATATAATAACTGATAGATTGTGATTGAGTGTCAATAACCTGGTCCCTCCGGTACGGTACGCCCTTTGTTCTAGACAGCTTATTTCAGCTTAAGCTACACATTAACACAGAGCTTGTTTACTTCGCTGACGTCATTAATCACGTTAAAATCGAAGGTATGTATATCATCCTGTGAATCTGTCTAATGTAATCCTTGTATATTTGAATTTAAAAATTTGTAAAACTTTACAGAGCCAGAGTAAGTCTGCTGAGAACCCCTTGATACAGCAAAGCTAGCTCCAGGCCCATACACTTCAGGAACAACTGCTAGACTCAAGCCACAGCGCTCACTATTTTTTTTTAAAACCAAATATATAGGTATGTACTCGTTCTTCTCGATCATCTTGCTATGCAATATGCGCTCGTTGCTTCTTGCGTAACTTTACCTATTTGTTTTTAGTTTTACACAGAAAATCTTTTTGGGAAGAAGAGGTGTTTAAAGCTCTCATCAACACGTCCAAGCGCGACACAAGTTTGCTAGAAATCATGGAGTTGTGCTTGGAAAAAGGAGGTGACGTCAATTATTGTAATTCCTCTGGCCTCAGTGTCATTCTCAAGGCGGCTCACGGTGGCGGCACTTTCCCCAACTTGCCCCTTTTGGATTTCTTGCTGGACAGAGACGACATCCCTCGGATCCATAAAATTGATGCCCTGGAGATGGCCGGTGCCGTCCTTCTTGGACGTAATGGAAATCACGAGAAATTCCCCCTTGCCTTCCAGTATTGGCGTCGAGCCCTTTCTCTGCGCCTGATGGACACAGAAGCATGTCGCCCACTCTACAAGACGCCTGTTAAGTCAAAGACCGGACAGCTTTCCGAGTGGACTACTCTGGATGACCTGCATAAAATCGAACAGCTTCCACCAGATCAGCGTAAAATCCAGTCCCTCCTGGTACGACTTAGGATCTTCTCCAGTATTGGTTGGAATGCTGTTGAGAAGCATATCTTCGATTCCATCCTCGATGTCTTGTTGAATAAGACTCAAGTTCCGACTGAAGGTTCGATCAGTTCATTCCTGGATCTCACTTGGATTACAACGGAAACCATATTTCGTTGCGAACGTCCCCATGAAAAAAACCTCCAACATTCACTTTGTGCACTCCTGTGCACGCTCGCCTCTTTTTTCGAGCGTGTACCAAAAGAGACTTTGAGCGCAGATAAATTGAAAATCTTTATCGAGCTCGTGCTGCTGTTATCGGATACGTCTCATTTAACCAATCTCCACCTGGATGCAGTGATTGACCGGCACCAACTGTGTCATTTGCTTGACATGTTCACGATCGCTTCGTCGATGCAGCCTGAAATGATTGATGAAGAAATGGGACTTTCTTTACTCCAGCTTGTGCATTGTGACGTTCGCGATCCATCCTGCTTTAATCTGCTCCTCAATGCCTGCCGCCGTGTTCCCTATGCCGACACTCGGTCCACCATCCGCTTCCTCGTCAAACTGGGAGCCGACCCAAACGCCAGAAACAACAGCGGCGAGGGAGTTCTTCACATTCTGGCCATGCAACGCGACAGTGAGACCAGGGATGCTACCGCTCGCCTTCTACTGGAACTTGGAGCCCACCTTGACATGGCCAACAACGAGGGATTGACGGCCGCTGACCTCTGGTTGAAGAAGAACAATTTGGCGAAGAAATACGTCGCTCTTCTGCCCGACTGGCTTCAAGAGAACGTGCCGAATTTGCAGTGTCTGAGCGCCAGAGTTATTCGTCGTCACCGACTGACCTACAACGATGGAGCCATTCTCCCAGCCGTGCTCATCCCTTTCGTGACGCTGCATTGATCGTTGTGTCGCTTAATTTGTTTCTTCCTTCTAGAAATGTTGGCTTTCTTTTTAACCAAGTGCCCTGCGATGAAACCGTTCTGCCGGTCGTGCTCATATCTTTCGTGCCGATGCATCACCTTTTTTTCCTGAAAGAGATATCCCTTTTGTAATATGAATAAGCTGAGTTGGTCTGCATTATTTTGTGAAAATTAATGCGCTGGATGATTTATTTGCTTGTTTTCATTTCAAAATATTACACTCGTCCACTTTTTCTACTCTACCAAGAAATTTGCTTCTTTATTTCCTTACGTGTTTGATCTATCTCAAGCTGACATGCCTAGACAGCAGTTGCAATAAAAAGTGGAATTGTTAACAATGAATACGAATGCTATATGTTAAATTGCTCCTGTGTTAATACTTTTCTTCTATGCTTTTAAAATATTTAAACATTTTTATTATTACCGTCGATGTTAGAAATAATGAAGATGAACAAAATCACGACTGGAAATTCCCGACAGATCATTTTTTTTTATGTGCACTGCGCACTTTGCAAAATGAACTGGCAAGTTTTACAAGTTGAGTTAGTTTTATTTATCAGCTTGCCTTATATGAAAAAAACACCCCTTACAACAAATATCGATTTGAGTAAAGAAGGGAGGAAGGTTTCTCCCTTCTAGTAGCCAATTTTTATTTTTCATTTGCCTGATTAAAACCAAAAACGGCGCATTCGATAGACGATAAAGGGACATTTCAATAAGAATTTACGAATCATTCATTTGGTTCGGCGCTTCACTCTGGGAATTCTGAATTCATCTCTAAATCCAACTCATTACTTAACATTTTCCCTATTAAATTAGGTAATCGCGTCCCTATTAAATAAGGCGTCGCTTTATAAACTAAAACCTCTATCTTTTTCATTATATCATTGAAAATTTCTTAACGTTTGTAGTTGAGAAACATACTTCTTTCCTTCCCTTTTCAGTTATTCCCAGCTGTGGCTCTTAAACTACCGGTAAGTTGTTTATTTAAAATCAGTGAAATCCTTTAGCTCGTAATTTTATATATACTGCTATCATATAAAGCTAGGAAACGGAAACTTTTAAAAAAATTTCATCAATGTATTTATCCAAATTATCATTGCCTCAAATGATATAGAAACATGAATGAATAAGAAACCAGTTACGAAACGGCGCTCGTTGAAAACATTAGTCATTCACTAAAGAATGCTACAGATTCGTAGAAAAGCGGATTTAAAAAGAAAGCGATTCTTGCCTGATTTCTCTAGCTGGCTGTGGCGGCAGACTTTTAAATGAAGTCTATAATTTTTTCTTTCAAAAGAGAGACAAAGGAAGAATAACTCAACGACCGTTCATGGAAAGGATTTTTATCTTCCACCAGCAGAATACGAAGGGCTTTTTCCATGTGATCCGAAGGACGGACAATACGAAGCTCCATCTGCCTTGGTGAACGTTTCCTTACACTGGCCAACAAATTTCGTACCTGTGGAAAAAGAATCAATTAACTAAATGAAATATGTAACATACATATAAAAGTTACCATGCGGGATTGAGGGTTGTTCAACTCCGTAAGACACCTCTGCTGAATGTCAATATGAGCTACTGATTGCACTCCGAAAACGCTTCGGATCCAATACTGGTTCACCAAAGGGCCCACCCTGAGGTACAAGTAA
Organism: Chydorus sphaericus; assembly: GCA_030141595.1. Taxonomy (NCBI): domain Eukaryota; kingdom Metazoa; phylum Arthropoda; class Branchiopoda; order Diplostraca; family Chydoridae; genus Chydorus; species Chydorus sphaericus. Next base: position 12,631,092 of record CM057932.1, on the reverse strand, counting down.
ATACCGTCGTCGATCATGTAAGCACCATTGTCCCTCAAACTGTCAAGTGTGCAACGAATGGGCGTTGAATTGACCTCTCCTATAACCTGTAATAATTGAATGAATGGTTAAAAAGCAAGAAATTATTTTAAATAAAGTCACCAGTCTTGACGGACTCTACACGCTCGGTTGGATTGTTCAAACAAAAGGGTATGTAAACTGTCAACATTTTCACCGGTTTTGGCCGGTGACGCACACCCTTGAGTCTCTTACAAAAAGGGGGAAATTTTCGCTCCCGACCGGTATCCAAAGGTTTAAGAGAAAAAAAATTTACTTACTGATTGAGGCTGAACTGGATCCAAGAGAGGGATTATGCTAGGATAGAGATAACGCTGTGAGGTTTCGACGTTCATCGCCATAACAAGTAGCAGGTTAAACATGCGGTCTTCGACGGCCATCTCCCTTCCTACAGCGATCATGTCGCAATTGATGAGGCTGTTGAACAAGAGAGGCAACAGGACACAACGATCCGGAAGTAAAATCCGCCCAGAGTCACATGGTTCGCGCAAATGTTCGTGGTAATGAGCGAGAATCTCCGTGGCTCGCCTGATAATTTCTTTTCGGGTGGACGTCAACTCTGCCGCACTCAAGACAAATTGCTTCAGAAATAAATTCATAGCGACGTCCAGATCGAATGTTTTGAAGACGTCGTCTACATTGGTCAAAGCAAGGTTATGTACTCGGACACGCGGCTGCCCGCCAACCGTCGTGAACAAAACAGAAACCTAAAGGTAAATAAGGTCAATTTTATTAAAATTTAACGACTTAAAGAATCAATATATACCTGAATATAGAAACCATCTTTATCAGTGAGGTTATCGTGTTGCTTCAACTCGATGGTTACGGCCTGGTCCGCGTCCATTCCGGAAAGTTCGACCTCCGGCGTGTAAGGCTTGTAAAAGTTACCGTAGTAGTTAACAGGACGGACGCCTCGCGAAGCGCGTAAACGCAAGACAACGTTAAACGCCGAGGTCCGCTCGAGACTTCCTTCCAAATCCTTCAAGAGCCGGTCACCGAACTCCGAGATATCTCCACCGTCTAAGTAGGCTCGGAAATTAGTGTTCTGATAGATCTAGAGAAGGAGGCTCCCATTGACATCTCCATTCTTCTCTTCATCACGATTCATGGCTGCCATCTTGCCAGTTCTGGTAGAGTATGTCACTTTCAGTACTTTAACCCCGATTTTGTTTAAGTTGGTGGTAAAAACGTGGTGGTTAATACGTTTACAGGTGCTTTAAAGCACCTGTAAACGTTTATAAGAGCGCTTTAAATTGCTCTCCTCTCTCTTGCCAACTTGATTTATTACTAACAAACAATGACATTATGACAGCCGATGGGTGATCAAGTGATGTACTCCAAGTCTCCAAGGGGGAGGGCGAGGACGCAAGGTCTCTTGAGATTTTATTTTCGTAGAGAGAGAAGAGGAGGAAAAGATGAAGAGAGAAAATGGAAGAAAAACTAAGGACACCTAGCTCAGTTCGGCAATTTTTGAGCAGGCAAATCCGCAAATGCAAAGGAGGGGAAGAAAAATAATTCGGAGGAAAAATACGTCATTGCACAGCCATCTATGCCAATTATGTTCAACGGTTCGAGCCGTGTTCCAAATAATAATTTTAAAAAAATCGTGACATAGATACGGTACATCACGCTGCGCTTGGATAATGAAATCATCTGTTTTACTCAGGTTTAAAAGATATCCTTAGATTTAAACTCAGTTTTACAGATACAATTCAGAGATCTTATTGGATATGTTAATCGACTATCTTCGGTGCGTTCAGCTCTATATGTGCAACCTTTGCAATACTGTCGTCTATTAATCTAGCAAGAATGTGATGGGAATCTCCAGGCATTATACTCGGCTATGTATTAACAGAGACAAAAAAATTCCCTCTTGATGCGTCTGATGGTCTGTCAGAGGAAAGACTATGTGGCAAAACGGCCATTGTTTGCACCAGAGAAAAACCAGCAAGATATTATTTGAAAGCCATCCAATCTGCCTGACCCTTATAACCTTATTGCCTAGCTACCTAATCAAAAAGGGATTCTGTTGCGAGGTGATGAACAAGGCCGATCAAAAGGTCTCAAATATCCTTCAGGTAAAGGGCCATAATCCATAATTCATCATCAATATAGTCTGTATAGTGACTCGAATCTTAACTCAGCGGCAAAGATTACCCATCATTGATACAATAATACATGGATGTGCTGGTCTCAACGGCGAATACTACTTACAGGCCGTCTATTTTAAGCCCTCTTGGTCTCATAAACCTTATTTTAATGCTTGCTCCTAGTGCTTCCGGAGGCACTAGCGAAATAATCATTGCGGATGTGCCCAATTTGATAGCGAAGATCCACCGAAATAATGATGGTGAAGGCTTCTAGTTGATCGACGATGGATCGAAAAAAGAATACGTCGAGGATCGAATTAGTGGTACATCTGGATCGGAAGATCAGGGAAGGCTGGATCCATCGGATACGGTTGCGACCAATTAGGATGCTCTTCTCGATATGTTAAAGATGCTCTTGGTTTCTTGAAATATATAGAGTGATACACCTGATCAGATAAAGCCCATATGTTTTCAGAGAAAGGTTTTTTTAATAAATTGGGCAAAGATAATTAGAGTAATTATATATTCTTCCAAGATTGTTTAGATGGTGTTCTCCCTTGTATTCCGTACTGATGAACCTCGTTGATATTACACGCATCAACACTGTTTGAGGTACTTATTGTAAGCAGCAGGATTCAATTTTCTAGATTTGATAGCACTGGGAGTAATGCCTTCGCTGTAGAGGTCCATCAGATCGTAGATGTAGCTATGCAAATCAGCCCACTGTTTGCAAGTGAAAGGTTGGCCATCTTTACGACCGAATCCGATCATTCCCCGGTTGCAATGAGGTCCTAGTTGCCAATTCATAGGGGACAGCCCATTTTCCGGATTCACCATCATGAAGACAGCAGGTTGACTATCCGGGAAACTTCCTCCTGGATACGGGCGGATCGGTTTCGCCATCAACGGGATGCCAAGCAAAGTGGGTACTGGACAGTTTTCCCAGCCGTTTTCTTCCGATAGCAATGCTCGCGAGTACTGCTCTTTCATGGGGCGATCTCCATTCAAGACAACAATTTCAATCGTGTCCTCATTGCTCGACATGATTGCCTGAAATAAAAATTAAATAATATTTTTAAATAGAATATAAACTCCAATTTTAATAGTTGTTCTAATTTTTTTTCCAGCTAGATACCTTTTATATGATGAAAGCAAATGAGGTACAGTAATTTTTTCTATTATGAGGATCTTGTGTACTAGACTTCAGCAGTAGCCAGTAGGTCCAACTGTATATACAGCAAGCAACAAGCACAAATAACAAAATTATGGTTAGAACTATATTTGAGAGGTTTGATTTTTAAATGTGAAAAATAAAATGGAAAAATAACTAATATGTATCACAAATGAGAGGTAACGGGTTAATAAGCTAACAGTTTAATTTTCTTTACTGATGAAGAATAATTGTGATGGACTGATGGTCACAATCAGTATTCAGTATTATATGACTTTAAAAATCAGACTGGTTTCATAACCATATGTTTTGCTTCTTCAACTATTTTTAATAATTTAAAGTTTTGCTCAGACATGGTTTAATGCAAGAAATTTGGAAAGGCAATTATAATAAAGTTGTTGAGTCATGACGAAATATGTCTTTTAATGTCTGGATTTTGGATATTGCGACGTAAAGTGTTACCTACCTGGGAGAAGAGTAAAATACGTTCTAAATACGTTTCCAACAACTTCAACATATATCAGATCCATCCACTGTTGCCAAATAGTAATTTTTTACGCAACAACTTGTCCCTATCCGTGACAAAACAACAAGATTAAAATCTCACGAGGTGGCAGCCGATAGGCGCTTAGCCTATACTTTTTAAATTTCCGTGTTTTAATACAACAGTCTTTTTAGGACAACTGAACACGAGGAAAAATTACGCTACCACTTATGTCGAGTTGTCTAATATAGTTAAATTTAATCACTATACTCATTTTATGAATTCTTGATTATTCGCTGGTTGGTGCGAACAGGTTTACAGAATTCCTTCATAACTTTTTCACTGTAATTAGGAATTTACACTGCTGTGCACCGGTTATCAATGCTTTGATAGTAACTGAGACTAGATCCCTTTTTTTTTATTCAAGATAAAGCTATAAAAAATAAACCCTTATACTTTACTAAAAATAAAACAAGTCTAAAATTCTTTGAGTTGATTATAAAATATGAGCGAAACAGTTGTCACTTGTCATTCTTTTAATAATGGCAAAGTTCGTTTAGACACACGATAAAACTTTATTTGTATTGAGCGATCGGAAATAATGCTATGACAAAAAAAAAAAAATAAGGGAGGCAAATCGATCACAACTATAATTTTTTTTCCAATTCACCATTAATCAGAACAATTTTAAAAATCAGGCAAAATATAGATTAGCCGAGCTCGTCGTCTAAAATTTCTTCGGCATGTATAAGTTGGGCCGAAACGGAACTCTTCTGCTGAGAAATGAGAATATTACAAAAGTTTGTTTTTTTTATACAAAGAAATTATTGAAAGCACTTAAAAAGCTGATATAAAAAAGAGCTAATAAAATAAAACCATTCGTTGCCGGTGATTGGCCTACAAATAGAACTTCTACTTCCTCCTCTTCTTCTTTCACTGAATCTTCCTCGCCGGATGAAAGCGCCTCTTCTCCATTCTTATAGTGATAATAAAAATAATGAATATTACTGTTCAATACAAAAAAAAAAATTTATATATATTTTACCTCATCGAAATCATCAACACTTGGCGGGCCGGCATCACCGTCGTATGGATCATTCTCCAAGAACTGAATCTTTGACGTGGTGTCTTGCACTTCTGGGCTGTTGATATTGAACTCGAGGGACCTCCTTGTGCGATTGCTAACTGAGAGAGATTCCCGTTTTCCCGAAGCTTCCAGAGGAGGACCCGTGGTGTTAATAGGACCAGAGATTTGTGGAAGAGAAGTTCTTCCAGATGCTTCTATAAATAAAATTGAAAAAAATTAGTGGAAAGGACTTTTAAAAAGATAATTCAAAAACCAGAGCTTGTACCATTCGTTGCCGGTGATTTGGTAGGTGTCGTTTCGGCCAAGACACCATCGGCCGGTGTTTCCGCCTCCGGTGAAGTATTCCTCAGGCGCCAAGCAGCTAGATATTCCTTCATGGATTGTCCCTTGTTCGCTGAATACTTCTCATAGCGGCGAGGAATGAAAGCCAACTTGGGACTATCAAGTTCCACCTGTAGACTAGAGCTGGGCAAGCTAACAGCATCGGAAGCCTCTTCAACCGGAGGTGACTTTAGCGAGAAGTCGATAGTTTGAGTGACTGAATCTTCCTCCTCTTCCTCAAAGTCTTCTTCTAAAGCTGTCTTAGGCATGTGAGTAGAAGAAGCCCATGGTACAAACCAAGTAGTGCTCTTGTTAGTTACCGAATGTGAGTCGATTCTGTCTTTCAAGTTTAAAGCAGTGCCGTAAACGCGTTTGTAAACCGAGCGTACCGTTGAAACAGTCTTGGAAGATGAAGCTGGCTCACGGCTGCTGGTAGACGAAGCTTTAGGTTGGACGAAAGAGGTGCTCGACTCGGTGAGGAGAGTCTCTTGAACAACTAGCGGATCCAGTGGAGTCCAACCGTGAAAGGACATATCCGACTTGATGGCATTTGAGTCTCTGGCAATTTCCGGTTCTTGGGCTTCCTCTTCAAGAGCTTGGTGAAATTTTGGTGATGAAACGCGTTGAGTCTCCTTCGCTTTAGATTGCTCCACTAGTTCCGGAGTGAACAGGGAAGAATGACCGCTTATGGAGCCTTCAGAATCGTACTGGCTTTTGTTAGTAATGTTAGATAACGGCATCCTACGGCCTGTAGATCCAATCTTACGTTTAGGGGCTGCACTCACTTCTTGCGGGATCGCACCTTCTTCGACAACTTCATTTTCTTTTTCTATTTTCCGTGCACTCGGCAATCTTGTGCTTTTCTTGGTTTTAGGCTGTTCTGCTCTATCGGGACTGTCAACTAAAGAAGAGCTCTTGTTTGATAACAGTGTTTTGCGGTTATTGGTGGATCCACTTCGATGGTTATTGGCTACACTCTTTCCTTTCTTGAAGGATGACAACTCGTCGTCACTGTAGAAAACGTTTTCCTCTGAAACTTTCTGTATCTGTGAAGTCGAAACCCTCAATTTGGTGTTCTTGGCTTCAGGTTGCTTTTCTTGTTCAGGCGAAGCAGGCAAAGGACTCTCAGATTCGTTGCTCTTGCTCGATGACAGCATCTTGCGGCCACTAAATTCACTTTGACGTGCCTTGGCTCTATTCTCCTCCTGCAGTGTGCGCTCTCTTTGCTGCTGAGATTTCTGTATTCTTGAAGCTTCCAGAGGAGCCGTGGTATTACTAGGACCAGAGGTTTGTGGAACAGATTCTCTTCCAGATGCTCCTTTAAATAAAAACAGAAATTATTGTCAAATTAAAACAAGAGCTAGTATCCAAGTACCATTCGTTGCCGGTGATTTGGCAGGTGTTCTTGGGGACGAGACGACACCTTTGGGTTGCATTATTTCTTCTGGCGAAGAAGAAAGAGAGCTGCCATATTCATGGCTCTTGATTGATGGTGGCGCCTTGGGGCTGCTGGATCCACTTTGAGGTGCCTTGGCTCTACTCTTCTCCTGCTGCTGAGATTCCCATATTCCTGAAGCTTCTAGAGGAGTCGTGGTATTACTAGGATCAGCGGTTTGTGGAACAGATTTTCTTCCAGATGGTTCTGTAAATAGGCATAAAGCATTATTGTAATGGACACTTAAAACGATAATATAAAAAAAGAGCTATTACCATTCGTTGTCGTCGATTTAGCAGGTGTTCTTTTGGACGAGATATCACCTTTGGGTTGCTCTTCTTGATCTGGCGAAAAAGGCAAAGAGATGCCAGATTCATGGCTCTTGTTCGATGGTGGTGTCTTGAGGCTGCTGGATCCACTTTGAGGTGCCTTTTTAGCTTCGAGTGTAGAAGGACCACTTAAAGAACAGTCAGATTCGGGTAGGGTCATGTTCGATGACGTAGTCTTACAATCGCTTGATCCGCTTCGATGTTGATTAGCTGTAAACTTTTCTTTCTGGGGAGGCAGCTCTTCGTCACCGATTTCCTCTAAAACCTGATCGAATTGTGTAGATGAAACTTTCGGTTTGTTTTTGGTTTTGCGCTGTTTGACTTGCTTTGAAGTTTCGAGTGTAGAACGGCCACTTAAAGGGCTATCAAATTCGTGTAGGCTTTGGTTCGATGACGGTGTCTTACGACCGCTTGATCCTCTTTGACGTTGATTGGCTGCAAACTTTTCTTTCTGAAGAGGTAGATCTTCGTCACTGGCGCTAGCTTTTCCCTCTAAAACCTGATCGAATGGTGTAGACGAAACTTTCGGTTTGCTCTTGGTTTTCCGCTGTTTTACAAATTCTGAAGTTTCTAGTGTAGAAGGACCACTCAGAGAACCGTGAGATTCGGTTTGGCTCTGGTTTGATGACGGTGTCCTCCGGTCAAAGGATTCACTTCGACGCTGTTTATCGGCTGCACTCCTTTTGTGGAGCTCCTCATCTTCCTCTTCATCAGACGTTTGCTCATTGGTCTTTTCTTCCGACCTCTGTTGGGATGACGAAGCTTTCTTAGATTCACCAAGTTCGGGCTGTTGAACGCTAAAGGATGAAGAGTCATCGCTTCCGGGAGACTTTGTTTTGCGGGATCCGACTGAGGCTGTAACCGACGAAGAGCTTATCGGGATGGATGAGTGTTCTTGACCATCATCTACGGAACCAATTAAAGATGAATGCGGGCTCACAACTGGTCGCAATTCGACATCAGATGGAACTAATTTGTAGTTCACATTTCGGGATAACACTTCCTTGTAGAGGGTGCTAGAAGCTCGCTTTCTAGGTCGTACAACCGGTCTTTGAAAAGTTAACTCGTCCTCTAAATCTTCAAAGGATGATCCGAGGCTATCCGAGTCGCTTGGTCCGGCAACTTGCGGCTGCTGATTGAGGACGGCAGTAGAAGCACCCGTAGAGGCTTTTTTCTTGACACGACTGGCGGACGTTTGCGGTCGAGCAACTGTTTCATCAATGCCCAATCCGGATAGATACATAGTATCTTCACTGCCGTTATCTTTGATGAGAATATCTTCTGGAACAGGGCTAGGTTTCTTGCCTAATTGGTTCAAGACTTCTAGATACTGGGATCCCGAATAGTTTCTCAATCTCGTTCGTGATGCAGGACGAGCAATTTCAGGACTTGGTATTTGAGCTGGTAACTCCTCATCACTTTCTTCAGCATCGCTCGATTCTCTGTTAAGACTTTCATAGGCTTTTTTAAAGATGGATTTAGAGAGTCTCTTCTTATTTGGCCGAAGGCGAGGATTGACGAGGATCGGAGATAAAAGTTCGGGAAGAGAGTCATCATAGGAACTGTTTGCAGCAGTTGGAGGTAGTGATTCCTGGTTCTGAATGGCTTGCAAGAATGCTATCTCGGCTATCCTGAGATGAGATGTTGACATTCGCCTCTCATTCTGCCTGTGCCTCGGGTTGACTATAGTTGGGCTCCCAATTTCAGAAGGCAATTCTGAGTCATCAAGGATAGAATCCAGTGATTGTGAATCTTCCGCCATGCTCATCTCAGATGCATTTGCTCCTGCCTGCTCCTGGTTTCCCAGTTTCTGTTTCGGGTGCCCACTCCGCTGGCTATTTTGTGAGCTGCTGATTGCAAGAGGTGCATCTAGCAAAATTTGTCTCTTTTGTAAAATTTAAATGAAAATACGATGAGAAAAACATTGGTACATTGAAAAGAAGTTTTAAATCTTACCTGTGGTATCTTCACGAGTGTTCTAGGGTCTGGTGATTCAACTGGCGTGGCGATTTGAACAAATCTTGCAATTGCTCTCCTAGGCGTTAAGTTATTTTGGAAACTGTCTATTAAGACGTTCATGCACGTCATCTTCTACCTTCACAAACTAATTTTTCGGAGTTTTAAAAAAATGAACTAATAAAATTTCAGTTTTCACATCTAAAATTCAAGTTGTAGTGTTGTACCGTCACACGTCGTCTGCAGTCTGCTGCAGTACCCATTGTTTTGGGAATACACCAGCGCACTCTATGAAATTGTCTTTTTTAAGAACAAGACTCGCTCCGCTTTTTAAAAACCCTCGCGTATTTTTTGTCCGTTTAATTACGTTTACAATTTAGGCCATGTTCAATCCATCGATCAATCATTATATTTATAATTTAATAGATCAAGGCAAAAGCGATAAGACACACAAGAGTAGTATACTGCTTCCAGTGGACGCGGATACGATGTACAATTCCAGAGGGAAAGTAACTATTTTTTGGTCGATCAATTCATATTTTCATAATAACCACTACCGAGAAGAGCAAGCCTACTCAAAGCTACCAAATTGACTTCTCACTTTTCCATGGTAAGACTAAATAAGTAACGAACTACACGTCTTATATTCAGCATGGACTGTCAAATTGGAAACAAGAAAACTTTCATTAGTTTATCAAAATCGAGTTATTCGTCCATCGGGGCAGTTGCGGATCGATCGTTGTAGCTCAGAACAGGAAAAGGGGGAACTAAATTCTCTACTTTCTACTCCTTACATAAATATCAATCAACACGCAACACGCGTATAGGAAAGACTCATGATTTCCCACTTTCCAAGAAACTAGCCCAACAGATAATGGAGAACGAGTGGTACTCGTTAACGTCCTTCAAAACATGAAGCATCTCTTCTTAAAGTGTTTAAAGCTATAATATGTATTACTTAATTTCTAGGTTACAATATATTCAGCATCGCTCACGCCCACACTTAATAAAATACTAAAAAAGAAAAGGAATTTATTTAAAACATGATTCTTCTTCCCCATCTTCTTACAACCCGTAGTGATGAGCAACATTCCTTCCAGAAATGTGATCATTGAGCAACTTCTGAACTGATGTGTTGGAGGTATGATTCGACGGCTGCCATACGAATGGAACCGTTTTGATGAGTTTCCTTCATGTCTGGATACCACGACAAGATGGTGTAAGCTTCTTTCATGATAGCGTAAACCTTCTGTAAATATTTAAAAGAAAGTATGTCATAGTCACTTATCTAATTTAATCCTCACAAAAAAATTGAGATGCAATATTACCTTGAGGTGAGATTCGTGTAGCTTACTCTTCACAAAAGCTTGGTTGGGCAAGCACATTTCTTCATGACGGATAAACATGATATCTGCAAGATGACAGAGCAGATTTGCTCGCGTCTTGTTCATTCCTGTTTAAACACAATCAAAAATTAAATTAGCTACTACGAAAATAATTCATAAATTTCTTTCACCTGGTGAAATCACGTTGACGAGTTCCAGCAGATCCCTCAAAAGCTCTTCCTTCTTGTCCATTTGTTCAACTAATAAAAACAAAAAAAATTAAGCGATTTAAAATATAATTATTGAAGAAAATTTCCTTACGATTTACGCTGCGGCCATCGAGCTCTGCTTCTCCTCTTCGAGGGCCGTAAATTGTGTAAAGCCCGTAGAGAATCAGCTTAACCTCTGTCATCAAGTAATGATTGGGATGCAAGATGTTCTTATTCTTGTGGATAAAATCTTCCAGTTCCTTAACAGATCGGTCGAGCGTAGAAAGAGACGGGCTTACGGAGCGGACAAACTTGGACCGTTTCAAAATATCCAAAATGAAAGGGTATGGTTTGCGGTTGGAACACGAGTTGCACAGCCAGTCGGAATCGATCTTGAGTGGGTTCTTGGGAAGTAGAATGCCTTTTTGATTTGGGCATTTCTGGCAGTAAATCCCACTGGTGAAGGTCTCGAGTTCCGTGGGATCTCTGCATCGCGCGCATTCGCAAGCACCAATAAGTCGGTAATTCTCGAGAACCATTTGCCGTTGCAGCGTACCCCAGAAAGGAGATTTTGTGTAGTTGAGGCAAATGTTGCTACCTTTAGCGATGGGAACGGCTGCTCTCACCACAATCTTGCCAGTTTTAGAGAAAGACGCGGTTGCATTTGGCACGCAGTGGTGGCCGATCAAGCTGGCCGCATCGAAGAATGCCTATGCAATGAAACATGCGTGAATAAAACAAGTGATAACTAGACATAGTTATGAATATTTTACCCACAAACCGTCGAATCTTTCATCAGTAATGGAAGGGAGATCGTGACCTTTGATTAAGAATATGCCACAAAAACCGAGGATCCATTTCTCCGTCACGGAAACTCCTGGCGTCAACCGTTTCACCATTTTGACGACTGCAGCTTTGTCTATGTTCTCCAATATTCCTCCATCAATGGAATCGAATGGGAGAAACCTAAACTTTCCATATTTAGCGGGGTCCTTTTTCTCGTGAGATAGATATCGCAGGATCATAATGGCCAGATTGATTCCCTTGATGGTGCTGCACAGAGAGTAGTTTTGGGCCAAAGAACCACCGGCTGCTTTCAGAAGAGCGCATTCTCCTTGTTGGTGATGAGATCCTTTTCCCCAGCAATCACTTTTGCCGCACATTGGCCAGTTGCACTGCGGACAGCCCACTCCTTGACCATCAAGAGGGCGGCAGCACCCGACACAGACCGGTTTCTCGCTCTGCTTAGGCCCAACAACCAAAGGGTCATCCTTCATTATAATTGTTCCTAGTGAAACAGGAATTTTTGTATAAAAATGAAGATATTTTACATTATTATATTGCTTCCAAGTAACTTTACCTGCTTTGATATCCATGCTTGCTACTACATAATGGTACTGACCCTCCTTCTCTACAGGAGAGCAATTCAGCTTGTAGCACTGGCAATTATGTTTATGTTGACTCCAATGCAACTTCTGATGTTCCTTTGAGCAATAACGGACGTTTTTACACCCCGAGCAAAGGTGAGGTGCCTCACTGTTGCAGACAATGCAAGTTGTTTTCTCCATTATGGAAATTCTAAAAAGAAAAATAGATTAGACTGAACAGTTTTCTTTCTTCCCTGCAAATTTTTATAACTGATCAGAAGGAGGAAATTCAGTGAAGAAGTCCATTTGAAAAAATCTCTTATGTATAGGTCTAAATGAGGAAATGAGTTTCTCTTTTAATGGAGACTGCACGAGCAGCAGGGGCAGTAACCCTTGCAATATCAATGGGGCAATAGTCATGGTGAATAGATGGATCACATGCCTAATGTTGCATTTAGATTTTAGTAATAGAATCATCTATCCATATTAGCCACAGAGACATAGGGAAGAGTTGAATTACAGATACTGATTTAGGTTACTGTTTTAGGTCTTACCTCGACTCGTATAGATGGACGACTTTAATGTAACCGACGGATGTTCACCAGAAGTAAGAAACCGAAAAAGCTGTTCGTAAATCTTCGAAAAACTCCAATATAAAATTCTAAAAATGTTGAAAATTTTCACTTGTTTCACCGTGCTTGTTTTCTTTCTGATAAAAATGTAAAACGTCGAGGCGTCGCACACTGCCGCACTTCTTACTGCATCAGTGTATATCGTCTGCACCGCAATCCGCAAGAAACCGATTTGCGGATCTTCGGTTTTCTATGTATGCGGCGTTGTCAACATCTTAAACATTTGTTTGCGCGCTACTCGGCCCGTGGCCGTGTCAAAGCCATTGAGTTACAGTGAAATTACATATTTAATAATTAAGCGAACATGTTCTCTGTGAATAACTACCTGGTACAGGTGCGATCAAAGGTCCGCCACTGATGCCTTAAGCCAACAGCGCAGCGAAAATATGCCAGCGAATGATTTTTCATCTGAGATTGTGAATCTTGTGAATTCGGAATTCCAACGATAATCTATGACCGAGAGTCCATGTCTCCCTCCGCATTGTAAGCTTCGATGCCCATGGGAAAGAACACAAAAATAACTAATACCTATGTCCCTTCGTTCACCTTGAACCGCTCATCAAAACAAGGCATTAGGGATTTATAAGTGCAGTCTACAAGGCTATAATTGTCGACAATAGCTTGAATTGCTCTTGCCTCTACGAAGGAATAAAAGGAAGAGGGGAGGCGTTCTAAATTTCAGTGGTTTTCTGGAAAGCGTTGAATAAAGATGTTCTAGACGTGCTCATTTCGGTCAATCCCTAGATGAACAGTTTAAGAATACGGCTTTATTATGCGCTTCACCAGCAACTGCTCATAGTTAAGTAAACAAGTAACGAATCAGTAAACCAATTTATCAAGCTAGTTAGCTTGCATCGTAATCTTTAAATCAAAATAAAATACTATTTCAATTCTGTGTGCTGTGCTTCAACAATTTATTTTTACTGCCTCAGGACACTAATTTAGTTTATTCGAAAAACCAAATCACACAATTCGTAGAAATATCATGCAGAGAACAAGAAATAATTGCTAGAAACTCTCAACCAAAGACCCTTTTAAACTTACTCGGCCAAAGCAAAGAAATACAGAACGACGATTTATAACTTCATATGCTCTAGAATTAAGGATCGTTTTTTAAACTGCAGCGCAAAATTATTAAGCAATATGAAACAGGAAATGTGACGTGTTACCTAGCTTACGCAATTAAATCTTAAAATATTTACGAAATAAGAAAAGGAATCACAATCCAGTAATACAGAATACACCATTACCGCATTCTACTTTCTCACTACTACTATTCCGATCTCGTGCGCTAGCTTGCTCACTTGCTGCTATCTTTCATTTGGTAGAAAGGCAACCTAATTTAAATTTAAAATATTTTAAAGAGATATTTGAAATTTAAAAAAAATTAAATTAATACCTTGATCGAACTTCTTCACTAAGGTGCTGTTGTATCCAAGGATGGCCAAGCACATTCTTCAAAGTCAAGCGATCTTCGGCTTTATACTTGAGGAGCCTTGTAATCATGTCCTTCGCATTCGCTGAGATTGAGAGATGAGGTGGAAAGCGTAAATCCACGCTAGAAAAAAAGTACTTCGTTAAATAAATCTATAATCTGGTATAAAAAAAGGTTTAACCCACTCGCAAATACGTTGGTGTGTACGTTCTTCCTCTTCTTCTTCAAATGGTGGAGAACCGACGAGGAACTCGTAGCAGAGAATCCCCAATGTCCACAAGTCGACGCGTTCATCGTGCGGACGTTGCTCAACCATCTCTGGAGCGAGATAATCCAGCGTACCGCACAAAGTATGTCGTCTTTAAAAGAAAAGGCCCAAATTTAAAGTCATAATCAAGTCTAGATGAGCCATTAAAAGGCATTGATTTTAAATACCTGGAAGAAGGAGCGTGAACTGACCAGCCAAAGTCGGCAATTTTGATCTCTCCGTTGAGACCAATTAACAAATTTTCAAGCTTCAAATCCCGGTGGATCACTTTATTGGCGTGACAGTACGTAATTGCGTCAGCTAGCTGTGCCATATAATTAGCCGCCCTATAAAAATAAAGCCGTTAAAGTACCGGTAGTAAACATATTTAAAAATAATAACTACTGTTGTCTTACATGGGTTCAGTGAAATGTTGACCCGGTTGGGCTTTCAAATATCTGTACATCTCGCCATAATAAGCGTACTCCAAAATGAGAAAAATGCGGGTGTCATCGTAAAAGTATCCATACAATCTCAAGATGTTTGGGTGCCTGTAAGAAAGTAATATTATGTGCTAGATCCAAAAATATGTTTTAAAAAATTATGAATACTTTAAACGCGTTTGGATTTCAATTTCACGTCTTAATTGGTGCTCCATTCCATTTTTCTTGAGCTGAGAGAGGAACAAGATTTTCAAGGCAACAATGAATTTTGAATTGATCTCTCTGGCTAGATAGACATTTCCGTATTGCCCCTTGCCGAGCGGACGACCGATTTCAAACCGTTCAAGGCTCCACCTATTAATCAAGTCAAAATAAAGCCTCTAAATAATTATACAGTAATTCATCAAATGTCTTGAATTTTTGTCAAGGTTCTCACTTGTCTTCACTTTTCTGATGAACAACAGCTTTTGATGGATTTGATGATGAAGATGCAGCCAAAATATTACTACTGGAGGGAATAATATCCTCTAATGGTTTACGAGTTTGTTGACTTATATCCATGGCCAAATTAGATCTTAATAAAATGCTTTATCAAAATTATTTTTTTAAATAACATAGACAAAAACGCACACACCAAGAAAAGTAGTCCAAAAAACTCGGTAACGGAAATTCGATTTTAAAACCACTATAACTTATCTTACCCCAAAAAATAAAATTAGAAAACAGTAAAACTAAAATAAAAGAATCTGCCCAGAGTTTCAAAAAATTTAAATGAAAGAATGAAGTCTCAGAACCAATTTTCTGCACACTGTTATCTGCCAGAATTTTAAGATTCCTATTTCCTAGAGATATCAGCTGATCACAATTTACAAATTACATCACATGCTTACGTCACTATACATCGTTGTCAGTAATATTTTTTGTATTATAATATCACAAATTATGGGGTCCGTTATATTATCAATATTTCTGAAACTATATGTTTTTCAAATTGTAATTCTATTGACACGTTTCAATGCCAATTCTGTCTATAACACATCTCATGTAGAATCAGAGTACCTCTGATTTCATACCTATTTTTTTATTAAATACTCGTATCATGAAATGCATTAATAAATATCTCGGCTTAATTTATAACTTATTCCATGTTGCTACTGAGAGGTTGCCGGAAACGGTTTAATTGTACAAATCATCCAGTCATCCTACTCCTACATGAATTCCAGGATGAGAACATGAGATGGTGATCATAGACTGATAAACTATGGGTCTCAAAAAGATTCATGGGCAACACGGTAGACAAGTTAAGAGACATCCTTGAACCGCGCTTTTACCCAGCTCAGTCGTGGACCAGCCTGGACTTCAAGTCGTAGTCCGACGGAAAGTCGGGGCGGATGAGGCGGCCGGCGGGGTTCGATGGAGGGTATCAGCCGAGTCATGGCCGAAACAGATGGACGGTGACGAAATAAACCAGTATATCGTAGAAGACCCCATGTTAAATTTAATTTATTCAAGCAATTCAGCTTGTTTGCGTATTTTTGACCGACTCAGGTGTTCACTCATTGATGGAGAGAAGCTTGTTATTGAAATATGGTTGTTCACTGAAAATTTTACAAAAACTCTAATTTTAATATCATTTTTAGAAATATATTGAAACAAATTTGCGCACAAACGCGAGTGAACTAAGCGTACTCTAACATATTGCGCAACTAAGGTTAGACATGATAAAATTTGAAAATATGTATATTCAACAGAAACCGGAAACAAGAACTACTCAACGGAAATTACAAATTTGCCCCTGTTAGATGATATCAATTAAAAGTTTGACATAAAAATAAGGCGGGCTAATTTAACGCTAGTACTAGATTAATATACATAAAAAAGAAAATAAAATAAAAATAATAGCAAATTAGAAATGTAAGCTAAGTTCTAAAAGAATCAATGAAGGGTCAAAGGAGCTAAATGTTTATTGATTCTTACTGAACCAAACTGTTTATCTGTGTCCGACATTTTCATAATACACTCAACGTATTATTGTGCATTAATTTCCATTTCAAATATTTTGATGGCTTGTTCAATCCGTTTTAGGTCTTGAATACTTTCCTTAGCAAGAACGGCTTCTTTTGAATCCTTGGGCTCCAAAGAAAGTATAGCGCAAGCTTCGCTCATCACTCGGTAGGTCATCTTGTATAAAAGAAAAAAAAATTAATTAAAAATTATAATAAAATGCAGCTATCTAAATGCGAATATACCCTATAGCGAGACAAAAGATCTTCAGGTGAGGTTTCTTCATCCGGAATTCTGATGGTGTTTGAATCCAAAACATCATACAGGTAGAAGAGCACTCGACCTCTCAGTTGGTTTGATCCTAAAAAATTAAAGTTTGGAATTAAAATAATGCGTGGCTAAGAGATACACTACTAAATTTACCAGGAGTTAGCACGTCAATTACTTTCAGTAGATCCAATGCACAGGTCTCAATTCTCATAAGGTACGGATCTACAAGGCAACAATAACAAAAAATGTTATACAGAAAAATTAACTTAATGAGAAGTGATGAAAATTTACCAGGCTTGCGAGCCAAAGCCGGATAATCCCTGGAATTTGGCATGCATTCTTCATACATAGGAGAGATGTGGCAAAGGGCAAATTTGACATCAATCAGGAAGAAATGATTTGGATGCAGCAATCCAGAATGCTTCTGAATGAAGCCCAAACAATCGGGAATAGAGTGACGATTCAGACGAACCCAATCGTGACTAGGCAAGCTCAGTAAATTGGCTACGAAAGCATCCGACTTCCGGTCGGAGCACTTGTTGCAGATCCAGTCAGTTTCCTTCTTGAGTGGCTTTACCGGGAGTAGGATCCCTTTTTGGGTGGGGCACATCTTGCAGTTGATTCCGTTGACATAGGTGCCCAGTTCGGTGGGGTCTACACACCGCTGACAAGAACAGGAACCGAATTTAGTTTGTTCCAGTTCCAGCTGTCGTTTGGCTGTCCATAATAAAGGATCGACATAGTTGAAACAGATTTTGGTGCCCTTGGGAATCGGGATTGCAGCTCGAACGATGATTTTTCCACTCTTGGTGAAGGAGTTTCTCGTATTGGCGATGCAAGAGTGACCAATCATAGAAGCCAAAAAGTAGACAGCCTGTAATTATACAAAAATTAAATATTAAAAGTAGAATATTCAAATATAAAAAAAATTATAAAGATTTCTTACTTGCAACCCTTTAGACCGATCTTGTAGGATGAGAGGCAGTTTGTAATGGTTTTCCTCGACAATGCAACAAAGCTTCACTATCAGTTCTGGTGGCACGACGGCGTCCGGCATCCACTCTTTGATGAGGTTTACGACAGTGGCAGACACCACGCTCTCCAGCGTCTTATTACGGAAGGAGAATTCGTCGTACTTGAGCTGCAGAAGTTTCTCGAACTTGGAAGGATCCCGCTCGCGTAGCGAAAGGCAGCGTAGAACCATGATGCTCTGATAGATCTCTCTGTTTCCTTTTTGGGCAAAATTACCATTCACACGGCGGCCGGCTTTCTTCAGTAAGGAGCACTCGCCAAGTTCATGATGAGAGCCCACACTCCAACACTCTTTACGACCGCACATGGGCCATTTGCAGTTGGGGCATTTGACTCCACGGCCGTGCAAGTTGCTGCAGCATCCAAGACAGAGAGCCGGTCCATCAGCTAGCTTTGGACTGACTAGCAAAGCATTTTCTTGTAAAATGATTTCACCTGGAGAGTCAATTAAATTTATTAAAGGTAAGCAAGTTAAAAAGTTTTTTAGATCATCATTTTTTTATCAATATTACCTGATTTCAGATCCCGGGAGGCAACCAAGTGCTGGCCAAAGTTGCCTTCACTGGAGACAATCCGATAAGCTTTGCAGTTGGGCTTGTGCTCCTTCCAATGAGCTTTTTGATGCTCTTTTGAGCAATAGTGTACCAAGTGGCAGCCAGAACAAGTATTTCCTCCATCAGTTCCACACACAGCACATTGTTTACCCTCCATTGTTGTATGCCAATACCTGTTAACAAGACAAACATATGAAGGCAAGTGACCTATAAAACTCTGTTCAAAATTATATTTACATACTGTTGTAGGCAAATCCGGCAGTAATCACGCAGTGAGCAATTTGATTGTTTAGTGTTTACTGACGCTTGAATTCAGAAGCCAGAAAGGGGTCTTCTTCACACGAAAATAAATATCTGTGAATTACACTTTGCCTCCTCTCTCTGGATTATCCTGTACTCTAAGCTGACTCGTAGATAAATACAAGAATTAAACTTCCAGCACTTGTTATACTAATTGTGCACTTGTTGTAAATAATGAGTGGAGACTTTGCAAAATGCACAAACACATCAATATGGCCGTTGAACGTTGACGAGATGAAGCCTGCGGAGTTGCGGACTGGAACTTTGAACTGGAATGAGGGGGGTGGGAACTGGGAAGCGGGCAAGTCTTCTTCCGTGTGCCACGGTGTGTGCGGACTGCGGTCAGGCCGTCAGGGGTGTACCCGTTTCGCCGTGTCTCTTGTCGCCGGTTCTCTTTGGTTCCGACTGGTATAACTGCCACTCTAGCCCCGGCGGACAATCTCTTTTCCCGTGATAAATAATTCGATGGAGCCTCTAATGAATAAACTCGCTAATGGTCAATTGCAGACGAGAGAAGCGTGAAATTCGACTCGACAGCATAATAAAGGCTTTCCCAAAAGTAAATCACCCCCAAATCAATCATAAAAACAGTTTTAAAATCAACTAAGACAACGGATGAATTTTCTGTATTGCTCCTTGGTTAAAAAACAAATGTTGTTCAAGAAATGAATTAACTTTTACTTTAAGTACAACAATTTCATCGGCCCAAAAGCGTTTTCAGCTGATACAGGCCGACGATATGTTTGATACGCATTAGATCTTCAGCAAATTCTTGAACAATGCGGCGTTCAGTTGTTTTCTCGGGCTCCAAAGAGAATATGGTAAGAACCTCGTTCATCAACTCGTAAATCACCTTAAATTAGAATAAAAGAGAATTAAGTATAGCAAGAACGTATTTGATTGAATAATGTGTGGCTATATTTACCGTCAAACGACCCATCATCGCACTTTCTGAATCGTCTTCAGGCATCCTCTGATTTCGGGCTTCGGTAAGACCGAAAATGTAGTAGAGCATCCATCCTTTCAGCTTGTTCAATCCTACAACATTCAGAATAATTTAAAATTTTCAAAGCTATTTTCAAAAAGTTATGCCTACCAGGACACACAATCTCGATAACTTTGAGTATTTCCTGTGCAAATTCATAGACCTTCCCAAGGTCTTCATCTAAACAAAAAAAAAATGGTAAAGAGTAATTTTTTTTATTAAATACAGAAATTATCATTTTTGAAAAGTTACCACTAAGGCTTTCTGGAGTGTCATCCCTTTTGATAGATTCTGTAGAAATATCGCACAGAGCCGTCTTGACTTTCACCATGTAGAAATGATGAGGATGCAGGGTACTAGAATATTTGACTACAAAAGCCATACATTCAGAGAAGGATTCACGATTAAGACCACTCCAATCATTCCTGGCTGCTTCTAGCAAGTTAGAAGTGAAGGTGCTGGACTCTTTCTCGCAGCACTTCTTGCAGGTCCATTCGGCATTTCTGTCTAGTGGATTTTCCGACAGTAGAATTCCTTCTTGATTGGGGCATTTCTTGCAGTAGATACCACTAGCGTAAGAACCAAGTTCGGTAGGATCCCTACAACGCTTGCAGCGGCACGAACCAAACTTGAGTTTTTCGAGTTCTAGCTGGCGAAGGGCCGTACTGAAACAGGGGTCCAGGAAGTTAAGGGTGATGGCGGTGCCCTTTGAAATGGGGGTGGTAACTTTGACTTCGATGCTGCCTTTCTTCGTAAAAGACTTGGTTGCATTGGCAACGCACCCATGTTCAATAAAACTGGCATCAGAAAAAGTGGCCTGAAAATAAATACAAAATATTACTTTTAAAATAGAGTTTAAAAATAATAGTAAATTTTAACTTACAAAAAAACCTTCAGTTCGATCACTAGGATTATTACGAGAGGGTAACTTGAAGCTATGCACTTCAAAAATACTGCATATCTTGACGATCATTTCTTCGGGGATGGCCGCATCCGGTAACCATTGATGAATCAGTGGAACGACAGTAGCTTTGACGGTACTTTCAAATGACTTTTGTCGGTCAGTAGATTCGTTGTATCTGAGCTGGATGAACTTTTCCCATTTGCCAGCATCTCGTTGTCGAAGGGAAAGGCAGCGTAGAACCAATATGCTCTGGTACACCTCTTTGGCTGACTCAAGGGCGTAATTGTCGGTCACGCAACCAGGGGCAGCTTTCGATAGAGAGCATTCACCTAGTGTGTGGCAGGACCCTTCTCTCCAGCACTCATCACTACCACACATGGGCCATTGGCATTTAGGGCAATTCACAGCTTGGCCATCCAGTTTCTTGAAGCATCCCAAGCAGACAGCTGGTCCCCCGCTGTACTTCAGGCTGATCACAAGAGGTTCTTCTTTGAGGAAAATTTCACCTAAAGAAAAGGATATAGTTTTGTTACTTCAATATTTTTATAATGATTGCAATTACCTGCTTTGAGATCCTTGGTAACCACAAGGTGCTGGTTGATACTTGTACTGTTGCTACTATTAGCAACTACTAGGTAGGGATGGCAGTTGAGTTTATGCACCTCTAAATGAGACCTCTGGTGATCTTTAGAGCAGTATCGTGCAACTTGACAACCGGAACAAATATGAAGACCATCAACACCACACACAACACATTGCTTACTCAGCTGCATTATTCAATTCTGCATCAAAGACAAATTCAACATTAGGTCATAGGCACAGTTTTCTTGAAATTTATAACTGTATACCACAGGGTAGGTATATCAAAAGAGAAAGGCTTCTCAAACATGTGACTGGAAAATGAGGAGAGGTAGTTTACCTGGTATTTCCTTGAGGGAGCAATCAGGGCACGGCGGAGGCCAGGGTATATAACTTTGAGAGCGAGGACAAATCAGAATATTTTCTGAGTAAAATCTTCAATTCAATAGTAACACACGAACCACAATGTTTCACAAACTCTACGAGGAGAAATTTACGATTTCACCGTTTCAGCGAGGAGGGAGATTCTCCCTCCCCGGTTTCAGTTTTCACGTGGAAAATGGAAATCACTATTGCAGACGAAATAAAAAAAAAGAGGAAAACAATTGCAAGTAGTTGCGTCGTTGTCAAACATCCAAAAATAATTCGTCGGGCGAGGTATTTTTTAAAATTTATTTTCCTTTTAAAATATTTCGTCAATGATTAATCAGAGAGAAAGGGAGATACCCCTCCTCGGTTTTACTTCTGTAATTGTAGTATTTAAAACCAAAAATCATTCCGAGCGGTTTAAACATAGCAGGGGGCCAGGGGCTCTGCGTTTTTGTGATCTATTTAAAGGCTATACCTATCCGCGATTTCCTCTGCGGCTATCGTACACTGGATGGGAAACCATTCGCTACCTCGGCGGAGTAACCAGTTTTGCATAACGAGTTAACGACACACTTGAGACAGTCGAGAAAATTGATCTTAGCCCTTTTATTGTAAAAATGGCATCACTTCACCAAATCACCAGCACAATAAAATATATGGTTAAACACAAAGATTTTGTGTTAGTATCAAAGAAATAAAGAGTTCATGCGCTACCACATTCTACTATTAAGTTGATACAGCCGGATGAAATTCCTGATGTCCTCCAAATCTTCTTTGGCGCGCGGCAGCAGACTGGCCTCGATCGTCCCCTCAGGTTCCAAGGAGTAGATGTCGACCACTTCACTCAATAACTTATGGGCATCCTTAAATGCAGAACAAAGATTTAAAGTAAATAAAATAGACCATGAGATAGGATTTCTAACAGATTTACCTGATAGTAAGAATGGTACACCTGATCCGGTGTCATATTTCCCCTTGGCACTCTGATGTTCCGGCTTTGCATCACTCCAAAAAGCCCGTACAGAGCCGATCCTCTCAGCCGACTCTTTCCTGAAATGCAAGAAAAATTTAGAAAAAAAAAATCAATGAAAAATGAAAGATATCATCCATACCAGGAGAGACAACATCCAACAACTTGACATACTCCCTAGTCAGTTCCTCTTTCTTCCTGAGGGCCACATCTACAAGAGTTAGACCAAATTTAAAACTGGGATTTAAAAATTCTAAATATAAATAAATTATTTTTACCTTTGGCGTAGCTGGCTTCAATTTCGTTGTCAGGCTCTATGAGATTGTAAAGAGCACAAAGAGCAATTTTGACGTTCATCATGCAGAAAAAGTTGGGATGCAAAATCTTCGCAAATTTGTTCAGGAAACCCTCCATTTCTGTAATGGATTGGCGGTTCAAAGCTTCAAATTCATCAGCGGCGCCATTGAAAACCAAGCCAATGGAATCGGGCGAGTGGCGGTCAGCGCATTTGTTGCAGACCCATTCTGCATGCTCATCTAACGGACTTTCGGAAAGGATGATGCCCTCTTGATCAGGACACTTGCGGCAGTAGATCCCGCTTACGAAAGTGCCCAATTCTGTGGGATCCTGGCAGCGCTGGCAGTCGCACGAGTAGAATCTGGTATCTTTGAGCTCGTTCTGTCGTTTGATTGTACCAGACAAAACTCCAATTTTTTGGTTGAGCAAGATTTTGGCCCCTTTCTTTATCGGAACGGTAGTCCTGATGACCATTTCTCCATCTTTGTTAAAGGAATACGTAGCATTCGGAAGGCAAGCGTGCTCGATCATATTGGATACAAAATACATCACCTGTAAATGTGATGCAAAATATATTTGAAAAATCATATAAAAAATATGAATCTTAATTATTCTTATTTTTGTAATATTCAAAAATTATTTACTTGGGGGCCTTTAGGTACTTCTTCGAGGACTGAATCAAGGTTGAAACTGTTGGCATGGAAAATACAACAGATCCTGGTAATGACGTTCTCGGGAACGGACCATTCCTTTGGTATCCACTTTTTTTCCAACTGAAAGAAAACTTCCGGCATCCTCAGGCAGGGTCGATTTGGGCCGCGAAACTTGAAATCCATCAGCATTCCAAATCGGATGGGATCTCTTTGACGCAAAGCCAGAGCACGAAGAACCATAATCATCAGGTGAACTCCGGTCGTGATTCTTCCTTGACAATAATAGAAGGCGGCAACATGGTCACAAGCAGCCTTCAGTGCGGAACACTCTCCAAGATTGTGCTGGGATCCTTCTCCCCAGCATTTCTCTTGTCCACACATGGGCCATTGACAACTTGGACAGTTTTTGCCTTTTCCATCCAATTTGAGGAAGCATCCAACACAGACAGCTGGTCCTCCTTCATAATTGGGGGGACGGACCAAGCAAGGCTTTTCTTTCAGGATGAATTCACCTTTTTCAGACAAAAAGTATATTTTTAAAAAATCAGATGATTTCATCAATAAAATGTTTTTGTTTGTTACCTGGCTTCAGATCCCTTGATGCCACTAAATGTTTCCCAATTTTGTCATCACATTCCTCTTTCCAGGCACGGCAGGTGAGCTTGTGCACTTTCCAGTGCTGCTTCTGGTGATCTTTTGAGCAGTAGCGAATGGATTTGCAGACTGAACACTGGTGGAGCCCATCAACACCACAGACTGCACACTGTTTTTCATTCATTGTGAGAAACTGTAATGAAATAATGAATAGAATTAAAAAGGAAGTTTGTTAGGTGGAAAAACCATTATTTAGTATTTGTGTGGGGGATATAGTAGCAAAGAATGGAAAATGAGAAACTGTGGTTTCAACTGATTCTGTTTTAAAACCCTGTTTCATTTTACACGCTTGTTTCCACCATAAATTTCGCTTCACGAATGCGTCAGTAATTTAGAAATTAATTTATAATCATACTTGTGAGATTGTAGGTGATTTGGGGAGGAAAAGAGAAGAGCAAAAGCAAGATGATACAATGAAACCTGTTACATGTTAAACAAGAATCTTACCAAGATCTGAGCAATAATAATGTGAACGTGGGCTGGGTATTAAGAAACGAATATAACTGTGCTAAATAATTAAAAAGGAGAAAAATAGCTTCGCGTCAGACCGGACTACACTGACGACGCGACGCCAACAGTAAGGCGGGAAAGTAACCGACGCAGATCGCACCAAAGAGGGGAGGCGTACAGCATTGTCGATAATTTTTAAAATGAGAAGAAAACGCAACGGATCTCAAATAGTCAAATCTGGTCAAATCGGATCATCCGAGTTCCGCATGAGGATCGCTTTGATGCCGCGCAATATCGTTTATAAATAATTCGCATGTAAATGTACGTAATCAGCCCGTCAAATAAGTTTAAACTGTCTGACGACTGCCTAAAATAGTGTGTGGGGTCTAGTCGCCCAGGTAGGTTATGGTGATCACGGCACTCTTTGAAATAGGTACTGGTCACTGCGGCGTAATACCCTTGATATCACAAATCATCAACTCTCTAAACGTCTACCCTTGGTATAAACCTATTGGACAGTTAAAGTATTGGACAGGTTAAAGCCATCGACTCATTGACATTAGCACATATTTGCAGGCCAAATTCTTGTGGGACTTGGATAATACCTTTCATAAGCTTTTCAAAGTTGACCAGGTTCCAGTGATGAGAGTGAACCCTCGGGAAACGATGATGCTATCATAGAACCTTTTAGTGAAGCCCAACAAAACATGTCGTTCCTCCTGGTTAAATCACTTTGCGTAACCACACATTTTAAAAGTTTTTACGGTAATTAATACTTAACTTTTTTAAACCCTCTTATCAGAGGCTACCTACTACTAGGTACTTGCTATTCCCGCTGCGCCCTTTATATAAACAAACGATTTTCTTTTGTTTTACTGTAAAGAAGGAAAGACTTCAGCTAATTCATTCTAATGCGCACATGAATTTATTTCTTAGTAGAATCGTTATCGTTCAACGATCAAAACTCGACATAAAAATTAAAATCAAACCATCGACTTCTAGGAATTTTCACTTTCGCGTTCACACATTCGATTCAGCATGGAACTGACAGAAGAGAAAATTTCCACTTCACAGAGCTTCTTAAAATCTTCGGCAATCTTTGATTTGTCTGCAAGAAGGATCGTCATTCGTCTCTCTTCAGTTCCTGCTGGCTCCCACGAAACGATTGCGTGAGCCTCCTTCATGATGATTATAATCTCCTGGATATGATTTTTAAAAAATGTTATCCACGTACAAGAAAATCAATTAGAATCAAAGAAACGAATCGAATAGGCCTATACCGTGAGGAGTTTATGAACTTCACAAGGTTGAAAACTTCCTTCCGTTCCACCAAGGTTAGCAATCTCGCTGTCCTTAACATGGAAGAGATGGTAGAGTAGGATTCCTCGTAAGTGGCTCATTCCTGCAATTAAGAGCTCAAATTTAAATAATGTCTCTAAAATTTTTTACTTGTAGTAACCTGGTGAGATGATATCCGCTAATTTGAGTAATTCCAAAGCCAGAGCTTCTTTCTTTTTGAGCATCTGGTTTTCTAATAAGAAAAAAAAATGTTAACCAAAATTGATATTTATAAGAATAATTTTGTTTATACCATCTGCAATTGAGAGTCCTCCTTTGTCCAATTTTTGTGTGTAGAGAATCTTGCAGAGAAGAAATTTGACGTCGATGAGGTAATGATGATTGGGATGCAATAGTTTCTCATACTTGCGGAGAAAGGCCTCGCTTTCCGCAATAGCATAACGACCAAGTCCGGCCCAGTCTTCTCCCAATTTTGCCACAAAGCCGCTAATGAAAC
The DNA here is from genome assembly GCA_030141595.1 of Chydorus sphaericus. Classification (NCBI taxonomy): domain Eukaryota; kingdom Metazoa; phylum Arthropoda; class Branchiopoda; order Diplostraca; family Chydoridae; genus Chydorus; species Chydorus sphaericus. The sequence continues at coordinate 12,604,688 of CM057932.1, read as the reverse complement.
CAATATCTTGTCGGCCGGAGCATTTGTGACAAATCCAGTCGGAAAACTTGTCGAACGGATCTTCCGGGACAAGAACACCCTCTTGATCAGGACAGCGATCACAGGAAATACCGCTGGCAAAAGTGCCCAGTTCCATGGGATCGATGCAACGCTTACATCGACAGGCAGCAAATCTTGTTTCTTCCAGATCAAATTGTCGTTTCATAGTGCCCCATAACGGTTCGGTATAGTTGAGGCAAATCTTGGTGCCCTTCGCGATGGGGACGGTAGCTCGAACTACAATTTGGCCCTCATTCGTGAACGTCCTGGCAGCATTTGCAACGCAACAGTGACTGATCATGCTAGCAGCATAATAGACAGCCTAAAATTCATACAAGAAAAAATAATAAATAGGTGAAACTAGTTAAAATTGAAAGAAATTGTAAAACAATTTACACGAAGGCCAGAAGATCTGATGGATGCAATCTCGGGTAATTCGAAACTGTTGGCGAGGAAAATGCCACACAGCTTGGTAACCGTCTCTTTGGGTACATCCGGTACCCATTGTGTAACAACATCAACAACAGTGTCCACGTCGGCGCCTTCCAGTACACCTTTAGAGTTGCTTTGGAGTCGACGTCGAGAGGAGCCAGAATGCTTGAGCTCCATCAGCTTTTCCCACTTGGATGGGTCTCGTTCACACAAGGAAAGGCAGCGAAGAACCATGATGCCTTCGTATACACCACTGTCGGCCCATAGAGCGTGATTGCCGGTCACACGACCACCAGCTTTCTCCAGCAATTCGCACTCGCCTAACGAGTGTTGGGAACCTCCTCGCCAGCACTGCTCACGGCCGCACATAGGCCATTGGCAATGAGGGCATTTTACTGCTTTTCCTTCTAGGTCTTTGCAACAACCTACACAAACAGCTGGGCCTTCATCATCCATTGATCCAATAATCATGGGATCTTCTCTCAAGATAATTGTACCTATTATTAAAGAAGAAATGATTTAATAAATAATTTGTAAATCAGTAAGTAATTTTTGCAATTTTACACATACCAGGATTGAGATCCCTCTTGGCGATTAGGTGCTTGCCAATAAGGAGATCAAATACTTCTTTGTACGCTTTGCAGTCAAGCTGGTGTTTCTTCCAATGAGTCCTCTGATGATCTGAGGAGCAGTATCTGACTGTACGGCAGCCAGAACAGAGAAGAGATGCTCTAGCTTCACACAGAGCACAAGCAGTAGTTTCTTCCATTTTTCTAAATCCTTTTCTAGGAGACAGATAACTTGATAGGGGTTTCCTGAAACTAGGTTTAGAGACATCATGACATTAGATGGTATTTTTAAATGAAAATATTTCACATACCAGAGAATGAACAGTTTCTTGATGGCTAATGTTTTTCTGCAAGCAACTTCAGTTCATCGTTCACTTACGTCCTAATGGTAGCACAGGATGTTGGAAAATCCGATACCACAACTGGAAAAATGAAGCCAAGGGTTTGGAAAAGGGGAAGACTTTACTATCAACCCAGTAAATTAGCACAATTACTAAAACTAGAATAACAAAATGATTACTGGATACGTCAACAAAAACCGCTAATGGTAAATTCTAGTCAACATGGCGGCGCGGTGCGACGGAACGACGACGATGGTGCAGTAAACTGTAAACAGTAACAGTGTTGCCGGATAGTTTTTCTTGACAATTTTCATCCGCCGTGCTTTTATTTTTCACCAAATTTACACAAAAAAGCATCTAAACAGGATTTAAACATCAAACAATCTCATATTTAATGAATGTGTTGTTTATATGTCTTATTTGATATACATATATGCCAATATCTCTTAGTGTCCTCTGGGTTGTAAAACTCTTGACTAAGCCGGTTTTACAAATATAACGTAATTTTTGAAAACTATTTAAAAAATGTTTACATTTCCCTTAATAAAGGCCGCTCTTTGGCTTTTCAATATGGATCTCCTTGAAATATATAAAAAAAAATCGTTTAAAGCATTGTTAAATAAAAACGAACTTGGGATGAATTATTTAATATACCTTAAGAAGAGGCACAAGTTTATCCATTGGGAATATTCCATTTAATCCAAGCTTGTCGATCCAAATCTCCATAACGGCGAAGTGGTGATTTAAGTAAAGTTCCTCTCAGGAGGCTGAATCCATAAAACAAAATAGACTATGCGATGTGTAATCTTTTAAAATTACTTCATGCAATATAATACCTAGGGAAATTATGTCTTGATTATTTAAACAATATTATAAAAAAAAAGAACAAATATTAATGGAAATAAACCTCATAATGTGTTGAGTTTCTTTGATTCAGTATCACAGTAAATGAGACACGTGTGAACCGGTGAACGACCGTCGCATACTTGCAAAGGAAGGCTTCACACTCCTTGGTGGAATCACGTTTGAGACGGTCCTTATCCGCACCAACTTTCAAAATCACCTTGGCAATGAACTCAACAGGTTGGCGATAGGAGCACTTGTTGCAAATATAATCAGACGAGTCGATAAGAGGATTTTCAGGTAGAAGAATGCCCTGCTGATTGGGACACCGATGACAAATAAGCCCACTTGTGAATATTCCTAATTCAGTAGGGTCAGCACAACGGTCCGTGTGTCAATCCGTCTCGCCGTGACAAAAATTCATTAAATATTGAGTTATGAATTCAAATCCATACTTAATATGAGCGAACAAGGTATTTAGAAGTATGCCCAATTCTTTATCTACATCAATCTATCAATAACGAAACTCGGAAACATTATATGAGCGTAAAATGGACTTTCTTAGTTTCTTTGACTCGTTTCAGGACTTGCACTATTAAGCCATTGGAAAATCTAAGTTAGCGTCCCCAGAAATAAGAAATAATCACGCGCAACTGCCGACGATTTTACTCTCTTTGAGTTCTACTCAGTATGATGACTGGGCACATTCTTGTAAAGTAAATTCAACATACTTACTCTAGACTAAGAACGGTAAAATAAACGGAAGTGGGATCGACGGGAAGGAGATAAAAATACAATATTCTTGTTTGAACAGTTTACTGGACATTAAAATTATTTCTGTGTTGAAATCTAGGATACAAAAAAAATTACATTCAATCAAAACGGAAACTTATTATTTAAAAAAACGACAAGAAATAAGTCAACTTCTTGGTTCTACGATTAACTCGGTTTCAAAGAATCAATGGAAGTAAAAAGGCCAGAAACAATCGTCTTCATCGTCTTCTTCGTCCATGTCTAAAACCTCGAGTGATCGTGCGGCCAGCACCGATTTGATACGAAGTTGTTCACAGAGGCGACCTTCTTCCGTTTCCTCCGACTCGAACGAAAAGATGGTGATGAGTTCCTCAAGAACTTTCTGCACCGCCTGGTAAAAAAATATGGAAATTTAGTTTTACGTTCCATGGTAAAATTTACTATAACATACCTTGATCTGAGAAGTGAGCTCAGCAGGTGGAATGTCGTAGTCGGTTTCTTTCAGCTTTTCAATCCGAGTACTCATTACCGAATAGACGTGGTAGAGCAAAGTTCCTCGAAGGTGGCTCGATCCTGAAAATAATAAATTGTAATTTCTCACACCTTTAAACAGCAGTTTAAAAATAAAATTACCAGATGCGACGATGTCAGCAATTTTGAGTAGCTCCTTGGCCAGCGCTTCCTTCTTTTTCAACAGAAACTCTAAAGCAAATACAAACAGTAATTAATTAAAGTAATAAAAAAGATAAATTAAGTATGTACACAGTACCACTGAAAAACACGCAGTCGTCTTCTTCTGATCTGCCGTAAATGTTGCAAAGCACCATCTTCACCTCCGTCAGATAATAGTGGTGAGGATGAAGAGTCCTGGAATGATTGCGGATGAAACCCTCGCATTCAGTGACAGATCGACGGTTCAAGCCGAGAAATCCTTTGGCCACTTTCACCAGCAATTTGGCTACGTAACCATCCGACATTATCTGTCGGCTCGAGCACTTGTTGCAGATCCAATCAGAATCCTCCTTCAGGGGATTTTCAGAGAGCAGAATTCCCCGCTGATGGGGGCATTTGGGGCAGTAGATCCCACTCGTGAAACTTCCAAACTCCTTGGGATCCTTGCATCGCTCACACTGGCAATCAGCAAACTTGGTAGCGAGATAGAGACGTCGCTTTTGGGTGGACCACAATGGCTCTGGAATGCGGTTTAGGGAGATCCTGGTTCCTTTAGGGATAGCAATCGCAGCCCTCACCACAAGTTGACCATTGGTCGTGAACGTACTGGTCGCATTGGCGATACAGCTGTGCTCAATCATGTTTCCTTGCGTGTAGATTCCCTGCAGAAAAGAATCTGTTAACAAAAACTGACCAAACCAGATGTAAATAAACTAACTTACGCGAATGCCCTTTGATCGATGTCCTGGAATGTCTTGCAGACCCCAACCATGGACGAAGAAAATGCGGCAGAGCTTGAAGATTGTATCTTTGGAGATGTTGGCGCTCGGCAACCAACGTTTCACGAACTGGACGACAGTTGTCTCGTCCACTGCAGTCAGTCCTTTTTCTTTAAAAGCTAATTTAGGGAGCTTGAGCCCCATCAACTCCTTCCATTTAGACAGATCTCGTTGGCGAAGGGAGAGACATCGGAGGACCATGATGGCGTAGTGTACCTCGGATGAAGCTGATTTCTTGTCATCTTCGGTTACGCGGCTGCCTGCTGCCTTGAGGAGAGCGCACTCCCCCATTGAGTGCTGAGATCCTTCGGCCCAGCATTTATTTTTGCCGCACGTTGGCCAGTTGCAATAGGGGCAGCACGATTTTCCTATCACGTCAACAGAGCAGCAGCATCCAATACAGACCCTTTCAGCTTTCAACTTGCCAAATTGCTTGTCCACCCCCATCAGTAATGGATCCTCTTGTAGGATGATGTCTCCTAAAAAATTAAAAAGATGAAATACAATTAATAGATTTAAAAAATAATAAATCAAGTGATATTACAGAATATTTACCAGATTTGAAGTTTCTGCCAGCAAGAAAATGAAGCTTTCCAATTTGGTCATCCCTTTCTTCTTTGCATGGTTTACAGGTCAGTTGATGCACTTTCAAATGAGCCTGTTGATGCTCTGCATTGCAGTATCCAACACTTTTACAGCCAGAGCAGATGATGGTAGCCTCAAAATCACAAATGGGACAAGAGTGTTTCTTGTTCATTTTCTTGCCCATTTTCAGTTCCTGCAAGGGAAAGATGAGATAATTAATCAAGCATTCTTTTAAACCAAAAAATTTTTAATGTTTTTAAAGCATTTGTTGAGTAGTTTGAAAAGATTGTATAAATAGACACTAATACAGCAGGGCTAATTAACTCTATTACTTTGCCCTAAAGCTGGGAAAGCTGTTTTAAATCATTGCAAGGCACACGATGAAATGCCAAAAGCGTGAAACTGAAACTAAAAAAGATTCTTACCTCTTTAAAACATTATTGTGTGAGCAGATGTAAGCCTGAAAACAGAAAAAAAAACTTATTTTTTAAAAATTACCTTGTGTCTTATTAAAATTAAGGATCTATGGTACATGTAATGATTCAAAATCAAATTTCAGAGGGATACTTGTACAGTGTTGGGCTCTACAAACTCACATGAGATTTTAGAAAGCTGTGGTCTGTGCTTCTTTATTTCATACAGAAGAAGAAAAAGACTCAACGATATTTGAAGAGATTTAGGGTTGGGGATACCTTTAGCTAAATTGCCGATAAGTTCTTCTTCCAAATGAATTCTCACTGAAGAAACTTTCACGAACAAGCCGCCATAGTAACTGCCAGAAAGTACCGGAGGGGTAAGCCAACCAGAGTTGCCGCAGTGAAATTATTAAAATCAAAACAAGATCTTTTAATTATCATCCCTCGGGTTAATGAGTTTTTTTCAATTGATACAATACTATCATTTAAATTATGTCGCGTCATATCCATCTAATATTATGTTATTGGCGCAAAGTATAATTAACATTTTATTCTACTGGTTTCAGTGAATATAATATTTTTTGAATAGTGGAGGCGGATAATAATAAGCGTCATCATGAAAATTAAAAAAAAATGGTTAACAAAAACAGAAACTAACATTCATGAAATCATGAACCATCCAAAGTATATAATTGTGATGAGCATATAATTTTTGGGAAAATCATTTTACGCTTGTAGTCATCTTTCTGTATCTACATAATGAATTTGATGTCTCTGGAAATTACTTTGACACCCTGCAGACATGATTTTAATGGCCACAGAACTAAATAAATTCCTCCCGGAACCATTTGCATATTACATCCAAAGACATAATTTTATCGACTAAAAATTATGTAAATTTTGATTTAGACAGTATCACTATCTTGGTAAATATAATAACTAATAAGACATCGCTATACGATAATAACTTCAATGCTGTAAATGAATTTGTTCCTTTAGTTTTTATCCAAGCATAAAAAGCGTTCGTGAATTAAATAGCGTTGTTCAAATCTTTCAAAAGTACTGTATCCCGATTCTAACCTAGTCTAGGTCTCTCCTAGTGGACCCCAGCACTCGACGCTTCGATTGTCCACCCGGCGCAAACTCCCACTCCGCTCGTCGAGGGACCCGCTTCGCGGGTACCCCCCTCGCCAAGGTCGTAGTCGCTTGCCGGGCTTGGATGGTTCAGTTTTATATAATTCTAAACGATATATTAAACCCAACACTTATATGGCCCAGAAAGCTGAAAACAAATTGATCATTAACGAGTTTTATGTATAAACCGATTCCCTGGGTAATAAATGCCTTTCCTGTGTGATGGCTCCATCATGCTGGCCAGAAAAAAAATATAAATATAAAAATATAAAAGTACACGATCGGGAATCGAACCGTCATTAAACGATCATCATTTCACTGCCTTAATCCACTAGACCATGTTCACATAAACGGATGCTTCTTCAGCAGAAGTACTAAATGCTTTTCAGCTATAAACACGGCAAGCGTGATACATTACACAAATACAATCTAAATTCTAAAGCCCTGATTATTTATATTCAGCGTTCTACCATTGATCCAATACTATGTAAAATTCTTATCGTCTTTTTTTTTTAAATAATCAAATATAGTACCGTAAAAATAAATTGTGAATGGTTGGTGGGATCGAACCCGGGTCCCACAACTTAAATGTAATTCTTACTTTTATGGTTTACAGCGTAATTATCAAATGATGTCAAATGCCATATTATCATATTATCCCCGAGTGTTAGAGAAGTATTTCTGTTAAGAAATACCTTCTCGAAGAGAGGGTCTAAGGGCTTTTATTGTTCGAGCAGACGACAAGTTTCTCGGTATAGCCCATTTAGTTTGCACACAAATCCCATTGGGGCCGACTGAAGTCCTTTGTGCCGCACTATCTTGAAAACGGCACTCACGATCCCGATCAGGTTTTTACAGTAAAATTACCCACCCAAAAACCAGGACCGAGCTCAGGGTCATGGGACTTGATCCCGTCGCGGGCGTGAGGGAAAAAATAATTAGTAAAACACCCGTCTATTGCGGACGGTATTCTTGGAAAACCAGGTATGCTCAGTTGCCATGACAACAGGACCTTTGGGTGCTTTGGGAATTTACAGTGTCCTATGGGGGCATCGTTCCTCTGGGGAACAAACGTTGAATATACTTTGGTTGCATACGATTACGTAATATGCATGTGAGAAGGATGCCTCTGGGGAACAAACGTTGAATATACTTTAGTTGCATACGATTACGTAATATGCATACCAGAAGGATGCCTCTGGGGAACAAACGTTGAATATACTTTAGTTGCATATGATTACGTAATATGCATATGAGAAGGATGTCTCTGGGGAAAAGAACCGTTGAATATACTTTAGTTGCATACGATTACGTAAGATGCATACCAGAAGGATGCCTCTGGGGAAAAAACGTTAAATATACTTTAGTTGCATACGATTACGTAAGATGCATACCAGAAGGATGCCTCTGGGGAACAAACGTTGAATATACTTTAGTTGCATATGATTACGTAATATGCATACCAGAAGTATGCCTCTGGGGAAAAAACGTTGAATATACTTTAGTTGCATACGATTACGTAATATGCATACCAGAAGGATGCCTCTGGGGAACAAACGTTGAATATACTTTAGTTGCATATGATTACGTAATACGCATACCAGAAGGATGCCTCTGGGGAACAAACGTTGAATATACTTTAGTTGCATATGATTACGTAATATGCATACCAGAAGGATGCCTCTGGGGAACAAACGTTGAATATACTTTAGTTGCATACGATTACGTAATATGCATACCAGAAGGATGCCTCTGGGGAACAAACGTTGAATATATTTTAGTTCCATACGGTTACGTAATATGCATATGAGAAGGATATGGGGGCATCTTCCCTCTGGGGAACAAACGTTGAACAACCTTTAGTAGCATATGATAACGTTATATGCATGAGAGAAGGATGAAAACGTCGCAACACTTTGTGACTCATCCGCCCAAGTGGACGAAGTAGAGCGTCTTATTTTAGTGCTATGTGGAACAAAACGAACAGTATGTAACAGAAAGTGTTGCACGAAAGAGGTGATCACTCAACTTAGCTATTTCTTAGCAGGGCTTTTTTCCGAATCTATTCTTAATTTAGCCTTTCCAAGGGTGTAAAAAAATGCCTACCGATCAGCGGGGAAGAAAGAAAACAGTTGCTCAGAAGGTGAAAAGACAGAACCAAAGGATTCCGCAATGTAAACAAAATTTAAGTACAGGAAACGGAAATTCAGGTATGATTGACGAACGGAGGTCCTAGTAGTTATAAGTTTTATTATATCGTAACTTGAAGTGGAGTTTGTTTGTTTTATTTCAAAAATTTAATCCACGTCACAAAAGTTCTCGTTTTCGAAAAATTTCAGAATCTAATGCGGGTATGAAGTCACCTTCAGCTAATTGGCTTAAAATGAAACGTCCACCAAAACGTCACGAATTGGCGGAGTTTGAACGAGACCCCGATGCAGCATTACTTTCTTTGGCTACGAATTCAGGACTTAGCCGGTTTAGTTATTCACGGGCTTTATTTGGAAAAGGAAATTCTATCGATGAAAAAGACCCTCAAATTAAAGAAATGCTAAAGATCCTAGGCTGCACTATCGATACAGATTTCAAGACATCTGAATACGGCCGAATTGTTGACGAGTTCCAAAAATCTGTGAATCTTGATGCGGATCTATTAAGTTGTGCAAGTTGTGGGGTTAGATCTTTCCAGACAGGAACTTCGCGTTACATAAAGGTTGACTTGGTTAAATTGAAAGTTCTTAAACTTAACAAAACTCAAGAGGACAAATTGTTGGACATACCTTTGAAATACCGCCGGGCCATAAGCTACTTCCAGAGTAATATTGGAAAATGTTATTACCATCTTCATCCCGAGCTGGTTACAATCGAGAAGGACAAAAAGGGAGATACCATTCGCGAAATTGCCTTGCTGTGTGCAACGTGCGAACACAAAGCTGGTGCGAAGAAAAATCCGAAAATTCCCCCGTTTTCAATAGCTTCTGGGATTGATTACGGTGTTCCAGTACGAATCAATTTGCCAGCTTTAACTCTCATCGAACAGTATGTACTTTCTCGAGTTCGTCTATACGGTTCTATCGTTAAATTACCGGGGTGGAGCACATCTGTTAGACATAGTGCGAGAAAAGGACACGTCATTAGCTTCCCGCAACCAGAATCCCCTGAACTTTGTGCCGAGAAATCACGTTTGAAAGATGGACCAACACCTCAAATTTATCCACGGTCGGACGGTTTGTCACAACTGGTTTCGGTGGTATTCATTGGAGCGAAAACAGAATTTGCTGCTTTAGAACCTTCTCATTTTCGGTCGATTACAGATTTGAAGGTAATGACCCGTTTATTTTTAATTAATTGAAAACTGTATTTATTCCGAACATTTAATTCACTTAAAGGTGCGGTTCGAGGTCGTTATTGACTGGCTCCGTGCTTTAAAGGCCCTAAATCCATTTTACCACAACATTATCATCGACGAATCCTTAAGTTCACAAGAAAAACTAAATGAAGCTATTAAAGAATGTGTCGAGAAGCCTCGTGTTATATCTAACGAGTTGGAGCTTGCAATGGAAGAAATCGCGGCAGAGGAACGAGCATCAACGTCTGAACTAGTTTGTGAATCTCCGATAGCTGAAACGAGTGTTCAAGATCAACTTCCGATGTCATTTCTGACGAAATCGTCGCACACTAACACCAGGAACGCAGAGTCCAGCATTTTCACAAGTCTAGATGCCGCGTTACGTGTCGATTCTACAGCAGAAACGGTAAAAACATTATAACATAAAATAGAAAGTAAAACTGATAATAGAAATTTGTCTGTAGACTGGTATGCCGGTAGATTCTACACCAACTCCTACTGAAACCTGCAGACCCATTGAAATTAAAAACGGGAGTCGTCCTGTCAATGAATTTGCTGAAAACGATCGTTTGTTGTACTGTGCGTTCCCTTTTCTGTTCCTTCTTGGTCGTGGCTTACAACAACAGGGACAAGTTAACAAGCGCCAATGTCGGCATTTACTGATGCAGTTCACATGCAATTTCTCAACCTGTCACCGGTTCATCTTTTGCTTGTTCGACCAACTACAACGCCATTCCGCTGTTCAAACCATTGCTGCCAAGTTCAAGAACAATCCGGAATCGCTGAAAAAACTTCAGGAATGGGTTAGTGATCCTCAATTCTTGAAGAAATTGAAGCAGGCTGCAATGAACCCGAATACGTCGAGCAGCAAATCTCTTCTCGCGAAAATCACTCCACACATTAGTACGTTTGGTAGTAAAGTACCTTACAGTCCTGCACAAAGAAAAGGAGCGATGAAAAACTTGATTGCAATGACTCAACATTTTGGTATGCCTGGTGTTTTCCTTACATACGCTCCTGATTTTACCAACGGAGTTCTCGGACTTCGACTTTCGGTTCCATCTACTGACAACGCGAGTTTCCCAGCATCTGATGATGGGTTTTTGGAAGCCATCCGGGATAGTCGCTCCGTATTTGAAAACATCAAATTAACTCCAGGTACCATATTAATATAAGTTCGGTTTAAACTCAACTAATGTATTTCCACGAACCTTAAAACAGATTCACTTATCGGACGGATGGTATCCAATCCGGTTGCCATGGCGGAATTTTTCAGAATTCTTACAGAGACCGTGTTTGCCATTTTGATTGGCTCACCTCCTGAAGAACTCACGAAGCAGACATTGCCACTAGGTGACAGGATGCCTGGCTTATTTTTCGCCGTTGCTCGCTATAGCCCGTTGCTTCCTTCGGGGTTGTGGAGGAACAGGCGAGAGGGACTCCCCATTGTCATGCTCTTGTTTGGGGTGGTCTTTCGCCTTCGCTCATTCAAAATGTAGCCACAGTCACAAGCCTCATGAAAAAAATTGCGGCGATTGTAGATCAAATGGTATCAGGAGAATTGCAGCCTAGAACTCTGGCGAACTGTCTTCTCAATCAATTCAACGAAAGCCTTCCTATTTCACCGGCCCTGAAGAAAATTCACAATCCAGTTACTCATCCATCAGAATTCGAAAACGACGTTCAATGTGCTGCTCAAGTAACCAACTTGCACTCCCACACTTTCACTTGTCATAAAGGGAAACAGGGAAAAGTTTCTTGCCGATTGAGTCGACCGGCTCCTGTATCTCCAAATACACATTGTGTGCAGATACTTCCAAGTCGTGATAAGACCACAGGGAAAGTCGATTACAGCGTGCTGGATAATCCTTCTCCGCCACTCATTGACAGTTTGCCTGGAAGGAATTTGTCAAGATTACCTGTAGCCCGAAGAGATTGCAATCTACACTATTTGGAGCTTAAGAGACCCAAGGTTGAAATACGAGATGATGCTGGTAATTTTGACGACCAAATATTAAAAGAGGTACTTTGTCTGTTTTTCATGCTCATCATGCTACTTTAAAAACTTATTAATAATATTTTAAGGTTATTGGCGACGAACTATTTCAACGGTACTCGCAACTTTCCGAGGACGAAAAGAAGAGATTTTCTTTAGGATTTGAGAAAAGGAACGGAATGGTCGTCGAATTCAATCCCGTAATCTCTGCGCTATTGGGTTGCAACACCAATGTGAGCGTTTTGGGAAGTGATGCCCAAGCGAAGGCGACCCTCTGTTACCTTCTGAAGTATATTACAAAGCCACCGAGCGAAATCAGTCATGCAATCGCCATCATCCAAAATGCTCGACAAACCATTCAAAACTATCCTTCACAAGCAGATGACACAGGATCAGAAAGAAGAACCGCTATGCACTTCTTGGCCCGTGTAGTGAATCAATTCTACGGAACCGTCGAAGTCTCTGCTCCTGTAGCTGCCTTGGCTCTTTTGGGTATGCCGGCAGAAATATCATCCCGCGGGTTTCACTTGGTTTTTGTCAATGCAGCAGTAGCTTACGCACTAAGGACTCAATCGCGACAGGAAACGGATGCGGATTTCGACGATTTGCCAAGGTATCGTCGTATTAAAACATGTCGATTTCATGGCTTGGGTGAGAAATGTGTTTTCATTGCATTCTTTTTTTAGTAGGAAGTCAACACGCTTAAAGAAATCCACGGTTTTGGAGACTTGCTATTCAGATCATGATGATTGCGACCTTCAAGAATTAGTTGAAGAGGAGTGTACTGGTCCATTTCTTCCCGATGAAGCTGGTGCGACGACAGAACCCAATGAAGATGATGACAGGAACATCTCTGCAACTGTTTACGGAGTCGGGAATGAGCGAAAGGCTGTGATGCAGCATGTTCACTACGCTTTTCGAGGAAATCGACTCAGCCATTATTCCCTGTACGAGTATGCCGCTCTTGTTTCAATCGTACCGAAAAGCAAAAGCAGTGAAAACTCGTCGTGTGGAGAATGTCCTTCTAGTGAAGATAGTGAAGATGAAGAAAATATCAGTAATCGCACCCGTCCTGGACGGATCGGTAATGGTTCTTTCGATTTTCACCCGGAACATCCGCTTTTTGCAAGCCATTACCAGCGATTGAGGTCGAAGACAAAAGTACCAGTCCTCATTAAGTCACCACCGAAATGTCCACCACCTAAACCCCAAACGTTAACTGACGAATGGCGAAAAGCAGCTCGAGAATTTTCTCGGTATGTACTCGTTCTTTTTAAACCATGGGACGAGGAAGAAGGAACATCAACGGGTCCTCTTACGTGGAACGCACTATGCAAATTCATGGACCAACTTGAATTCGGTGAGGATCGTTTAGGTCCAACAATACTAGAAACGGCCAGGAGACGATGGATCGAAAATACTGGACAAGGTAGATTACATGTCATATGTTGAGAAAGTTTAAATTTTAAACAAAGAATCATTTCTAGGTCTTCGAATTTCTACTGAAGAAAAAATCGCAAATCAAATGTACAGAAATAGAGCTGCCACCAAATGGGGACAGGAGGATCATTCTGGTGACATGGTCGTCCGTTTTGAGCGTCCCGAACAAGAGGAACAGCCAATCGATCCAGCTCTAGGAGAGTGCGCACAAAAATTAATCGACGAACTTCGTGCGGCTGCGGCATCTGATGATCCGGGGTCAGCGGCAATTATACAACAGATGCGTTACATTAAAGACACGGAAAATGCCCTCCGACAGTCTACTAGTTTTACAGATCCTCAGCAGTATGGATGCCCTTCCCGAGACAATTCCGCTAGTATGATTCTGCATGGGCGATCAGTTTCGGATCCTACTCCAAAGGACATTTACGAAAAATTACTGCCAAATTTCCGACAGGAAAACAATGACGAAGAAGATTCCGTTATTTTAACCGGCCCTTCAAATCCTTTTCAAAGTGATTCTACCTCACAACCGGTCGACTGCTACGAAGGACTCAATTTGGAACAGTCCAAAGTGATGAAATTGTGCTTAGAGTTCTTCCAACAGAAAAAACGAAACCTCGAAGGAAACATGTCTACCCCAAAGCCATTTCATTTACTTGTTCACGGAGGACCAGGTACAGGAAAATCATTTCTGGCTAATAGAATAATACAAGCTGCCGGAAATCAGAACCTGCGTGTTGTATCCATGGCATTTACGGGAATAGCTGCGGGTCTCATTCCAGGTGGGGATACTTGTCACCATACTCTATCTATTAATTGCGGCTTGAGTACTAGTTGTTATCCTCCTACACTTCGTCCCGAAAAAGTAACTGAACTAAGAAGATTACTTGCCCCTGATACCTTGGCGATGGTCATAATTGACGAAATTTCTTTCATTGGTCCGGAAATGTTGGCAATCGTCCAGCGAAGACTAAATGAAATTATCCAGAACGAGGATCCAAATAGCAAATTCGGTGGTTTGGCTGTTGTTTTGATGGGCGATTTCTACCAACTACCACCAGTGGCACAAGAATCATTATTTACGTCAGCCATAGAACTGTTCGCAAGACCTGACACAAAACCTGGAAAGAAGTTCACGAAAACTGAGACATGGGATGACGGTACAAGATTGTTTGCCGGATTTAGAAAAATTGAACTCAGACAGGTGAGTTTGACGTCGAAAATTTTTTCTGCGTTGTTATTAACGACATATCACATGATGATTTATCTTCAATTTTTTAGCAAGTGAGAGCGGCTCAAGATCCCGTACACACAGCTTTAATGGAGCAAATGCGCTTTCCTCGTCCTGGACAGCCAAGGGTACCTCCAAACCTGAACACACACTAGAAGACTCTCAGTGCTCGCGATGTCGAAAGTGACGATTCGTGGGGATTTGCACCTGTTATTGTTACAACAAACAATGAGCGTGCGAACATTAATGCCTATCAGTCTGCAAGGTGGGCAAAAGTTCATCAAATTCCACGGATCACTTGGAGATATGAAATATCGGGCAGCCTCTCTACAGCTCCACCATCTGTCAAGGAACACCTCTATGAGACTGTTCCTCAGTTAACTGGTTATTTCATATATGGGGCTCCTGGATACTTATCCACTAACATCAATCCCGGTATGTCATTATTTGTTAACTGGTTGAATAATGTATTAGCACAGACAATACATGGAAGTTAATTGTTTAAATTGTACTAATTTTTCAGGACGTCGACTTTCAAACGGAACGCAAATCGTTTACGAAGCCATCAAATTGGACGAGCGCGAAAATATTGACGATGTTTTTAGAGCCTTAAATACTACACCTCCTGAAAAAGATGTACGTTTAAATTATCCGCCACTTTACATCATTGCATCCGTTCCTGATGCTGATCCAACAAATTTTACTGGATGCACCATGGCGAATGGAAGAGTAGTTGTACCTATTCCAAGAAAACGTTATCAGGAAAGTCTACCGCTAAAGGGATTTCCAAAATCGCGTCGCCTTCAATTTAAGGCTCACGGATGCGAGCTCCGATTCGCTTTTACAGTTCACAAAGTTCAAGGACATACCTGCAAGAAAATAATATTGCAACTCAACAAAAGACCTTTCATACCGAAAATAACTTTCTGTTCACTGCTGGTTGCACTGTCACGAGTCTCTCGTAGCGAAGACATACGATTAATGCCGCTTCATCCAGGAGGTTCCGATTTCTCCTACTTGAGTAAATTAGAGCCACCAAAAGAACTTACAGAGTGGATGAGTTTTTTCGTAGAAGACGATTCGGGAAGTGGGGCTTTTTGGGATACCGAAAAAGCTGGAGCTTCGTACTCCGAAAAGAGAACAAGTGGAAGGAAACGAAGTGGAGAAGGTTAAAAAATACAACGTTATTGAAAAATTGTTGACTGATTTTTTCGATAGGTACGGGAAAGCAGGGAAGAAAACTGGTAAAGAAAATGAGACTTACTGACGAAAACCGTTCAAACGAAGGATTAATGCAACATGAAATCGGTAACTATGAATACAAAAAAAATTGCAATAATGCTTATCTGATTTTCTTTTTAAAAAACCCAGCAAGTTGCAGTACACAGGACCTTCCTACAGTAAACATGAACCAGCAAGTTCAAGAAAAGTCTAGTAAGACAAACCAGAAGAGTTTGTCCGACCGCATACCTACTCGCAGTAAGGCAACTATTATTATAATTTTTATAACTCGTTAAAAATTGTATCGCTTTATATTGTTGATTCAGAATCAACGCGAATTCGAAAACCAGATGCAAAAAATATCGGAACTCAAAACTCAAGAAAACAAAATAGCTATTCCAAAACTTAATGAAGTTATTTTGTAATCATCAAATTCCAAGCAATAAATATTTGATATCACACACATTCAATAAATTGTCTCAATAAATCGTAACACCAGCAGGGAAAGTGTAGAATATCTGAATAAGTGCTTTTCAATGATTCATTTATGAAACCTAACGGCTGATAGCAGAATATAAAGGCAAACTACCTTTCAGTGATAAAACATTTTGAAAAATGAAAAAAAAATTAAAGATTTTTAAAAAAATTCTCCGAGAAATTCAAAAAAAATTATTTTTATCTTCTTTCTTAACTGGTGGTATCCGTATGCTTTGAAATGGTAATACCGTACTACCGTAGACTGCAAATTAAAATCCAAACCTTCTCTTAAATTCCAGAATTTAATTTAAGTATGCGTATAATACGGTAGTTGGTGCAATGTTACATGCCATGGGTACAAAAATCCTTTTACAAATAGCACTATTTCTGCTAAAAAAAAATACTGGTGCTTGGGAGTTGGTGCCGGTGGTATACCGTAGACTAGAAATTAGAATCAACCTAAACACTACAAGATGCCATGGGTACTAAATCGTAATGTAGGTTCAAAAATCGAGACTTCGAGTACAGAATAACACTCAACTGGATATGTTCTCTGGATATGTTAAATATAATAATAATAATTAAAACTTATATTAAACATCTCTTAACCAAATTTATTCTCAATGAGATTGATTCACGACTTAATCGTGATTATATAAGAAAAAATTAAAGCGTACGTAGAATTTAGCTAGCCAGTACAATTTAATATGCACTTTTAAAATTTTACAATTGCATACACAATCCCCTTTCACAAAGTTGTTCACACTTCACAAATGGCACTTTATTCTTCTCAGTAACTTATGCTTGGTGCCGGTGGTATCCTGTAAATACGTAGTAGATAAATTCCATATACTACTACTACATGATGCCGTGGGTACGAAATCAACACAATCGAACATCGTAGTCCCTCCGAAAAATAATATTTTAAAACACGAGGGCGCCTACGCGAAGCGAGACTTGTTACTGATTATAAACGATAAAATAAAATGCTTATTCATTTTAATATAGACCTCAAGTAGTCGTCAGTGACTCGTCAGTCGAAAATTCTAAGAACCCAAGCCACTTGTAAACTTGTTGACAAAGTTGTCGTCTGCACTTGTTTACATACGTATGTATTGCTAACGTGAAACGTCAAAGCAAAGTTGACGGTTATTCTTAATTTATTTATTTTTTGACCGATTTTCCTGAAACCAGGCCTATGCCACCCAGCAAAATTCGGACTTTACGTAGATATACCTTAAGTATATTTCTTTTGCGTAGTTTTTCCGTCAGCCCCTCCTCATTGACCAAACTTTTTTTTTCTTCAAGTATTTGTACTTTTAAAAAATATCTAATGCTAAATAATGTTTTGAAGTCCATAAAACTTCATTTCATAGCATAATCTTGATGTAGCAACAGTAAAAACACAGTAATAGTATTATTTTTTACATTTAAGTCTAAAATCATGCAACGTTTAGGGAATTAAACAGTCTAGAGTCCCTAGCCAGGGTCTAGCAGACTACAATTGCACTACGTTTATTAATCACCTTTCGGTATTTACTAAAGTAAATAAACCCTCAGGGATAAATATCAATAACAAAAGAGGAAAAAAGTAAATTTAAAATTGTTTTAGACCGTTTTAGAACTCTAGTTGTTCACAGTAGAATTACAACAACTTCTATTACGCAATAAGTGGATTATTTACAAAAACACGAGGTACCAAAATAAAAGTAAATAAATAAAACGATAGAACTAAATCACGGATTCACTGTTCCCTCCTAAATCTGAAAGCAACATTGACCAAAGATGCCTGAAATATCTGCCCTTTTAATATGAAATACTTGTGTCATTTAGTCAATCATCCATGTGTAACCCACTTTAATCGTTTTAAGAAATATTACCTTTCTCTTCTTTTAGATTAGAAAAACATAGAGATCTTTTAGATTTTAAAAAGATAACAGAAGAATAACTTGAATTCAGTTTTACCATGTGAAAAGTAATTCTTTAAGATAAGGTATGCCGATTTTATTTTATTTTATGTTGCTTATAAAAAACCATGGTGAGCAATATTTCTTGGTATAAAAACATAAAACACATTGACCATGGTGAGTAACTGCTTGGATTAAAACAAAAAAATTGTCTTCAATAGTTTGGCAAATCAGGATTCCTTCTGAACGACCAGTTTTTCCAAAGCTTCTTTGAATAGCTGGTAACTGACTAGATCAGTCCAAACGGGTGTTCCGATTTCCTGTGTTAAAATCATATTCGTGATATCCAATCATCCTGATAAAAATGCTAAATAACTTACCCTGTCTTCAGAGAGCTCAATGTTGTGTGTGTAAGATGGGTTCACATAGGCTAGGAGGGTTCGAGCCAGAGAGTCGTTGTTTTCAGCAGCTATATAGCGAGGACAGGGAAAACGATTTCTGCAGATGTATTCGACATCATTCAGAGATGAGCCGATACCTCTGTTAAAATTGACTCGACGGGGGTCGTTTTCATTTTGTTGTTCCATCCATAGCTCAATATTCTGAAAAAAGGAGAAACGTTTTCGTCTGTAAGTTGATTGAAAAGGAATTGTAGTATCATACCGTTCCGTGATAGGTTACAAGTTCAAAGTAGGAATCCATCAGCACAATGGCATTGGAATGAACCGAGGATGTGTCCAATTCAACTTGTTTGCGTAGACCGCCTTGAATGTAACTGAACAGGAACGGTCGGATCATTCTAATGCATTCTCCCGTGGTTTCACGATTGAGCATGTGCCTACAAATAAATAAATTTAATTATTAACATGCACCAAAGTTTTCAAATGTATACGACTCTACCGGTAGAATGTAATCGAATCAGGGCTGTGATTAGAAACGACACAGAAAATGGTTGAGCGTCGAAAATAATAGAGGAAAGCTGGAAACAACGAGAAGTTTGAAGTGATCCGGAAACTAGAAGGAATGCCTTTCGAAAACTGCCCAAACTTTCGAAACTGCAAAACAAAGATCGTTTTCAAAAAGTATGAAATTGTAAACAATTTTAAAAGTTAGGATTACCAGGTGAATGAGAATGAGATCCAACCACTTAATGTTTTCATGAGAAGTCGATTTCAAAAAATCTAGGCGGAAAACAGAAAGGCGAGCCAAAAGTACAGCGGCCGCCTCCGCGTCAAAGCCTTCTGCGATTCTGGACAAGTTTTTGGCTTCCACCCAAGGACGGGCCAATGTTGAAACACGTAGTCGGTACTGCCCATTTGAGTGTAGGTATTTCGTAACCAACTGAATGAAACAACGACCCTTTGGTGGCTCTTTACCCTGGTGTGACAACAAAAATTATTTTACTAAGCAAATTTTAATTTAGAATTTGGGAAACAAACCTTGACAATTTCGAAGAAAATGGCAATCGTCGCGTTAGCATCCAAGGCACCGTACATCCACTTGTTCGTACCGCCTACACCCATTTCCCTCTCCGAGACGTTGGCACCTCCCACTTTCATCGATACGCCCGGTCCAATAAAGCCTTGCACTTTAACTTCACGTGACGTTTTTACTTCGGTGAAAGCTCGGTAACCCATTTTCATGTCAAAACCTTGGCGGAATGAAGCTTTGAAGCGATCAGAGGAAAACGAGTCGCCCACAAATAAAATGCCACCGGTCTTGCTTGGACACGACTTCATCTCTAGTACACCCGTTTGGTCTGGAGCGCAGGCATACATGTCGATGACGTATCCCCTTGTGCAAGCTCGTGCGGCCAATGCTTCGTAGTGCTTAATAGCGTTAAGCATGAAATTTGCTCGCCCCTTGTTGATGTCAGAATAGGATCGAAGCGTGTTGCTGAAATCGTCTTCGACAACCTTTCCAGGTCCACGAGTACAGGGGCCTCCGGAAAACAACATGATTCTGCAACTACGGTCGTCGGAGGACCGGCCTATAGCCTCTAGCAGACCGACTGCGACTGATAATGCGAATCCAGTAGAACGGTGTGGTCGTTTACCCTCCGGGCAGGACTCGTGATCTCTTTCAAGGGATCTGATGACACGATCTAAGTGAGGTCGGCAGGTGCTGAGTCGTTGGAGGAATCGCTGTGCAGATCTGTTCGAGGACAATGCGTTGTGTACTTGGGCCGCGGTTAACCCGGAGTGTGCATTCTCAGTAGGGGTGAACTCGCACGTCTCCACAACGGCTTTCAGTTTGTAAGCCTGTAAGATTAATAATTTAATAAAGAGATAATCTTATCATAACTTATTAAAGTTAACTTACCACAACTTTCTCTCCGAAAGTGACGAGTCCAACCAATGCATCAGACGGCAAACGAGACAACGACTGTATCAAAGACTCTTTCAAGGCATCTAGTTGGGCCTCATCCATGCATGTATCCACAACATACATAAAACTGATGGGTCTTGAATAATCTCTCTTTAAAAAAGATTAGAAAGATAAGGATTATAATCACGAACACATTTTCAAAGATTAACTCACAGGGCAGTATTCAATTGTAGATGACTGAACCTGTAGCTCAAGAGGAAAACTGTTTTCTGATATCCCAGCATACCTTGGTGGTAACTGGAAAGGAAAACATGTCGAGGTTAGTATGAACATAAAATTTTATTTTTAAGTAAATTTTCAGTTCAACTTACTCGGTTATGCGTGAAACAGAAATTGCAGATCCATCTCATAGATTGGTAAAGCACTTCACAATAAGGGTTTAGAATTGCCTGACAGTGTGGCTTTTGGCACCGAACAGCATCATCTGGAATAAGAACTATCCCTGAAGGAAAAAACAATATGAATAAACCTAAAGATAATGAGGTTAACCATGGTATAAACGGATTAATACTTTGTTTTTCCTTCAACGGGGTGTAAAGACATCCCAAATTTACGCCTAAATCTGTATCGCCAGATGGAAACACATTCCAACTCATTCTCACCCCATCCATACACTCACTATGCGGAATATTTTGATGAGGTAAAGCCATTTCTTACTTAAGTTATCAATTGAATAACTGGATATTCAACAACTTTTAACTAAAAAAGCTAAACATAACGGTCGAACGCCACAAAAAAAACGAATTAAAACCGGGCGGTGGGGACAAGTGTGTGAGTCTGTGCAGGGCCTTCTGGTCTGTGAGATAGAAGCTATGCCGCCATGCGGACTCGTCTCATCGTCTGCTTTGATCACAAGAATGACAAGATGGGAGCCTCCGGGTAAGAAATTTACAATGTTGCCAGGTGGCAGCTTTTAACTGACATTGAATGCACGGTGGTGGTCGCCGTTCGGTAGTCGGTACTCGGTGGAGTAAATATTTCAGAGAATATTTGCTCGGTCGTGTACCCGTATTGAAGGTTGATTAACTTTTCCTTCGAGTGATTTAAAACCAGGAGTTATCTCATGATAATATGGCACTAATTTAGGGACAGCAACAATTTTGAAATATTATTATGTCTATAAATATTATAATGGTTAACACAACAGAAAGTCAGAAACCAATAAAAATTCAGAAATAAATAAAACGCCAATTTTTTCCCCGCAGAACCTTGATACCGCATTCGTGGGAAGTATTTATAGTGGGTATTATATAATGGGTTACCGCGCTGGTTTTCAAGCATTCAGCAATCTAATATTGAAAAATATACAATAAGGAAAAAATAATAAAATATATTTTCTTGAAAGATATATTAGCAAAAACTAACAAAGACGGCAAAGCAGCTAGAAGAACATTAGGCGAATCATGGATCATATATTGACACTATTGATTTACACAAATGTTGATATATGCCTATTATTTCAAACTAACTTATTGGAGACGACAAAGAGCATCATCTTGAACGAGTTCCTCGTAGCAAACGCGCAGAACAGAATAAAAGGTAAAATAGTGCATTGGTTTCGTGTTGGTATGTATAAGCCCTGAAAAATAATTAAAATCGATTTTAATTTTCCTATACAAGTTTTTTTTCGGTTATTAAAATACAAAACTTGAGTATGGTGACCACATTAAACTCTACGGATTTTTTTTTTTTAAATAAGAATTAAAAAATCTATATGGCCGTCTTTCAAACATAATTATTACCGTTTCGGAGACAATGGACTGTTATGCATGAACGCAACAATTCATTTATTAAAATTGTTATTGGATAATAAAAATACATTTTTCATTCATGATTTAATTCATCTAGATTCTTTCATGTTTGGTACTAATACTGAATACTGTGACGACAGTTGGGACAGGTATTGTGATTAATAAGCCATTGCTCAAGACAGGCCACATGGAATACGTGACTGCAGGTCAAATTATTTACTTCGACTCCTGAAACAAAATCCTCTATGCAAATAGAACATCTCCTCTCCTCTTCTCCTTGCACATATAATGAATTTGGTATATGTGTTTGCTCAGCTGGTGGATGAAAGCGCTCAGAATGGAAATGTGAGTCGAAACTGTCTTCGTATCCAATAAATAGATCTGTCTGCTCATCAGTTAGCTGAAAGCTCTCTAAGAACGGTTCTCTTCGAGAATCAAATGGCTCAAAATTACTGTAATACGGGTGTGGATAAGGACTAC
Organism: Chydorus sphaericus; assembly: GCA_030141595.1. Classification (NCBI taxonomy): domain Eukaryota; kingdom Metazoa; phylum Arthropoda; class Branchiopoda; order Diplostraca; family Chydoridae; genus Chydorus; species Chydorus sphaericus. The sequence continues at coordinate 12,581,882 of CM057932.1, read as the reverse complement.
CGTCAAAGCTCATCTGAGGTCGCACTTCAGAATAAAAAGCTGGACCATCGTTGTAGTGGCCGTGATAGTAGTGTCCTATCGTATTGAAGGGGGTAAAAAGATCGAATTGAGGTGCAATCCAGTTCTGGCGTATCCTTTTTTCGAACGCAGCTTTCTTAGCTCTCTTGTCCATCGGAAGAATATTACACAAAATGACAAAGAAGGATGAAATAAGAAAAGTTGCTTTTACTCCTATGGCCCGTATTTTTTCGACCAAGATTTCTTTAGCTTTCTTTTCCATCTTCGCAATTCCTTTAATGTCAGGTTCCGCAGGGTTTGATCCGGTTTCGTTCATTGTGATAGCGAAAACTAATAGATGAAGTCAGCTACTATCATAAATAGTTTTTTCATCTGCAAAATTCATTTGCAGCAATCAATTGAAATATAAAAATTTAAAATTTAACACTTTTAACCTTTAAAAGGCATTCTCATTATTCAAAATAAAGAGTTTAAAAATTTTTTATAATTAAAATTAAAATAAACAGTTTTAAACCTCCAGGCCTTCCAGCTATTATACGGTAATTTTGTGAATATTAAAAACCGGGTTGGCCATTCGAAATTTACAGAACTATGAATTTTTAACTTGGGAATGGGATAACTTGAATTCGATTCTATTACGGTATGTGAAAAAGTAATCCTTTTTGCAATAAGGTATGAAGTGCTATGTGTTGACCATTAATACAATTGTGTCTCTCTAAATTTGATTGGTTTCACTTATTGTCATTTTAAAAATAATGTTTTATCGTGATTTTTAAATGCGTAACAATATGAAAGACTTCTATCTCATTATTCTTATCAAAATATTATTTACCCATGATCCAGTTTACTGATCACGGGGTATTTAATTAATTTTATATAGAAGAATCTATTCAAAGGAAAATATCCAACTCAATTTAAACTTTTTGCGCTTTCCCGAATCCCGCGTGACCATCACACGCAAGTAAACCGAGAATATTTACGGCCATCGCACTCCCCACTTCTTAACTAAGGCCAACTATTATTAGATTATCTGCTCTTACATCTTTAAGAGAACTGTTAAACTGATGAAACCAAAAATACAGCTTGTCTTGATCTGTTAGCGCAGATCACACCCTTAACGTTAAATAACAACTACCTGAGATCTACGACCAAACGCGAGTTCTGATTCACAAGAAGAAATGGTGACCACTTATGGTATGGTAATTTTAAATTTTAAGTCACCGCGCTTAACTGTAAATGACTTGTCCATAGAATTAGCAGAGCTGAAAGATTTGTTAATGATTTTTTTTTCTCTCCTATATATTATACTTATTTCACTGGCATAATTATTTAAAACTTAGTTATCCACATTCCACTTTCATAACTGAAAACCAAATTCAAGTTTTACTTGTTGCGCACTAGTTAATAACTAAACATCTAGTTGCCTTTGATTACTCTAGTAACTAGTCTATTGGAACGGTAAATTGAGCGTTAGTGCATTACTTCAGGGTACATTTGAGAAGGAGGAAAAAAATAGTGTATTCTCGCTGGAACAGTTAAATGAAAATCAAAATGGTATTTCTGTTTCAAATCTAGGATACAAAAAGGAAATTTACACTTGAATATAACGGCGACAATTATTTTTAAACACGACAAGATCTTCCTATATTCTTCTTCATCCATGTCCAAAATTTAGAGTGAGCGCTTGGTTAGTACCAATTTATTTGATGCCAAGTTGTAGTTACGAAGAGGGCATACTAATCCTAAATTCAAACTTTACGAGGACGTAGACGGAACCGGAACCAGTTTAGTCGACTAGTCTCTTCTTTGACGTCCAGCGCACTCCAGCCAGGATGCTTATTACCTGTTGAACAAAAAAAATTGGTAAATGGAAAATACATCAACGAAAAACCAATAACCTACTTAACGCGCATTGGAAGTGGACCTTGGCGACGTAAGAAGAGGATTACCAGGTACATTCAGTTGAAACAGCCGGATAGCTCCAAATAAATAAGGCTCCACGGTCCTACGATGATGATGGCTTGTTAGGTACGCACAGAAGAAACAGGCAAAGGCAAACTACCAGCTACTTTCGTTCCTCACCACTGTAATGTAAATTATGTTGAATGTTAATATTTACCAAAATCATAGTGGTTTTTAATGACAAACTTACTGCGAGGAATGGAATCCCATTCGCATGTAGATTAGCAGGGCGCACCAATGACGGCGGGAGTGACCACTTGATCGAGTGACGACGGCGTTAAGTGGTGGGACTTTAGGGAGCGTATGTATCGGTTCCCTTTGGCTTGTTCCTCCCGAACTTGACGGAAAGAGAGTGACAATAGATGCCTGACATGTCGCACAGAGACAATATATAATGTAGAGTACTGAACTTGACAAGTAATAACCGGAGAAACCACTTCGCCGTAAGTAACTGCCTCTTGACCTTTTCAGCCCCTTCTGTAACACTATAACGTAATAATCCAAGAGTCAGATTTGGTCTTTTACAGTAAATCCTTTAAGAAATGGAAGAAAACTTGAATTCGATTGTACCATGTGAAAAAGTCGTTCTTTTTAAAACAAGGTAAGTAGTACTATGTGTAGTCAAGTAAAGCAATGTGCTATCTCTAAATTTCATTGATTTTGCTTGGTATTTTAAAGATACTGTTGTCGTAATGCGTAATATGGAAGACTTTAATGCTCGCTTTAATCTCATTATTCTTATTAAAATAGAATTTAACCGTGGACCAGTTTTCTGTTCATGGGATGCGTATTAATTTGTTGTAGGTAAACCTGTATATAAAAAAATATATACAGCTCAATTTAAAATGTTTACGCTTTCCCGCGTTACCATCACACGGAGGTGAATGTTAACGGCCACCGCTCTCCGACTTCTTATCTGCTCTTATATCTTTATTAGAACTGTTGACTGATTAGACCAAGATTAGACCTCCTTGATCCTTTAGCATAGATGAAACCCTCGACGTTGAACAGTACAACTTCTATCTGAGATTTTCGACAAACACTAGGCAGGCATATTCTGTAGCTCAACCTTGTATTTTTATAGCCATCGCTATGTAGGGTAGCGATTCTTAGCTCACTCTTTTCCATTTAATCTTTACAAAAAAACTGATAAATCAACTTAAAAGGCTAGAACGATTAAAAATACTCGAAATGAGACAAAAAAAAAGTGGGGTTTGCCTTGATTGAATCAAATTTAATTGACAGAAACGGCGTATCTGCATGTTCAAAAGGGGAAAGAAAGGCAACAAGAACATGAAACTATTTCCAGATTCTAGTATTTCTAGAACTGAAGCTCGAGGTTTAAAATAATAACGTGAAAACGTTACATAGTAACAAGAATTGAAAGAAATTTGATCAAAGGACAAAAAATTATTGGACTCTTCTCTGATCGCCAAGCTACGCAGTTTCAATTCTATGAACGTTTAGGTGGACATCCTCATCATCCCGAGCATAACTTGAAGCTGGGACGAGTAGTCATAAAGATCCTCAGAATGACTTCCTTCTTCTGATTCCTTTGGCTCGAGTGAATAGATCTCTATCACCTCATCGATCACTTTCGTCATGGCCTAGTTTTAAATTTGAAATTATTGGACATGAATACAGAAATAAAATATAACGCTGATCAAATTACTCGTGAATACCTCGATACGGGAAGCGAGCTCGCGGTTTGAAATATTCTCATTCAAATTGAAAATCCGGTTCTTCATCACAAAATATATGTGATGGAGCAAACCCCCTCGGACGTGACTCAATCCTGCAAAATGAATAATTTGTAAAATCTTCTCCTTACATCATCATATAAAATTTAAAAAAATTCACCTGGAGCGACAACGTCAGCAATTTTAAGTAGCTCCTTGGCCAAGTCTTCCCTCTTCTTCAGTAACGCAGCTAGAAAGAATTAAACAAAAAATTTAGAATTTAGAAGGAAAAAAATCTAAAGGACTATTAAGCCTACCATCAATAGAAGTGCAATCCGCTCCAGATGGAATGCAAATATCGCAAAGCGTCATCTTCACCTCCGTCAGGTAAGAGTGATGCGGATGCAAAATCTTGGAATTTCTCAAGATGAAGGATTCGCATTCCTTAACAGATCGGCGATTGACACCTTGGAAATCACTGCCTACTCTAATCAGCAATTCAGCAACGAAATTTCCAGTCTTCCGGACCGTGCACTTGTTACAGGCCCAGTCGGAATCGTCGTCTAGTGGATTCTCCGGGAGCATGAAGCCAGGCTGCTTCCTTGGGCATTTGGGGCAGATAATCCCGCTCACAAAAGTGCCTAGCTCAGTGGGATCACTGCAGCGCACGCAGTGGCAATCAAGGAACTTGGTGGTGGCAAGGACAAAACGTCGTTTTTGGGTTGACCACAGTGGCTCGAAGCTGAGATTGAGGGTGATCTTGGTTCCTTTCGGAATGGCGACCGCTGCAATCACTTTAATTTGACCGTCCGTTGTGAACGTACTTGTCGCATTGGCAACACAGTTGTGCTCTATCGAGTTTGTCTCATAGTAGATTCCCTACGGAAAGAGCAAAATTCATTAAACCTTTAAACAAGTAGAACAATAATAAGTAAATAGACTTACGCGAAGACCCTTCGCCCTGTATCCTTGAATCTCTTGCAGAGCCCAACTGTTGATGAAGAAAATGCGGCAGAGCTTGAAAATTATCTCTTGCGAGATATCGATGCTCGGCAGCCAACGTTTCACTAGCGCGACAACAGCAGCCTCGTCTACTCCATCCAATCCTTTATCTTTAAAGGCTGATTCAGGATACTCGAGCTTTATCAACTTGTTCCATTTGGCCACTTCTTGCTGGCGTAGAGAGAGGCAACGAAGGATCATAATGCTGTAGTGAACTTCAGCGGAAGTTGATTTGGTGTCCTGTTCGGTCACAAGGTTCCCGGCTGCTTTCAGAAGAGCACACTCGCCTTCTGCGTGCTGGGATCCTTTGGACCAGCACTGCATTCTTCCGCACATCGGCCAGTTGCAATTAGGACAGCACTTTTTTCCTGGACCAGTTAAAGGGCAGCAGCATCCAACACAAACTCTAACAGCCTTGGACTTACTAACTCGCTTGTCCACTCCCATAACCAATGGTGCCTCTTTCAGGATGATTTCACCTGTTAAAGTAAATAAATTTTACTATTATTCTGTTATAAGCATACTCAAGTGAATATTGTCTGTACCAGGATGAAAATTGTGAGATGCCACTAGTGATGGCTTTCCAGTTTTGTCATCTGATTTGGGTTCATGAGCTTCGCAGTGAGTGCTTTGTTCTGCCATGTCTAATACCTTATTTCAGAAAGAATAATATTTATTTAATGAAATGATTAGTTCTCTACATACACTTGCTTTGTTGCAAAAAATCTTATCTTATGCTCACTGCCACAATAACAAACATGACCACAACCATAGAGGCCTAATAAGCTATTTTTATGCCTGTAGATACCAGTTACCACTGATCGAAGGAAGTATTATGCTTTTCACATTTCAAAAACAACGAAATAACATCCTACATAGTCTATATCACTTATTGTACACATGTTAAATGAGTTTTAATACTCATAATTCCAGTCTTAATCAGTTAAATTCAAATTATGTATAAATTATCATTTAAAGTATTCACAGTCAAAACTCTGGCATTAACATTATTAAAGGTAACCGCACATGTCAACATTTCACGTCTGTGTAAAAATATTTAAAAGTGTATCTTACTACCGTGAACTTCCCGTGTAGGCAACGTAAATTTGAGCTTCAATATCAGATAGTCTAGTTAGCCTCAATATTAGTGGGGAGATCAGTTAATGTGCAACAACTCAGATCTGAATAGGATAACCTTTCTAAAAATGGATGAAGACGAGGAGGCAACAGAACGTTTTTAACTACGCACGAAAACTCCAAACAAGTGAGAACCGCCATTACTCTTCCCAAATGCGGCGTTGTCAAAATAGCTTGAAAGCGAGCCGGGATTGCTGTGCAGTGCCGCCAGTGGCCCAGTGCGCCTCATTTTTTGCCGAAAAATTTTACTCTGGTTACATTTGGTTGAAGATGGATAGAAACAAAAAAAAAAAAAATAGCAGAAATTTTCGCCTCAATTTTTTTTTATTTATTTGCTGTTCTGAGTCTGAGACATACAAATTATTTCTGTGATTAAATTAATAACTTGTTTCTTTGTAAAACCACAAACGAAAAGTGAAAAATCCTTTAAAGTTCTAACCTCTCCTCTGCAGAAGTGAAGAACCACATATTTTCAAACCGACGAATAAAAACAAAAATAAAAAAAGGACAGAACATTACTCAAATGGAACGTCTTCCGTTAATGGCCTCTTCTTCATCGACAAGTTACTAGCTGACGAACTCTACAATCCTTTAGCACGGATGAAACCTTCAACGTAAACCAACCTCTGTCTTAGATCTTGAGCCATACGTCCTTCAAGCGTGAGCTCTGATTCCCAAGAAAAGATGGTGACCACCTCTTTTAACGTTTCGGCCATCAACTATGGAAAAAAAACTTGTTATATTATATTGTTAACATAAATTTTAACTGAAATACCTTAAGACAAGATCGAGTCTTGCTCTCATTGCTGGTAGTGCGAGAAAGTGAAAATTTATCAATTCGGGCGTTCAAAAAGATGTACAACTGGTGCAACAAATAGCCTCTCAGGCGGTTCAATCCTACAGAATTTTGAAAAAAAATAGAAAAATAAGAATTTAGAGAAATATATATTCAAATTACTAGGAAACTAAACACATTTAACAAACCTGGTGAAACCACGTCAAAAGTTTCGAGAAGCTCCCTCGCCATGGTAATCCTCTTTTCAAGCATTTCCTCTACACAACACAAGTAAGTTTAGTTACAAAATATTTTACAAGGTAAAATCATTAATATTCCTACCGTTCATGGCGTTCAATTGCTCTTCGTCGTAATTGCACACAATATCCATTTTGGTATCAGTCATGAACGAATGGTGGACGTGCAGGATGTTGCGGTACTTTGAGACGAATGCCTCGCATTCGGGGATGGAAGCACGATCAAGGCGGGTCAAATCCTTCATGACACCATCCATAATTTTGGCTATAAACTTGGCCGACTTCTGGTCGGAACAGGTGTCGCATTTCCAGTCGGTTGTCGGGAGAAGAGGATTTACTGGACGCATTGTTCCATGTTGATCCGGGCACTTGGAGCAGTACATCCAGCTGCTGATTTCATTCAATTCGGTGGAACCCTTGCGATGACTAGAGCCGCCCATCGAACCAAGTTGGTGGATTTGTTTCCCAATCATTCGAGGACTTGTTGCCCAACGAAAATCTCTGCCATAATTGACCATGATTTTAGCACCCTTGGCAATGGGAACGGCAGCCCTTACCACCATTCGAGCGTCCTTGGTGAAAGATGCTGTCGCATTGGGGATGCGGGAGTCGTCAAATAAACCAGCTGCGCAATATATTCCCTGTAAATAGAAAGAATTATTGTGACTATTCATTGATACCTGTAACCTTTAAATTGGCTTATACCTTAAGTCCTTCTCCTCCGCCCACAAGAACAGCTTCAGACAGCTCGAAACTTCTGCCAAAGTCGACTGCGTTGCAGATCTTGATGACGTATTCTTCGGGAATGGCGGCTTCGGGCAGCCACTGGTTAACAAGTTTGACAATCGGGGCTCGGTCACTTTTGGATGAAGTGTTGTCCTTCATATTCATCAGTTTGTCCCATTTAGCTGGATCGCGTTTCAATAAAGACAAGCAGCGCAGAACTAAGATTCCGTAATAGACATCGGTGGATGCTGTCAGAGCGTACTTGCTGGTAGGCACATGGTCTCCGGCTCCCTCTAGGAGACTGCACTCTCCGATTGCGTGTTGGGATTCCTCAGCCCAGCACTCGTTGCGTCCGCACATCGGCCAGTTGCAATGAGGACATCCAACTCCGTGACCATCCAGATTGCGGCAGCATCCCAAACAAATGGCAATACCATCATCATTCAATACTCCAATTACCAAGGGATCTTCCTGGAGGATAATGGTGCCTGAAAAAATATAGCATTATTATGTGATTTACTTTTATGTTCAAGTTGATTGGCTTTTTACCTGGCTTAAGGTCCCTGCTGGCAACAAAGTGATGACCAGCTTCAACATTCCATTGCTCTTTAAATGCTTTGCAGTGGAGCTTATGCATCTTCCAATGATCCTTCTGGTATTCTTTGGAGCAATAGTGGATGACGTGACAGCCCGTGCACAATTTGATTCCTTCGTTACCACAGACGGCACATTTCTTCTCCTCCATTATGTAGATCTGTGTCTGTTTCTAAATTTTTGAAAAAAAGTAGGTAATTAATTAGATGGTAAACCTCCATGTGATTAAGATGAGATTCATTAAGCTTTCAGTCAAGACAATCCAGCAGTAGTTATTAAATATATTTGAATGTACTAGCCATGTGAATAGATTCACTCAAAAAGAAGAACCCATCTGGGTAGCCTTATAGCTTTATTTGCATTACAATATTGATAAATATCTGGGAATGAGTTTGGGCTTAATATAGATGATTAAGCTAGACTTATGCAAAGCCCATTTTAAATGTCCCAGTGTTGGAAACAAAGATGTTCTAGTTTCATCAGTACCACCACCACTCCCAACTTGGCAATATTTATAATACACACACACAACAAGTAAGAAGACATATACAATAAAATTTTTCAAGAGAATGAAATCAATAAATGGGCTTACCACTATGGATATTCTTTTCTTGTAGTTAAAGCACGTAAAAAAAAAAATATATCTGCAGTTTGCACTCAAATTGAATCACTAAACTCGAGCAACTAGCAAGCGTCCGATAACAAACAACGAAATAAAACATGAAGCAAATGGCGACCGTCCGACGTCCGTGACGTCCGTGAATCCGTATTCCGTAGTCGTATGGTTACTTTTAAAGGCCTTCTTGTATCTCTGAGTTTACATTCACAGTTTTTAAGTATATAAACTACACAGCGCCACCACAGCTGCTTATTAAAGGCTTAGTGGAAAGTATCTTGACCAGATGGCGCTGTGTACCACCCACTTTTAACAACGAGCACGCCGTCCACGCGCCTCGGCCTGAGTCTGTAAGGTCTCTATTTGCATAACAATGGCGGCTATTTGCCTGTAAGTGTTTCACGTGCCTTTTTAAAATACTTAATACTTTGTGTAAATCAAATTCTCAAAACGGTGTGAATATCCTGACTTTTGTATTCGCTTAGTTTCTTTCCTCCATTTTAAAGGTAAGCTTCAGTGTGATATTTATTTCACTCTATAATGAGCCATTCTCTTCAACTGCACACCTTCATTCATTTGGTTATTTGTATTCCAATTATATGTTAACTAAAATCAGTATTTTTTTCTCTTCTTTTTTTTATCCAGCATAACCTTATAATGGAGGGAAAGCTGTGTGCTGTATGTGGCAGCAAGGGGACTCTTTCCTGCTCAGGTTGTAGGACAGTTCGGTACTGTTCTAAGGAACACCAAATAGCTGATTGGACTAATCACAAGCTTGGTTGTTCTCATCATCTTGTGGCATCTAAAGATCTAAAGCCAGGTAAAGAGTGCCATACTTTAAAAAAAAAAAGAATTTTAATTAATTTTTCAATTTTAGGTAAAATCATTCTACAAGAAGAACCTTTGCTTGTGGCACCAATTCCTTTCCATTTTGACAAATCAATCATCTGTGTGGGATGTTGTCGAGACCTTATGGGCCCAGGAATAAGATGCCCTAATTGCAAATGGCCCCTTTGTGGTAGGAAAATGTGCTGGGGAGAAGAATCCCATCACGGACTAGGGGAATGCACCTTCCTGAAAGAAATCGGGGATCGTGTTACCGAACCTCTCTCTTCCTGGTCAACTAAACGAGTTTACCATGCCATATTCATTCTTCGCTGTCTGTCCCTGAGAAAACGGGATCCGATCAAGTGGAAAAAGCTGCTGGAGCTCAAGTATGATACCTCGCGACACCCAGAACTATTTAGCGAGGAAGACAAGACTGCTGTCGTCAAGCTGATCAACCTATGGCTCCCAAATGTGGCCGAAAAGGAGCTGATTATCAAACTTTGCGGTCTTTTCTTGGTGAACAGTTTCAAAATGCCTGTTTTGAATGAAGGTCAATCTGTGGCATTGCGGGTAAACTTGTTTTGATTCGTTTTGCGAATTCAATCAATCAATTTTTATTTTTATTCTCAGGCTGTTTACTCATTGGCCAGCACCTTCGACCATTCCTGCGTAGCCAATACTTCAAAAACGTTCACCGTAGACGGCCAAATTGTAGTTCGAACGGCCGTTCCCATCGCTAAGAACGGGAAAATCTTCCTTTATCACCTGGACGATCCTCTTTATGGGACTACTAAGAGGCAATTTGATCTGCTTGAGCAAACCCGATTCACTTCCTGCTGCTGTGTGCGCTGCAGAGATCCCACTGAGTTGAACACTTTCGCCAGTGGAATGATGTGCTTCAAGTGTCGAATTCACAATGGGAACGGAATAATGCTTCCTAGTAATCCCCTCGATAAAGATTCCGATTACGTGTGCAACAAATGTACGTTCATGGCATCGGTGGGTGTCGTTGTCGACTTTATGGTGAGAGGAAGACGAGAATGGAGTGATTTGCTCCGTAAACCATCCGTTGAAAAATGTGAAAAACACATTGCTTCTTTTGAAAAGATTCTTAATCCCAAACATTACTTGGTGACAGACTTTAAAATGACCCTAACGCGCCTCTATGGCCTACCGCAAGGTAATTTGTTAAATAATAATTAAAATGAATCTAATTTGTTTAATCACATTCTCTTTTATTCGTTTAATTTTTAGATGGAATTTATCTTGACAAAAAGGAAGCCATAATTCTAGAGCTATTGAAATTAGCTGACATAATCTCACCTGGTGCGCGAAAATCCTTAAACATTAATTTGTCATTCAAAACTAAAACGTTCCATTTTAATAGGATTGACACGCTTGAGAGGGATGCTTCTCTTTGATCTCTTTACGGTGCAGGGGGCCAGGAATGCCAAGGTGTGCTCGGATACGAACTGTACAGCTAGCGAAGCTCTTCCCCTATGCCAGGTAAGTTATTATTAAAATTTAAGCATCTTTAAATAAAGATAAGGGTATTGGTGTTTAAATATTTTATATTTTTTAAAGGAAATGTGCAAAACCCTGGAGGAAGCCCACAAGATTCTTTCTTGGGAGCCAGAAGGAACGGAAGAAAGCCGCCTTGCCAAAACCGCCCGAAAAGAGTTGGATAATTGTAAAAGTTTCCTCTCTACCTTAGAATTGGAAATTGCCCTTTCAAAATGTACACCATAAGGTGTATTACATTTTTGAAGATGGCATTATAGAGTGTTTTCTCTATTTTGATTTTATTTCATTGACTCACCGTGCGACTTCACACATACCAATGCGTTCATAGCACAAAGTAGCCAAACCCCTTTTTTATGGTAGGAGACAACTCGGAAAAACCTTTTCGTCTTCCCAATTTGAGGTTGTTCCTTGAATTAGCATGTTATCCCAGCTTACAGGAGCATTCAGTCACAATAACAGAATCCAAATGCGGCGGAAACTGTCCGCATTCTGCTGGACGCCCACTACATCTTAAGATTGATGATACAGGACTTGCAATAACTTAACGGGATATTCCGATGCGAAATCATTCCCAACTATTAACCGCTTAAATATTAGTACAAAAGAGATCACTTTTAAACAGATCACCATTAAAATCCAGATAAATTTAAGCTGCGGCTTTCCAATATTGGAGGTATAAACTACAAGACGATATACAAGGTAATCCTCTGAGGTAATCGGAGCAAGCCTGGTTTAACAATTCTAATGGTGTATGAAAAGCTCACGTTATTGAAAGAAAAAGAGCGCTTCATTGTTTTGTTGTTCTTAGTTAAAAAATTTGTTCTGTCCATTTACATTTTTGCACTGGGATTGTACTGAACGCTTACATGATATAAACAGGTAAAATGAATACTGTACCGCGAGGGAAAAAAAGAAGTAAATGCTGGTCGTAAAATAAAAGTGACGAAACAAGTTTGTCCGGAATTGACAGAATAAAATATCACTATTGGAGAAACATTTAAAATATTTTTTTTTTTCGAATTTTTTTTTTAAATCTCACGCAATTCTAAGCTCGTTGCTCTTGGCAACAGATTTACAGATCAGCAGACGATGGTCCATGACTCACGAGTGGCGGTTCGTGTACTGTCAACTGTGTACCCTTCAACTCAAGTACTCAATTGTCAACTGTGTAGGTTCTGTTTGACTGCTTCCTCCCTAAATAAGGTGAAGGCCTTCAATCTCCACGCTTTATGTCACTGAAACTTATCAATCTGATGAGTTATTCTATTTTTAATCCCGTCGTGGCGAAATTTTACTGGCTAAACTAAATAAGCGTCGCTGTTGTTGGACCGGTGAGGACGTGAGACTTTATATTACATGTGCTATGGAGGACGTAACAAACGAGGAGCTCCTCAATGAGGAAGGATGCCGGCACGAAAAAGATACTGAAGTAGGTCATATGAAGAATGTCCATTCAGCTAATATAATCCAAATTTTATCAATTTTTGATTTTTCTGCAGGAAATTCTGGTTGTACCTCCTATCCAGTCACCTCCACGTTCAGATTTTGCTGGTCCAGGTTTGCTGAATCTCAGGAAACGGTTCCAATGTCACTTGTGTGATTATACAGCTGATTTTCAATCGAACTTCATTCGACACTTGAGAACCCACGGAAGGAATCAAAAGTTCAAGTGCACAATGTGCAATTTTTCCTCCAACAGCAAGTGCAGTCTGACTAATCACACCAAAAACCAGCACCAACTTCAACTGTTTGCAGATGACAAGAATGAGGTAATAATTCTTATCATAAAAACATTTTCTCACATATCTTTTATGGTTCCAATTTATTTGCTTAATTTTTCAATGTTTTCAAGGAATTCAATGACAATAATGATTTGGAACTTAAATTCAACGACGAAGATTCAGAGAGCGACTCGTGCTCCCTCACTCACGGTATATTAAATATATTTATGCTCTTATAATTTGAGTAAAAAATTGTTGCAATCTAAATATTACATTTTCATTTAGGTTTTGGGCCCATGGAAAAAGTGCCGTCAGCGTCAAAGTTGATTTCCACTTCTTTGAAAAAGAAAAAGGATTTTCTCATCAGGAAGCAGCAGCATCGTCATCCATTCTTTTTCTCTTCAAAACGAGAGCGGAAAAGGCAGTTCCATCCTCCCGGCTTGCACCGCCTGCCTCCTCTGAAAACAAAGGTGTTGAACAGCCATCGGAAAAAGAGTTTGAAGTCGCTCCGCTTGAAGAAACCCGACATTCCTTTCCAGTCCCTAACTAGCATTGTCAAACGCTCGGTACATGTAATTTGTTTATTCTTAAAACTAGTTTTAATTCATTTCATTTTGTTTAGCTGAAGATGACTTCTGAGGACCGATCTTCTTCTCTACTCCCAGGAAAGAATCCGCGAAGCAAAATCCACGTTGGTTGTGCTCGTCAGAAAGGAGCATCAAAGTTTCATTTGAGATTCCGTCATCGTCTGCGTGAAGATATGGACAAGGTGGGCAAAGATGAATTTTTTTCTTGACTTTTTGTGTTTTCAATCACATAATTAACCTTTTTTTTTTTGTTATTTCTTGGTCTTACAGAATGCTCATGTTTTACCCAACAATTTCAATGAGAAGGAAACACATTCAAAGACTCTTCCTCCTGGAAACCCATCTCCCTCTCCACTTCCTGAGGAAAATCCGCAAAACACCTGCTTCCGATTTGGACCACCTTCTGAAACTGCAGATGGAAAAAAGCGAGAATCCAAGGGGACGAAAAAAATGTTTTACGAGTGCCCTGTCTGCGATTGCACCTTCAATCAATCCAAGCAAACCGCTGACAAGATTAAGCACCACGAAAAAGCACATGATGGGAACGGGCGGAACAAGTGCAATAAATGCTCTTTTTCACACGATCGTTTGAACATCCTGACGTTTCACTTAAAATATCATCATCGTGGAAGGGTTGAACCCAACAAAGAAGAGTCAGTTCAGGTACGGATGTAATCTCTTCTTATCTTCGCTTCGATTTCTTATTCTAAATTTTTCTAATTACCATATTTTTTATCGAATACTGTGATTTGTTTTCTAGGTGAAACCGAATGACCCTGTTGTACCCAAACCGGATGAGAGGGAGAATGGTGGTACCAACTCGTCAATCATAGAAGTATTCTTGTCGTAATTTAGTGACTCACTGAGTTTTAAAGTTTAAATGAATATTTTATGTCTTAATTTAGGGAGAAGAAACGGTTTATTTCGAAGCGTTGGAAATTGGATCGCCTAATTCGCCGCCCGATTTGGGAGAGCTGGTCTTAGGCAATTATTTGGCATCACCTGGTTCACCGCCAGATCTGGAATCGCCTGGCTCTCCGCCAGATTTGGGAGAGCCGATCTGCTATGATCTGATTGAAAAGACTTTGGATTACGAGATTGAATGTCCCGATAGTCCTCATGATTTGGAAGCGCTGGCGAGTCACGTAACTCCGGATTTTGAAGAGGTTTTTTAGTCTTAAATAGTACTGATATGATTCAAATTCTAACTTTAAATTCTAACTTTTTTTTTCTAAGGTGATGGTTGTGGAAATTTCAATCACTCCCGATGGTTTTGGTAATCAATCGAGTGAAAGAAACCCAATCGCTGAAGATGAAATCCTTGATCTTCGTTTTGCCTCGGTAAAATTATATCGCTGGAAATTAATTTATTTTCTAATTTACTCTTTACATTTTTTATGATTTTTACTTAATTCTGCTTTTGTAGGAAACCCCGGAAAGAAAAGGGCTGTCTGATGTACATCCTGAAGTAGAACAGAAGTCTACATCCGTTATTCCTTCAAACAACGGGTCTTTCCAAGATACATCTTTTCTTCTTGAATCAGATGCTTTTGATTCGCTGATGGTATTGATTTTCTAATTGCCTTTCTTTTTCTTCCCAGTGGAATTTTAAATTATCAGCAATTATTTAACAGGAAATGGGAGATGATTTGGTCGACCAGGTATTGTCATCTGATAACAATCACCTGGAACCAAATTTACCGGAAGCGATGCCGGGAAGTAGCAAGAAAACCGAGCTTCTAAACTCGAATTCTTCCGAACCCCGAATTTCAGGTACTTACGCCCTTGATTTCCATTTATTATGAAATGAAACTTGTATTGTCTGATCATCAATTATTTCTATTTTTTTAGCTGCCAACAACTGGATCAAAAATTTCAATTTGTTCTTTGAAGCAGTCATGGAGGTGAAAAGGAAGGATTTGAATGGTTCCCATTCAACGGCTCTACGTAAGTTTTTAGTTATCACAGTAAAATTTTTAGTCCAATTTTTTTATTCATAATTTTCAAATTGTTTCCTTACAGGAGCCCAACTTAATGGAGCCGAAACGGAGTGCAAGATGCTCTTTAAAGAATTCAATGCCGAAGTTGAGTTGGAACGAACGGCTGCGATAGGACTTCAAGATGAATCGAAACAGCAACAGCCCATCCTTCAGGAAAACAAAGATCATCCCGACATCCGCAAAGCCCGCAGTAAAGTGGACATAGCTAAAGAAGCCTTCCGGTCTGCTGAAATTCGTTTCACACAACTTCGAGAAGAGGAAAAAGTGTTGGAAAGGAAAGTGGAAGCGATCCACGATGTGAGAACAAGACTACAAGACGCGTTACTCAGAGAGCTGAAAATTCATCAAGAGTTCTTAGAATCTCTTGTTTTAAATTCTGGGGATATTCAAGCTGAAATGATGAGACGCCAAATGACGATCGAGTCCATCAAGAAGGATCTAACTGAAGTGGAGAAGAATATTCAGTCTTTCCTGACTGAAGAAAGAATCGTTTCAGAGTCTTACCAACGCGCCCGTGAAGATCTTGTAGTCGCTTATGAGCAACAGTGCGTCAACCAGTTAAAACTGAACGATTTGGTTTGTGATAAAAAATCCAAACCCTTGTTTTACAAGGAAGAAGTTAACCGATTTCCATTTTTAACCGAAAAGATGGAGCTTTGCAAGAAACTCAACTCTTGCCTACTGAAGATTGCTGAAGAGCTCTCTTCTTAAATTATTGCCATTTTATTTTTAACCTAGAAGTTCAAACCATTTAGTGCGTAAATTGAAAACTCGTTTTTTACTCCGTTATTTTTCTCCTGTTATTTTCCACATTTCTGTCTTTAAGTTGAGTGAATTTACGCTGTAATACGCAGAAGTTTCAATACAAACACAGTTACAGGACAGCATTTCAGCAGAGGAGGCTCTTCGTCATGTCCAAGTTAATTCTATTTAAAATGAAAGCTAAATATTTTTCTATTCCAATTTTTCCACAAGTGATTTCACAAAGTTTTGCTCGAATCCAACACCAATTACTCTTGGGGTGGAATGGAGACAGGGGATTTCTATAATTATGCTATTGCTTCTATAATTATAAGAAATCCGAAGCGCATCTGAAGGAAGTCAAAGAGTTGCTCGACAATCAAGGAATGCAATCCATCCTATTCAGGGTTGATTAGAATTACATTCAAATGAATTTTTGTTTTATAAGAAAAAAATAGCTGTGTAATAAAACCAAGATTCTGTTTTCTAAGAGCGTGATTTGAAAAAAGTGAATTATATTTCTCCTATTTCTTTTCAACGTTCAACACCTTTCTCAAAGTCTATACGGAAATTTCGGTTTTACTCTTGACGCTTGTGTGGGATTTCCTTTTATTTGAGGGCAGCAAAATAATTTTTTTTTTCTCTTTTTGCCTTTGAATTATTGGCGGGTTTGCGCATATTCCGTTTTCCCAAGCACGTCAAGACGTCATCACGTGATAGTGGAAAGGCTTTGTGATTGGTCTTGGGCTTTGTGATCTTCTTTTGTTTCAAACGCCGGGGGAGGATACAAACAGAAGCCATGCATCAACGGCTCAACGCCATTGAAAGCATGTTGAAACTTGAACAGTTGAAACATTCGCTGTCTCGTACACAGACTTAACAGATACGCTCATTCGCCCCGGCAGCCTGCGTGTTGTTTTATTGTTAAAAAGCTTGAACCTTCTTCGACTTTTTTTTGGTAACTATTAAGCTATTAAGCTCTTGAATTATCTAGTTAGTACCCTTCGCATTATTGCACAAACTTGGATTAACAATAAGCTCATTAGCTCCCGTTAACAATTTCACTACTGCACACGAATTTTAATTAATTTTTGTCAGCTTCGCAAGGAAAGAAATTATTCTGTTCCTAAAAATTTTATATTTTAGCCTCATCCCATGATGTTCATGTGTGAGCAAGATAACAACAGTAAGGGCTTAATCCCTTTGAAATTCACCCCATTGACATTTCAAACTCCCACTGGCAACCAGCTTTTCAACAGCTCAAGATTGAATCCTTCTGGTAGGCCTGTGTGATTCAGCAGCCCAAGAGGCCAAGAGTTCTCTTTCCTAAACCTGGTCAATCAATTAATACTTCTCTAAACTTGTTAGGACTTCCACAATCTGATGCTAACAAACCGCCACCAGACACTCCCAAACCCATGATTCCACCGAGCACTCGGTCCCAAATGTCTAAGCCAACCAAGGTTACTTCATCTTCTGAAAATTCCAAGACCCATTCACTCAATTTACCACCAAGCAGTCCAAGAGTGCTTTTTCCACGTCTATCCTCAACTTCATCTGGTCTGTTTTCTGCCAGTAATGACCAACAAATTCGAAAACTCAAAACAAAGAGTGGTCCTATCAAGCCACCATTGCAGCAGGTTCAACAGAATAATGTGCAAATGGAAGCGGAGGAGAAAGGCCAAGTAGGAGCACAACTGCGAGGAGTGTTTGAGCAAGTTCAACTCCTCCAAAATTCCAACAACTATGAGCAGCTGTTGGTATGTATTTCTACATTTTCAAATGTTTCATTAAGAAATTTACATATCTCTATATTTATTTAAAGGAATTCTTCCAGCAAACGGGAAAGAGCCTAGAGGAATTCGGAAAAAATCAGTGCACCCTGATCTCTTTGATTCAGGAATTAAAGCGTATTTCCGACGTGATGCTAGCTGACCATCAGCAAATGATGAAAGAAAAAGGAGCACAGAAGGATGTCTTCGAAGGTCAAGAGGTACAGGTGCTAGCTCATCAACTCAGGAATGTGACAGATGAACGCGATGGCATCCAACACAAACTCTATGGTATGTATAGATTATTATACTTTATAATCTGTTCCAATGTGGTTTCTAAATTATGAGCTTTATTTTACTCAACAGAAACTGCTCAAGAAAGGGATCGAGTCACTCAGGATATCGAGAAAATGGAGAGAATTGTCCTTGAGCAGCGCAATCATGTAATTATCTCCAGGAAGCTTTATTATCATCTTTTATCTTTCAATATAATTTTTCTCTTTTTTTCAGTATGAGAACGAAATGGCAAATGTTAATGAAGCATTCAACAACCTGATGAACGAAAGAGACAAAGTCGTCGAAGAGTTGGCCGAGGAGAAATCACGGGTTCAAGCATTGCTCAATGAGTTGAAAAAGTGGCGTGATAAAGTTCATAATCAGACTTCGTCCTCAAACTTGGGCTCAGGAAAGCAAGAGAAGCGGGTAACAATTTTCTATAACTTTTCTCTTGTTTATTATTATTGCATATCTTTCTTTCCATTTAATAAGCCTCGAGTAGATACACAATTGGGAATTAATAGTGCTCTTCCCCCAACTCCTCGTACTGCCAGCATCGACCTGCAAGAAGTTGCCTCAACGCCAGCGAATCGAGCCGCTTTCAACGGAACCAACTCCCGCAAAATCAAACGTAACATCACTGCTTCTATGTTTAAAAATTCTCACTTGTAATGTTCAACTCTCATTTTATATTTTAGGAGGAGCCTCGAAGGATCGCAAAGCCCTCAACTAGTTAGAAAATGATTATTCATTTTTCTGAATTTTTTTTTTCTTTACTTATATTCCATTTCGTCCTTCTGACTTACATTTAAGAAATGTACCGTACTTCAGTTTCTTATAACCTCCTTACTTCGTGTCAATATTAAGAAGATACATTAATAAATTACGTTTAATTGTAGTTTTGTTTTATTTCACTGAAATTAAAATTGGCAAGAGAGAATACAGCTCTTCTCGTAAACTTTTAAATATATTTCATAGAAAAGCCAAGAAAAGTAATGTGACTTTATTGCTACGACAAATTATTACTCTATGCGGCAAATACACTTTAAACCTGTGCAGTCTGCGTTCTACGAATCCTTATTTAAAAGAAAATTTTCCCTTTTAAATTAAATGTGGGTAATACAAATATAATTGCCGAATATAGTTAAATACAATGGATAAACAAGCATGTATATGATATATGCGATATAATTTATTTATCATTGTCATACTGGACTCTTGAACATGAATAGAAAAAAAAATTATGCAAACAAATATTAAGACCATACTTTGCTGGGTCATCAATATTTCATCATTATTGGACGCAAATCTATCATACTTTTCGTCAACAAAAACGTTTTCGGCGGTTTCATTTGATTGCCCTTGGTTTTACCCGCTTCAACAATAACAAATCATCATATTAGACAACGATGTTTCTGTATTGTTGCGTGTTTTGTTTACTCAATTATAGCCCAATCTTACACTTATCATCATCATTAGAAGGCAGTGACGGTAAACATCAAAAGTAGACTGTACTATGCCGCTGTGAGGAAGAAATTTTAAACCATCTGCATGATGAGTGTAAATATATTTATCAGTTAACTAGGCCAACACAAACTGTAGGATTTTATTTATAAGGTACACGTACTATTTTTGCACAGTAACGATTTCTTGACAACAGTTTGAACGTAAAGGCTAGTGCTGTAAAAGCGTATATAAAAGCCGGTGCATAATGGGTCTATTTCACAGCATAGTTTACCTCTATTTGAAATAAGCCCTCTCTGAAAGCATCATAGCCTTGATCAGTTTTACAAGCTGTTCAGCAACAAGTACAGAAATAAATCTTCCCATCCAGGAAAAAGCATCCAGATAATCATTTGCGGCACAGTAAGTAAATTTTACAGCTTATTTGAGGACGACATTTTCGATTTTAGCTTAAGCGTTAAGCTTTTGAACTTTAAATTTTCTTTGGAGCACGAAGGAAAATATTGATCTTTGTTTCCTCATAATCTAGGAGAAATTTCTTCCCACCGAAACGTTCCATCATGTTTGGTACATATCAGCTTATTATCGCGCTCACCGAATCGAAATACTTGATTGAAGCAGCTTTGCTTGTGACGTTCGTCTTAACTTTAATATTGAAGACGGTATTCTTCAAGATGCCCAAGAGTATTGAAGATTCGATGGACATCTCTGTTAAGAAGCACTACCGTTCAGTTCCTGGTTAGTATTACTCCGTTACCCAGTTACTGTCCATATATCTGTTATGATCTACATTATTAACGATATATTTAATAAAAATAGGTTCGATGGGATGGCCTATTGTGGGGCATTTGCCTTATATGAGCGGAGCAAATCCTTATCCAGTCATGGAATACTACAAGAATAAATACGATCCTATCTTCCACCTGCAGTTGGGATCGTTCAGTACAGTCATCCTCACCGACTACAATGACATTAAAAAGGCTTTTGCTAGTGCCGATTTTACGGATCGGCCGCCCCTCTATTTCCACGAGCAATCCGGATTCGGTTTCAGAGGTGTTGGTAATTCGAGCGGAGCCGTTTGGAAGGAGCAGCGCGCCTTCGCTCTTCGGCATCTCCATGAAATGGGTCTTAGAGGAAAAGGCACTTCCATCGAATTCCACATTGAGAATGAAATCGCAGAGCTGATGAAAGATCTGACTGAGAAAACGGGACAACCCTTAAACTTGGATCTCACTCTTAACCTCGCCGTCACCAACATCGTTTGGACCATCATCGCAAGTTCGTTTTTATCCCTCTAAATAATGGTAATTATCATAACGATAAATGTTGTATTATTATCTGTACGACAGGTCGTAGGATGAGTTTAGACGATTCCAAGTACAAGAACTTTATGAAGAATAACACAAAGAATATTGAGCTTCTGGGCGGTTTTGCACCTCTTGGTTACATTCCATGGCTAGTCAAGTTACTTCCAGATCGTGTTATTGGAATGGATAAGGTCTACGAAGCCGCCGCCCTCTTTTCTGAATATTCCAAGGTTTGAAAATTACTGACTGTTAATATTAGTTATTTTACAACTATATCTAAATCATCAAACAATATAGACGCTGATTGAGGAGCATCGAGCGTCTTTGGATCCTGAAAATCCTCGCGACTACATTGACCGCTTCTTGATTGAACAAATTCAACGTCCAGATTCTTCTTTTACGGAGCTCGAACTCTTGGCTTCTGTGTCAGAGTTTTTTGTAGTCGGTGGAGAAACGATATCTAGTACTCTTCGTTGGGCCATTTTGCTCATCAGCAGTCACTCTGAAGTTCAAGAGAAGATGAGACAGGAAATCCACCAGGTGATTGGAAGCGATGGTCATGCAACCGCTGATGATCAAGTCAGGTACCGCAATATTCAGATTACATAATCAATGAACCTACTCTTATATCCTACTAATAACTAATAAGTAGGCCTATTTTTTAACTAGATTAAAACTGAGGAAGTTATGAATAATATCATGTATATTTATTTCCTAGAATGCCTTACGTCAACGCAGTTATAATGGAAGTTCAACGTTTTGCTGATCTTATTCCTTTAGGTAATTTCCGGTGTAACAACGAAAGGGATGTGGCATTCAAAGGATTTCTTATTCCAAAAGTAAATAAGTCTACACGCATAATAACAAAAATCATTATATTTGATTTGATGCTAATTATATACCTTATTACATTTAACAGGGCACAATGATTGGTGCCTTCTTAGGAGGTCCCCATCGAAGTCCGAAACACTGGCTAAAACCGGACGAATTTTATCCACAACATTTTTTGAATGAAGAAGGACTCTTGCGCCAAAATGTTGAAGGCTTTCTCCCATTTTCTACAGGTAATATGCGATGCATAACGATAGTAGTAGACTATTATCTCGCGTTTTTCAAGGAACTTAAAAAAAATAACCTTTAATACTGATAATAGGTCGACGCTCCTGCATAGGGGAACGTTTGTCCAAGACGGAAATATTTCTATTTTTGGTCAATTTCTTCCAGAAATTTCTCTTCCGCCTCACTGATGATTCGCCGACTGGACCATCATTTGACGCTGATCCAAATAGTGGACTAGTCCGATGGGCTCCACCCTACAAAGTCATCCTGAAAAAAGTTTCTAAAGAGGACGAATAATATGCTTCTACATCCTTACTCTAATATGATCCTATATTTTTATTATTATTATTTATTGGAGTTATATATTAGTATATGTTTGCAACCCATTGACACTGTGTTGGTTATAATCTATTTAACAAATCTTACTGCACAATCATTGTTATTATTTTCCATCTTCGTATAGACATGGTTTTACAAATACACATTCTAGCTTATGTTACTCGTCATAAATTTTGAGCGTTATTTCTTTAAAAACGACTCTTAAAAAGAATTTGTTAGCTCAAATCCGCCGCGCATCAAACGTTTATACATATTCGTTTATTTTTTTTTATTTTTGGGACCTTGAACATGACTAAGCGTAATGATAATGAAAGATGCTGCAGTGACGACGGGTTGATGAACAGGTGAAAAGATAAGGTTTCCGGGCAAATGTCTATCTAGACACTTGGTTTACTATTTGCTGCACAAGCATGGTGAAACCATTACTTAATAATACTTTGGATTTTTTCACATGATGATATGAACAAGAATGTAGGATATGTTGTGCTGCGTGATCGAACTTGGTATAGACAAGATATTTTTTGGTTTTATTGAACATCACAGCAGACAGTTTGATTTTTTTTTTCTCCAAATTTTCAGCGGTTGAGAGGAAGGCAACTAAATATCTTCCAGGCCGTTTGATCTGTCTTTGAATGTCCAGATCCTACTGTTTAACAAGCAACCGGTAAGAGTGGGAATGACAGTAAGGGTGCCAGCTGACCAGCTGTGGACCTTCTTACCAATATATTGAAGCAATCGGACAACATCGAACACTATTTCAGCCCAAGTGAAGACACCCCCTTTTTTTCTCCTTACAGCCGATTTGAATTACATTTGGTAATGACGATTTGTAGCTTATTAGCTTTTCGGCAAGCCTTGCTGATGGAGGACTAAGATTTTATGGATTGAAACTACAATATTATTCCCGTATTTATTAGTTTATAGAATATTGGTATGTATCATTCGGAAACTGCGCGATGGCGCTGGTTAATTCAAATGTATTAACAATAGACAGATGCATCGATTCCAATTAATGAAAATATTCCAAATAAAGTGAAGTCACGTCAATTTTATTGCGCCATGGAGTGTATTAAAATGTAATAGAATTCCACATAAAACCTAAGAACTTCTTCTGACCAAATAGGAATCAATGTACAATACTATCCGCTGTGTTTGATCGTAGTAGTTTGTTTAACCATGGTAGTTTTAGATTTATTTTAGAGCATGATTTTGGAAATGGCCGTCAGTATTGGATTATGCCCAGACCCACATCTATTCACGAAATCATCTAGAGCGATGTCCCAAACCATTACTCCACCCAATCCCTTTGACAAAGCGTACTTGGACTTAACGACAGCGAAGGCGGGATCATCGTATCCAACCCATTGGATTCTACTAGGAGGTTTGTCAGGAGAAAAAGCATAAGGACCGTTCCGACCTAAGGGATCCCGGACTACCTTCCAGCCAGACCTGAGAACATTAAAGCAAATTTCAATGTAACCTAAAGTTCCCGCTTCGTGCGTGACCGATCCGGGTTGTGCCGGTCCCGATGCCGGTGCTGGTGGATTTGTCAAGCTGGACGAAAGAGTCCAAGCGCTTCCGTAGGCTGGAATACCCAGATTGATTTTGGCAGCGGGGAAACCGTGAGAAATGTAGTACTTAACAATATAGTCAATGACATCGGTGGTAGTTTGCATTTTCACGTCCCAGGGTCGTTGGTAAAGAGGTGCTATATTGTCAGCCATTGGTTCCCATGTTCCGTGCATGTCGTAAGTCATCAAATTGATGAAATCTAAGGTCTTGCTTAGGGCTAGAAGATCGTAGCCTATATTGATAAATTCATGTTAATTACAACAATAAATCGCTTTAATTAATTTAATAATGGATCTATACCGCTAGCCACTTGACGTTCAATTGCTGGAACAGCGGCGCTCAACAAGTAGCCTTTTGGATTGAATGCTTTTCGGAGAGCTTCCGTCAATCTAACATACCCAGCTTTGTCTGCTTCTCCGGCTGGATGCTCCCAGTCAAAATCCAGTCCGTCAAACCCATATTTTTGAAGAAATGTCATGACGGAGCTCACGAAAGTTGCAATTTTACTAGTACTAGCCACCAGTTCAGAGTACTTGTTGGTCCCGTCATTGGAATCCCTCCCACCGCCGAGACTGATCATTGTCTTTAAATTGGGATTCTTCTTTTTCAATGCAACAAAATCTCGGTAACCCTGGGGGTCAACGCCGGTGTTTTTCTGGACAATTTGGTAGGAATTTGGATCCATGGAAGCAAATGCGTACATCAAGTGGGTACAAAGCCTGGTGTCAATTCTATTTGGTGGGTAGTTGAAACTTCCTTTAACAAGAAATTTGAAAAATTGAGGAAAAATTTGGATTCAATATATTCTTTTAATGTTAGGATGAAAGCGTTGCTGAAAAAAGGATTTTTTATTCTTAAAAAACAATTTAATTACCTGGTAATGTTATTGCCCCATTAGGATAATAACATACAACTCGTGCCGCAGAAATAGACGGTGCCAGTTGTATCACGCACAACAAGCATATTGTCCCAAGTAAAACCTGCATTCTAATTAAATGTAAGAGCCAGGTTACTGTACGAAGTATCATGTAGTTTTTGTTTCTCACTTTTGGAAGCTTAAAATGATGCGGAAGCTGTTGCGGCAATCGCAAAGATATTTCCCACTTTTTTTTTTGTCAAATATATGAGTGGCTAGTTCTAATAGAATGAATTTGCATATCTTAAAACTCATGTTGCTTTTTAAAATCTAATTATTAAACCGTATGGTTTTTTTTGTTGGATCCGCATTTTACAATACAGGAATGTTGAGAAAGAGACATAACTCGCATAGAATTTCTTTGCCCCAGAAGTGAAAAGTTCTGCTATGTATTAATAAATTCATGATAACGCAATCTATCTAATGGTAGAACTGATTTGTTGATTGAGATACATTGATGTTGCATTTTACCTTGATTAAGATATTGTTCTTTGTGTAAGTTGAGTCACTTCTAGATTGAACGTTCTATTTTTCGTTGAGGGAGACGTAGTTACCTTGCTTCCTGTTTGTTCCACTTGTTTCTACAGAACTGTTGATGGGAAAGAGAGTGAAAAGAGATTATATACCTTGATCGAGGGAATCACTGATATGATCTTCTAGGAACGATTTAGTATACCATCATAACAGTTTCAGGAATACTCAATCAGACCAGGGTCTCTTGCAATTATCAAGTGTTTACCATAGATTATCATCACACCCATTCAGAAGGAAGCATCTCCGAATCATTGGTCCTCAAATTCATATGGAAATAGAAAAGATGGGCAAGAAACATTCCGATCACATTTGCAATGTTACGGTGTCCGTGATTTAGAAGCCCGACTAAGGTAAATCCTGTATAATTTAATTGATAATATAGGTAACAAAAAAAAAATAGAAAGTGGATATGTAAACATAAGTTTAACTCATCTATTATTGATATATGTGCCGCACTGCCATAGTATACCAAGACGACCAACGTAGGGCAGTTTTGTACCTGTTGTGAACTCTTTATCAAAGTCGTCCTCTGCGTTTCATTTGAATTCTTACGGTATCATTTGTGTTACTTGGAAACGTTTTTTTAAAGAACTCCCGGGTGGTCATAAAGCCTTGAGTTCGTTCTCTTTTTTTCACAAGAAATAATTTTAATATTGGACTCTTGAGGTTTCAGATTCGCTTCTCAAACATCTTTCCTTTCCGTTACTTTTTAGTTTCGTCTGGGAATCCAAGCTAAAAACAACACCTCTTCGTTCGTCGTTGAATGAATATAATTTTTATTCTTGTCCCGATAGTCAGTTTTCCATTACGTTGCGGTTAAAATCATTCTAATAAGTAGTATTAGGAGTTAATTTCAATAGATTTTTTGTCAGTGATCTAATATTCTTTAATTTTAATTCAGATGGACGAGCATCAAGAAGAAAAGTTACCTTTTACTATTTTCACGTACAAGTGGGAGCTGACTGCCGTTTCGAAAACTAGAAAAACAATCTTATCACGTATGATACAATTTCGCGGAGAGAACGTCTTCCGAGCCGGACTCCAAAATCACGAGTACTCGGACCGCGGCCGATTCCCATCTCTGCTATTTTTGACTTCAGATTTAGCCAAATTTGGGCTGAAAGTAGACACTGTGTTATACAGTGTTTCTAGACCCAGAGATTATAGCGCAGATTCAAAAATTGAGAAAATGAACGTGAGAATCGGCCAATCTGGTGATAAATCTGGAAAAGTTCAGCTATTTACAGCATCACCAAGCTGCGGAGATAGTATTGTATCTGGAGACATAACTTACAATTTCCAAGTGTACATCATTGGTGTTGTCGAGGACTATCAAGTCTATCAAAAGGACTCTCTCTTGAACGAACAGTTGTGGTTGCCGACAGGTAGATATCAAAACGGAGCGGATTTCGAAATAATTGTCGCCAGAAATAAGACCTTTCTGTCCATAAATTTATTTTGGCCGCTCGCAGTCCTGTTTTTGAGGCAGATATCAAAACGGAGCGGATTTCGAAATAATTGTCGCCAGAAATAAGACCTTTTCTGTCCATAAATTTATTTTGGCCGCTCGCAGTCCTGTTTTTGAGGCACAGTTCAACAATAATATAACCAAATTAAACCAACAAATATTTGATGATGTTGATGCCGCCACCATGGAGCAATTCCTCAAGTTCATCTACACCGGAAGCTAGAAGGATCCATCAATAGCCCCAAACTAAAAGAGTTGGCTAAAACTTATCAAATCAAGACGTTAGAAAACATTTCAGAAGCTGCATCAGAAGGAATGGACGGAGATGAAATAGATCAATGGGTACTGCAGCTCAAACCGGAAGACGGGAAAACCACAATTGAAATTAGGTAAACATGCAGCATTAAACTAAATTAACCTTTTATAATATCATTATACTTTTTAAGGTCGGGCGCGAATTTAAAAGGAGATTACTCTTTGAATTAAGTAGTTCTCAATTACATGTGGAACTGGAACCAATGGAAGGAACTTGATCTTTCGACGACGTCTGCAGAAGCGTTTCATTACAAGAAGGAAAAACTGTTTCGAGCTCAAGTTAAGACTTGCACACGCAGTATTTCACGTGAAATTTGTCACGAACTCGTTGCAACCTTGCTAAGCTACCGCCGCCAAAGGAGCGGCTGCAAAATACAGAAAGTTGATTGTTCTTTGCTGATGAATAATAAAGATCGAAATTGGATTTGGGAGGAAATGAACGAAAAAGTAGATGCGAGTGACGAGGGAATGCTTCAGATGTTTACTAAGAATGCTACTAAGGCAAAATCCTGGCAAATTAGCAACGACTATTCTCCTCCATTTGCCATTACTTTTCACGTCAAAGTTGTAAACACGATCGCAAATTACGATTTCAAATTTATTGACATGACCTGGGAAAACCAAATTTGGGATGCAGTCGTCAACCGAAAATTCACCGACGTTGAGTTACTAGTTGGGGATCAGTCTTTTGCTGCTCACCGTTTCATTCTATCGGCTCGGAGTCCGGTGTTTGCCGCTATGTTCAACAGTGGAATGGCGGAGGCCCAAACCGGACAAGTGCGCATCAATGACGTCGACCCCAACATCTTCCGCATCTTTCTCGAGTTTCTCTACGTCGGATCGTTGAAGTCCTTTGAAGAAACGGAACAACTTTTCACCCTTGCAGATAAATACCAAGTTGAGACATTGATGACTTTGTGTCAACCGACTGATGAATCTTTTGACGTCGAGGATTTCACTAAGGCTCTTCTTGCATACGCTTATTGAAATGTGGAAATGATATTAGTTTTTTAGTAGTATTGTTCTTTATCTTTAAAAATAAATTTCTCTTTGTGGAATTAAAAAAGCGATTCTTTTTCTTTTTCTATTATATCAAGAAATACTAAAACGAAAGAGGTTTGTGCAGTATGCACTATGTAGACAAAATACACATTTCGATATCGTACCTTCTTCAAGTCACTACCAAATCTGTTGACATTGATGAGGTCAGCATGGAATTTTAATTGCGCGGAGAAATATTTCACAATGGTTATTTTTTTCTATTCATTTCGTACAAGCGTGGTACAAGTTTCAAAATATGCTGGAATTTAAAATTCTTTGTTGAATAATGCTGTGCACAATCATACTAATATGGAGTGATAGTTCTTCGGGTTCTCCCAGTTAAATAGGTTCATACTGTGAGGGCTGGTAGGCCTGCTACTCTGCGCGTGCGGCAAACATGCTCCATATTCATATCTATGACCCCAAAACACAAAATTTAGAGGTATCTTCGATGAATCAATTCCGCTTTATAATAATGATACATCGGAATAATAGAACTTCTCAAGTATTTGGAAAAATAAAGTGATTTTTTAAGAGTATAGTTTAAAAACTACTTGCTGCTTCAAAACATTCTTTCTTTCACTTTTCATAATAACAAGAGCAAAATATATTACGGAGTGGACAATAAAATGGGTTTTTTCACATTGGATACACGGAAAATCGTTTATCAAATTTAAATCGTTCAAAGAGACCACGTTTAATCAGATCAAGATTAAATCCAGATAAATTAAATATGGATTTGGTGAAAAATTCGGACAGCTATCCGAACATAACCTACCCGACATTCCACCCGGGCTTAATCTTGTTATCTTTGCCGTACGAAGTCACTAAGCCAGAACTTTGCCAGCCAAACCTTTGACGCCATTAGATGTCTAGGATCGGTTTTCGGATTAACACATCATTAGTGAATTTAAGGAACGTTGAATTCGTGAATTTGAGAGTTCACGTGGTTGAGAATTCAAGAAGCTCCTTACGATCATTTCATCGAATTTAAGGGTCTATGCCCGCGATGATTACATCGTTGGCGTTTCCACCAAATCTATTCACTTCGGTATTTACATCGAATCGGACACATCTAGTTCTACTGTCTATCAATGATCAGTTTTCGGATTAACACGTCATTAGTGAATTTAAGGAACGTTGAATTCGTGAAGTTGAAAGTTCACGTGGTTGAGAATTCAAGAAGTTCCTTACGATCAATTTTTCATCGAATTTAAGGGGTTATGCCCGCGATGATTACATCGTTGGTGTTTCCACCAAATCTATTCACTTCGGTATTTACATCGAATATGGCACATATCTAGTTCTACTGGCTATCTAGGATCGGTTTTCGGACTAACACGTCATTAGTGAATTTAAGGAACGTTGAATTCGTGAATTTGAGAGTTCACGTGGTTGAGAATTCAAGAAGCTCCTTACGATCATTTCATCGAATTGAAGGGTCTATGCCCGCGATGATTACATCGTTGGCGTTTCCACCAAATCTATTCACTTCCACGTTTACATCGATAACGTAAATCTAGATCTATTACTTAAGTAACGAGGTAGCATCCTTATATACACTCGGTTGAATGTTAAGTCAAACTACAATTCTGAATTATCCATTTTACTTTTTATGAAGTATGTCGTATTCACTTCACTAATTTATCGATCTACTTTAAAAATGGAGGCCTTACTTATATATATATCCTTGCTGAAAACAACTTTTTATTAGGCGTGGATGGATATTCCCCATTTATATATTTTCACCTGACAAATGTATCGTATCTCATAATATCTATCCCATATCATATTGGATTTCTTTTTTATACAGCAATATGTGTGAATAATTTAAGTACAAATACTTCGTCGGTACCTAAGGAAGTTGACTTTGCACGAGTTGAAATATCTTTCGTCACTAATATGCCCATAAACAAAATCTAAACTTAGTATAATATCATTCTTGTATCATACTTGGCGGATGTAATGAGTACTATCAGATTAAGCGAGGAACGACCAGCAAGTCGATCTATAAATTAGGCTGCTACCACCTACCAGCTCCGTTATATATCAAAGTCATCGAATCCTTGCTGGTTTCATATCCATCGTAGAGTAGGATGAGTCGTGGGTGATGGCCGTGATGAAGCTGATTCATAACATCCACCTAATTCGAGACTTGAGTTATGATGAATTTCCAGAAAAAATATTGTTAGCGTAGCTTTACCAACAAAGCGCTCCACAGCATGGCAAACCACTCCTTGTGTGCCTCTGCCAAGTTCGTCGCCCAATAATCCCAAAATATCGGACTATTTTGGTGGTTATCTTTCGGGAAACAGTGAAAATTGTTTGAATTTCAAGGGGTTTCCCGGCTCCAGGAACCTAGGAAGTCGGATAGATTCCGACTTGAGCCGAAACCTGTTAGTTGAATTTTTGATCGGTGATGGATCCAACACGCCTTTTTGATTCTCAACAGTTCATCACGAAATATATTTCGGGAGCGATAGTCACGGTAGGGTTCCAAGTAGCGAATATCACAAAAACATATAACTCTCCTTAATTTTGACCATCTTGAGAACCACTATGTCTCAAGCTCAAACCGGACAAGTGGGCATCGATGACGTCGACCCCAACATCTTCCGCACCTTCATCGAGTTTCTTCGATCGTTCTTCGTCCTTTGAAGAAAACTGAACATAACTTGGAAGCTACTTTCACCGTCATTAATTCATTTTGCATTTGCAAACGTCGTTGACCGCATCTTATTTCTGCGAATATTCCAATCACGGAATATGTACGTAAGTGGAGTTAATTGATCAGGGAATGATAAGATATAGGGTTCATTTAACAAAGAGGGTCAATGACCTCAAGCTTAATTAGCCTGTTGTCATGGAGCAATTTATATCGATACTCATATTCTTAATAAGAAGCATGCATAATTAGACTATTTGTCTATAAAATGTGCTTATCCTTTGTCAACGTACAGTATAGCAAGCCGCCAACTATAAATAGCAAGTTTATTTTCACGTTTAATCATACTACGATTTCTTCTCTCAACGACTACATATCAGCTATCAGCAGTCAATCCCTCAATCATTCTTTATTTACCCTCAAGTAAGTTACATGTTATCTTTATACTTCCATAATGGGAACGTTAACTGTAACAATACAACTTTTAGGAATGCTGATTATCACTGTCGCTTCCATCTTCTGCTCCATCTTTGCCGCTATCGATGCCGCTCCTGGTGGGAGGTATCAACAGCAGCAGTACGCTCCTTCATACGCGGCCCCTGCTTCTAACCAACCGATAAGCTATCATCAGATCGCTTCTTACCAAGCGCCAGTTGCTTACAAGCAGCCCATGAGCCATTACCAGGCACCTGTTTACCAACAGCTCAAATACAAGCGCTCTGCCACCTATTACGCTGCTCCCGCTCAACAGGTGTACCAAGCTCCAAGCTACTCTGCTCCTGCTAGTTACCAGCAAAAATCAGTTTCTCCTTACGCTGCTCCCGCTCAACAGACGAACCAAGCTCCTAGCTACTCTGCTCCTGCTAGTTACCAGCAGAAATCTACTTATCAAGCTCCCTCTTACGCTGCTCCCGCTCAACAGGCCTATAAAGCTCCCACCTATACTCCGATGGCTTCACCTGTCTATCAGCAGCCCATGAGAAAGTACCAGGCTCCATCAGCTTACCAGCAGCCAAAATACAAGCGTTCCGCTTCCTATTACGCCGCTCCTGCTCAACCAACTTACAAAGCTCCTAGCTACACTCCGAAGAGCTACTCTGCTCCTGCTAGTTTATACAAGCAGAAATCCACCTATCAAGCTCCTACTTACGCTGCCCCAGCTAAACAATACGGCGCTCCTACTTATCAACAAGCTGCGAAATACTAAAACTTCTAACTTGTTCATAATTTATTATTGATGCTACACCTTTTGACTGATATCGATTTGGATTACGGTACTGAATTTATTACAATAAATGTAGATGATGAATTATGTTGTGAATTACTCCATATTCATATCTATAACTCTAGAAAACCAAATTTAGAGGTACCTTCGATGAATCAATTCCGCTATATAATAATAATGATTCATCGGAATATTAAGGTTTTCCACTATTTGGAAATGTAAAGTGATTTTTTAAAAGGTTTATTTTAAAAACTACTTGCTAGGCCTACTCCAAAACGTCGAGTTTCTCGTCGGGGGAAATCCTTGGCTGCTCATCGTGTTATCCTTTCCACCTGGAGTCCTCGTTGGCCGCTATGTACAACAGTGGGATGGCAGAGACTCAAACCGAACAAGTGCGCATCGCGAGGACGTCAACCGAAACATCTTCCGTACTTTCCTCTCTTTTTCTCTACTTTCTTTTCTATGACTCTTGAATCACTAAATTAAACGGCCTCTTAAGAAAAAAGTAATGTATCTATCAATGAAGCATTTTTACGCTATAGAAATGTTAAATTTAACGCTGTATAGGTGATAAGGCGTTATTAAAATATAAGTCGACTTCAATGGGAATTATCTTCTTACTTACAATAGAAGGAAAATCGAAAGCCGTAAAAAATATGAATCAGCATGTCGAAATAAGTTTTTTAATATTTACTACTGTAATTCACTATCTAGATTAGTTTAATCAAATAAAAACTTGCCATCGGGGAAATTCGTTCCACCTATAGTATCATCACCATCCGTCACCACCTGTCGCCATCAGATCTAATGGGAAATTTTAATATCGATAACCATTAACGATAATGATTGATGTTCCCATGTTTGTGACATGATAAACTAGCCATCATTCCGAACCCATAAATCAACCATAAAATTTGACTCGCACTTCAGGTGATTTAATACGTAAACATACGTCATTTATTAAGCGCCAGAAAACGAAAAGTTATTTGTGAACATCTCTCACTTTTACTAGCTAGGGCTTCTCACTTTCTATTCATTTATTTATTCTCCTCCATATACAATGACGTTATAGATTATAGTCCATCTTATCTCGTTTTAGATCCGTGTTTGTCAAAAGCTAAAACTATGGTCCCGGATGTGTACTAGTATTAAAACAACAGTGACCGTCTATACTCGTGTAGTGTACATTCTTATTTTGTTCACATTTTTTACTAAAATATCCTCCTCATTAAAAGTGTGAGTATTTTTATTATTATTATACTCTAGATAGGACTACCTTTGCGTGGAACCTTTATAGAAATGCCGCATATACAAGTAACTAACTAACTATATAATTTTTTTTCAGATGACCCACTTAGAGAATTCGCCTTTTCAGGCGTTACATTATCAATGGGAGCTCATAGGGACAGAGAATCGAACGATGACTGTTCTCTCAAAAATGATAAAATTCCGTGGAGAAAAATCATTCCGTATAGGACTTAAGAATCAAGCCCCAGTCCCTACTCTTCTATTCTTAACAACTAATTTAAACAAAATGGGAATCAGAGTAGTTTCGGTTTTGTTCAGATCTCAAACTGTTGAATACGAAACAATGACTCTTAAAACGAGTAATGAAGACGAAACTGGAACCATCCAATTATTTACTGCACCACTGGCCGGGATCGTGACCGGTAACCGAAACTTCATCTTCCAGATCTTCATCACTGGCATCATTCATGATTATCGAGTCGAACTAATAGATCGCCTCTTATGTCATCAACTATGGTCATCAGTTAAAAGCCGAATCGGAACTGATTTCGAACTAATCGCTGGGAGGACAAGATTTCCAGTCCACAAATTTATTTTAGCTGCCCGGAGCCCGATGTTTGCGAGTCTATTCGCAAATAGCAAATCAGTTGAACTACAGCAAAAAGTTGAATCGGTAGATGCTTCAACCATGGCTCAATTTCTAAAATTCGTGTATACCGGAGAGTTGGAAGGGCCCATCAAAGGATCTCAGCTGATGTACTTGGCTACAACTTATAAAATCAAGAGCCTAGAGAAACTTTGCCAAGCTGCTTCTCATGACATTGATGGGGATCAGTTAGCTATTTTAGCACTGCAATTAAAACCAGAAGTCGACCAATATTCAACCGACATAAAGTATGATTTTATTATAAAACTTTCTTCATTGCTCTTTTAAATTTTATTTATTAATTAATACTAACAGGTCGAGTAAGGATACGGAAATCAATATAATATCAAATAGCGGTGTATTAAAATTCGTTTGGAACACGATCGAACCATCGGAAGAAAGCGTTTTCGATAAATCTGAAACTTCTGGAGCATTTGAGTATCAAAATGAAAAGCTATTCAGAGCCCAGACGAAAACATGGAAGAGAATGATCCCGAATCCAAGTTATTACGCTAATCGGGGTTCGATAACCAACCGGGAGCCTGCAACCGTCTCTCGTCACGAATTCACGCTCATCTTTCTGGGCTATAATCATTCAAAAATCAACTGCAAGATAGAAGAAGTGACCTATTCCATCGAGAAGGATGATCGACAGTGGAGTCAGAATGTGAAAATGAAAGAGAAACAGATGATGAACGACGAGAAAGTGCTTCAAGTGTTCACCAGTATGGACCGATTTAGCATTCCCGTCTCTCCTCCGTTCACCATCACTTTTCACGTGAAACTGCACAGCGCTGCCGCTAATTTTGGTCACAAACTTTTAGACTCGACTTTCAAAGAGCATCTCTGGGCTGCTGCTGTCAATAAACAAATGACGGACGTCGAGATTCTAGTAGGAGAAGAGTCTTTTGCTGCTCACCGCTTTCTTCTTTCAGCCCGCAGTCCCATTTTCGCGGCCATGTTTGCTAGTGGGATGAAAGATGTTGCCCAAATTCGAATTGACGATGTCAGTCCGTCTACATTCCTTCTCTTCCTGCAGTTCCTCTACACTGGAACCTTGCCTTCTTCCGCTAAAAAGGAGAAGCTCTACCAAATGGCGGATAAATATCAAATAGACACACTGGTCAATATATGCCGACCCGCAACGCATCCAGTGGACCTAGAAGAACTAACGAGTATCTTTCTTTCTTGTTAAAACGAGATCATTTAACACATTAGACATTTTTTGTTTGAGCTAATTGTTTCTCCATTTCTATTTTCCCTTCAGAAGAATCACGATTTATCACTTGAAGTAGACGTGAAATATTCATTACAAAGTCGATGAATCATTAATAAAAAAATGTTATCTATATTACCCAGGAACTCACCCCAAAAATGTATGCACAGCAATAAACTTGGAAAGCTTACAATTTTTAATGCTATTTTAATAAAAAGGATGTATACAAATTACCAATTTCTTCACAAAAAAAAATCATTTAAGGCCTACTAATATTATAATGAGAGATTTCTGCAGCGGGGAAGATCATCATCCTTGGAGAAGGTTATTTGGCAGCCGCATATTATTCAACTAGAAGCGGCTATTCTATTTTGATACCCGTATCAAGCTGTAACAGTTGCTTCATTAGCTCGTAGGTTGTAAAAGAGACAGCTACCATGGGTATCGCTCTTAAATAGTTGATAGACATTCCTCGGTATAATCCGCGGACGAGCCCTTCACTTTGGTAAATCCGCTGGAGAGTCCCAATCATTCCCAAAGTCCTAATAATAAAATGCAGCTATCAGGTTGAGTAATAAAAATTTTATTAGATAATCGCGGTACCTCCAATGATGCACGTCGGGCGACATTTGCGCGAGCTGCATTCTTCTTCTAGTTACATCAAATGGATCTAAAATTGGAATGTATAATGTTATGTAATCTGATTGTATATAAAGTATTACAATTTGAGATCATACAGGCAAAGCTTTGAGCAATAGCTCCTGCGAATCCACCGCATAGCAGTTTAGCCCATAAATTAAGCACAAGACCACCTGAAAAAAAGTTCATTTATTACTATTACCACACATTTTTTAAAGCCTTTTTTTAAATACCTGAATTAATTGGGCAAGGTTCACAAGTCCATCTAGATAAATGTTTCATACACACATACTTGAGTCCCTCAAAACAATAAAATGAAAGGCCAGCGTAGGGTATCATGCCAATAACAGTAGGCGTGAAGCCGCGATAAAGCGCTTTAATCCCACCTTCCTAAACATAATCCCAACAAACATTGTTAGTGATAACATACCTCTACTAGATTACAGCAAACAAACCTCTTTGAACATAGTGACAGCAGCATGAGTTATGCCAGAATAAACATGTTCTCCAGTAATTTGGAAAGCAAGTCTGGCTCTGATTGTGTCCAGAGGGTAAGTAAGGAGAACAGCTGTAATGCCAGCAGCAGAGCCAGCAAAGAACTTGGACAGGTGGTGCTGTCCCATCATGTTACCGATCACTGTCTTGTACATTTCATATGAGGTGAATTGGGTTGCAGCATATGGAAAAATCCTGACCATTTGAGCTCCATTTCCTTTATAGAGGGCCCATAAATTTTCAAATTTGACTATTTTGAGGAGACCAGAGAAAACACCTGTTGAAAAATATGATAAATGTGATGAAATACTACAAGTCTATTGAAGAGTTTGATTTACCATGAGAACTGTAGTGACGATTGTGTGCCTGGAGGAGAATCTTGACTCTATCTAAAGGGGCAACTGTTGTCTTTGAGAGCATTCCTGCTACTCCTAATGTTTAAAAAAGTAGAGGACTACTGAGATAAATGATAAATTATCTAAATAAGTGGAATAATACCTCCGGCCAGCAGGGATTTGGCGATAAACTCCGAGTTATGATTTACGTTACTTCCATTGCTGCTACTGCTCTTCCTAGCAGAAGCATCAACCATTTTGCTTTTCGATGCGGAGTCGAGCTCCCAATTTAGTTTTTAAAAAAGTTTTCTAGTTTTAAATTACACTTGCTCACTTCATTTTTTTGTATGTGCAGCAGAAGGCAACGCAACAGTCAAAAGGGGAATGAAAGTAGAATGTTTTGTAAACAAACAGTGTTGTCATTTTCTCAATTATTATTATTTTTTTTTTTTTGCTTAGAGTTGTCAGTTGTAACGGTTTCATTTTATTTAGCAAATGCAGGCTTTTAAAAAATAGTGTTCTACTATCAGAATTGTTAAAAAAAATTATTATAGATGTGTGGGAGAAGTTTTGTTAAATTTAAAACGTCGAACATAAAATCGAGAGAAGACTTCGTAAGCCCTACCAATGGCTTTCATTAATGACCGCTAGATGCCAGTGGACTACAAAACAAATACGTAAATCAAATTGCTGTGGGCTTGGCTCTCCACTCTCTCCATATGTTTTTGCCCTTGAACTAGATCCAACAAAAGTTTTTAAAAATAATTCTCCAACGAAAATTAGATTACGTCGCCACGTCGCCTTGATGCTTTACATCTTGCCTGATCACTAGTTCTCGCTTTAAATTTTCTTGCTTCAATTATATATACAAAAGAACTTTAACCATCTTAAAAGTAAACATGGCAAAATCATCAGGTGAGGAAAATACTTGTTAAATTGGATTTTTTTTGGTATTGAATACCTACCTATTTTCCTAATAACTGGTTTCTCTTCTGTCAAGATGTCAACAAAATTATCCAGTGTGAAGTACAATATGATCCCAACATTCCAGAGCTTCCAGTCCATCAATATTTTATTGAAAAGATGATTGAGTTTTCCAGTTCAACTGCTATGGTGAGGTTATGACCATATCTTCTTATATATCTACTTATAACTATATCTTACTGCTATGATCATATCTAGATTGATGTTGTCACCAAAAAGGAATGGAAATACTCTGAACTGTTGAACTACATCCTCCGTTTTTCAGCCAGCCTGCAAGTTAATGAAGGCCTTGCCAAAGGACAATTTGTAGCCATAGCCTTACCAAATTGTCCTGAATTTTTTATAAGCCTGCTCTCAGTGACTCGCTGTGGTGGTGTGGCATCCATGGTCAATCCAGCCTGCACTCCCAGTACACTCATTTTTATCAATAAATAATTATATAGCCTATTTTTAATAACACATTTTTTTCATTTCTATAGGAGAGTTGGAACATGTAACAAGCATTATCAAACCCACCTTATGGATCTGTATGAAAGAATTCCTTCCTATGGTTGCTCAAATGGGGAAATCTGGTTATAGTACTAGGGCCATTGTGCTTGATTTGACTGGTGATAGATATTCATCTCAGTGGTACACTCTTTTAAACTCGGGTCGTCCTGGAGACTTTGTCCCGCCTCTATTGGATGTCTTTCGAGATCTAGCCACTATGCCGTTCTCCAGCGGTACTACAGGCTTGCAAAAAGGCGTGATGCTCAGTCACCACAACCTTGTAACAGCTCTCTGCCAGTTCAAGTAATGTTACATATAATATTCACTTTTTGAAAGTATTTATTTAAATAAAGTTTTAAAATTACAGGGTATGGTCTCCGTATGACAAGAGCGATATCAATCTGGGTCTTCTACCCGGTTTTCATCAATATGGGTGCCTTATTGGACTTACAACTTTATCCGCGGGTGCTCGTCTTGTTGTCGTGCCTAAATTTAGCTTACCAGACTTGCTTCAAGCTGTTCAAGATTACAAGGTGAGCATAACTTTTGAGAAGTAAAGAGGGAAAAAAAAGTATTATTTTCTGTGTTTCAGATTTCCATGATCCCTTTGGTTCCGCCTATCGCCTTGTTGCTTTCTAAACATCCCATCGTAGACAAATACGATTTGAGCTCCGTCAAGTGCCTTATTTCTTCCGCAGCACCACTCAGTTTGGATATAATGGAAAACTTGAGACGCAAATTTGGTTGGGACATTGTTATTGGCTATGGTCTAACGGAGTGCACCTTAGCGACCCACTTTACACCGAAAGGAAAGCGTCGTTATCCGAGTGTCGGGGTCATAATGCCCTATTACGAAGGAAAGGTAGAGCCTCATTCATCGTGAGTTTTTAAAAATATAGTCTTAAATAATTTATTCCCTATTAGATTGTTGATCCTGAAACGGGAACTACGCTGGAGTTAACCCAAGTGGGAGAGATTTGCGTTCGTGGGCATATGGTCATGAAGGGTTATCGGGATAACCTAGCGGCAACAGCCGAAATGATTGACGAAGACGGCTGGCTCCATACAGGCGATATAGGATATTACGATCAAGACGGTTGGCTCTATGTTGTCGACAGAAAGAAGGAGCTCATCAAAGTAAAAGGATTCCAAGTGGCTCCTTCGGAGTTGGAAGGCTTACTACTCACTCACCCGGACCTTACCGATGCTGGAGTAGTTGGAGTTAAAGATGCAGATGCCGGAGAGCTTCCTAAAGCTTTTGTTGTTAAAAAAGCGGGATCATCCGTGACTGAAGTTGACGTTATGAATTTTGTGAAAGGTAACAAACTTTTTTTCTTTTTTAAATAATAGAAACTTATTTTAATTTTGTTCCTATTATTTTTTATTTCCTAGGCCAAGTTTCGGCGTACAAGCAACTGAGAGGAGGCGTCGTTTTTGTGGACGCAATTCCTAAATTGCTGAGCGGAAAAATCCTTCGCCGGATCCTGCGAGAACAGGCCCAGCAGCCCACTTCCAAACTCTAATAATAGAGCGTTTTACGATTATTCTTCAGTGTGCCTTCTTGAGCTTTCTTTTCTAAATTTTGCCTAAACTCCTACACTTAATCTTCACGGTCACATAGGTACTATATTCTTCTACAGTTTAATAGGCTGCTTGTGCATCACGGGTTCTTTATCTTCGTTTTTATGGATAAAAAATATAATAAGAGAGTCTACTAGAAATTGTAAAACGTAAAATTTATAATAAAAATAGATGAAAATTTGTGGAAACTTTTTGTATTTGCGTCACTTTATCTAACCTTAACTACATAATGTCAACGTTAACAAAACGTGAAATTTCCCCCTTTTATCACGCGTTCCGACTCAACAGCAACCTTGGCAATCAAGTCTAGTCCAGGGATTGCCCTTCTATATTATTTCCGAGTCTACTACGAATAGTAAAAACAAATCAGATAAAAATTTGCAAAAAAGTATCTACATCCATGACAAGAAAATGTAAGTAGACGTCATGCAAAATATTATACACCCTTTTATTTAGATAGAAGTAAAGAAATCCCGAAGAATGATACGGTACCCCATTTTCATAGTTTGCTTTTCAAGGTTTTCAAATCGCGGCGGATAATTTTGCCAGTAGCTGTCTTCGGGATGGATTTCACGAAAACTACTCCACCCCGCAACTGCTTGTGCGAACTTACTTTCCCTGGAATGAAAAAAAATATCCATTTTAAAAACTATTTCTTAAGATTGAGTTGGGAGTAATAATACCCGCTATGAATTTGATTAGCTCATCCTCGGTGATTTTTGATCCTGGTTTGCGAACGACATAACCTCTAGGAAGCTCTCCAGCCATCTCATCCGGAATTGAGGTGACGGCTGCGTCCATCACGTCTGGATGGGTGAGGAGAAGGAGTTCCAGCTCGGAGGGAGATACTTGGAGACCTTTATACTTGATGAGCTCTTTTACACGGTCCGTGATGAAGAAGAAGCCTTCTTCGTCGAAGTAGCCAATGTCACCCGTTCGGAGCCATCCGTCCGCATCCAACATATTTTTTGTCGCTTCCTCATTCCCGATATAACCCTTCATGATAAGTGGACCACGGACGCAGATCTCTCCTTCTTGATTAGGGCCCAGAGCTTCGTTTGTCGTTGGATTTACAATCTGTTAAATAGAGAAATGGTACTAAAATATAGAATAAGTTACTACGAATGGATTAACCTTTGATTCACAGAAAGGCATGGTCACGCCAATGCTTCCCTCTTTAGACAATCCGATAAAATTGCAATGCGTTCTCATTGTAGATTCAGTCATGCCGTATCCTAATTTGAATAAGAACTTATCTTTAAAAAAGTTATCATAAAATTAAGAAGTAGTTTCCACCTTGAAGGACCATGCAATCAAATTTTTCAATTAGTCGCTCCTGCAAATCTTTGCCCAAAGCAGCTGCTCCGGAGAAGAGTACTCGCATAGAGGAAAGGTCGTATTGCTTTTCAACAGGATGCTTCACCATCTGAGCGGCAATAGCCGGCACTACCGACATGATGGTGATCTTGTGCTCCTGAATGGCTTCCAACATCTTGCGGAAGGTAAAGCGAGGGATCACCACATAGCGCAATCCACGGACTAGACAATCAAGCATACCACTGATTCCCAGAGTATGGTAGAGCGGAAGCATAACAACCATCACATCATCTGGACTTGGCGGAACGTTTTTAGTCAGCTCTCTGAAATTTGAATTGAATTTATGAGGATTAAATTGAAGTGGATAGTTTTAAAAATCAGAATTTTACACGTTTTGACGTCTCGCCGTCGTGTAGTTAAAATTGGTTAACGTGACGCCTTTTGGAACACCGGTCGTTCCGCTGGAGAAGAGGATGAGCGCTGGATCTTCTTTGCAGTTGATGACTGGAATTTTCACAGGTTTTCCACTGCCTACCTTGAGCATATCAACCAAATTAACTCCTGCAGTTGAAGATTTATCGTTCAAAATAATCATTGGTGGACGATTGGATGCGTTAGGGTAAAGCTCTTTAAATTTTCCAGTTGCGAAGGATTCCGTGCCGATCCAAATACGGGGCTTAGATAAATCAACCGAGTGTTTCAGTTCAGCTGTAATATTATAACGTGATATTAAATAATCTTATAACTTAAAGGATGATGGTAACTTACAAGTTGTTTGGGAAGGGTTTATTAAAACTGCCGCAGAGCCACACAAATTAATACCCATGACCGCTATAGGGTACTCGATGCAAGTTGGCAGAGCGATGGCCACCGCTTCCCTCGCTTTAAGGTCGTATTTGATCTGAAATCCAGCAGCAAGAGATCTCGTCATACCACATATTTGTGTGAATGTTAATGTTTTCTTTGTTTCCGAATCAACCTGTTATTCAAAATGTAAGTTTATAGAAGATATGACACAGCATATTTCTTTTGATATTTACACAAGCTTCCTGGTCGCCAAATTTCTCTATCTCTCCCAGCATATACTCTGCAAGTGTGATGTTGGGTATGGAGTTGTCATACTCCTCAGGAAAAGTCAATATTTTTGTAACTGGAAGGCATAAAAATAATAAATTTAAATAAAAATTGAGACAAGAATAAATTTGTTAGCATACCCGGGTCCATGTTGACTAGAAGATAGCTGGCAAGGAACTGTAGAATTCTCAAGGATGTTGTTTATAATCATGCAGTATCCCAGCAACATATGTATACCAAAGGGAATACTGATACAAACTTGAATTTGATATAAGATAATAACCGATAGTCAATTGTTGACAACTGCGCTAGCAGCGGACGGCGCTTATCCAGTCGAATTTATCAGTCATCCCTCTCTTAATTCCCTTTGATTATTGAAAGTAATAAAGTATTATTTTTGTAAGATTGACCTAGCGCTGGTATCCCGTATATTTTCTTGAGTGAAACATGAGAAAAATAAAAAGATTCACCAAAATGTTGTCATATTACATATGTGTATTACGACAATAAAATAAAAGTGGCACCATGGTGCAAGAATCCTTTCACCTATTATTGTAAATATATGTATAAACTAAATATATATAACATGCATTATATATATATATTATGCATTAATCTCAATGGAATATTTGAAAATATGTGATGGCGCACTTTTATGTTCGGTTTTTAGATTCAACTTATCTCATTCGAAAGAGTCTACAGTTTACTCTTCAACGTTTTCAATGCACGGCGAATGATTTTGCCAGTTGCCGTCTTAGGGATTGATTCAACAAAGACGACTCCTCCCCGCAATTGCTTATGCGGGCTTACTTGACCTTTAATAAAAAGAAAATAAAAACATTTTTTCAAATGATGTGAGGAAAGAAAAGAAAAAAAAAATTATCGACAAACCCGCAATAAATTTGATTAGCTCATCCTCGGTAATTTTTGATTCTGGTTTGCGGACGACATAGCCCCTAGGAAGCTCTCCAGCCATCTCATCCGGAATTGAGCCGATGGCTGCGTCCAGCACGTCTGGATGAGTGAGAAGAAGGAGCTCCAGCTCGGTGGGAGAAACTTGTAGACCTTTGTACTTGATGAGCTCTTTCACGCGGTCCGTGATGAAGAAGAATCCTTCTTCGTCGTAGTAGCCAACATCACCCGTTCGGAGCCAACCGTCCGAATCTATCATATCTTTTGTTGCTTTCTCGTTCCCGATATAACCCTTCATGATGAGTGGACCACGGACGCAGATCTCACCTTCTTGATTTGGACCGAGGGCTTCGTTTGTCTCTGAATTCACGATCTGAAAATGAAAGAGTGAGAAATTGTTATTAATTTAAAATTGAAAAAAAAGTTATTAGAATTACTTTTGATTCACAAAAGGGCATGGTTACACCGACGCTCCCTTCTTTAGTAAATCCAATAAAGTTTGAATGGGTTCGAAGCGTAGACTCGGTCATTCCATAACCTGCGTGAGCAAAATTTTAAATAAATATAACAAAAAATAAATATAACTAAATGAATTACCTTGGAAGACCATGCATTCAAATTTCTCAGTGAGTCGATCTTGTAAATCTTTCCCAAGAGCTGCAGCTCCACAAAAAAGGATTCGGAGAGAGGAGAGGTCGTATTGCTTTTCGACAGGGTGTTTAACTAATTGGGCAGCGATGGCCGGAACCAGTGGCAAGATTGTAATTCGGTGTCTTTGGATGGCTTCCAACATATTTCGGAAGGTAAAATGAGGTATTAGAACAAAGCGCAATCCACGGACTAGATTGTCAAAGATGCTGCTGAGTCCGAACGCGTGATAGAGAGGTAGCATAACAACATTCATGTCGGTCGGATCCTTT
The DNA here is from genome assembly GCA_030141595.1 of Chydorus sphaericus. Lineage (NCBI taxonomy): Eukaryota > Metazoa > Arthropoda > Branchiopoda > Diplostraca > Chydoridae > Chydorus > Chydorus sphaericus. The sequence continues at coordinate 12,537,906 of CM057932.1, read as the reverse complement.
GGAACATTTTTGGCTAGCTCCCTGAATTACAAAATTTGAATAATTAAAAAAAATTCACAAGTTTTAAATCAATGATTTAAAATCTAACTTACACATTTTGCCGTCGTGATGTTATGTAATTTTGGTTGGTTAGAGTGACGCCTTTTGGGACTCCTGTAGTTCCACTTGAGAAGAGGATGAATGCCGGATCGGCTTTCGAGTTGATGATGGGAATTTTCACCTGCCTCCCTCGACCAAGATTGAGGACGTCGAGCCAATGCACTACACTGCTGCCAATTGAAGATTTATCACTCACAATGACCATTGGTGGACGATCAGATGGTTTAGGGTAAATCTCTTGAAATTTTCCTTTTGAGAAAGATTCCGAACTGATCCAAAGGCGAGGTTTTGATAGCTCAATCGAATGTTTGAGTTCGGCTGTAACAATAAAAAAAAATAATAATTAAAATATTTCAGAAAATAAAAGAAATTTGTTAAATAATTTTACATGTTGTTTGGGAAGGATTGATTAGAATGGCTACAGAGCCACATAAGTTGACACTCAAAACAGCTATAGGGTACTCAAGGCAGGTGGGTAACGCAATAGCAACTGGATCTCCAGCTTTAAGGCTATACTTGAGCTGAAACCCAGCAGCAAGAGCTCTAGTCATTTCACATATCTGATTGAATTTAAGGGTTTTCTTGGTTTCAAAATCAATCTGTGTAGTAAAAAGGTATTATATAAGGGTTGTTTAACAAGTTATAGTAATAGCTAATGAAAGGATTCTTACACAGGCTTCTTCATCTCCAAATTCCTCAATCTTTCCAATAATAAATTCAGCAAGTGTGATGTTGGGTATAGTGTTGTCATATTCACCAGGAAAAGTCAAGATTTTTGTATCTGAAAAATAAGATTAATATTAGTTTCAAAATGTAAGTGTTAAAACCAGAAACAGAGATGATGTACTAGGATTCATGGTGATTGTAGATGAATTTATAGACAAGCGCCAAAATTAAATAATAAAGTTTAGGACATATGTAGTGTCACCAACTGTAGACGATAGCAACTTGTGTATCGTCTAACAAATTTTAGCAGGACGAATGAAGGAACACGAAAAGGCAGCAGCGGTCGAAGCTTCCTGTTGATATCGAAGTAATCCCTATCTAAATTATGTAAAATGAGATATTCGATTAGGGGCACCGACACATTTGCACGATAAGATTCAGCATTTAAATCCCTACTTCGTTATATAAACAAACGCGTAGTTTACATCGTCTGCGAGAGGATGTTGGCTACGGAAATTCCATGAGTTGACAATTTTCAAGGTTGTAACTAAAAACACGAGGAACTCGGAATGTCAGTCTAGAACTCGCGGGCTACCGGTCGCGGAAGATGGTTTTAAATTCGCCGGACTGCTTTATATTACGCTGTGGAAACGAAATTTTTTTGGGTCAGAAAAAATAATCTCGTATTTTATACACGATTTATGTCACTGTTAATTTTTTCTATCAAGTAATTTAGAACGGTCCCACGGCTGAAGTTTTTAGGCCACTTTCCGTGACCAATATCCCGCGTATACTAGACTAGCACCATGGGTCCCGCGGTCCGCGTGTTTCATTTACAAATTACAACCAATATTCAAGGCCGTTCATAAATATCATCCCCTCATGTTTACAACTTTTTTTTTTCTCTATATGATAGTTAGGGCTCTATCCGAGCGCGATTTTCAAATGTTTATCGCACTCACTATTTGTCTAGTAAACTAGCGAGTACGCATTAACGCGCTGAAAGGGATGATGATGTGGAAGAGTAGCGGTATAACTTGTTGAACCTTTTAGCATATATCAGACATGCAGTTCGCAAGTAATAAATTTACTATTATTAAAGAAGTAAAAATATACGGTTAAAAAAACTACTATGCATGAAAGGTGATGGCTATCCTTTTTTATTAATTATTCAGTTCAAATGGCGATTACTATCAAGTTTTTTACGATTATATAAATTGCAAAAGCTCTTATGCATCGATAGGAGAGTTGGCGTTGTTAAGTATTTTGCGCCGTTCTTGCACATGCGTCTTGGGTTTCCGACCCTGTTGTATTATCAAGTATTAAAGCCCCGTAAAACAGAACCTGTTGCTCATATTCTAAACTCAATGTCAGCGCTTCATAATAATGAGTGCCAATAATAACTTAGCTGATTCAACTTAATTAATTAACCATCAGGTATGTGCATTATAATTTTATTTAGACTGCATTTTAAAAAATTTCAAATTCGATCACTTATTCTGACGATTGAAGAAAGCAAGCCGTCCGATTATATAATTGAATATATTACGCTGTTGGTATTCACGCACATTATAAAAATTACTCTATATATACCTTGATGGTTTCAGAGGTAAGTTTCATAACAAAGTAACGTCAATTCTATTTTCTAATGCATACACAATTTTACAGTGTTTATCATGAAAGGGATAGGTGACAACAGCAGCATCACGTTAATGCATCCCGCGTCCTACATGGATAATTATCTTCCCATTTTTACGTCATTTTTGCTGCTTTCGGCATCCCGATCAACCTAACAGTGGCCGGTGTAATCATTTTCTTAAAAAGACTTCATTCCCCAAGAAATATCATTTGGTTGGGCGTCGGTTTTTCAAACATTCTCATCCTGTTGGGCTTCATTTTAGAATTTATTTCTTCTCGAATGGAATCTGCTAGCATATCTACATGGAAACTATATTTTAACCTATCAGCCGGCCTACCAACCGCATCTTTATTCGTAAATTTACATCTTTCCCTACTCAATCGGTACGTGAGTTTCCATTATCCAACCTGGTACAAGAGGAGCATCACCAATTTACGGATCATTATCGGACAGATTATTTCCTTCGGACTCATTTTCTTGATACTAAAAGGCCGCTATCTATTCGATCCGATGTTCCAGCCAGATTTATTTTCTCTCGATAACATCTTACCTCTTATTATAATGAATACTCTTGGAATGCTCATTACCTTTTTGATTTATCGATTTGTATTTGCAAAAGCGAACATGACGGAGCGAGATCATGTTGAGCAGACCCAATTTGCGGTTCGATACCAAAAATCTGCTGAAGATCCTAATGGAAGCAAACATGGTGAAGAAGAGTCTGTTCATTTTATCCGAATTGGTGGTATAAGAATTAGCCGACTGGAAATGGAAGCATCCAGCAGTATGTTCTTCAGTGTCAAGTCCTTCTGTGCGTTTGGGTTTCCGGCTTTGTTTTCGTTCCTAATTTTATTTACTTTCTGTATTCGAGCTCCAGATGGAGAAGCTTCATCATCTACTTTTTGTTCCGTCTTTTCTCGTGTAGCGTTTTATATTCGTGGTATCTTACTTGGATTTTACTCATCATTCTTCAATCCAGTTTCTTTTGTCATTCATAGTTCGGATTTCATTGATGTTTTGAGTCAAAAGGTTTCCAGTCCCTGGAATTTGGCGTATTAGTGCGCCAACATTACTTATTTCTCGTTTCGATGTATAAGTTATACATGTTAACTATTGTGAAAACTGTTTTTTATCGTATGTAATCTTATTATAACACGATCTCAATGTTTAAAAATACATTTTTTTACCGTCTACCACAGCTTTTACACCAGTTGCCATGATGCGGAAAAATGTATATTGCTCATTTCTATTTTCTAAGAGCCCTATGTGAGGTTATTACCGTAGTAATTACAGGCAACAATTGGCAGTAGCACTGCTTTGGCTACTCATTGTTATATTCTCTGCTAGTGCCTCGATAATTAACTCAAGACAGTTAATAACAAAAAAGGCTGTGTATGAACTGTACAACAAGAAGCCAAGCGATATCGTCCCCTATAAGAAAACGCTGTTTCTGATATATAATGGATAAATATACTGTGCGGACCGCAGCGCTGGTTGCCTAGCGAGGTCGTCGGCGGGAACTGGTCTGGGAATTGATCTTTGCTATCATCAGGCTTCACAAGCTCGCATGGTTAGCTAGTTTTATAATAAGGTATATGAATAACAAATAGTACAATGAAAAGTACCCCACGCATCAAGCCTACTGTAGGAACTTACCGTATCTATTTTAGTACGATTACATTTCTCTGAAATTTGCCAAATTGTTATACTAATGAAAAAACTTACATTTTAAATTTATATGATTATCTATTTTTTAAGTCAATCGCAGTTTTTCATATTTAGTAGGATAGTTGTCGTGCTTTAGAAATATGTACAGCTTTTAAAGCTCTATGAGGAGAATATTTTGAAAGTTATCAAGTTGATAGTGGACTTTGTATTCGATGCTGTAATATAGCTAATTAATTCACTTACGTATTTTTCAGTAAGAAACGATTCATCATCGTATAGGGACATCGTCGTCACAATCCGTCGCACACACCAAATTAGAGATCGTTGAAGGATAATATAGGTTATTTCATGTTTTTAAAAAACTAGTTATTGCACATAATATTCTGTTGCTGTTATGCATGCGGCGTTAGAAGGTTCGAATCATCTTGTATGATTGAGTCTTCACTTTCAATATTTTTTCTCTGTCTCAAAGGAATTAAAAAGATGTATCCGCTGAGAAAAATATACACTAGTAGATTCACCCATGCAAGCAAAAAAAAAAATACCTTGTAGCTAACGTAAACAATACATTGTGGACTTTTTGTGAATTTCAAGGGTTTTTTCAGCTGCAGCAGGTAGTTTTTCTCATTGACCTTATTCATTAGGTATGCAAAAATGTGAAGAACCAAATATCAATCTAAATTCCAGTTGTTGCCTGTAGATAGTTCAATACAGACATGTTCTAGGGCTTCTCATTTTGAGTAAATCACCCAAGTGAGCAGTTGTAGAATGTGTCCTTATTTTACTCCTAACAAATAAAGGCTTATTTAAATACTTGAATTAAAGAGAACCTCGGTGTTAGAGACTATTTTTGTTTTTAAAATTTAAAAGCAGAATTATGGATCAGAAGGTAGTTGCATTAAGTTAAATAGAGTACTTAAAACAAAACTTTAAATAATTGATAACACAAATAATATGGAACAAGAAACAGCGTGTAATCGATTCTATGGTAATATATATCACTTTTCAGGTGAAGAGTTTGTATCTTGTTTAAGCATAATTTTCACACAACACTTAAAATGGATGAAATGAGAGCAACTTAAGGAGAGATGTTTTTGTGAGTTTTAAATTTTTCTCATCTGTAGAGTAGGAAATCTTGGAGGGATTTCGGTAGCGGTAAGGAGGTGACCGCTTTCTGTGCAACAGCTTGCATGATGGCGGCCTTACAAGCTGTCTGAAGTGATGTAACCTCACGAGCCTGTCGGATTCTGATCTCTTTGGTTGTGCCGTAAACATCGGCTACGACATACAGGGGTCGTTCTGTAGGTCCACAAGGGATTCTTGATTCAATAGGGCCCTTGTCTACTCCATCAACAATTATGTGGAGATCAGCGAGCAGTTCAGTTCTTGGCCTGTATGTTAGACCCAACAGGCTGCCCACTGTTGGTAACCGTACCTAGTAAAGAGTTGAGAGTTAAAAATAGTCTAAATTAGTGATACATTAGTGTTACAACCTGAGAGTCCTCACTGGGTCTAAAGATCCAGGTAAGACCAAGAGGAAGGAGGTCAAATGAAATGAGTGGAAGCTCAAATAGGCTGTTTGGATCCATTTGTGTGAGGCCTAGCCTAAGACTGCCATTCCATCCTAATTCAGTTTGCGTGATTTCCACCAAAAAGACTTCTCCCGGCTTGAGGGAGCGTTGACTGAAGACGAGACCGTGAGCAAAGCTTGCTTTCCGGTAGGCCACCGTATTGTTTTCGCCTAGAACGATGTTGGCACCGTGGTGATGATGAAATTGGACGCACTGAGCGCCGGCCATGTCACTTTTTTGTTGTTCTAAAAATGTTTCAATATTGAAAAACGATGAAAACTAGAGAATTAATACAAGAATTGATTGAATGACAGGTACAATATTATTGTTTTTCTCTTTCCACTCCCTTTCTACTTTCTTTACTGCGACACAAATACACTGTTGCCGGTTTCAACATTAGTCCAAATTTAAAGCCATATTTAAAAAATAACGATATTAAGATGACATAATAATGCTAAATAAAAAATAAAAAATTATTCAAAATGCTATCAATGTTTCTGTGAATATGTATTATTTTAAATCTGTTCCCATCGGAAATGTGGCAATGCTAACTGACTTTAGTAACGGTACTGACTATTCTGCGGATACGGACGCTGGACCGGGAACGACTTCTCAAAACTCAATTGAAAAAAATAACTATTTTTTAAAAAATTAATCGCTGTAATGATTTAAAAATACTTGAAAAATCAAGACCACCATTTGCTAGAAACTGGATCGTGCAATTTAACTCATTGCAATCAAATAGTTAAAAAAATTACTTAGTAAAAAACGGTTAGCATATCGTAATATTCCTTATTTAAAGATATATCATAATTCTCAGCTCATTTTAACTTGGGATTTGACCTATGGTTATTTCTTAACATTCTTTGGACTTAAGATGTAAGCATTTTCTAGTTGAGTTGCGATTTGCGAATCACGAATTAATTTTTAAACTTTGTTTTTATTCCGCCGTTTTCATCACAGTACAGTGCGTTGAGGCCTTGAGGGGGTGGGCGCCCGTGGCGCCGCCAACGTCCAATCGTCCGCTTCCGCCGTCCGCCGAATAGTCAGTTTCTCTTTAGCCTGTAGCTGTCGGCTTGTTCAAACTTCAAACGAATAACAATCCGGAAAAAGTTCGTTTTGAAACGTACCGTTTTGTGTTTTTTAACAAAAATATTGGAAATTTTACTTTCCCTCCCCACAGATAACAGACACTGTAAGTATTTAGAGATTTCCTACCTTTCGGCATATTCAATACTTTGAAAAATATACGTTACAGGGCGAAATGGAAGAAGAACAGATAAATCGTGTTCTCGGCTGTATTAACAGTTGTTGGCCCGAGTTTCCTTTCACTCTTCAGGATATTAATGGCAGGAAGCCAATGTCAGGAGATAAGTTCAGAGAACTGTTGATTCTCTTTCTTAGAGGATTCCTTGGTTCTGATTACCAACTCCCTGGAGTAAACATTAAAATTTTTATGCAATTTTCTTCATTCATATAGATAATTTATTCACTACTGCTATTACTCGTACAGATCAACATGGCAGAATGCAGCAAAAATCCTGAGATGTTTGCTCATCTTGAAGGAAAGTTCTCACTCTTTCGTGAAATGAATTACATTCTCAAAACTCTTGGATATCACAATTTCTTCCCTATTGATCTTATCCGGCCTTGTAAGTACTTACATCTAAACAATCAACAGTTTTGTAAAAATTTTATTAATTGTATTTCTTGACTCAAGCTCCTGCTGCAGTGAGAGACATCTTGCTTGTTCTTGTCAACTTTCTTGCCTACTTTGAGTCTGAAGAGGATAAAAAAGCTCAAGTAGAAGATGAGGTGATAAACTTGAAAAAGGATACGGGCCGGAATGAGAAAAGGCTGGTTGAAGAAGAACGACTCCTTGGACAAGCCAAACAGGTAATATAGTTTGATTCATTTAACTATTTTTATCAACTCTTTTTATCAATTATTTCTTGTTTACAATTACAGAACGCAGAGGAACAGAGAATGAAAGAGACAGAACTACGTCAATATCTTCTCCAGCGTAAAGAAAGATATTTGAAGGTGGAAGGATCCGTCAATAAGCTAGAAACGGATGTGGAAGAACTATCCAAACGGGTTTCAGCCATTGGTGTTCGGCTGGAACAAGCTACTGCCAACCTGCAGCAGGTAGAATACGGTTTATAAGTCATATTTCCTTTATTTATTAAATTGTTTCATTGGTTTTAAGGTGGAGATTGAAAAAGAAAAAGCAGCTGAAGCAGTTGTCCCGGATCCAGAAGCACTTGAAGCTGAACTTCTCAAGAGCCGGAATGATAAAGAATCCCTCTTGGCTGACTACCAGTGTCTCAAAGAACGATTACCCGTGCTGGAACAGCAGCTTCAAGACCGTCAAAACCGGCTGCAAGAGCACAAAGAATCGATTCAGAGGATGAACCTGATTAAGGCTCGTGAAGCTAAAGTCAAGTAATCAAGAGAAAAATAATATGTTCACTTTTAGTATTTATCTATTTATTTTTTACTATTAGGAGCGAATGGTCCAAAGCTGAAAAGGAATACAGGATCGCCGAAGAAGAGTCTCAAACTCTGCAGAGCCAACTCCGGAAGGAAGCGAGTCTCACTGATAGCCGCAAACGGATGCTAGAAGAATTGAATGGAAAAATCGCTCAGCTTCAGGGCCAGTTGGAGAAAACTCGTTCTGATCTCAAACAGTAAACATATTCAAGTTTTCTTTTAAATTTTCTTTTAACGACTTGTAATTCTATATTTTTTAAAAATAATTTAGACGCAAGAGCGACGAGGAATTACGACGAGCTCAAATGGAGTCCCGCACACTGGCCCTCGAATCTCAGATTGCCCAGCTCAAAAAAGCATTACAGGATGGACAGAAAGCTTTAGATGAAGGCGCTGTCGTTTTCCTTGATCTACAACGTCAACATGAGAAAAACGTATTGCTTTTCTCTTATAATAAATCCTTCTTGTACTATTACTATTTAATTTTTTTTTTCCTTATTAGACCGACCAACTACGCATCAAACTAGAGAATCGCTTGGTGGAGCTTAACAACGTGGTTAATCTTGCCTTTCCCGATATTGATGGTGTTGCCTAATGAGCCCTTTTTTACCAATGTTTTTCCCGTGACATGAATAAGTATTTTAATCGAAAAACTACATGGACGGAATGTCTTAATACAATACATTAGTAACGGATTCTTTTAAAAGTTAAGTTGAATTTCGTACAACTATACAATAGCACTTAATTTAGCCATATCTAATAAATATATTTTTAACACTCTTCACCTGACAAGGGTTATTTTACCAATAAATGATGGAATCGGTTACGCATTTTCTTGTTACATTATTGGTGCATGTATATTTATCTATTATTATAACAATATTTGATCCATTTTTATTATAAAGAGATGGCGGATAGACAAAACAAAAATCGCTTACTAATCGGTTGGCTAAATATTTTGGAATAATCTCTCGCATCATGATGAAGAAGTTTGAATTAAAATTAGGGCGAAGGTAGTCCTGAGCCTAGCACCTGAGCGCAGAGGAGGCACACTCGTACGGGTTTGCTCAAGTTGAATTTGAGAATAGGCACCACTTGATCGGAGCACTTCCCGCACAGGATCCGGCCGCAGTGTCGACTGTTATTAAATATTTTAATTAATACAAAAAGAATTATGAATCATAATTATAAATAGTTCTAACCAGTGGTGCTTTCGTGTCGTGATGCCGAATTTGTTACCACATTCCATACAGTAGTCATACTCTGCCCATGGTGGTTCCTCACTCAGTTGTTCTAGCAACCTTTGGCAAGAGAAATAGAAATGTGAATTTAAACATATAAAGCATTGATTAATTCATTATAATAGTAATTAAATGAATTACCGGACAAGAAGTTGTTTCGTAGCTAATTGATAATTGAAGATGGAGACTCCATTTTTATTAGTGGCCGCTAAACAAGCCTTGGCTCGAACTAATGACTTGCATAATCCCGCGTTTCCTTTCATGTAGGCTAGTAGCAAAGCTGTAAATAGGCACATAAGTAGAAAACATTTGAAACAAAATATTTCCCATTGGTAGAATTACGTGAATTTCCATCGAGATCCGGTGCATTGATGGGGTACTCGGGCATGCACTGTAAAAAGAGTGCCAAGAGACTAGCAGCAGCTTCTCGACCGCTACCGGAAGCAAGATGGAGTGGGTTCTGTCCTCTCATATTTCGAAGTTCTGCATCAATCTGGAATCAAAATATATAAAAAAATGTACAGTAAAATTATAAATAAATATTTAATTAAAAGTAAATAAATTTTAAAAATAGCAACTACAGTACAAAAAGTTCAAATATTTATACCTGAGATTGGGTGAGGAGTACTTGGGCAACAGCGACGTGACAGAAACGAGCGGCCGTATGAAGTGCCGAGTTACCCGCATCGTCCAGAGTAGACCAGTCCGCGCCGGATTCCAAGAGGATGCTCACCAGTTTCGCTCCGTCTTCCCGTTCGGCCGCCATGTGAAGAGCCGTCTGCTGCCGTGGTCCGCGCTCATCCAACCCAGCCCCAGCTACAATCAGGTTCCGCAGGATCATTTCATCGTCTGTTCCACGAGAAGTTTGAACGGCCAGATGGAGCGGGCTGAGCTTAGCCGTGTCCGACGTCCGTGAATTGACATTCACCCGCACTGACAGGAGAAAAAGGAGCCCTTCCAAGTCACCACGAAGAATAATATCGTGCAAAAGCGTCCGGCCTTTATTGTCGTACTATTTTAAATTGGAAATTAGTTAAAAATGATGAACTTAAATTAAATTAGAATTTAATAATATACCTGTTCAGCTACAGATGGATCGCATTCCAGAACAGCAGCAGCGGCTTTATTGTTTTTCACTAACAAAGCTGTTGCAAAAGGCGTTCTGAATTTGAAAAAAAATTATTAATTAATAAAGAAAGTTTCTTAATTGATGGACTAAAAACTACTTTTGATTTCGATCGACGGCGTAGAGATCTATATTGGGCTGTCTAAGAAGGAGCTGAACGACGCCCGCTTGGTGGCCCTCAATGGCTGAATGAAGAGGCGTTTTTCCGTCAGCATCTCTCGGATTGATCTGTAATAATCGAATTCATTCATTCCCATTTCAAGTTAAAAACTGTAGAATCTTTTTATTACTTCAGCTCCGTGCTCTAAAAGAGTTGCGGCTGTTTTCTCCAAGCCCCAAGTGACGCACAAGTGGAGAGGACTCGCCCGCTCATCATCAGCCGGTGATCCGGAAGCAGAATTGGAGCGGCGGGGACTATTGACATCACAACCGGCTCGGATAAGGAAGCAAGCGGATACTTCATCACTAGCATCCAACGCCCGATGAAGAAGGGTTTGGCAACCACTGCCTGGATCCGGGCCATCTTCCCAATGATCAGTGTCCACTCCATACCTTAATAAAAAGTTATGTATTTAAATTTGATATTCTTATAAGAAAAATTGACTTAAAAAATGAATCAACCTGACTAAGACGGAGGCTAAATCTTCGTTGCCGGACTGGAGTGCTAACCATAGTGGACAAGGTTGCCGGCCAGGTCCGGCATTACTTTCTTCCATATTAGCTCCACGACGACATAAGGCTTCCAGGACGTTGGGTAGGTTTCGGCGGACAGCCAACACCAAAGGCGACTCGCCAGAAGGAGCAGGTCGATGGATTTCTGCACCACCGTCCAGCAGGAAGAGACTGGCACGTTCATCACCTCGTTCCAGGAAGTAGTGGAGAAGGTTGAGGCCTTCTTGTGGGCTAACAGCATCTGCCGATGCCCGCCCTCGGAGCAGGAGCTGGGCTGTGGAAAAGCGGGCAAGACGAAGAGCAGTACAGAGAGGCGTCTCGCCCGCCGAATCTCGAGCATCAAAATGCACTTTACTCGGTAGTTTCCTATGTAAAAAAATAAATAAAGATAAAAATTACAATAATAAGAAGTGAAATTTATTTACTCGGCGTGTTGGACAAATGCCTGGACGACATCATCGTGACCGCCTAGAACGGCTAAATGAAGTGGCGACTGCAGTCCGATAACTAGGCCATTTCCCATTTGATCCAATTTGTGGTCTTGTGGAATGGCATCATCTTCGTCGTCGCCAAAAGGATTCGAATCGTCATTGTGATGACTGCTGGGACCGTTCTTTTTGGGCGACATGTGAAGTCCGGTTTGAGCGGAGGGAGGTGGCGTCTGCAAGGCTGGATTGCAGCCGGCCTCCAAGAGACGAGTAACCAAGTCGGCCATGCCTGTCCTACTGGCAATATGAAGTGCAGATTCGCCCATACGATTGAGGCCATTAACGTCTACTTGGTGTGATACAAGGAAAAACCTGTAAACAATTTAAATGGATTCAAAATTTTATTAATGAAAGTATCTCAATAAAATGTAAATTTTTACGTGGCTTGTTCCAATTTTGCTTTAGTAACTTCGTGCAGGAGCGGATCTCCTGTAACAGAATTAATAGCGTTGACGCAAGAAGGGCACTTGGTAGTGAGCTTTTTAGCCGCGATAAATTTATCCTGCGCACGAAACAAGTCATAAATGAATATTTTCTCTTCTACAAATCTATTAGAAAAAGTGTCTTACATCTTGGATGTGTAAAGCGTACCAAAGAGGAACATGGCCACTCTGATCTTGACGCTCGCAATCCGTCCGGCTATCAATTAGGAGCACGTCGATCAATGGACGATTGTCCGACTTGACTGCCAAATGTAGCGGCGTGCTAAGAATGCAAAAAAAAAATAATCATTAAGAGTTACTCAAACTGATTTCTAATGATTCATTTGGAGCAACCTATTATCTTGAGCTAGGGCGTTGGGTCCACTGCCTTGTTTCAAAAGAGCTTCGGCTACCTGGACGACGCCCTCAGAGCGCCACTCGGCCAACAGGTGGAGCGGCGAGTAACCCGTTTCAGGTAAGACGGCTGTTGGTAGCGCTCCATGTTTCAATAAAAAATGGCAAGCCACGTCATCCTCTACAAAATTATTATAATTAAATTCAGATTTTAATTTTTGAAAAATTCAAGGACACACTTCTCTGAATGGCTTTATGGAGTAATCGCCTTCCTTGTTGGTCGGCCGCGTCCACAGAGGCGCCGTGCTGGACCAGGGCCGTCGCTAAGGCATCGTAGCGCAAGTGAAGAGCAATATCAAGGGCAAGATCTCCTTTGGAATCCACAGCATTCAATCTCACACCCAACTTTGAAATTTGAATATAAAGAAAAAGGAAAGAAAATTGAACAAAGGAATAATACGGTCTGGCAACGCAGGAAAAAGTGACAGAAGCAGACCTCGAAACCGATTGACACCAAAAGTCAAAACAGTAAACACTCCCCCTTCACGATATTGAGACACACTCTTCTTGTTGAGTAACATCACTTTTACGAGAGTCTCATATTACACTTAAAAAGGGGGGAGAACATTGCAGGAGATCTTCTGAAATTCACCCAGACTGAAAGGGATGAAATGAACCAAAAGTTGCTCTAACAAAAGTCATCCCAAAGAGTAACAAAATTCGGTCAACAAAGAAAAGTATTAATTCCAAAGAAATATGTCTATTCCACACATCATCTCGGTGACTCTAGTGGTCTTATTTTCTGCATTCCATTCAGGTGAGTCAATTTTATATTGTAAAATTACATAAACTTCAACTCTATATGACTTTTAACAAATCCAGGTCAAGCAATCAAGTGCTATCGCTGCTTGCCAAAGCAGACTCCAGCTATGAACAATCAGAGTGCTATAGAAGCTTGTGGTGCTTTTGATTATTCATCAAAATACATCATAGACTGCCCCCACTCTACTTTCTGCATGAAGCGAAACTTTACCCTGGAATTCCCTGGTGGAAGTGAGTAACTCCTATTTATTGTGATGAAATAGAAAATTTACATTCCTTTTCCCATTTCAGGATCAGCAATTGTTACAGAGAGAGGCTGTGCTCATCAGAGTCTCTCTTATCGCGTATTGAAAAAAGGAACATGGCATACTGTCAACGACGTCAACGAGACTCTCTACGAAGACGGGTGTCAACTGGAAGGAGAGCAACCCGACGCACTTAGCCACAAACCTCCCACGCTTTATTGTTACTGTTCTGGCCGTCTTTGTAACACTGCTGGAATATCTGGCAAATCGTCACTCTCACTACTATTCTTAGCTGTATTTATCCCATTGAGCCTGTGATATTTAATGAACCATATACTTGCTGAGCTGCTCATCTAGGTAGTTTACTCAAATGAGCATGTCTCTATTACACGACTTACATTCAACTCATTAGCACCTGAATTTAGGGCTCCTCTTCTTTTTAGCTACCTGCTGCAAAAAAACCTTTAATTTCACAATGCACTATTTTCAACAAGTAACAGTGAAGTACAAGTGAGAAATGAACTATTTTTTAAAAGGGTTGCTCCCATGGGATTTTTTACAATTTTTCCGAGCGGTCAATATTACATATACATTTTTTCTTTATTGCACATCTCTTGAAAAAAAAATACTTAATCGGTCATCAAAATATTTTTATCAATGGACAAATTTCGAATTTATAATCCCGGTACGCGTGATGTAAGTACCGTCATTATATTGAGAAAACAAAACTGTGATGCTGGAAATACACGCATATTATACTTTCATCACTACATCTGCGAAGTTATATAAAGGGTAGCAAATATTATATGTTGCCTTCTTCGTGTAATTATTCTGGCAAATTTATTTCCCCAAAATAAATTTGAATGTTATTTTCTTGCCTCAACGAAAAAATGAAAAAAAAAACCATGGGAGCTCGACCCTTATTTTTATAAACAATGCATTAGGGACTAGAGGCATTCATAATTTCAATGTTAAAAAAAAAGGGTGAAACAGGTGGTCTACTTTGTTGACCTAAATAAAATTGGTATCAAATGACGTAAAGCCTAAATCTCTGTCGTTTGTCCGGAAGTCGTTTGATACAGACATGTTCTACAGGTGATCATTTGTGTGGGTAAACCACCTAAATGAGCAGTTGTAGAAGGTGTCCTTATTGTACGCCTCGGAAGTAAAACGGCTTTGTTAAATAGAAAACTTACTTGGTTAAAACTTAAGTTTAATTATTTTACTTCTGAAAAACGTTTTAAAATATTCACCTGATTGGTGTATTTAATGAGATCGAGGAAGACGACGTCCTCTCGGCCAAGACGGACAGCAGCGTGAAGCGGGTGAGAGGAATGCTCTTCAAGTAGACGGTAGAGTGATTGGGCCGACAATGGCGCTAAATTTTCTCGATTCAAATCATCCTAAAATAAATAAATAAAAATTAGTAATAGATGTCAAAGTAATTACATAACATCGTTAACGAACCCAGTGGCTGCTCATGAGTCCAGCACAAAATTTTCGTAAAGCATCCGCTCCAGTTTCCTCTGCCCGAACGAAGAGTTCGACGCAATTTGAAACGTCCACCATGGGCATCAGTCTCTGTTCGACAACAGAGATCAAGTCGGAGAGCTTGTATTGGCCAGCTGCTCCGAGGATTTTGATCAGAAAGCTCCTGGTATTCCCACTATTGGATCCCGGAGGTAAAAGTAACTCGTCGACGTAAACCCAACGGAGCAAGGCTTCGCCTACAGCCGCTTCTAAATGGCTCCAGTCTGTTACGAAAAATATGAATAAATGTAGAAAAAATAACTTCTGTGTTCCTTAATTAGGTAAATAGTCTTATATCTTTACCAAGTTCAGTGACATCTTCCCAATTTTGTGAGTTTGAGAGCCAGTTGTCTGCACGAGCAGTGAGGACAAACCTGTGCCCAGGAAATGTTCCTGAAGCAAGCTTGATTCGTACATCACTGTTAAAATTTTAAATAAATATTACCTATGAGTTAAATTCAGAGTAGGTTATTATACATACCTGAGATGTTCTGACAAGTGCAGGCTGGCAACAAATTTTAGGATTCTATTCAGAAAGGTACCTCCAGACACTCCATCCTTGTTTGACACTTGAGAGCTGAGCTGTCTTAAGGTTTCAGCATGGCGAGCTTGCAATTTATTGTATTCTTCCCTCAGCAGGGATAAATGATGAGAAACTTTGGCTGCTTCATCTGTTAAGTTAATCAGAACTTATTCCTTATTTTCAAATTTCAAATGATGAATG
Source organism: Chydorus sphaericus (assembly GCA_030141595.1). Classification (NCBI taxonomy): domain Eukaryota; kingdom Metazoa; phylum Arthropoda; class Branchiopoda; order Diplostraca; family Chydoridae; genus Chydorus; species Chydorus sphaericus. The sequence goes on along the minus strand of CM057932.1, from coordinate 12,522,146 downwards.
GTATTTTAAGAAAGTTATCATACCTCTGCCATTGCTGACCATTTTATGATCCGTAAATTTTGGCACAAAATAACTTACGAATAACTAAATGACAAGTTTTTTATGTTATATGTGTTAGTGAATTATATATTTGTAGGTGGATGAGAGCCTGATCCCCTCCCTCGCATCAAATGTCGTACCGAACTGACGAGCAGACGACTATTTTAATTGAAAGCTAAATACGAAGAATGAAAGGTGGTCCTAATTTGAAAATGAAATGACGATGAAGTGTGGAATATGATAAATTTATGATTCATGAATCGTGTCTTTCGTCATATCATAATAGCAATAAATCTTGAAAACTGGCACAATTTGGCAAACAATGAATACCATATTTCAAAAAAAATATTTTATTTCTCCTGTGATATTCTAATTTTGTTACCGCGATGATACATTTTCAAATTTCACTAATTTCTATAAAAATCAATAGAATGTGTAATGTTATGCCTACTAGCTCTTTTCCTGGATTGTCTCTGAATCTCACCAACTAGTGCCGATTTTCACCGCATTCTCTTTTATTTTATTACATCCTTTCTTTATTGCTTAATTGGTCGCAAACCTTTGTTTAATGCAGAATACTCAGATTTTAAGATTTATTGGAAGCTCAAGAAGACTCAGCTTTTATTTTTATACATTGATCGAATTTAATTACGGTACATGTATTTGAGAGAGGAAAAGAAAGAAAATGGATAGAGAATTCAAGACAGGATATTGGACATTTGATACGCGACCTTTTAAGAGCTCCTCATCGGTTCTCTCTTCAATCAACTTCCGAAGAGCGCTCGCAGCATCAGCGAGGAGAAATCAATTGACGACTATAATTTCTACCAAGATTCCATTTCCGCTGGATTTACGAGGTCAAGATGTAGTAAAAAGACGCAACAACCACAGTACCGGATGCTCTAGGCATCCCTCGATTCTTTCCTTCTCAGCGGATGAATTATTGAAACGGCAGCTTTTGATCAATCGAGTGACAATCATCAAATCAATCCTTCATCAAAGAGCCTAATTTTTTCCGGTTTTAAATTATCAATTTTTAGAAAACGCGGTGACCTTGTTTTCTTTTATTGGTTTCAAAACTGGTTAGCACCACCTGTCATTGTTTCTAGTCCAGCTAAACAAATAAAATATGGAAATCTTGCCGCCCCTCCCAATTCTGATGATAACCAAAAGACAGCGTGCATTCATCAAGCCGCAATATAATTAAACTAGGTTTGGACAAACAATTGCCATTATAAGCTGTCATATAATCATTCTTATCAGCAGTAAAGATCATTTATAACCACTTTTTTCTTGATGGTCTTATATTAATGTGGCGCCCTTATTCTACATTCTAGTCTAGTGGATCAAAGACTTGTTATTTATTGCACTTGTTTTTACTCTTGTTGGTTCCTCGTGATATTTAGCAGCAGCGTAGATTCCGGAGAGACGGCGGCAGACACTGTGTGCCGGGATTCTTCTTTTTTTTTCCTTTTCGTCGACGAATCAACCACTTCCTACTTAAATATAATAAAAACAAAGAAAAATAATAATAACAAAAATAATAACAAACCATGGTCCAAGAGGCTAAACACTGAAGGTCATCACACTAAAAATTATCTTTCCATAATATAAATTTACTAAATGTTGTTATCGTCATACAGGACCAATTAAAATACCCCATATAAATATGTCTTAAATTAAAGAGAAAAAGGAAAAAACAAAAAAGCTGTCTGCGCTCACTAACTCAAATATATACTCTCGACATAAATCTCGTTTTTCTTGTATCTAATCTCCTCTGCGCTAATATATTATTGTTGGCACTTTTTGGCCTCTATATTTCAATTTAAATAAACTATACTATAGAAATCCGGACAGACGAAACAACGAATTCTTCTTTATATTTCGATGTAATAAATAGATAGTTTTCAGCAGCCACGGTCCCCTATCTTACTTGAGTTGGTTCGGCGGGAGAACGCCCTCTCATCTTCAATTGAACGATCGCACTCTGCTGCTGCTGCTGCTCTCCTTCGTGGCTACACTACATAAATATAGTGATGCTTGTGGGAAGCAGGAAAGCGTCAATCAGCTCAGCTCCTCTTATGTATATAGCACTCCAGTGAATTATGATGATGTTACACCTCGTACTTTTATCAGTAACATAAAATCTACATAGTTATAGATAAGAAAAAACAAATGATTCAATATATACGTGTAATACACTTATTACATATTGGAGATGTGACTTTGATTTAACCGGCTGTTAAAACAGGCTGCTAGCTCCGTTCCTGTCTACGACTAAATGAGAGAGCGCAACAGTTGGGCATCAGGCGGAGCGGAGAGAGAGAGCGTCAAGGTCAGCTGATATCTCAGTCGTCATCGGGACACGAGAGCGTCTGCACGCATCCACATCAGTGGTGCCTCTTTTATTATTTCTATAAATTTGAGAATCTCAATATTCTAATGTGACTGGCAGTACATCAGAAGAAGATCATCATCACCAATCATCATCATCATGAAGGATTTGAAGTGAGCTGGATCATCGAAAATTTTCTGCCTCAAAGGAAAATACTCCATTTCAACCAATTTTACCGACGGATATTATACTGTCCAAAAATTAAATTTTTAGAAAAATGAGTGAAGGAGTAACGGTAATGAGCGGAAGAAAAGGTATGCAATCTGCTTGGGATGGTCAGAGACCGTGGACCGTCGTGGCGGATAGTATCGTCTCTTTATTTCTCGTTTCTCCACTTGTGGTTGGTTATTGGAGAGGAACATGGTTCCTCCTGGATACATTTTTGTATCCGCCAGACGACGTTCTCTCTTGTTGGATTTCTTTGATTCTTGGATTCGTTATCCTTCTTCCGGCTACCTGGTTTCAAGTACCGCTTCAGAAGTTTGCGGCCAACAGAAACCCATGGGTGTATTTCATCTTCTCTCGGATCTACACCATCACCATGTGCCTCGGTTTGTCCATTTCATTCATTACTAATCCATCTATAATATTATACATGTACCGTTACAAATTTAGTTTTACTTTTCAAGGTAGATTAATTGACCCTCCATCACTTTGGGTGGTAATAGTTAAAAATTCGGATTGACCAATCTATCAGATTTTGATTTGGGGTAAAAAAAAATGCATAATAGGGAAGCGAATCGATCGAATCTGTGGTCAATTCATCGTATATGTTTCCCGTGTAACATTAATTATTCATTTTGTTGGTCATGCACGAAAACACAATAGTCTAACGCTCTTTCTACCGCACAAACCAACTTCATTAAATAAAACATACGGAAGAAAATATGGATTTCTGACCAAACTTTACAAATATACCACTGGTATTTTAAAGAATGCATCATCATAATTTTAAAAGGCACTGAAACTTGATTTTAAAAAACAGTATGAAGTAATATAATTCAAAAATTGATCCCTGTCAAAAAAGAAAGTGTGCCAGTGTAGTCCGATTTTTTAAAAAACGAAAAAAATAATGTCAGAATATGGAGCGCTCTCTTGAGGGCTGTCAGCCCGATTTTGAAATGATTCCAAAAATTTCCAATTTCCATACATATATCGTAAGCGCTTTTATTTAGGAACCTTTACTCGTTCAGTCATCATTTTATTCATGTGATGTAACAAAATGTCCCACACAATTTCCAAGGCTGCAACTTGTACATATTTTATTATTAAGGTATGCGCGGTATCGAAGCCTACACACGATTCTTTAAATGTGATTTTATTATTTAAAAACTAGTGGACAAAGTCTTTTAAAACTTCATTTAGGAACATGAACTAGTTCATCGGTTACGCGAACTGATATAGGCTATAGAGATCGACTAAAAAGTCATAACCGTTCTATTAATAGTGTTGGTAAACAGATAAATTACTTTGATTATACGTATTAAAGGACTAGCTTGTAAACTGTTTTTAATTGCCGCTTGATTTTTTTCTGATTATTTGTTTTGCGCAGAATTCGATGCTGCCATAGCTCTAGTTCGCACCATTTAAAATGTGATTACTATTTCGGCTCCTTTTCATTATTTATATTTTATCAATAATAGGTTCCATCGTCTATAATTTACCTGATGTCGAAAATATAATTACACTTGAATATATAAGGGGGTCACTTTTCTTTAACCGCATATTGAAAATACCTAGTTCAATTTTAAATAATTATTGATGTGGCTAATAAGTAAGCCTGTTATTTTTACGGGATATGTTCATAGATTCGATCTTTTGAGAAAAGTCAAGAAATTAATCAGACCTTCCCAATTTAACGCTTAATACAAATTATAGGGTTTGGTTCAGAAGCACTTGCAAGTCTATCCTAATTTATTGTTCTGAGTAATTATCGATACATTGGCTACATACGCTAGAAAACGCGCAACGTCACGCACACAGGCAAAAATGTGAGGGGATATAAATATAAGAACAGAAAAGTGTGATGATAAATGTAAAATTTGTGATGATGTTGCATACATTGTATTATATTTTGTTTCCGCAACGATGAAAGGCTTTACTTTGTATGATTTAGTATATATATTTATTAGCATTGAAGGTTGGATGACTGGTCATTTTGTGTTTTATTTATGGTATTATGGTATCATAAAAACTCTCCCAATAATTTTTAATATAGACTATATAACCATAATAGTCCGCATCCATAAATTCCACATATAGATAGCTACATTCGATCTATTGGTCTATATAAAATTAGTAATGGGAGAGCAATCATCATCTTCCGAGAAAAGGAGTCGCCTTTTTAAACCACAGCTTTTGTAAATGACAATAACTTATGTAATATGTAGCCTATAGATGATTCATATGAAAGTATAATGTGCAAATTTATTGAGCGCAAATTATAGTTTCCGACTTGAGTCAGAGCAGTTTCTGCAACAATAGGAAGCCTGATTTTATCGACTGCATGCATTTCAAATAAAGGGCTGCCAATTTCTGGTTACGAAAGTAGATACTTAAATTCCGGACTCAGTTACATATGCACTACTTGAATACATCAAAATCTTAAATAAGTAATACAACACATACGGACACGTCTTATAAAATAAATTAGCTGGCGCGTCAATATTTAGTAAGTTATAAAGCTTCTAGGTAAATAAGTCTTATTTGAATCTTGTATGCTGTATAGAAATGTATGGACCTGCGATGCAACTTTTACATAATGCCAGAAGAATAGATTATGCAATTTTGAAACACAACACCGTTGATAAGTTGTGTCGCACTGCCCGTAACACGGGATATCCGGCTATAGTATTTGAGGATAAATACAACTATTGTATTACACTTGGTATTACGATGGCATTAACCGTACTTTAGTTCACCGTCTTTTATTTTTATCGTGTTGTTAATTATGTCTCTACTTGTTATGGCCGTTTTCTTTTATCAGAATATGTATTAGAATGTAAACAATTGCATATTTTATTGAATGCATATAGGTTGCGTGAACCACTGGCGGGGTGTTTGGGCTACGCTGGACGCCTATACGGGCATCGGATGGCTCACTCAATCTCTCTCTCTCGGTTTTGGCGTTTCCGGACTCATCCTTCTACGCTGTTTCCGCAACATCATGGCACCGCCTAGCGTTCTCATTGTGGACGCGCCGGAAGATTATTTCACCTTCCCAACCATGTTCCGCACTGCCGTACGTTACCTTCTATTGCTCAAATTCAAAGAATGATATAAGATATTCTATCTTATTTTCCCTATGAATATAATACATATAGGATTCCAAGGTGTGTCACCTGATAGCTCTTGACGGTCTCTTCAGCGTGACTGTCGTCGGTTCCTTGGTTGTTCTGGTCTGGAGGGGATCCTTCGGAATCTTGGATCTCGTCATGTTCCCCAGCGATAAGTACTGGTCCGCATGGGGTTCTGTGGTAAATCACGTTCCGTTTTATACAGTCACGCAGCTTTAATTTCTCTTTTGTTGATGACATCATGAAGAAATATGATAATTTCTTTCATATTTATCATAGATTCTGGGCTACTCGACTACCATTCTAAGTTTCAGTCTCCAAGTGCCACTTTCCTCTTTCTGCAGTCGGAAAATTGATGGTTTCTGGCGAGTGGCCGTTGTAGATCTGTTCACGGCCGTCTCTTACCTTGGCGACGTCAACGTTTGGCGTGGCATATGGCAGCTCTACGATCTCTATCTCTTTCCAGGTTAAAAAATTATTAGTTTTTAGTATTTTGGAATTACTTTTTGAAAACATTATGAGTTGCTAAACATCTAGATGAAAAAGTAATGAGCTGCTTCCTGACTCACGCGGCCGGTTTAATCATTTTGAGCATCTGCTACTGCGCCCATTCCATCCTCGTCCGAGGTGTCTACCTTGACGCTGAAGAGCCAGGGGCCAAGGCTGGTGTCCTCTCTTACTCATACATCCGTTATTTCCTCCGTGTAAGTTTTAATTTAAATTATTTTTTAAACAGAAAGCATTTGATTGATGCATATTCTTTTTACAGAAAAAGCGGACAAGGGAGGTGGCTGATCGGCAAAAGAGTGGTAGTAAAGATCCTTCTTGGGTTGAAGAGAATCCTTCTAATAATGGTGATGAAGACCACAGTAATAAAGAGACTACAAAGACCGTCTCGGGAGTCGTTCGGAGACCGACAGAAAACGGTCGACTGCTTACTGATGCGAAAAAATCGGAAGATCCATCATCATCTTCTGTTTTGTTGGATGTTGTATCGAAGAATACTCGACCGTCATCATCAATCGATCGCCGATGGAATGTTAACGAATTGGGAAGCCACGAACAGCAAGGAATATTACTCACTACTCAAGAAGAGTCCACTATTTAAGTTGTGTCTCTGATCTAATTCTGTTTTTTTTTAGTTGACATTTTTTTTCTGTTGATTTGTAATTGAAAGGGACCATTTGAGAATTCATATTATAGCGTCGGGCATCGTCATCATTTTTTATTTTAGGAAGCATTAACAAAAGGAATTATAGGTTTTAAAAAGCGGAACATGCGAAATTGCAGTGTAAATTACCGTTTCACATTTGGTTTTTGTCAGTATCTTTTCCGATTTGATGACATAACTCATTCGTGTCTGTCTCTTTTTTTTTGTATGCTTTCATTTGTTGCGCACATACTTTCTAAGGTAACGGCGAGTAAATTTCAAAAAAAAATTAAAAATTTGGGTAAAGGTTTTTTTAAAAAGGCAAAAAGAAAAAAAGAAACCTTCGTTGAATTGAAGGAAAACTGTACATATCATTCGCCTTCATTTTTTTCTGTAACTTGCCTTCATGGGAACAAAAATATATTACATTCCGGTGAACACATGTGCTTCAAAATTTAGTATTTCAGACAGGGTAGTCGGGACCGAGCGGCATGTTTCATTAGTTTTTATTTTTATTTTTTTATTTTAGGCTAAAAGGGTTTTCTATAAGGACTAATAATATTTTAAATAAAACATAGATTTCAAACATAAAAAGATCTTTAAATTATCATCCCTCATTTTTTTATTATTCAAAGTCTACAGTTATTTGTTCAAGTTTTTAAATATTTTGGTAATTTCCTCAAGTATATTCTATAAATTAATCGTTTTGAGCAAATTACGCAGTTTTTAGTCTAATAACAATTATTCATGACATTTTTAAAAGCTATTTCGTTGTCTTAATTAGTAAATAGAAATCTATAAAACAAAATGCAGTACGTTGCGGTTCGATATACATTAAGGTTTTAAAAAATGAACGGACATGGACGGAATAGAACCCGTATTCCATATTCGGTACGGTTCGATATACATCAAGTTAAAAGAAAATTAACGGAATGGACGGAATAGAACCAGAATTTTATATACGGTACGGTTCGATATACGGTACTGTACATTAGGCTTTGAAAAAAATTAACGAAAATGGACGGAATCGAACCAGAGAACACGATATGTTCCGATACCCGGTACCTATTAATTTAAACAAATAATTGAACGGAAATGGACGGAATCGAACCAGAGTATACGGTATGTGTACGGTACGGTTCGATATATACATTAAGAAAAAAAAAATAACGAAATGGACGGAGTAGAACCAGAGTTATATACGGTACGGTTCGATATACATTAAGTTTTTAAAAAATTGAACGGAAATCGACGAAATCGAACCAGAATTTGAAATATGCCAGAACTACTCTATTGCTCTTTCTGAAAGAAGTAAAAGAAAAGAAGTTAGCTGTAAGCTTAACAGGATGAAAAACGAACAGCTTTGTTTTGATGTCGAACTTGATAGATAAAAGCACAGGTGACTCATTGATATAAATATATTTGCGGTCCCCAAGGAATAACAAGTGTTCATTATTCACAAAGTTGCAATAAGGTCTGAATCGAACTCGCGATTTCTATAGATCCTTAATTGAAGCCACTTGAAGGTTTAATTCATTTTTATTCAATTTTAATTTTAAATTACCTATGAGTGATCCCAGTGGACATAAATGGGTTTACTATCATTTTCTTAATGCGACTGTTAATTAAAAATAGTTTCAACTTAAAACTACGATAAAAAATTATGTTCATAATATCTAAACTGGCAATCACTAGTGTAATAAACAGTTCATAGTCCGGCCCTGGTCATGATTTAACGGACTACAATTGCACTTCGTTTATAAACCACCTTTCGGTATTTACTGAAGTAACTAAACCTCATGGATAACTGCTTGACTCAGCCTATATACGTACATTTACGCACATACTTAAAAAAACATACATATATAAAACAGCTGTCTTACTTCTCATCCATGGGTTGTCAACTGTCACCAAATTGGGGTGTTTTAGCCATTGCGAGGCGCATGACTTGAATTCATTGTTTCCCTACATATATAAAACCACAAGGATGACACTCGAGTACTTCACAGTCTGCTGGACAGCACAATAGTTTACATACATACTATTTCTGTATACTTTGTTGATAGATTATATAAAAGAGCAAACAACAATGAACTCGAAACAAGAGGTGATTGTCGGCCGCCTCTTAGCGCCATCAGTACCGGCCATCGTCACCAATAATCAAGGAGATCTTCAGCAGCAGTTAAGTAATGCAGTTACCGGTAACAATAATCGCACTAATAATAGTGTGCCTAGAAGTCCCCTGGTTGCCCGATTGGACGCTAAAAGGGTCATGGCGGAAATTTCCATTCCTGTAAGTTCATTAAAATTCAAATAAATATATAGAAAGTGAAATATATAAGTTTAATCATGTAATTAGGGAATGAGGGACATTTTCGGTCATCACACTCACGTCGCTCGCAAGATCATCTGGATACTCATTCTGATTACTTGCTTTAGCATCGCAGTTCTCCAAGTATATATTCAAAATTTAGATTATAGCGGATCGATTTTTTTTACGAATAATATAACTGATGACATGCAAATTAGGTGAAAGATCGTGTGGATTACTATCTTAAGACTCCAATGTCGTTTAACGTCCGGGTTTCGAGGAACGATTCATTGCGGTTCCCAGTTCTTTCGCTCTGCAACAAGAACACATTCAATATGACAGCTATGGGTATTCTTCAGAAGGAAAAGGCTGCTTTGATTTTCCTGAAAGAGAATAGAACAGTGAATGCCACGGCCATGGACGTTCCAGACTTAATTGGCATTCGAGGTGTGATACAATACTACTACTCAATGTGCCTATATTATTTAGATTAGTATGAACTTGTTAAAACAGGTTGGGATGCAGAAGCTGTCTGGGAATTCATCTCTCATAGTATGGATAAAATGACTATCGAGGTACCCATAGAATACAATCTCATTGGTTTTGATTATGTAACTAATTATAAATTGTATCACTCATGCATTAGTGCTGGTTTGGGTAAGTTATTTTAATGTAATTTGAATCCCTGTTGATAAATCATTATTAAATATGATTCTATAGGAGAAATATGACTTGTAAAAGTCAAGGAAACTGGAACAAGATAGCTACATACATGGGAACTTGCTACAAGTTTGAACTGAGTAAATAAATAAATTCTCGATAAATCTTTTAACAAAAAATACTTAATGCTTCAATGAACTCTTTAAGATAATCCATTTGTGAAAACAACCGGAAGGTTCAACAATCTATATCTAAAGGTATTGCATAAAAATATTGATTGCACCATTAAAGATACATAAGTTCTTCTACAGATGATAGACTTTGAACAAGGGGTTTATCCACTGGGCGACAAGAGCGGCTGGAAAATGCTCATTCATGATCGATTGGATTCTCCGATCATCGATCTGAGAATTCACGGGACAACTCTGCACCGTAGATGGGCCAAAGATATCCGCATCTACACTAGAGAGTTGAAAACACTTAACACTAATAACCGGCCTTGCAATCCAGATGATAGCTATAGTATTTCAAACTGCACTGCTCGGTGCTTTGAAGACGCAGCAGCTCAGGTTCTACCCTGCAAAATGCCCTACATGACGAGTAATATTAATGAAAAAATTTCGTAATTTTTTGCAACTTTAAAGCAGCCACAATGTTCGCGGGGCATTAGCTTTTTATGAATGCTCCAAAATTGTGGCTGCTTTATTTCTTAATATAAATTTTCTAAATCACTTTAAATTCGTAGAAAGCACTTATTTATGGGTCTTTACTAATTAATCTTATAAAAATTGCTTGAACGAGTGTAGCACAGAAATTAAAGACTTGCGACACACCAGATGGCTACAAGAATGCTTCGAACCTCGTCGAGCAGCTCCTCTTCTACGGCAAGTGGTCGAGCAACAACTGCACTTGCCTCCGACAATGCAATCAAGATCTCTACATCCCTTACACTGAGACTGTGCAGATGGATCAACCTTTAGAGAATGTCGGGAAACTTCGAGTCTTCTATCAGGTGATTCTCTTTTTTAATTTTCTTCTCATTTATTCAAACTATTAAATGGCTGAAATTAGGATATGTCGTTCGATGATATCGAGGAAGAATTGAGCTACGCGGCTATCCCACTTTTATGCGACATTGGAGGATCTTTGGGACTTCTTTTGGGAGCTTCGGTCCTCACATTTTTCGAAATTATTGAAGCCATGTCTGCGGCACTCCTTCATTTTACTCACCGCTTTGTTACGTTACCTCAGCGCCGGCAATCTCAAGCAACTGAACGTGATTGATCCACAAGGCCTCGCTATATAAAATAAGTCCACCTGTTTCTATTTTTTTCTAGTTAATTTATTTCTGGTTTGATTATATCACTCTCTGGTTCCCACAAGGACAAATAAACACTGATGGGTCTTTCCCACCAAAAATCTTATTATATCTAGTTTAAATTGAGTGTGTATTATTTCATTTGGATTTCCTAACTGATTCGGAAATGTTGCCTCTTTCCTGCGTGCGTAAAATAAAATCAGCTTGTATATTATTGAATTATTTAAAAAGATATTAACTCACTTTAAGATGTCGTCCAGTTCCCGCTTTATGCTTGTGGACCTTGGAAGGCGAAAGAAGTGTAGAGTCGGAAAAGATTATCACCGGCTTCGACCTTCTCAAAAGCGTCTCTTCCGCTGTCTATTTCACCCACTCCAATGATCGGAATGTGACCTCTAGTCAGCCGGTAGAAATCTTTGATACATTTGGTAGAAATATATTTCAATGGAGGACCACTCAGGCCACCTGTTTCATATTTATGAGGGCTCTTTAGATCGACAGGTCTTGCGACTGTTGTATTACAGACGATGATTCCATCTATTCGGCACTATAAAGAGAATTTATTTTTATAGTTAATTGACCAAAATTGAGGCTTTTTCATACGTTATCTTTGAGTTAAACAGATGCAATAATGTCCTTCCTCTCTTCATCAGTGTGGTCTGGTGCGATTTTAACTAAAATAAGAGGTTTCTTTGATCCATTAAGACTATTTATGGTCCCTACAATTATTAACGCGGTCAATGAGGCTCTCCAACTCGCTTTGCGTTGAAGGCTTCTAAGGCCCGGTGTGTTGGGACTGGATATGTTTATAACAAGATAATCGGCGATTAGGCCGAATTTTAGAACTCCTGAAACGAAATCTTCGGCGGTATTGGTGGATATTTTGTTCTTGCCGAGATTAACACCAATAATATAACCCTGTCTTTGGATTTAATCTCAGATTTTACTCTGCAGAAAACTGCTTCATGTCCTTCTGAATTAAGTTCATATACATTTTTAAATGGAGATTATTATTTTTTATTTGTTTGAGCAAACTACGAAGTTTTTGGTCTAATAACAATCATCCATGACATTAAAAAAATCTATTTTGTTTTCTTAATATTAGTTGATAGAAATCTATAAAAAGAATATATTTTTGTTTTTAATTTAAGTGATGTTATCTAACTATTATCATGTTATATAGCTGAAATCGCATAATTCTTTCTTTTAAAAATAAATAAATAAAAAATACAGAACAATAAAATCCAGTACGGTACAGTTCGATATAGAATAAGTTAAAAGAAATTGAACGGACATGTTCGGAATAGAACCAGAATTTTATATACGGTACGGTTCGATATACATTAAGTTTAAAAAATTAACGGAAAGGGACGGAATCGAACCAGAATTTTATATACGGTGCGGTTCGATATACATTTAGTTGAAAAAATAAATAACGGGATGGACGGAATAGAACCAGAGTTTTACATACGGTACGGTTCGATATACATTAGGTTAAAAAACAATAAACGCATATGGACGGAATAGAACCAGAATTTTATATACGGTACGGTTCGATATACATTTAGTAAAAAAAATAATAAACGGAATCGACGGAATCGAACCAGAATTTTATATATGCCAGAAGGGAAAGTGCTAAGCGCTTTCCAAACTACGCTATTGCTCTTTTTGAAATAAGTAAAAGAAAAGAAGTTAGCTGTAAGCTAAAGCGGATGAAAAACAATCAGCTGTGTATTGATGTCAAACTTGGCAGATAAAAGTACAGGTGACTCATCACAGACCAGTGGTCTGTGTGACTCATTGATATAAATATATTTTGACACCACAGATATGATCCAAAATGCAAATACCCAAGGAGCAATAAGTGTTCTTTATTCACAATGTTTCACAAGATCTGAAACGAACACGCGATTTCTATAGATCTGATAGCACTTGAAGGTTTGATTCATTTTTATTCAAATTTAATTTTAAATTACTACGAGTGATCGCAGTGTATATAAATTGGTTTACTATAATTTTCTTAATGCGACTGTTCATTTGAATAGTTGCGACTTAAAGTTATGATGAAAAATTGCATAATTGAAAAATTGTGTTCATAATATCTAAACTGGCAATCTAAGCCTAACTTTAGTGTTATTCTAAGCTAAACTTTAGTGTAATAAACAGTCCAAAGTCCCTGGTCAGGGTTTAGCGGACTACAATTGCACTTCGTTTATGAATCACGTTTCAGTATTTATTCAGGTAAATAAGCCTCAGGAATTATCAACTTTGAAAGAATGAACATCTGAAAACTAAAAGGAGTAAATTTTTAAACATCATCGCACCGCCAGGAAAGAGTTTTGAGAGAGAGAGAGTTTTTTAATCAATTTGGTTTGATACATATATAAAATTCTAGTATATTATTATTTTTTTCAATTTCTAATTTCAATCGATGATTTCGCACATATCTTTTCAAAAGAAAGCAGTTTTGGAAAAAAAGAATTAAATTTTTCATAGAACCGAACTATACCACGGTACCTTCATGTACCTCATTAGAATAGACGAACTTTAATATAATTCATTCGCGTTGTATAGTGTTTATTGTATATCTAGAATTATAAAATTACAATTAGTTTACAGACCAAAGAATAGCCAAAACGTGTGAAATAATTTTAAGAATGTGGTGAATTTACTTATTTAAATATTCATGAATAAAAATTGCCAACATGTGGTCATATATACTGCTTAGTTGATAACCGATCTTTCACATGTTGTTCGGTTTCATATATCATATACTTGTTTTACAATAACCTTGCTGTTCAAGCGGCAATACGAATTCTTCGATACTTGAATATCATCTCGAGAAGGAAAACTAAAAAGGATATCATGCACCCAGCACATAAGAATATGAAAGGACCCGAAAGATCGTTTAGAGAAAGAGGTCTTAGTTTGGACGAAAGCAGTTGGTATTTTTCTAGTTGGCATTGGTCTAACTTGGATGGCATGTTCTTATTAAGCCAGTAGTTTATCAGACCCCATTCGGCCAAACCATCCAATCTAACATAAATAAAGAAAGAATTTTAAAATTAACAGCTGCATTTTAAAGGTAAAATTTAAAGTATGAGAGATGAATAGTTATAGTTCACCTATGATTGACCAATTCAGCGTAGCGCCAGTCTTTCGGGAATGCCCATACCAACTTGTTGCTGATAGCAACAATATCGGTATTGGAAACGGTAAATTTGCAATGAATATCCGCTTTTTTGAAAGCCGTGTTCATGAAAGATATTACTTGTACATCCGCCTAATAAAAGCATAAATTAAATAATACCAGCAGGGCAGCCGCTAGCTTCAATGGATTTATTTAAGTAACTATTTGAATTTGCAAATTTGTAACTTACACCAACGTAGCCATATTTTCCAGTCGACAATTTTTGGAATCCTTCCATACTATCAAGGAACAATGATTCAGGGTAGCGCTTGAAAGAATCTCCAAGAGTTTTGAACGGTTCCAACGTAGTTTTCTGTTTATGAAATGAAGTATAAATTTTAAAAATTGTACTGAAGCCTGGTTGTCGATAGATCAATCAAACCAGGCAAAAGCTGGCCAACAGTCCGTCCTTTTCCGAAAGTATTTTTAAATTTTGAGGACTACCGGTAGCAAGATCTTTGAAAGTTTTTGACACCGGCATTAGTTTCGGTGCTGTTAAGTATGAAATGAGAGTGGTAGAGTAGGCATAAACAAGCACAAAAGAAGCCAAACACCAAAATCCCTGAATAGTCCTGAATGATATCTTGTATCTCCATTTATTCCAATTTCCTTGAAAAGATGATAAAAGAATATAATGTTTAAATATTAAAATGTCTTCCAATGTTTCAAATAACCTTCCGCAGTCAGCATATAAATTGCAATTATTCCTACATCAGTGGGATTCCTTTCATTTTCTCTTTTCTTGTAGATTTTTTGCAGCCATATCATTAGGAAACCAACACAAATCATTGAAATCATCCATAGCAACCAAATCTGTACGTACAATATATATATACCGATAGCTATTATTCTTATGTATATGTATACGTATTTAATTATTAACATTTCGACCTCGGTTTTGTATGGTCGAATAGGAGCCAAGATTCGACTCTCTTCATTGGGCCAAGGAACCATCATTTGACTTTTTAATGTGAAAAATGGAGTTGAACAGTCAACTTGAGTACATTGGTTAATATCCAGACGAATGAATTTGGTTGCCACATCTACTACCTAATATTCAGTACATTTGAAAAATTAGATCGAACTTGGCAAATGTGTATAGGAGTAATACTCCTCTATAGAGCAATTTAAGAGAGGCTTCTTTCCTCCCGTATTTTTCTTCTTCATCTTTATGGATGCGGATAAAAGAATAACTGTTAAACAAGCAAATGTAATTTTTTTTAATTTATCAAAGGTTAGCTTATTATTTCAAATCGATTGGTAATACCTGATATTCAGGCCTTCAGCTAAGTAGTCACATATATCAACGTGAAATCCATAAAAGGTCACCGTTCCGTTCGCCTCCAGTCGTTCATTGAGCCAAGGTGGATCCTTTGAAAAAATGTAAAGTTTGAAATACTTAGTTTTGAAATAAAAGTCTCTATAATTTGTAAATTGTTACTGGACTAGCCGACATTCGTAATCTGTTTCCACTCAATTCTTGAAGAAGCGCTTCTTTTTCATCTATATCGAATCGGGATCCCGAACGAGCAGCGCATAATTGAGAAGAGAGCGCGGTAAAAATAAAGTAAATTATAGAAATTACAGGCGATGAAATAAGTTTCATGATTATTCCACGAAACTGTGCGTTTTCTACTTGATTTAAAAATAGTAATATCAAATGTAATTGTAAAACTCAGAGTCTATTGATGAACGATCCCAACGATATTGAGAGTTGAATAGCACTGAGCAAACAGTCCGCATATTTTTTCAGCCAGGCAAATATCGTTGCTCGAGCAACAACTGTGGAACTAAAAGCAGTCCAACTTCTTTTGAATTCAACTATTTATTGTTTTAGTTGAGATGCAGTACTTCATTGTGCATTCTTCTGCATATCACTGTTGATATCCAATGAATATAAATGTGTGGGTATGTGTGCGCTGATTCCATTCAAATAAGAGTTACCAATATTGATATCGTGTTTCATACTTATGACCATCAATATAGATATGAGATGAGGTACCATCATACATTCGCATGACACTGCGACATTGAAAATATTTTTAAAAATTACCTTATAATCCATTTATTGAATGTGCAATACCTATATAATCAATATTTGTTGATAATAACATGCATAGCTGATTAAATAAAAAAAATTGCACGCGGTTCAAATGAGGTTAGCAGTTGATATTATAGACGGTAAAAGTCGAATCATTCTAAGAAGTGTGCGTTCTACACTTGCTGAGAAAAAGCAGTAATATAGTAAAATGTAATGAAACTGAATTCAGAGCCTATTATTACCAAGTGTGCTGAGAGTATTCGGTAATGCTCAGTAGCTCAGGGAACTGTCCCCTTTTCATCCAGACGTCGTTCCTTATAAAAGTAATGTAGAACTGGAAGTCCAGCTCTTCGTCTTTTTGTTTTTCGGTTATGCAATTCTGCATTGTGCATTCTGCTATGCCCATCACTGTCACCGCTGATCCAATAAATATAAATGTCCGTGTGTGTGTGTTTGTAACTCCATTAAACAATCCCTAGGCTACCAATATTTTAAATATTACATATGTTCCGTACTTTGGCAGCTGGTATCTGTCTAGTCTATATAAGATGTATCAGCAAGGTAGGCTTTTCTACCATTATACATTTAGATGGAACCGCCATTGAATACATGCAAAATTACCTGTTGATTGAAATCCGAGAATCAATATTCGATGCTGAATCCATATCATCAATTTCCCGAAGGGATTCTAGGCGGAGGTGAGACGAAGGCCCTAGTACCGGGAGGCGAACTAGATGGCAGCAGGGGTAAAAGTTTTACGCCTGAAGGCACTAGTACGAGAGGACTATCCAGGTGGCAGCAGGTTTAAAGTAGATATTTTACATTTTTACGGCTTTATTGTAATAGCCGTGTAGGGACTTTTAAATACAGACGAAAATATGCTTTAAAATGATTTAGATGGGATGGCATGAAAATATGAAATTTGGTTCCATACGAGGTTCCATATTCGAATTTTATTTACTTATTCATACAATGTATGTTTTAAAAAACAGGTTTCGCGTACGCGCCATCGTATTACAGTGCTGCCTCGCTTAAAGAACAAGTGGTTCGCTGTTCTATAAGGACTTGTTCAATAAGCAAGGTCAAGTCTAGCCGTGGCAGAGCAGGCGGTGCAACCCGAATTTGTTCTATACGGACCTCTGTTCTTTGCGGCTTTTGTTCTTTGAGCGAGGCGGCACTGTATCTATGTTAAGTTCCTTCACTCGTGTTATTTTAGTAATTAAAATACTTAGGTCAAATAAGCAAGTGTAATATGAGTTTCGACTAAAAACACACAAACAATACGATGATCCCAACAATCACATTAAGAAGTATTTATCATCTGTACTCTTTAAACTGGTATCTATTATACAAAATTCAAGAATAAACTTGACATATTTTTTATCTAAATATCAATATAGATAAATATGCTGCTCCTTCTGCGCTTGAGATGATCTTTCAGATAGCATGGTTTGTTACAAAATTCGCCAAAATTTTGATTTGATTAGAGGATCAATATAAAAGGGTTTTATGGGGTGCCAATCGGAGACTATTTCTAACATAAGCATGTAAGATCTATAACATTAAGATTTAAGATCTAGCATTAAGATTGCATCTAAGATTTAAGATCTAACATATAAGATTTAAGATCTAACATATAAGGTTTCAAATCTAAAATTTAATAATTTATCCTGTATTACTTTTAAGAGCGGCGTAATAGAATAATAAGGCAAGTAACTGACGGTTACTGGCTTTGACCCGTGTAGGTCAGGTATTACCGGGTATCTAACCTGTACTATTCATACTTTTTGTTACGAATTCGAGAGAAATACATGTTTCTATCGGATTCATTCGTAAGCTGTCCGATCTACATAGCTCACGCCACAGTGGAGTTATTGTAAGCTAATCTTTTTCTTCGGAGTAGTCAGAATTGTAAGGAATATCCGACCGTTCCGACGCCGAGCTGATTTTTTTTTATTTCTACGATAGTTGGTATATTTTCTCATTTCATTTGTGAAGAACAATACCTATACACCAGTATTTCGTCTCTCTCATCTGGTCTTACGCATATACTTTTTTGTTTTAACCCGATGTTTGATCTATTTTTTTACGTTGGTGGTTCTTTCGTATAATATAAGCAATAACGTGAATTTTCAAATGAACAATCATGAAGAAATATGAAAGAGGATTTTTACGTAATCTCAAGAATGATTAGAAACACTTGACTATACCGACTGATCTTGCCTGCCATTGCGGCGGGCCGTGGCAAGCAACCCGTATTATGTAACAACTGCGGGGAGTGGAAGGCTTATAATCGTACTAAATTTTGTTTTTATTAAAATGTTATGTGTTATATCATTAATCTTATATCTTAACTTAAATCATACATCTTAGATCTTTTAAAATCCTCAATGTTACATCTTAAATCCTTAATATTAGATCTTAAATCCTTAATGCTAGATCTTAAATCGTAATGTTATAGATCTTAAATTCTTATGTTAGAAATAGTTTCCGATTGGCACCTCTTAGGGTGTTGCAGTTATGACTTTGCGTGTATGAGTATTCAAATCCGAAATTGAAAGGAAAGTAGCAAGTATTGTGTATTGTAGCAAGACTTTTTGGATTCATATATGAACAACCCACCGAATACATTACTATACACTGTAGATAAATCTTACTTACAGGCTCTTTAGAAGAAAAAAAAATATAATAATACAATTCCTACTTTTTACCATAATCTCTTTCTACAAATACTAAAAAGAAAAAAAAATGAACATTAAAAGGTCATATTAGGAAGACAGACGAACATAAATACAAATGCTAGAATATTAGAATTACGAGTGAATGCTATAATTTTACTGTGAATTTGAATGGGGGGGGGGGGCTAAGATTTAACTTCCCATTACACCGCTGCAAAATAATAGCAAAATTGGTTGTAAAAAAGGTTTATTCGAATCTTAAACTTTTTTGTATCGCAACAAGAAGCAATTTTCCTGATGAACAGACATAAAATAGAATTCCCAAAAGAAGGAGAACGATTAAATCCTGATGCAATCCTTATTTGCCGGTAAAATCCCTTCGGGAACCCCGCACCGAAACGGTGCAACTGAAAACCAAAGTGCGGGCCTGGAATATTTGTAGGTAATATACACTCATATGGCTGACATCTGCAGGATAAATAAGGCACTGAATTATAAAACTCTTGAAGAAGCGTTACTTTTCCGCCGACATGAATTTGAGTCTGAATTGAGCCATATTGCCATATTGAGAAATTAGGGTCGACATTTTAGATGGTGGAAGTAAAATCATTCTACCTACTACGTAACTTTACTTGAGAATTTCTCTAAACCAGCCCTACTACACTACCGACGATGAACGCCGGTCCGCATCTTTTGAGGTTGAGTAGTAAGCAAACTGCCAATTTACCGCCCACATCATCGTTGTTTATACACTTGTTATATATAATATACAGGGGCAGATATATAAAACGCACAAATAAGTTACTTGTCAATTTACTATTTATTGTTTGGTTTCTACGCAGTGTGCTTCAATTTATATTCTACAATTTTACTCTGAAACAAAGTTGGTTTTTCATTCCATTTAAATAAAATATAGATTGCGTTGGAGCAACATCGGTCGTCAATCAATATGCCCGTGCCCATCTGTATCATGCATCTTGCTACTATTTGAATCCGTTTCAATTAAGGTTATCAATTTTGCTTGGCAT
This sequence comes from Chydorus sphaericus, assembly GCA_030141595.1. Classification (NCBI taxonomy): domain Eukaryota; kingdom Metazoa; phylum Arthropoda; class Branchiopoda; order Diplostraca; family Chydoridae; genus Chydorus; species Chydorus sphaericus. The sequence goes on along the minus strand of CM057932.1, from coordinate 12,502,040 downwards.
AAAGAATAACTGATGTCTACATAAAACGAATACCGTGGATGCAGCACTTCAATATGCTGCGCTATGCATTTACAAAGCAAATCGAGTTAGTGTTCTAGACTACGTATTGGTTCATTTTTAAAACCTATTATACATTTATACTACCATGGATGAGGAACTAAAATCAGTTGCCGACTCGGTTGCCGATATTTAATAAGACATTAAGATGACAGAAGCATATGAATTTGGTATTGATGGATCCATCCGGTTCGACTAGAACCTTAACAAGACTATAAATATTTGTACAAAATGCAAGTTGGAACATTCGTAAGATTAAGAATAAAAAATATAAGACGTTGGTCACAACTCCCAAGTGAACTAATAATAACTATATTGAAGTATTGATTTAAAAAAACATAAATCAGTATGCGCTCACTAATTGTTACAACCTATTATCGATGACAATGTGTATTAAGTGTTAACATAACTTGACCGTCGCCTTTTTCAATTCCATTATACATTCGTATTCTGAATATGGTTATAAAGATTTATTTTTAAAAATCCAATCTCAGTTCCGCAGCTCAATTCCGATAATAGTTTTGCAAGGTTGCATCACCGTAATGGGGCCATCTCCAAATACCATTTTTGTCTACAAAAATAAAGGTAACATAATTAAGTAAGAAACTAGCATAGACTAATATTTAAAATTTATAAATAGAGAATAGAGATATCATACCGGCGTTTCTTCCACTGGAAAAAATCGAAACTGTTTGATCAAAATGGCCAGGGCCAGTTTAGCTTCCTCCAGAGCAAATCGCATTCCGACACAGTTGCGAGGACCCATTCCAAACGGCATCCAGGCATTCGGGTTCAGTTTCGATTTATTCTCAGAAGCCCATCTTATTATCAAAATAGTTTATGATTTATTACTTTATTTAAATAAGAACTCTCATTGAATAATTTATTTAAAAAAAAAAAAAGAACTATACGCACCGGTCAGGATTAAAGGTGAAAGGGTCTTCATAATAATCCTTATCGTGATGAAGGGCATAAACAGGAACGACGACCTGAGTGCCCTTTTTAATGTAAATTCCTTTGCACGTAATATCCTCATTGCAAACTCTAGGAATCCTATTAAATTTCTAATTTAATGACCTCTATAAATAAATAATTTCAACATACAGTATATGTGTTATTACCTAGGAACTGGTGGATACATTCTCAAAACTTCATGGATAATATGATCCAGATATGGTAATTCTAATATGGTGTCTCGGTTGATTGTTTCCTTCAAAATTATTTAAATTTAATTTTTGGATTTATAGGGATTGCTTAATTATTTACTTGAGTGGCAACACCGTCGTATAGTCTCTCTTGTATTTCAGGATGACGAGCCAGCGTTTGTAATGTGCTAGTTAAGGTGTTGGCCGTCGTGTCGAATCCGGCCATTAAAAATACAAAGGACTAGTTCAAATGATGGGTAGTTGAAATTGATACATTTACTTTTTATTAATTTAGATTGATAAAATACCTGAGATGTGACGATCTCTTCAACTTCAGCGGGATTCCAAGTGGGAATTTGGCGGCCGTTAACCTCTTTAGTGTAGCTTGAAATGCTTTTGGTAATCATTTCAATGAAATCGTTATATTTCTTTAGAATAATAATAAAAATTCAATGATGAAGTAAATAAAAATGGGCCTTAATGATTTAAAAAATCAACTATACTTGATCTGTTTGATTGCGCTCCTTAATGACATTTTGCAAAGTGCCGATCATAAAATGAATCGATGCAGGCAGAAAGAACCCATCGCCAATTAAATTTAAAAGGTTGGGATACATCTCTGTTTTAAAAAGGATAAAATAGCTGTTATTTAATTAATGCAGACAATGCTCCAAGAAACGTAAGTACTTACCGAAAAGCATTACAAGTGGAGTCCGAGTTGCCGGTTGATCCACCGTCGCCAAGGCATTCTTCATGAAAGGATCATCTTGTTCGCCTATATTTTCTATAGTCATGCCGAAAGCGCATCTCGCTATGACATCTAACGAAAAGGATCCAAATGTACTAAGAAAAAAAGGGATTTAAAAATGAATAATTGAGTAAAAAAAGGACAGAATTCAATTTACGTTTTGGCGTCAAATTTGCCTTGGTTTTGTGCAATTATCTCCAGCTTTGCGGCCATACTATCAACGCATACATGGATAGTTTCTGACATCTTTGAAAATATTTTACCAGTTTTATTTACTGCAATAATAGTGAATAAAAGTAAATTGCCTTTTTTATTTTGCCGCTTGTGAAAATTGGAGTAACGGCAGTGCGAACGTCCTTCCACTCTTGGTCAAGGAGCCGGATCAAAACTTTCCTCATTACTTTGGTTTTCAATGGGAAATTCTGCATTTAGTAACACATGAAAGAAGATAGAAACAACATCAAAATACAGAATAATTTATAAGCATTGATGTTATGTACCGATCGATTCACAAAGTGGTCAAAGTGTTTGACGAAAACTAATTTGATGAGGTCGGTATCCGTGGTCCAGAGAGCAGGATTGGATCCCTGAAAGTAGCCCATTAATTTGCCAAATTTGTTCATCAGATTTATGTCATGTTGAGGTATATTCTGCATCATTTTAATATTAGAGTTTAATTTAAAATATTTCAGAATTTATTTTTTTAATGAGCGCGAATAGAACCTTCCGCCAAACACCCCACACGTTGCCGAAAAAAGGAATTGGTGAAGGGCCGGGAATTCCTTGGTCAGAAAAATAATTAAAGTTGCGCGTGCCAAACCTAATTTTTTTATAGTAGAAAAACAAATGCTATTAGGCAAACAACTAGGTTTTGAAATAAAATACTGACTTGTATAGAACATAAAGAAAAGTCAAGAACAAGGTAAGAACAAGGGGCCATCCTATAGGTTCTGAAGAAGACTGTGAAGATGACGGGATGTCCATAATGATTTTATAATAAAAAGTAAAAAAAATAATCTATTATTATCAATCTCAACTATATTCTTTATTATTTTAATAAATGATTTTGTTTTCCCTATAGGTACTGAATTGGCCCTTATATACCTAAATTTTGAAAAAGCGCTGCATCATGCTGATGAACAATTATTTAGGCGTTATTACGTACGAAGTAAATCAACAAGGTTACAAGGTTCGAAAGACGTCAATGTAACCATTATTCATGATAGCCACTGATAAAAATTAATGTGCAATTGGATTAACATGAGACATTGCTGTAACAGATGTAGGATAAGAGTATTTGCTCTAGATACACATTCTATAGAACTAAAGGGCAAAGTCATTTGCAATCAAATTAGTACGTATGTATTCCAAAATAAATCTTTTACAGACAATTCACAATTAAGACTCTCTAAGAAGAAAGAAGAATGCCGCTAAACTGAGCTGGCCGTAGCCACAAGTCAAAAAGGTTTCCATCACGAACAAATATACCAACTTCATCCCCAATTTTCAATTGAACTATTGCAGAGACTACCAAGGCCTTATTGTGACTAGAGTAGGTGGTCATCGCACTGGCTTTCACACAAGCATTGACCCTTAACTCCAGTCGGGTCTTGTCTCTTGCAAGCGCCCGGAAGAGAAAGAGGTAAGAGCCGGACGAGCGTGCGGTGAACAATCCCGTTATGGGATTGAATTGACCATCATAGTTTAGAGAGTCATCCGCTTCTTGATGATGGAATGAAACGTACGAATTGGGCGCCACTTCTTTTAAGCCAGAGATAGTAAAAATTGGAATGATCCCTTTATTGGTCAATGTCACGGATTCCAATGTAACTTTAAAATCTGATAAATCAAAAACAAAGAATTAGGGAATAATAAAAAAACTAGGATATGATATTATGATTACCTCTTAGAGCCAGATCGGTGATGAGTAGCTGCGCTTGATTATCAAGGAGTCGAGACCTGATTTCAAAACCTTAAAAAATGGTTATACAAATTTATCTTTAATTTTTTTTTTTAATGGAGAACATTAAAATGGTTATTTACCTTTAATACGTTCATGAAGACTGAAGCACCACAAACCCAAGAAGAACACGAAAATTGGAAGAACTAATTTCAAAATTCAATGATAAAAGATGAGTTTTGAAAATCAAGATTTATTGGAATATACCGGGCTTATTACCTTTGATAAAAATAGAAAGTGATTGTCTTTGATGTCCCTTTTGTTTTCCTCCTACAACTAAAAAAGTTGAAGCAAATTAAAATAGTTCTTTTTAAAATAAGGTTATAAATATAGAATAACAATTACCTTCTGACTTTGAGTTCTTCTCAACACGCTCAGTCTCTTTCAAATCGAAAGTAAAAGGATGGTGCATATCGCTGTTGGCGCTCTTAAATGCTTCAAGCATCCAACATTCAAGAGCTACCTGACGCGTTAAAATACTCGGCTCCATTCTGATCTGAGCGACCAGTTCCTCCGCTTCTTCCTTGCTGTTGCAGAGTAGAGAGAAATCAAGATGTTGGTCCATCTGACGGTATCGAACTGTTGAATTCTCATGGAGCCGGAAGGTGCTCGCGGCAGAGTCTTTTAGTACCAGTTGAACCTCGTAATAGTCCATCACTTGAACATTAATGGCTCGTCCACCACAAAGATCGGGTAACTCTTTAAGCCGTTCGATAACTTTGGATTCGACATGTTCGTTCCACATGAGGATCTTGAAGTGGACGTAGTTTTCACGGCTGGCGACACTTTGTGGATCAAGTTGGACGACGGGATCGTAAAAGTATCGATGCATCAATTGATGAGAACCAGCAGGCTTCCGAAATATTCTGATTCGATGGTGTCGGTATGGAACGGTGATCATCTCAACAAGCGGAGGAGGGCTGTTTGATATTCCGCGATTTATAGAGTCCTCTTGATTTTGTATTGATTGTTGAAGTCTTTTTTGACAAGATGCCTCTTTCTGATGATGGCCAATTTTCATCCATTCCTTTACTGGGGTGATAGATGGCAGCTCTTCCCAGTTGTCAGAGATATCGAGCCTACCTCTGCCGGTATTGGGGATGACATGGACATCACCTTGTTCAAGTGTTTGATTCTCATGATCATTAACCTCAGTTTCACCTTCTGCAACTAGTGAATCTTCCTGATTACTTGGATTCATCTATTTAAAATATATCGTGAAAATAAGGTAGTGCTAATCAAGTGTTTAAAAGTCTATAAAAAGTATAACAATAAACGAACGAATGAGATATAGTAATTACCGTTCAGTTTGTGTACAAGTTTTTCAAAATTCACCTGAAATAATAATCGGGCAATTTAAATAATTAAAAAAAACTAAGATGCACTATTAAAAATATAACCTAGTTCACGTGGTACGAGTAGTACGTCAAGAAGGCATAATACTTCAGGGACCTTGTTTTTTTCTTCTGCAATAAGTTGCGTTATTTTAGGTGTCGATTCTTAGCATGCGAATACCGTGGGCTATTTCATCTACTCGCCGCGTTCCCGCGTAAAACGAGTTGCTGGCAACTACGGTAGGTTTGACCGTCAATAACCTACCGTAAGAGCTCAGATCCACTGGCATAGAAAAAGAAAGATAACCATATAATGAACAGCAGCTGCTTTAGACTTAAATGATATTTTTATTTCATTTAAAAAATTGACATTAATATTATGCCGTTCTAGTCGAGGAAAAAGCCATGTATTTGAAAGTATTATTTTTAGATTTTTTTTTAATCACGGAAAACGGAGGGAAGTACATTTCTTATTTTGGAAATTCAATGGCAATATTTACACGTACATATCTATAAAATCTCGAGCGAGGAATATTTCTACCGACAATTCATATCATTTATCAATAAAGAGGACGCCTGAAAATAGAGTAAACAATCGAGGGCTTTCCAGAACATTGCCCGAGATCAAAAAGATCCCGACTTCATCTCCCTTCTTCAGAGGGAACAAAGCAAACAAGACGACGGAATGATGACCAAAAGAGCAGTTTAAGTTGCTGTAAGCGCTTTCTTTCTTTTCACCGTTGACTCTCAGTTCAACGTGAGTGGGATCAGAGCTACCATCGGATGAGAGTCCACTGAAAAAGAAGTGATAAATGCCATCCGTGTGAACGGTGTAGATTCCAGTCTTTAGATTGAATACGCCATGAAGTTCTAGGCCACTGGATTCAAGCTTCGTGAACGTGACGTAACGACCCACAAGGATTTGCGTTGTCATGGAGCGCATCGCAGTAAAAACAGGAACGGCAAGCTTGCTCGTTGTTCTCAATGTCATCATCCTCAGAGCTATAAAAACAGTTTAAAAAATAACTTTATTTGAAGTATAAAAAAAAGCATATTATTCATACTTCGCATTTCCTCTTTTATATCGTCTAATTCCGATCGAATACTTTGAAATAGAAATGCGCTATCTGTTATTTAAAAAAAAAACAGCATTAAACATGTCATTAAATAACTGTAAGGATTTGATGATATACTTTTAATACGCTTCCGCAGGATCGAGTACATTATTGCGCCAATAGCAATGACAAAATAAAGGAGGATGCCTGTAATTAAAAATAAATATTCACTGGAACTACTTGAAAAACATGTTTTGAAATATTTTTTTAAATACCGTCATTAAACATGAGCTCCGACTGTTGATTTTCAACTGTATATAAGGAATTGAAATGTTTGACAAATTATTTTCGGCGCGTATTAGTTTTTCAAATTACCTTGAGAATGATTTGGCATTGCTATATCCCTTTGAGAGTTTCCTACCATAAAATAGTTTTTAATAATAAGTTTTTTTTAAAGTAAATAAATAGAAAATTCTTACTTGATTTGTGCTTCTTACTCGTCGTCGCGGAACTAGCCCAATCTGCTTGATATAATGGGTTGTTCTGATTGTTTGTGTGGGAGAAATCTTTCGACTTTGCAAATTCATCAAAAATGAGCCTAAATTCTATGGAAAGTGGGAAACCAAGACGATTTCGTAAGTTTTTGAAGCGATCAACAAGATAAATTAAAATGAAGAAAGACGCATAAATGTTAATTACCGTTGAAATCACGTAGGAAAAGCCGGGTTTCATTTTCCAGATAATTGAACTGAGTATTCATGCCTTTTTAAAGTAAAAAAAATTAAATAAAACATATTTTAATTAAAAATACAGCGAGATTCGAGAGTATGTAGTATATTTACTTTTTATCTGCTGCGGCAGAGTAAAAAAGAGAGTGATTGCCATTAAGGCGCCGAAGACAAAGCACATAGCTAGAAAAGTAGCGCATTAGAAAAACTAGCAAAATATAGCTAAATATAGAAAAAAGTACCTTTAAGAAACGAAGAGAAAATTGAGAAATGCGAACGTCGGCGGTCTTTCCTTTTTGGTAATACAACTAAGTGATCGTTTAAAAAGAATATGGACTCAAAATTAATACACAGATTGGAAACATTTTAAAACTCACCTGAAGGCAGTCTCACATCAAAAGTAGAAGAGTACTGTTCAGGTTGAATTTTCGGCGATGCAATCATCCTACATTCTAAGCTCAACTGTTGCGTTAGAATTGAGGGATTCGAACGAATCTGTGCGACAAGCTTGACTGCTTCTTCCTGAGTGTCGCAAACCAGACAGAAAACAAGACATTTGTCCATTTGATGATACGAAACGATGGGATGCTCCGGCAGCCGGAAGTTGCTGTTTGAATTATCTTTTAAAACGAGTTGAACTTCCTTGTAATCCATCACTTGAACATGAATGGCTCCTGGCATGCCAGCATAGCAACCAGGCAAATCTTTCACACAGTCCCCTACCTTGGACTCGATATCTTCGTTCCACATGACAATTTTGAAGTAGATGAAGTTTTCACGGCTGTGCACACTTTCCAAATCAAGCTGAACGATGGGCTCGTAGAAATATCGATTCATCAACAGGTGCAGCCCTGCAGGTTTTGAGAAGACTTTGATCCGGTGACGAAGGAATGGGACTGAAATAACTTCGACGAGCAGTGGGGGGCTGTTATTATCAGCAGGAATTATGCCATATTTTGATGAGATTTCTTGCAAATCCTCTCTTCTGGAAAAACTTTCGTGATGACGCTGGTGACGGATCATTTCAGTATTCATCCAATCTTCGACCGGAGTTATTGTAGATTCTTCTCGATGTTCGTGATCGGCTAGATCGATTGAGTTACCATGGTCGTCGCTAGTCAAATTGAAATCTACTTTTCTATAGGTCTTGTCTACTTCATGATTGGTGTCATCATAATTTGTTGTGGATTCATCATTCTCCTCCGGGAGTATGAAATCATCCAGATCAGTAATGATTTGAAGTCCTGGATCATCCATCTGATATGAAAAAATAAATACATGATATGAAAATGTTTAGAGGTAGACTAAATCAGTTGTTCTGGTTTTTACTTTAAAAACCAATATTAATTAAATATATGGTTGCTAATTAGAGTGAGTAGGTTGGTTAATTTTCATAACACTGCAGCAGTCTCATAAGGAGAAATATATATATAAATAATTCCTAAGAGGATTAACGTTCTATATTGCAGTAATGCAGTACACGTACCATCACGTAAAGCACTCGCTATATAGACCCTTTCAGTAATGGAAGTTAAAAACCACTAAGCGGTCGAACTGAAATTTTTTTTTTGTAGTTCTCAACACTGAAGAGCCTCAAACAAATACAACAAAAGAGAGCACTGAGTAATTGGTTTTAATTTTGATAAAAAATGCCTATTTTTGGATTACCAAACAGTTAGAAACACGTGCGACTCTCGGATCTTCCGACTTCATTCTGCTTTGTTTACAAATCGTAAATCGGAATCGATTACTCATGCTAATAAAATCGATAATTAGTTAAAACAGTCTTCTCTTTTTTTTAAATGGTCATGAATAAGTTATTTTTAGATAAGGAATTTTATTTTAGTACTTAAAAGCAGACTAGTAAGTGGTCATCATGGTTTTGACCGCTTAATTATTACTATTTTGTTTGCTAATTTTGATATGAATGATAGTTAAAGAAAAACAAAGAGCGAAATCTTACGGGAATCGAAAAAGTATTTTAGTTTTTACGTAGCAATAAAATAGTATAAAAAATTCATTTTTGTTACTTACTGCTTATAATTTATTCCATTTATCCCGTAATATCAGTAAATCCAATATAAGCTCATCCAAATGCATTTTTTTCAAACTAGAAAAAAAGTTGAATGTTTTAAAATAATTTAAACAATTATTTTTTTTACATTTAGATTTGGGTATTGATTATTTGTCTAATATGTGCTGAACGCGTAATTGGAAACCGACGACAAACAGGTGCGTAAAGCGTGAAATGATTTGATAGACAAAATGAGATCATTTGTTGATTTGACCCAGAAAATATTCTAGGAAATATACTCAATGTACTCTTTCATCTTTCAGACTTTCAACTACTTCTGAAGAAAATCAACTGTCGCCCACGTTTGACGATGGAGAAAATCTAACAAGACGAATGATTAAAAGATAACCACAATATTACGACGACGGAGGATATGGCGGATTTGATTACGGCGGCGATACTTATATCAAAAACGGCTGAAAGTGAAGCTGATTATAGTAATAATGACAACGAGATCCATAATGAAGGAATCCAGGATCAGAAGGATGACAATGAGGACGAAGGAGACGACGATTCACAGGAGGTGAATTCAAAGGAAGACAACGAAAACGGAGGCATTCAATCTAGTAATGAAAGAAGAGAGATGGATAATGGAGAAACCGCCGATGACGCAAGTAAGGATGAAGATGCTGACGAAAATAACGAAGACGAGAAACAGGAAAATGAAGAAACAGAAGATAGTATCGAAGAAAATTCCAGTGTAGGCAAAGATGATGAAGAAAATATCGAAGGAGATATAACGAAGAGAATCGAACAAGTGAAGAAGAAGACTCCAGCGACGTCGAAGAGGCAGAAAATAGCATTGAAGACAGTATAGAAGGTGTCAGTGAAGAAGGAGATGGAAGTAAGGATATAAATGCTGAGCAAAATAGTGAAGACGACGACGACGACGACGAATATGATGAGGATGATGCCAATGATAGCGATGACGATGCTGGTGAAGGCAAAGACGAACCGCAAGGGGAAGGTGGTCCGATAGGTGGAGGTGGGCCAAAAGGTGGAGGTAGCCCAAATGGTGGAGGAAATTCAAAGGGGGAGGCGGTAGTCTTCATCGTAGGGGTAATTCTAATATTGGGGGTGGAATTCCAAATGGGGGAACAACTCCTATGATGTCTCCGCGAGCACCCACGCAAACAGCTCCGATGAAACCACAAGCAAGAGCTCCAGTGCTCCGGCAACCATCAGCACCCATTGTAAATTCCGCTAAAATCAGGCGGGATGGCAAGAAATCCCGCAACACACACACCAGGGCAACAGAGTGGCTAAATTGTTGCGGAAATTTGACTCTTAATACTTCTTGGTTTACTTTAAGGAAAAGAATGGCAGCCAATAATGGAAGAATGGCAGCTAATATTGCGTATCCGAAATTTACATATTACACATGAGTCAGTTACAAGACCGTCTTATGCATTGCTAGTTTTTCCATCAAAGTAAAACAACGATGCACAAACGCAAGCGAATACGTCTTCCTTTACAGATTATCCAGAAAATATAAATGTAAAACTACGATTTGCTTTTCGTAGAATTCTTTGGAAATTTTGTTAGAAATTTCTTCTTTCACATTGACATTCAGGAGACCTTTACTAATTCCCTTAGGGGCTAAAAAAACCTTATGAGTTAGACTTGGACGACTTTGAGCAACAGAGAAACAGTTCTTGAGAGTTTGCGCAATTGGAGAGATCTATATTCGCAGCAAAAAGTAAATATCAGCATTCTTCATTATAAAGTTTGAAAATCTAATTTTAAAGGTTTTCCTACACAGGTTCTTAACTACCTAAGCCATGAAAATTCAGGATGTTTTAACTATTACTACAATAATAACAGTTGTTATTGTTTCACCAATTTCAAATACGAGGATCCGATCACCGCAGTACTACGACGAAGTAGTAGACGACTATGCTGACGGAAGGATTGAACAACAGCAGACTGAAGAATCATTAGCATGTGGTGATACGATTGACCAAGATAGTTTGGGAGAAGATGTTGGCGGCCGCTTACCGATGCCACTCGGACAGGGCATGATGGGCCCTAACAGAGTGATACCAGCAGCACCCTTACTACCGATTGGCGGAGCACTTATGAATATGGTGGGGATCGGTGGAGGCGGGATGCGTCCATCAACAGGATACGGTGGAGGCGGCAGACGAATGCGTCCACCAATTGCTGCGAGTAAAGGACCTGTTGAACAACCAGCCGGACAACAGGAGAAAATCAAAAGTCCCGCTAAAGAGAATCCCACATCAAACAGTCCCATTCTCGCTCGCAACCAAGCGTGAATAATCTTGTTCTCCGTATTAATAAGTAAACGACGCTGACGAATGAATAAAAGCAGAATATTTCGCAAAAACTAAACTGTTTTTATTAGATGAATAATCATGTATTTTTCGTCGGTTGAAAGATGTGCATGTACAGTATGAACAACAGTCTTTATACAACCATGATTGGTGTTTTAAAAAGAAATGGTTACAAAGATTAAAATAGAGGGAAAATCAATAACAGTGAGCGCGCTCAAGTAATGTAATCAAAACTTGACAACCCAGTTGACAGCTTCATTCTCTGAAAGGTAAACAAAACAATTTCGGAGAGGTTCGCATCCTGGGTGCATCTTAACTCGGGAGAAAATCAGGCAAACTCCCGCATCGTCACTCAACTTTCTTCGATCGATAAAGGATGTGAACAAGTTTACTTTGGAGTCATTGATTCACTATTGAAGTCTAAACAAATAGGGAAAAAATAAATAAATTTCTGAGTCTATGTCTCAATTGTCACATCACAACGTAATTGCCTGCTACATGTTTCTAGTTCCGAGATTTTTAAAGTGAAATTGCGCAGCGAATTTTCTTCTAAATGTACCACAACAATTCCGGGAAACATGTATATTTCAGTCATTATTCATCATCGGGTAAACAAACCATTACGGAAAATGGGGTCGACTCACCTGTATCATACAAATTTCCACGATCGATGTAGACGCCCATTTAGTCACCAGTGTCAAGCTTTAAAAGGACGGAGAGGGCAACGTCATGAACGACTGGACCGTTGGTGTACTCGTAAGTTACTGAGAAAGCTCGTGGTTTTCCATTAACTCGGAGCTGAACTAATGTCTGCGAGTGAGGATGAGCAGCAGCTTTAAATAAAAAAAAGATATCGACCGCTGATGTGGATGTCGAAGAGACCTTTCTCGGGATTGAATAGGCCGTAGTCCTTCAATGTTTGATAGGTGGAAGTATTTTTATCAACAAATGTGACGTAATGACCTGGATTATTTTGGTTCTCGTGCTCGAAGGGCTGTGAAGATGGTCGTAGTATTCATTGCGTGTATAGCAGTGCTGCTGACCTGCTGCAGATTAAGAATTTCTTAATAATAAACTGTTTTTCGGTATCATATTGCCAATGGCCCAAGGGGCAATACGTTTTTCCGTCGATAACTTTCTCTTCCGCAATCCGCATCCGAAATGGTTTAGCATAGGCGGTAACTTTAATATTTTCGGGGGGAGAGTTGGAGCAGCTGTATTTGTGTGAGTGTATATTTCAAGGGGGAAGTTTTACATACATAAATGACTTGACTTAAATTGCAATCTAATTTTTTGGTTATATTGCTCTAATTTTTTGGCAATTAAATGAACCATTTTTTTTTTGTAATGTTTAGCCAGTGTAGGTCGATTACGTTCGAACGAAGGAATTGCCCTCTTTTTTATGGTTATTAAGAAGAATTTCAATTCAGTTACAAGATATTTATTTAGGAATTTAAGCAGTTAATTTTGTACTTAAAAGCTGACTACGTGGTCAAAAAATTTTTTACCGCTATTTCTTTGAGATAAACGATAGATAAAAAAACCTTCAAAAAACACTTTTCTTTGTCTATGGTATGAATGCTTAACACAATTTTTTTTTCTGAGAAGTATGATGTAATAACAGTAAAACATAAACGACTGTATTGCGTTACTTATCGCTGAAAAACCTGAAAGTATATCTTCTACGAATTTGAATCCATCTAGCTCAGTCGATTTACTAAATAGTAAAAGTTTAAGAAACATTGTCGTCAAAATGTTCAAGCGCAATTTTATTGCAATCGGAAAAGTATTTTTTTTTTAGTAATTTTTAATACCGCGGTCATGTAAATTTTGTTCAATGTTCATCATTTATTCAAATTGTGCCCCATATTAACTGGTCGAGCTGTGGCAATGCATATTTTACTTAAAACCAGTGCCGGATTAGCCTGCAGGCAGACTAGGCAGCTGCCTGAGGCCCGCAAGAAATTTGCAAGGAAAAGGCCCGCAAAAGGCCTGAAAAGGGCCCAAAAAGTGGGTTCTCTGCAGGCTCTGCCTAAGGCCCGCAGTACCCCTAATCCGGCACTGCTTAAAACTAAGAAATTAAAGCAGTAACGAGGAATGTTTTCATATCATTTTCTTTTTCTTATAGACTTGGATATTTTTGATTACTTTCTCCCTCTGTACTGAACGCGTTCATTTGAAACCGACGACAAACAGGTTTGTATTGAATTAGTAGAAAACGTGAGATTATTTGTCCATTCCCCGCAGAATATTCTCGGAAATTCTACTTAATGTACGTTTTCATCTTTCAGACTCTTAATTATTTCTAAAGCAAATCTTCTGTCAATGACGTTTGACGATGTAGAAATTCTAACGAGAAAAATGGTTAAAAGATCACCTCAATATTATGACGACGGAGGATATGACGGTGTCGATTACGGTGACGATACATATCCAGAAGAAACTGATGAAAATGAAGCTGATTATGGTAATAATGACAACGAAATCCAGAGTGAAGAAGTTCGGGACCAGGAGGATGACAATCAGGACGAAGGTGGCGACGATAAGGGAGAAACCGCCGATGATGCCAGTAAGGAAGAGGACGGTGAAGAAAATAAAGAAGATGACGAAAAGAATCGAGAAAGTGAAGAAGAAGATCCCAGTAAAGGGGACAATGATGTTAAAGAGGCAGAAAATGGCAATGAACACAGTAAAGAAGATGTCAGTGACGAAGGGGATGAAAATAAGGATAAAGATGCTGAGCAAATTAGTGAAGAAGACGACGACAAAACCGGCGACGAGGACGAGGACGGCGACGGCGAAAGGGACGAGGATGACGACAGGGACGAGGACGGAGACAGGGACGAGGACGGCGACAGGGACGAGGACGGCGACAGGGACGAGGATGACGACAGGGACGAGGACGGCGACAGAGAAGGCGACGACGATGATTATGAAGACAAAGACTATGATGAGGACGATGATGATGAAGATAAAAAAAAGCAGCAAGGGAAAGGTGGTCCTCAAGGTGGAGGTAGTCCTCAAGGTGGAGGTGGCCCGAAAGGCGGAGGAGGAAGTCCGAAAGGTGGAGGAAGCCCAAGTGGCGGAGGAAGCCCGAAAGGTGGAGGAGGAAGTCCAAAAGGCGGAGGAGGAAGTCCAACACGTAGCGGTAATCCTGGGGGTGGAAGTTCTCCAGGTGGGGGAGCAGCTCCTATGATGCCTCCTCTACCACCCCCGCAATTAACTCCGATGAAACCGCAACCTGTGCCTCAGCAGCCATCAGCATCTATTGGAAATACTGCTCCTATGATGCCTCCACCAGCATCCCCGCAATTAACTCCGATGAAACCGCAAGCAAGAGCTCCTGTGCCCCAGCAGCCATCAGCACCTAAAATTGGGAATCCAGCCTTAAAATCAGGCGGAATGGCATAAAATCCCACATCAAGCACACCAGGCTTACAGAGTGGACTAAATTGTTTACCTAAAAATTGACTTTTAATTTCTAGCCAATTACTTTTCCATGCCTTGAATTTATATATTACACATATGAGTCAGTTACAAGACCGTTTTATGCATAACTAGTTTATTCATTTAAGTATAACAACGATGTACAATCGCAAGAGAACACGTCTGTCTTACACGTTTCCCAGAAAATATAAATGTAAACTATGATTTTATTTTCGTAGAATTTGTTTTAACATTGACATTCAGAAGACCTTTTCTAATTCCCTTGGAGGTAAAAGAAAATCTTTACGAGTTAGACTCGTACTATAGACTTGGATGGCATCGAGTAACAGACAGTATTCGAGAGTTTGCGCTATTGGAGAGGCATATATGTTCGCAGCAAAAAGTAAATAAACGCAACATTCGTAATTAAATTCATTTAAATCTAATTCTTGAATTTTAACTACTTACAGGTTTTAATAAAATATTCTAAGAAATGAAAATTCAGGATATATTAAATATGTTTGATATATTAAATATATTTATAACAGTTGTCATTATTTCACCAATTTCATCATCGGTAATAAATAGGAAGATCCGATCACCGCAGTACTACGATGAAGTAGTAGATGACTACACTGATGGGGGTCAAACTTCTTACGACTACGCTGACGGAAGGATCGAACAACAGCAGGCACTAACTGAAAAATCATACGCCGGTGATGATACGGATGAGTATCCAGACAATAACGAATTTGAACAAGAACAAGAATTGGTGATTTATCAAGACAGATTGGAAGGAGATTATGTTTACGACCGGGTACCGATGTCATTCGGACAGGGCATAATGGGCCCTAACAGAATGATACCAGCACCACTTTTTATACCGATCGGCGGAGCACCTATGAATATGATCGGTGGAGGCGGGATGCGTCCACCAACTGGATACGGTGGAGGCGGAATTCGTCCACCATCTGGCGGGATTCGTCCACCATTTGGATACGGTGGAGGTGACAGGCAGGTTCCACCAATTGGTGGGAGTAAAGGACCTGTTGAACAACTAGCCGGGGAACAGCAGAGATTCAAGAGTCCCGTTGAAATTAATTTAGAAGTTCTAAAATTGCCAGTTGAAGGTAATCCCGTATCAAACGCATCCATTTCCGCTCAAAACCAAGCGTGAATAATCGATTCTCTGTATTAAGTGAAGTGAGCGGACGTAGCTGAATGAATAAAAGCAGAATATTTCACAACAATGTAACGGTAAACGGACGTGCGATTTTATATAATGAATGAACAACATTCCTTATACTCTTATAGGCTTTATATTAAAGCAAAAGCGATAAAAGCGATTTCTCCCAAGCTTAATATAATAAGATATCTTGACAACCGAAGTTGACAACTCCATCCTCTGAAAGGTAAACAAAGTAAATCGGGCACACTCCAGCGCTTCTTTACTTGAAATTTCCTCGATCGATGTAGCAGGATGGAGACAAGTTAACTTTTCCATCACCAATTTGATGTAGAGGTCTTAACAAATAATAAAAAAGTAAATTTCTGAGTTTCTATTAATGCCAATATTTTATTAAAAGTGAAATTGCGGGGTAATATATACATGTTGGATAAAATTTTTATTTTTGAGCCTCATCATTATCGGATAAACAAAACATGCCGGAAAATTGAGTCGACTCCCCTGTATCAAACAAATTTCCACGATCGATGTAGACGCCCACTTTGTCACCAGTGTCAAGGTCTAAAAGGGCGGAGAGGGCAACGTCATGTACGATTGGACCGTTGGTGTACTCATAAGTTACTGAGAAAGCTCGTGGTTTTCCATTAACTCGGAGCTGAACTAAAGTCTGCGAGTGAGGATGAGCAGCAGCTTTGAATAAAAAAAGATAGCGACCGCTGGTGTGGACGTCGAAGAGACCTTTCTCGGGATTGAATAGGCCGTAGTCCTTCAATGTTTGATAGGTGGAAGTATCTTTATCAACAAATGTGACGTAATGACCTGGATATATTGGTTCTCGTGCTCGAAGGGCTGTGAAGATGGGCGTAGTATTCATTGCGTGTACAGCAGGTTGATGACCTAGCTACTGCAGATTAAGGATTTCTTAGTATTATTTTCGTACATGTTGTCTACACAGAAGTCCTATACGACCTATACATATGAGACATATTGATTCTTATTATAGTCTATAGTTTAAAATAACTGAAATAATTACAATCATATTAAAGAAAAACATATTTACCTGATGCGTTTCTCAAGGCGTACTTCAAACCCGAATGATTTGTGTATTCTATACAATGTTGTATACCAAGGAAGTATTGTACATGCGTAAGCTATAGTAGGGCAATCCGCCAAAGGCATCCACAGATTGAGTGAACAGCCGCTGTGTTTATCGTCTAGTCAGCTAAAAGTCTCAAAACTGAATAAGCCTGATGCTCTAATAGACCATTTTTGGTAGGTCTATCATGTTGCCAGTTGCCAGGGGCAATACGTTTTTCCGTCGATAACTTTCTCTTCCACATCCGAAATTGTTTAGCATAGGCGGTTACTTTCATATTTTCGGAGGAGGGTTGGAGGTTAAGTGTATTGTGTGTGTGTATTTCAAGGGGGCAGTTTTACAGACATAATGCATACGTGGTTGTGGTGTTGACTTAAATTGCAGTCATTAGCCTACTCATAATACTAAGTGCGCTGGTTTTCCGTCGATTTTATTTCAATTCCTTGGCTACTGCGAACTTGCAGATCAAATCAATTGCCGCTGTTTAATCAGGCCATATTATGGAACGGGAGTTAATATATGAAGGGACTTGACAGTTTTGCCGCTAAACAAATTAAGTTTATAGTCTTGGTAATCTACATTTAGTATTCTGTTTTTGAAAGGTAAACCAAAGTAGATCACCGCAATAAACCATGCGATTCCTTTCTTCATTTCAATAGAAACATGTAAATGCATTTCTCGTGAATCTTCTGTATGCATCTTTGCCGTGTTCAATTGCTACATTCGCGTCGATTAGAAGGTGCAGTGGTGCTCTTATTATTGTCCGATATTATACTCTATTAGAGCAGTGCTCAAGTTTTTAGCTCCTTATTGTTATTCATTTTTAATTACCTGTTAATATACGGGACGGTATAAGAGTTCCTTGTTTATATATAGGACAGGTCTCCATGGATATGTAATGGAGGCTATACCTGATGCTATTATTTCAAAGCAACATGTTTATTCGTATGTAGCTTTTCCATTCCTTAGAATCTACATGAGTATAAAAGATTGAGCATCATATTCACTTTTCATTGGATTTGTTTTAGATTACTGTTGCAACAGCTGCTCGATCACTTCTAACATTTACTGATCCTGAAGCAGACTCGACTTATTTTATACATTATCGACAAGGTAAACGATTATACTAATATTTTTTCAATGTCTTTAATCACATATTTTCTTATTCAGTTCAATCATAATATAATTTAAGAATGAAGAAGTTTATTCTGATGGTTGGGTTATTTGTTCTCTGTTGTCTGTCTGGATCAGCCGTGGAAGGAGGGAAGAAAAAGGCATTTCACCGCGTTCATCAACCTGTTGTTTATTATCAGCGGCCCGTCTACTACTATCAGCAGCCACAACCCCTCTACTACTACCCTAGTTATAACTATCAGCCTTATTCAAAAATATCATATCAACCCACTCCATCTTATGAATCGAAAGTGATGTGAAGAGTTCATCGAACGAAATTTTTACAGCATTTAAGTGTTAATTTGTATTACAGAGTTGAAGTATATCTACCTGTAAGGTTATTGGAAGTAAGGAAATACAAATTATATTGTTAATAACATAATTTTACACATTTTTCATTACATGTATATTCATTACATGTATCAGTCAACTACATGATTTTGGATATTGGCTTCTTCCTAATAGCCTAATAACAAACTTTGCCCTCATTATTATCTGGAATCTCTCCTTTATAATTTATTGATTTTATGATGGCACCATATTGTACATAATGAAGAAATTCCTTGATAGACACCTGCTCGTACTTGAAACAAACAACGGGTTTCTAGGCGCATACCAAGTTGAACTTGGCACTCTTGCGCCTTTTATCGATCGAACAAGATGCAAGATTTGAGAAAATTTACATGCCAGCGGCTCCAGGCGCGCATCACACCAAATCCTTGCCCCTTAAAATGGTATTGTAACTTGACGAAAAGTACTTTAATAGTAATATGTACTTCAACTAGTTCTTTCTTTGAGTCTCAAAAGTGTACCATATATAACACTCGTCTTATCAAGCAACGAAGATTAAAAAAAAATTGCCATTTAAATTTTGAATAGTCAGCTCTCTAAGATCTACGACGAGCCATATCTTCTTTTGATGTATATTTGCATTACATTCTATTATAGACTAAACCGCCAAGCAATCATCGAGTGGAAATATACGCAACGACTTCAATTTTCATAACACATAGCTGCGAAAATTTGAAACTACGTGTCGGCTCAACTTGTGCGCATTCTTTTATCAAATAATAGTAGTAATAAAGTTAAGACCCGCCCTATTCCTTCATTTTACGTCGTTCTCCTTCAGAACTTTGTCACCAAAAGGAAAAGGGAAGGGATCATCAAAATGTAGTCCGTGCAAGAAATATCTTTCTTATAACCGAATCTTGCTTAAAACTAAGTATCCCTATAACCGAGCCGGCACTGTAGCTGATGCGTATAAAATAGGAATAAACCAATCGAAATGTTAAGCTAATCGAACAAATAATGTTTCATTACAGTTGGATCCAATAATACACAATTAGACTAATGTAAGAGTGGCGTTGATGGGTATACATACAGTTCCTTTGCGCATGCCCAAAATCTATTCCATATAGCTAGTGCGCAAGCAAGTACCTTTTCAGCATGAAAAGAATCCGGTAAATTCATCATAGTTACTCTCTAGAAGATTCAGAGCACAGACCTCTTTCTATTTGGTTTCATCGAATACATACAGTATATAAACTTTAATATTATTAGAAAACTGCTTCCCTCATTCCACCATGGCTACTCTGGCATTATTCGTTAATAATTTATCGACATCATCATTTGAAAATGATGATGTTTTAAATGAGAGTAGTGTTTGTCCCTGGCGAGATGAATTCAGAAAGAAGGAGGCTGACCTAATCGGACGATGGAAGAAAAGTGGCCTTTTTGTCGACGAAGATTTGGATCTTGTCAACTGCCATTGGTTCCAGTTCACTACGGCCCCACTTATTCAACATTTGGTCTTAGCACTGTTCGTCTTCTTCGCCGCTGTGGTTGGGATGCTGAGTAACTCTTTGGTCATCTATCTTCTCGCCACGTGAGTTCATTTAAAATGACCTCGTCAAGCTTAATAAGTAAACACTACAAAAAATGTTTCTTATTTAAACTGATTCAGGAATGGTTTATACGACATATCTTACACTGTTATACATCCATGAATTAATATCGAAAAGACAAAAAAATATAACATTGCTCATAATGAGACGCATAACTAATTTGAATTCACAAACGCAGTTGTTGAAAATAGATTAATTTATACAAGATTAGTAGCCGCTTATTTCACTCTACAATTTACAATTTTTTTCAAAGCCGCATCATTTATACACAACATTTTCAATATTTTTTTTTTTTGTGGCCCAATTATTTTCACCAGTCCTATTATTTACGGTATGGCATGTATATAATAGCCGTGAGTTACATGAGAAAAAGTTTGTTTTTTTTTTAATTATGATCGATAAAATCAATTTTTCAAGCCCAAACTTCTTGGTTCAGTTCAGCATAGACTATGTAAATGCTCTGGGTGAGTTTGATCTCGTCATCCACATGGCTGCTGTTTTATGAACTCGTCCTTAATTGCTTATTTACAAAACTTTTGATGCTTAAAAAAACTTATAAGGGTGATGATACAAGGGTGATCTATGTCTATATACTAGATTTCTAAATAGCTCTACTCGCTTAATTTGTATGCATTGAAGGCTGCTGTGTTAAAAACACGCGCTCGATAATTAAGCGCTAGTTAAGAGTCCTTCCATTGCCGTAAATATATAAATCTGTATATTTAAAAAGAACTTTTTTATTAGTTCTAGACATTTGAGAACTCCTGCCAACATTTTGATTGCTAACTTGGCAGCTAGCGACTTCCTGATGCTTGTCAAAATGCCTGTTTTTGTTTACAACAGTCTTTTACAAGGTCCTGCTCTTGGATCTACAGGTATGGCTCCAATTTTAATTATAATCTATCTATTATTGTTGCTATCTAATAATGTTCCTGTAGGCAATATCCGTATTACTAACTTTACTGCGTTTTTATTAGGTTGTCAAGTGTACGGCTTTCTAAGCGGGTTGTCCGGGTGCAGTTCCATTATGTCCCTAGCGGCTGTTGCCATAGAAAGGTACTGTACGGCACTGTACGTTTGTCTAAAACATCGCCACCTACTCCAACACTTCATCGATCGACCGATACCTCTTTCGACCTATTGTTTATCTAGGCAACAGCATCACTTCCGTGAATCCCTCTCTCGCGCAATACCTTTAGACCCTTAAACACAATCTGCTGCAGCTATTGAGAAGATTCTCTGTAGGGATCATAGAAGACAGAAATAGTAATGATATAGTCTGAGTAGTTTGCTATGTTCAATGTCAATATATCATCTTGTCTTCATGACGCCGATTGCAGAAAGCTTCTTTGAATTGACGTAGGCAAGAGACTTACGAAGCCTTTTTGTACTGCATTTAACAATGCTGTTCTCGTATAGATGAGAAATATCGATCCGACAAGGGATACATAGACTATGCGAATTCTACTATCACATTTTCGTCAATTTATTTTCTCGAAATAGTTCCTTTTAAAATATAAATCCTTAAATTCCTCTAAAAACTATTTGCATAATTAACGCACCATTCACTCTGATATTCTGTCTTGAAACGTAATTACGTAAATGAGACTACGTACACATTCGAAACATTGCTCATCCATAACGGAAACTGTCATATACTATAGTTTCTGTTATTCAAATACAAATCCTTAAATTTCTCTAAAATTATTTACATAATTGATGCGCCATTCACTAATATTCTGTCTTGAAGCGTAAATGAGATGACGCAAATATGCATAACATCCAAAATGTTTTACTATAGTTTTCGGAAAACTTTACTGACGTCATGCATAATTAGATGTTAGAGCAATCGTTTTTTTTATTAAATCATACGCTCCATAACAATCTCTTTTTCTATTTAATACAGATGCAGTGTAATTAGCGAACCATTATCCGAAATCAACAGAAAGCTGAGTAACGATCGGAATTGTTTGAAGGCTTATTGGGCAATTGGATTTATATGGATCTATTCGGGCACCATCTCTGCCCTTCCACTCTTTGGTGTTGGAAACTATGTACCAGAAGGCTATATGACGAGTTGCTGCTTTGATTACCTCTCCGAAGACTTGGTTACTCGCCGTTTTATTTTCGCCATTTTTGTAGCCGCTTGGGTTATTCCAATCGCCATCATAATAATCTCTTACGCTCTCATCGTTCGATACGTTTGGAAAGCAAAGGCAGAAATGCTAATCCAGAGTAGGATGAATCATGAATCTTTGAACGATATTGATCAATATCAGCAGCAGCAACACCAGTCAAGTACCGTACAAATTAGTCCTACTCTATTTAAAACAATAATTTATGACAATTTAACTGTAATCTATTATAGATTGTTTGAGAAGATGTATCAACTTTGAGCTCCCAACGGCTAAAATTACACTGGGTCTTATCGTGCTCTGGGTTTCGTCGTGGACCCCTTATGCCGTTATGGCTCTCCTTGGCATCTCGGGCCAGCTAAGTTATCTCACTCCAGGTATATTTAAATTTGTTATTCGAGCTAGTGTGCATATCACCTTCTATATTGTGTAATACTATATACTGTATTGATCACATGCGGATGTGTACATCTATGCTTATTATGCTTATAACTATTATACCTGCGTTTAACCATTATGTTCACGGTTATATTATACATCATGCTCAAATATCTCATTAAAAAAGGTGCAATAGTGATACGTTCACATAAAATAAGATTAGAATATACTATGTAAAGTAGTTTTTCATGATGTCGCAACCTTATACGCAAACACCGCTTAAACTGTTCTTGTACATTTTTTAGTTTAACAGTTACCTTTTTTGAAATATTTTCGAAAAAAGATTGACTCAATAATTCCTATCTTCTTTTTTTTCTAAAAGGAATGACCATGTTTCCAGCTCTATTTGCAAAATCATCCGCCTGTATAAATCCATTTGTGGTAAACGCATCAATTTATCTATTAAACGTGATAAGCATTCGCACCTATGAATTCTTCTTTTTATACAGTATTCGCTCACGCTCCCGAAAATCAGGAAAGAGATGGCACGACGCTGCCAGTATTGGGCGTTAACCAAGATGACTCGAAGTACCAGCAGCACCATAAGCAGACGGCATCCCGCAGGTGATAGATTGCAGCATCGACAGCAAAATGTCAGGCTTCGCCGTCGGCCCCGTTATAACCATTCTTCTGAAATCTTTACGAACCCCATTCATCCCGATTCTGGAAGAATAGTAAGCGGTATAAGCCCAAGTAGGCCCAATTTTCATCGTCATCACTCAAGAAACCAATTCAGTTCGAGTGGCAATGATACCGCTAGCATCCATCGTAATGGTCGAAGTGTAGCAAACCATCCACCAATCGAAGAACTTTCGTCAAGACCTCTTCCTTTGGTAGCCAGCCGTCCAGCTGTGATAATGGAAAACCTTCGCCTTCCTTTAAACAGGAATCGCCAATCATTTGATCGTTCGAGGAAGAATCAGAGTTTGATTTTTTATTCGGAAACCAGTTGCTGTGGCCGTCTAGATCATCAAAGACATGTTCAACCTTTACCTTTTTATAGTATGGATGATGGGAACGCCGCCAATATTCGGGCAGACCGGATCACACACACGCCCTTGTAGATTTTTTCATCAAAGAAAAATTTGGTAAAAATATTTATTTATTTACTGATAAACCAGATAATAATGCAAATTTTGGTCTCATCAATTGCAGAGTATTTCTATACTGTGCTAAGAAAAAATATCCATCGAAATGTATTTATTCCTCTATAATGATTCTGGGCACATATGTATTATACACACTTGTGTAAACATGCCTAAGTAAAAAAAAAAGATTTAAAAGTTTGTTTAATTCACCACACGAATTTTTCTAAAACATTATGTAAATTTGTGAATGAGTTTTCCTACACAAAATCCTACTATGTGGTTTGATCGAATCCACTTCGTAGAAAAACGTCTCAATTCACCCAAGTGGACGTTCCACGGCATCGGTTGATTAAGCATTATATAAAGGTTTTTTTTAAAACCTCCTTTAGTTCGAATGTTTCAACACTTTTGGATTCTCTCCCACTACCCCAAGTGATGTTTATGCCGTAGATCAAACTTGTAATACTAAATATACTGTATATTATAATAATGCAATAAGTAGCACAATTTCATATGGCGGGCCGTAATTTTTCGGAAACATTTCGCATCGGAAAAGTAATCATTTCGATTCCGAAAAAAATTTCGTATCGGAAAAGACTTAGATTATTTTTGTTACTCGGCAGTGCCGGATTACCAACATACAGGGCTGGAAGCGGTGAATATGATTTTTTGAACGAGTAAATTTTTTCACTATGATTTTTTTTTATTGTTACATTTTTTATACTATAGCAATTGAAAGCATGCAAGTAAGTTGATTTCTAATTATGCAACTATTTTATTTGATTTTTATTTTCTTATTTAAAATGACGGGGGAAATAATTTTCTGATTATAGAAAAATCATTTGCTTAGGTTCAAGAATTTTATACAACACAGGTAATGCGGCACTGTCGAATCCCAAGAAAAGTGTTGTAAAATCAATTTTTTTCCGATGCGAAGTTATTTTTCCGAATCAAAATAAATTTTGTTTCCGATACGAAAATTTTCGGGAAAATGTGGGTCCAAACGGCCTGCCATAAATTCACGTCCCCGAAGTCGATCCTGTTTGACGCATAAACGCTGCTGTATTTCGTATGTGAGTGTTGTCGAAAATTGTCAGGGGCATTAAAAATTCGTTTCTTTGATGATCTATGAGTTTGCATTCACGCACCTCGTTACACATTATCATAGGATATTTAGCATCCAAGATGCATTATAGGACGCCTTATAGTAGATTATCCCAAACTTAATTTAGCCAAGCCGTCATCCAGAAAACCGTCGCAGACGTAAAGCCTCGTGTGCATTTTAATTTCTTCATTTATAACCATGTAGCGTATCATAGAATTAAACTTGATAAGAGGTAGGAAAATCCGATAAGGGGAACAGCCGGGCAACTGATGATATTGTCTATAACTCTATATCTCGCTCTATATATAGGACTACCAAACTACTGGTAGGGTCTAAAAAGCAAAAACGGCAGAAACAGAAACCTATGCCTAAAAAGCAGAAATTATGCGGCAGAAACAGGGTCCTATAAGGCATAAAAGGCATATTTTTAATTGAGGAAAATGGTATGCACATATTAATGGTATTAAATCATGTAGAGGTTTTTTCTTTATTCACGTATATTTTCAGTGACATCAATACTTCTAACATAAACCCGTTTTGTTTTCAAAAAATGAAACTAGAACCCATTTACGATTCCCAATTCGAAGAAGACAGCATTTTTATTTCTTACCGGTAGTGCCGCGAACGATATATTATTAGATATCGTTATTTAAAAGAGAAAAATAAATTAAGTAAAGTACGTACACCTTAAAAATTTATGGTTTTATCGTTTCAATCAGTTAATGGAAACGTAATAAAACAGGACTTAGAGGCTATGCTCTGTTTTGTCTTTGAGGCAATATTAATAAGAGAAGTTAATCAAGCGCATTGTTTTCTCTTGAACCCAATGAAATCACACGCTAATTAATAAAAGTTCAGGACTTTTATAGCTGCTTGCTTATTTACATAACTAATAAGATCATTTATTAATTAGTATCTACCTTTCATTATTTTCCGGCAAGTTTTTAATGAAGCCTGTTGTTAACCATATTCAAAAAGAACTAGGATGCGTGATACTAAGAGAAGTTGACAGTGTACTAGAGCTGCTTACATAGAACGAGCGGGTACTGTAGATGACACAACAAATTATAAAATCAGACATGAAGAAGTCTCTTAAGGACTTGAGTTCGTCTCATTGTTATAGCGATGCGTGTTAAGATCCTGGCTCGGGAAACTGGCTACCAGTATTGATTATGAGCTTTCAATATATTTTTTTTCACGCGTTTTGCTGGGACACCTCATTAATATCTAAGTTCTAAGCATTATTCTGCATATGCAGGACTTTTTCGCCGCTTTAAGCATTATCACACACCCGATCACATAAAAAGTAATTTATAACAATCTAATAAATAATACGGAAAGAAATTAATAAGCAGTTAAATCGTTGTGCCGTGGTTGCAGCAGCACTGCAGCACAGCAGCTCAAGAACATGTGCTCGGGCTATGATGCGCTGAGCTACGAGTAACATTTTAAAGAAGAAAGAACGAGAGAGACACATGATCACACTTATAATTGGCACTCATTAACAGTAAGCTCATCATAATTCAATATCAAAATGCGTAGTTCTCATAACATCAAATACGAGACGAACATCAGATCAGTTTCTATCTACAGTTGTATCACTAATAAAAGACCTCAAATCGATGAAGAAAACTCTGTAACTATAGCTAGAGCACATGTTACCTACATCAGCTTTCAACATTTCACACTTGACTGATGAATAATCATTATGAGGAGGATGCGTTTTCGTCTCGATGGCTACATTTACAATTACTGAGTTTGTTATCAGGCTTGTATACTCGGGGCTGTAGCACCCTCTAGAACGTTTCAAGGAGCCCTTTCCCACCCCCCACCCCCCTTGGAATTTTCCCAAACAGTCCAAAAACATGACGAAATGCCCCCCAAAAAGGTATTTTGTGCCGAAAAATAGCAAAAATTTCTTCGCAAAGCTCCATATTTATCCCTAAGAAACTATGTTTGCCTTAATATTTGGTTTTTTTTAAATTTATAAATCGGCCTGTGACCGGCCACATCCAATTTTTGCCCGGTATAAAAAAGTTGAGCCCCCCTCGGTGTCGTCGGCGCCTATGAGCAGCACTATTAGTATGCTCCAATGCAAAACTAAAATTATCTTTCTTTTCATAGTAAATGTTGATTATTTCCCATAATGTTCCGAACAAAAAAAATGTTTTCATTGTGACGAAAATGATATATTTACGCGCTACTGTTTACGTGCTTCACCATTCAAAGTTTTCTGTTTTTCTTAAAAACTGAGCTTTAATAATTGCCGAATTGGTATTCTGAACACCCAGCGCTAATGAGCAAGTCTGATCCATCTACGGTGCTATAGTAAAGGCGCTTCAATCGGGGCGCGCTAAAGGGAAGTTTGCGTGCTATAGGCGCCTAGCTGCGGCAACTTCAAATTTTCTCAAAAGGTGTTAAAATAAGTCGTAATAACTTTCAGACGCCTTTCATAAATTTTCGCGATATATGATATCATGAATTCATTTGTATTCTGATAACTGTTGACTGAAGTAAACGACGTGCATATAAATATAGAGTAAATTTTATACGACTTTAATATTTAATCGTGCATGAATAGGCCTCATCCACTCCGCTAAACTCTTCACTCTCGTAGTACAAGAATAAAAAGTTGCCAAGAATTTTTTATTTTTATTTTCTGTATGATCGATCCTTGCGTCTCCTAAGAATTTGTGCTTATTTGAGACAGTACAACGTGCTGAATAGGTCAAAACAAATCTGTCCGTAATTTCTACATTAGAATTCATTTCTTTTTTTTTCTTACCTTGCTTCTTACCTGGAAGAAAGTGGAAAATGGTGAAGACATTTCATTTGTAAAAAGTGTAATATTTTGAAAAGAAAATTTCCATCAAGATCACAAGCCAAATTGGAGAGCAGAATGCGAAACTTAGCGTTCGTAATCAAAGAGTTTTTACTGTGAAAGAAAAAACTTCCTGCGCTCAATAAAGTTATTCAAAAGGTCCCCGCATATTTAATCAGTACGCGATTGCGTACTGGAATGACGACGAGACTATATAACCAGTTACATACCTTTTGTCCAACTTTCATCATTCAAGAAATTTTCCAAGAAATTTACAAAAAAAAATTGATGAACACCTCTCTGCTTGCTGGTAGTTTTTTTTGCATTCTAATTAGATTCACACCACCCAGTACTTATGGGTTGCAACTCCCCTTCGAGACTGTCGAAAGCACATAACTAAGAACATTTTTTCTGCGCAGGACCTTTACCTTAACAGCGACACGCGCTTTTCATACGGACATATTTCGATCAAAAGCTATATTTGCAGTGTAAAGAGGACTCATAAAAGGTTATGTTAGTCGTGAGAGCCCGGCAGTAATCATAGACAGTTTGTTCTTGACAATCGCTGCTGGAGGACGGAAGAAAGATGAGTCCCAACATTCCATTTCTAAATCAATCTTCCCTTTTTCTGTTCAACGATGACATTAATGGGTCCAGCACCATCGACCCGGGTTACGGCTGTCTCTGGACGAGAGAGTTTCGTGAGCGTGAGTCGGCCTTAATTAAGCGATGGAAAGAAGGTGGTATCTTTGTCGACGAGGACTTTAAAGATATCAACTGTTACTGGCTGCAGTTTGATCCGGCTCCACTCGCTCATCACCTAATTCTAGCTCTCATCTTCTTCATCATCTCTGCCATCGGGTGCACATGCAACGCGTTGGTCGTCTACCTATTAGCTACGTAAATCTCATTTTATTATTGATGTATGTAGAAAATAAAGAAATAAGATGTTAGATAGGATTTAAAGAAAAGCATTTTACGTTTCAATAGAAGAAAATAAGGAATAATCGTTCAAATCTTAAGTCTCGACTTCACACTTTTCTTGAATTGAAGCCATTTGTTACATTCGCTGATGTGATAAACGCGTGATGTCTTGAAATGGAATCGCCATCATTTGTAAAGCTTACAAATGATTCTGCTCTTTTAAATTAACAATATAATTTTTTTTATCTAAATTTTTTAAGCGACGACAAATTCACTATTGATTGTGTTTCTGGTTACAGTTCGAGGCACTTGCGGAGTCCCGCTAACATTTTAATTATGAATTTGGCTGCCAGTGACTTCCTGATGCTCATCAAAATGCCCGTTTTCATCTACAACAGCATCGCTCAAGGACCCTCTCTTGGTTACACAGGTGCATTATAAGTCCTTTTTATTGTTGTGAATATAAGCTACATCATAATAAATCATTGTAACATATCCTCTCTTTTCCGGGTGTGCCTATATTAATGGTAATATTCTTTATAATTGCCTTGCATAAATTTTCAATCACGATTTCACGATCTATAAATACCAAGAAATAGCATTTTTCGGCAGAAATTGGGCAGATTTTTGTGCGAAAAAAATTCGATTGAACATCCCGTCGCCTTTTATATAATTTGTATTTACCTTCATCGCACCCATATATTTATTATCATACAGGTTGTAAGGTGTATGGTTTCCTCAGCGGATTGGCCGGATGCAGCTCAATCATGTCCCTGGCAGCTGTTGCAGCAGAAAGGTTGTACGGTGCACGACTTGCATTCGAGTCTTTTTTTCCATATTTTTAACAGTAAATAGCTCTCTACAGCTAATGCTCTTCTTAAGAAACCTTTGTACACTTTCCCTTTTATAATCTCTACTATATAATCTTTTTTGCAGTGCAGTTTCATAACGCGCTGATTAGAGCTCAAGTTCTATAAACAGATTGTATGTATAATAATCTTATCAAATGTCAAATAATAATTGAATATTCATAAGATTCCTCTGGAAGATCAAGATACTTTTACATTCCCTGCTAAGCTTCTTAGTGTCCTTTGATTACTTATTGATGTAGGATTGAATTAATTACCTCTATGCATAATACCTGATGCTCATAGGTGGTTAGTTATTGATTACCAGTGTTCGACTGATAATCTAGTTAATTATGATGAACAGTGTTTCGTGCTATTTAAACGTGATTCTGGTTTATTACCGAAGATGTTGGGTGATCAGTCGACCCTTGCCGAAAGCCACCGTAAGCCAGCAGAGCGGTAATGCTTTACGCAACTGCCGATGGGTCTATTGGCTCATCCTCGTAATCTGGATCTATGCTGCAACCTTTTCCGCTCTACCTTTCTTTGGTATTGGCAAATATGTACCCGAGGGCTACTTGACAAGTTGCAGCTTTGATTACCTCTCCGATGATCCGACAACTCACTCATTCGTCATCATCATCTTTATCTGTTTCTGGGTGGTTCCGATCACAATCATTATCGTTTCTTACGTCCTCATCGTCCGATACGTCCGCCGAGCGATGCGAGATATGCCCGTCCGTAGGCATTCACAGCACCAAGATAACGATGGATTCGATAGCGAAGATCAGCTTCATCAACGTCAAAGAACTAGTATGTATAATATTATACTACATCATGCCTATACCATAGTGGAAATGGAGCTGAATGCTAAAGATAAGGTGGGCGATGGGTACGTGGGAGATGAAATGTTTGCTCTTTAGGTTGTCTAGGTTTCCTCATCTTTTATATAAAAATGGTATCTATGAGTAATAACTATGTATTTCTACCAGTCGTTGATGGCGGTAATGCATTGAAGCGTACATTGTTTTTTACATGATATTATTTTCGTACTATTTTATACATCGTATTTTCTACTTTTATACAAAAAAGAATTATATTCCACAAAAGTAAACTTTATATCAAGATTAATAAAAGTGGTGTGTTGAATTTGAATTACACAACCTAGATTCCTTAAAACAATAGCAACAAAAAAATTTTATGATCGGTCAGTACTTTCTATAATTCAATAATGTAATAATGTCAGTATTTGCTTGATATTCTTACAAATTTAGAATGGCTCAAATGCCTGTTTTTCGAGTTGCCAACCGCCAAAATAACTCTCGGTCTCGTCGTCCTGTGGGTCTTATCTTGGACGCCTTATGCCATAATTGCGCTAATAGGAATCACGGGACATCAGCGCCGACTCACTCCGAGTAAGTTAACTTGTGTGTGATGAGAACGGCATCCTTTTTCGACCGTTAAGACCAGCAACATCATTATTGCCTAGCAATAGCCAACAGATTCATTGCACATTATAATGAAATATGAGCTCGCCTTATATAACATAACATTACCACGAATTTCCTAATTAAGAGATGGCAATCGAGATTGTAACTTAGCAAAGCGGAAACGACCCGTGATTCCACGGAAACAAACAAAACACAATTTAATGACGGCTATCTTAAATTACTGAACCTACTTGCTTACACAATAATATTATTGAAAATAATCTATTTCTTTACAGTTATGACGATGCTACCGGCTCTCTTTGCAAAAACATCTGCTTGCGTCAATCCTTTCGTGGTAAAAACATCAAATACTGGATCGTACATTAAATCGTCTCAATTTTATAATATTTAAATATTTTTTGCTATCTTTAATGTCGAATTTTAGTATTCGTTAACCCATCCAAAAATGAAGAAGGAAATGCTTCGTCGCTACCACCGCTGGGCGCTTAAAGGGACGAACGGCAGTGATGTGAGTATCAGGCCGCCGTCGGGAAGAGCTGACAGGCGCAACATGGAAGAACCTTACGAGGATAACTACGTTTCAAACGTTGATATCAATCGCTCTCTAGACATTGATCATGATTTAGAAAACGATATTCCGATGCTTCCCATCGATCATTCAATAATGTTCTCATCATCTCCGCCGGCTGCTCGATCCATGGTTGCTGAGACCATGTTGGGTCAATTAACCTCTGAGAACGATTCATCTACTCAATTCGGCTGCTCCATTAAGAATAAGAAAGAGAGAGACTTGTTCTCAGAGACGGATGCCGATAATTGGCGATCGCCACGTCAAAACTATGGTCGTAAAAACAAAAATCCCGCCGCTCTCATGGTAACCTTTCAAGATTCTAGCAGCAACCGTCGAGAAGGAATCGGGAAATTCAAGGTTCAAAGTGTACTAACATCATCATCTCCTAGCCAACAAGATGGAAAGAAGGATCGCCATCATCGATGGTGTCGATCCAGTATCAAAACGAGCAGCTCCCCTAACAGCGACCTGAAGGTAGACATCAGTTTCCGTAGTGGGACTACTACGAGATCTTCGATCGATGAAGGGAAACCTGATGTAACAACAGAAGCCACTGTGCATTATAGCACTCACCATGTAGCTGATGATGACGATGACAATCGCTACAAAGGCATCCCTTTCTTCGACGACTCTATCAACACTGACCAATAAGGTTAATGGTCCGTTGTACTACTATTTTCATCATATACATTTTGTCTAAATGTGTTATTAGTTAATGTAGCATGTCTTATATAATCCAAGTTATTCGAAGAAAGAAGACCTATTTTGTCGCTTTATTGTATCCCTCCCGTGTTTTTCCGACGTGAATATTGGAAGAAACTTCTTTCATCCTACGGGATAAATGAGAAAGTATTTCGAGGGTTCTCTATTTCCGCTTCTTAGTAAGCTATACAAAGATTGAGATAGAAAAAGTAACAATGCTGTATATAATACAATGTCTTTGTTCCTTTCCGCGTCTACCTAGAAAATGTACTTGATTGATGTACCGTACCTATGGAAACCTCAATAAGAACCTGAGAGGCCAACATCACTCCTACTCGTTCCTACTTCAATGGATTCGGGCGTGCAGTGTCAGAGTGTATAGGACTTATAAATGGATATTTTTATCCAAATTTCATGTGGTGTCGCATTACCGTACTTGCATTTTCTGTATATCTATCAAACTGTTGTCACCCAACTCCAAAACTTTATAATTGTGACTGATTTGAAATGATTTTTGTTTTGTTTTTCGATGTGCTCTTTTATTTTTAATATGTGTTCAAATATGATATTGAATGTTAAATATACAAGCTGGCAAATCACAAAAAAAATTTGAAGAGGTCTTAATACAAAAAACACATGATACAGTCCTGTAATCTGAGGAAAGAAGGTAGCTCGGAAAATTGCGAAGTCGAAAAACCCCTCTCCTTTAAAAAAAAAAACTGAGACGGAAAATGCAAGTTTCAGAACTCTAGCTCCATCTATGAACCGTTCTTGGAACTTGGATAAGGGCGGTCTAGTAGAAGCAAGTGTGTTTGCGTCTGCTCCATCCCGTTTGAAGTTTCCTCCAGAAGCGTTGTGAGAAAACTCTGTGAGAGTGGAATAGTGGATAACTCAATAACATCTCCTATTCTCTCTGTCAATTTACCGAAAGCCTTTTTAAAATTGCTTTGGATGTCTTGTTAAAACCTCCTAGTGGTAAAAGTTTACCCCTAAATCCGAATTATGTAAAGTTGTCAACTTTTCCTGCCGTTTTTAGTTTTATCCTCCCCATCATCAAATTCAAGGCCAGAAGAAAACAAAACAAACGTCACCACCATGGTAGTTTAATAACCATCATGATCAAGAAAATTATTAACTAATTTCACATTTTATCTTCTTTAGAATGTCTATTCTGAGGTGACGGCAACCATAGACAGAAAGTTGGCTGTATGGCTACCACCATTTGAAGAGTTGGGCAAATTAATAGAAGAACTTGCTGGAGTTAAAGTTCAGGCTGCTCTAAAGGATGGTGAGCTTAGAATATCTGGTACATTGGATGCCCTTGTGTCTGCTGAGGTATCAATCTTCACCATTTCTACTTAATAAATTATTTTATTGCATCCCAATTGTCCTGGTAGGATTCTCTACGAAGGTATGTAGAGGAAAAGGAGGAATCAAGCAACATGATTGTCATCAATGAAATCATCACTGAAGATAATAGCAGCGAGTCTCAAGTAGTTATCTTGAACGGCTCAGAGCTTGTTGGTGATGATAATGATGAAGATGATGTAGGCCTCAGTATTGAAGGTTCTCACAGTGAAACAAATGGTGAAGAATGTGTCAAAATGACCCACTACAAATTCTCATGCTCAATGTGTTCATTCAAGGTTTGTGGATTCTTGTCCTCTTTTCCACAATTTTTCAAACTAATTCATCAATTTTTTATTCAGAGCCAGAGAGAAGGCCAGTTTAGACGACATGTTATTCTGCATGAAACCATCAAAACGGTTCTTGAGTGTGACCAGTGTGATTACCGAACTCTTCGCTCCACACAGCTTACACGTCACAAAGTCTCTCACAGTGTGGTGACACTGATGTGCCCGGCCAGCTGTGGCTATACCACTGATGACCCTATCCTCTTGGCCAAGCATCAGAAGCGCACCAACCATGACGTAATGCAGCCATTTAAATTCCACTTTTACATCGTTTTAATTTATTATTTTAATAGGTGCGTGATATCGTGGCTAATTCTGATGAGAAAGATGTTGGTATTGTAGAAATTATTATCCGTAAGTGCGACAAGTGCCCTTACAAAACCGATAGACTCTACCGTTTCGAGCGTCACTTACGGACGCATACAGCCGGAAATGGGCAATCCAACTTTAACTGTCCGGATTGCAGTTTTATAACGTTCAAAAAGACACATTTTACACGTCATGTCCGCGATGTTCACAGCGGTACTCGGCCTCATTTGTGCCACACTTGTGGTAAGGCTTTTAAAAGAGCCGATGCACTCCGCCAGCACAGCCTTCAGCACTACAGTGGTCCGGACGAAGTAGCAGAAGCTCAGCTGGTCGCTTACCAATGTCCTATTTGTGCCCGTCTTTGCCACTCCAAGCACCGTCTCGAAAGTATGATTCCTGAAAGGATTTATAGTTTAATCACTGCTAATAATTATGCATCATTTTAGATCATCTTGCGATACATTCATCGGAGAGGGCTTATTTGTGTGAAGTGTGCGGTGCTGCCTTCAAGACCAGATCAGTCCATAGGAAGCATGTTATGAATATCCATGAGAATCCTGGTAATATTGTCATTTTTCTTGTGAAATGTGATTATTTCAAATTCTATTTTTTTTTTATTCTACAGCTTCCCACAGTTGTCAGTTATGTGATAGGCGTTTCAACACGAAATACGACCTCGAACGACACATGAAACGCAAACGTCATCCGTAATACATTTATACCTTTCTCTTATTAGTATTATTTCTGAATCGTTTTTTTACGATAGATCGAAAGCGGATGCTCAGAATGAAAATAAAAGGAAGCGGAAGAAGAAGGCTGCTGCTGCTGCCTAAAAGAAATCTATAAATAACAACTGTGAAGAGAGAAAACAAAAGGAGGCGGAAGAAGAAGGCTGCTGCCCATGAAGAAGACACATATTGTTCCCCCCGTTTTTTATACGTCCTCTTGTAGACTAAACCGCCTCGTTTTTAGAGGTAACGAAGAAATGTTAAAAATGGCAACGTTGATTGTCGGATGGAGACATTTGAAATACACAAGAATGCCATTGTTTCTTTGACTCTCGATATAAATATTGTTATCAAGGTATTTATCAATTTAAATGAAAGCCTTACAATACACTTTCTATAGTTGTAATATAACACAGTTTTCAAGAAGCATAACTGTAATTTGTAGGGAAGTATGTAAAAAGCGTATAAATCATTAAGATTAAGGCTATCACATAATTTTTCTATTTGTGAAAGTCCATTGGTATACAGTAGATGCTTATTTTCCTCAATATAATTGCTTAATAAGTCATTGAAGGTGATATATTCTTGTTTTCCCTGGAAAGCCTTGAACTTGGGTGAACCTCACTATTACTTGTCAACAACACCATTATTAGCGTTGTAATAACAATCTATACCCGTCTTGGTGAGTATAAAAGGCGCAAAAAGATGAACTAAATGTATCAGTCTCATACAGTCTCACCCTCCAAGATCAAATCTTCTCTACAATCACCAAGGCAAGTTTTTTATCTTTAAATATGGTAAAGTATAAATTAACTGACTGATTTTCCCCTCCGCAGTCAAGATGATTTACCAAACGACCATTGTATTCATTGCTGCGCTTTTTGGAGGCTCTTTCTCTGCACCTTATGGGACCAAGTATAACTATCAGATGCAGATGACTCCAGCAGCTATCAGTAATACACCATACATGAATAGCTATTCGGCCCCCAGCACCTACATGGCTGCACCTCAAGCCACCTCGGCTCCTAGCGTCCACATGGCAGCACCTTATGCTGTATCCTCCTACGCAGCCCCGCTAGTACCTACAGCCCCGGCCACCTACGAGGAAACCACGAAATCTGATACTTATTCAACGACACCTATGCCTTCCTACCAGGAGACCAGTCAGACCACATACAAAGCTCCTGAAACTACAACGGCCTATTACCAGGCTCCCGAAACTACAACTACTTATCAGGCTCCCGAAACTACGACGGCCTATTACCAGGCTCCCGAAACTACAACTACTTACCAGGCTCCCGAAACCACAACGACCTATTACCAGGCTCCCGAAACTACAACGACTTATCAGGCTCCTGAAACCACAACAGCCTATTACAAGGCTCCTGAAACCACAACGGCCTATTACCAGGCTCCAGAAACTACAACGCCCTATCAGGCTACTGAAACTACAACGGTCTACTACCAAGCTCCTGAAACGACCACCGCGGCTTACTACCAACCACCTGCCGTGACCACAAAGATATACCAGGAAATGACGACAATTGCTCCTTACGAGGCCCCTCAGACAACTATGATGGCTTCATACGCTCCAGCTCAAAAATACTAACTAACGAAATTATTTTGACTATCGTGCTTGGTATTTTGAAAGTATGATTATTTATTAGAAATTTTAGTGATTTAATAACATATGACCGGACAAGGTGTTCCAATACATGGCTTGAGAATAAGTAATGTTGCTAATTTGCTTTCAATAAAAAAAAATAAGTTTATAATTGGGCGGTTTCGTTGATTCGCTTGCGGTTTTCGCCTTCATCAGTGGTTCGAAGAGGACCATCTTCATCCTGCCGATCAATTCTACGATACGTTAAGAAAGTGAGAACTCCAAGGATGAAAGATTCTGCCAGTGTCAATGAAGCATCTATTGCTATAGGTATAAAAAATCATCATCATCGTGCACTATCGAGTCCAATATATTATTAGCTTACATTTTTGTAGGACTACTCTGGAAGTATAGGGCGGGATGCAAGGAATTGCTCCATTTACGGCTATAACATTAAGTATGAAATTCTGCAATTTGATCAGGATGATTCCGGAAGCCAGAAGATTTGCTTTAAACTACATGTTTACATACATTAATTAAATGGTGTATTGTTAATTTAGAAAGAGAGGAACCGTTACCTGGTAGTTGATTGATGTCAAATGAGGAGCAAAGGATCTGGTGAGAATATTGAAAGCATACATCGCCATCAAGAAGCAAACAATATTCAATACGCTAAGAGTTGTGAAAACTGGATCCGGAGTCTGTTTTTTAATCAATTAAATTAATTCAATTTCATAGAAAGTAATACAGTTTATGAAATACAGACTTTGCCCTTGACGATAACCTCTGCCTCG
The DNA here is from genome assembly GCA_030141595.1 of Chydorus sphaericus. NCBI lineage: Eukaryota > Metazoa > Arthropoda > Branchiopoda > Diplostraca > Chydoridae > Chydorus > Chydorus sphaericus. The sequence continues at coordinate 12,464,649 of CM057932.1, read as the reverse complement.
GTCAAGAGTACGGTTAGCACGATAATAGCCAGTTGGACCAAAGGCATTTGATAGACCATAGCTTTCATCAATCGCAACTTCTTCCTATTTATTAAAATTGTTGTTAAAGAATTATTGTTGAATAAAAAGCTTTTGGACTATTACTTGGTGTAAGAGACTGCTGGGATGCATATAGCCAAACAGCAGCACGGAGGAGCTCTCGGATTCAAAGTCGTATTCGTTTCTAATAGATCCTCCAATGCGGCAGATTGACCTCCCTTCCAATCCAGCGTCAAGTCAATAAAGTGCATCATGGAAAAGGGGAGGAAACTAAATGCATATTTCCAAAATAGAGTTTGTCATCTTTATGTACTCATAGAGAGGGGAAACCCTTTGTTTGCCTTACATTTGCTTAACCGTGTCGCATTGGATACCGGCCCTTGGGATAAGCAAAGTCATCAGGGCCAAAAAGGATATGACCTGTGCGTGTTCCGTCATAACGCCAACAAATAAAGAAAAAATGTTTAGAAAATATTCCAATAGCTTATTTAAGCTATCTGGAGTCTAGCCGTATAACCAATGTCATGGATGTAACCCAGCAAAGAAGGCGCCAACGATGAGGTGGACTATTACGGATGAATCCGCCGACATTGATTATGAAAAGGACCGCTAGAGTGAGTGTCGTTATGCTTCCGATGGAGACAGCCGCCAATCCGTAGTGCCCCAGAGCTGTTTTATTTTTAAAATCAACATATTCATGATGTTTTGTTTTGAAAACCACTTCTTTTTTTATTAGTTTCGCATGTAATATTTGTTATGTCCACGAACGAGCATGTATTTTAAATGATTTGACAATCGATTAATCGAAGTATACGTAATGAATAATTAAAAGACCTTCCATTTGCTGGGGGACAGTGGGCGGGCGGCTCAAGGCCAATGCGTTGCATGCTGTTGTATCCTCCATGCGTGATTCAAAGAGTAGACCTTTTTACGGAAGTAGGAAAATTTCACAACACAAAAGAGGAGAGGAGGAATTCTATGGTGGTGCTGTCTCGACGAAGGTCGAGCCAAAAATGCTCTAAGGCAACAGGGCGCCCGACAGTTTTACCACCGGTCGTGAAAGGCGACAAGATGTGCTGTGACTGACGTATACAGCCGTACCATATTTTAAATTATTTACTTTGAATTTAAAGCTTGACTGTATCATGAGCACGACTATAATAAAAAAAAAAAAAAAAAAAGATCTCAGATGTGCTTTAAATGTGGATGGAGATGCACCACACAACGCGCATCTCGATCTATGTGAGCTGCATACTGTTAAGTGTAAATTGAAAACAATTTGAACGTTCATTTTTTTGCAAAAACTCGATATGAATTATAAATTATCTTGAAAACATTGTATTCTTTTGCCGATTTTGTAATAAAAAAAGAGAAAAAAAAATGTTTCATACAAAAAGTCACGCTCGCAGTTGGTAGGGATCGAACCTACGCTCCCAGAGGGAATCAGATTTCAAGTCTGACGCCTTAACCTCTCGGCCACAACTGCTACTCATACTTAGCTGAATAGGGGGTATATATACCTAGCAGCCGTCTTTTTCATGGCATTTTTTTCCATTTCCCCATACTTAGCTGAATAGGGGGTATATATACCTAGCAGCCGTCTTTTTCATGGCATTTTTTTCCATTTCCCCCTTTTTCTTGTTTTTAAAAACAGACTCAAATGAATTTTTTCATACTTCGAGCAGGATGTAGTGTGAAACGATTATAAATGTAGAAAAAAAAATAACCTTGACTAGAGTCTAGAGATTACAGGTTAATAACTTTGAATATTCATTATCATAGTTTGGAGGGATTTAAATTTTGAGAAAAAGTATATTCCACAGTTGAAAAGCACAATTAAAAAATTACTATTAATTTTAAAGGTTAAAACTGAATAGAAATTGAAATACAGCTTTCAGCATTCAGTTGTGAGAAAAGATGAGGCAACTTTTTGTTGATGCTGTGAGCCGCTGCTCTTACTGCGGTCATCATCTTCCGCCGCTGCCATTAAAAGAAGCTGCTGCCGTCTCTCCAAAGTAGCCGGGCTGGCCTGTTGATTCGTTTTACCCTTTTCAGCATCCCAAACTGGTTTACCATAATAATCAGCCTCATCATCACTACTACTGCTGCTACTACTGCGATTATTTCGTTTCTTTTTAAAAATATATTTCTTTGGTGCCGCAGCTGCAGGGGTATGCCTATTGGAATCAACTGCCAAATGGATCTCGCCCGTCCTGGCATCCACCGAGTGCTTTTTGACGGCATCCGTTTCAGCACGGTAAACCACATAGAAAAGGATACCAAAGAGGAAGGCTTCTAACATCGTTAATCCGGCATCGATAGCTATTATTTTAAGTTGCTATTTAGTTTATCTAGCAATAATGATTTTGAATATAAATAAAAACAAATTACTTTTGCGCATGATGACTTCAGAGACGTTGGGTTCAACACAAGGTATACTTTTAAAGACACCGATGATGCCTAGAATGAAATTCTGCAGCTTCAACAGCAAAATGAATGCACTCAGCACTTTAGACTTGAGCTATTTATTAAGGAATAAAATAAATATTTAGATGCCGAATATATCGATAGATTGAGATTAGATCGAATATAGATCTTTCATTGAGAGTCTTACGATGGAGCGTTCCCATTTTGGGGCTAAATGGGGCCTTAGGGCCTTGGTAGCAATGTTGAAACCCCAGATACCCATCATGAAAGCTATGATATTTAAGAAGGAGAAGAACTGGGATGCAATATCTGTAGTCTGTAAAAGACATAACTTATTGAAGGATAGTTTTTTTTAAACGCATAAAAAATTGTCTTACGCTATTGCTGATCAGTTCAGCAAATTCCAGGATTGTCATGGACATGATGAGAACGAGCTGAAAGACGGGCGCTTGATAAATCAATCCTCGGACAATCCTTAACTTGATCCTAATTTAATTTCCATTTAATAAATTTGGGAGAACTTATTTCTGGTTATGTAAGAAATACTTAGTGAATGTGAGATTGCGGAAGCACATCCCCCAACAGCAACAAGGTGGTGTGCATAGAGAAAGAGGCGTCTCTCTTCCTACTAGGCCCCGAATCACTCCCTCCTCTCCTCCCAAAATCATGAGAGCCAAATCAATAAAATGCATCAGTACGAATGGTAGGTATCTGTATAAACAGATCAATCTTCATTATTTATTTATATAAATTGATTACAAATTTATATTACACTTGTTTGACTGTGTCGCAGATATCACCGGCTCTGGGAACGAGAAAGATGATGAGGGACAAGAAAGAGACGACCATCGGAGTCGAAGTAATCCAGGCGAGGAGCCTCCGCCATTTCGCTGGACTCTTTAGAATATGTCGGTAAACATTGATCACGAATAGAATCACGAGGAGGATGGTAGTAACCGTACCGGTGATTCCCACGCCAACATACACGGCACCCAAAGCTTTCAATGATGATAAAAAAAAGTATAGTAGATGATTAGATAACGATGAGAACAGACTAGAGCAGTCGGTGTTTGAATAAAGAGTGCCGGATGTCATTTCCTTCCCTTTTCCGTGAAAAATAATTATTGAGCAAGATTGATAGGTTTTTTATTTTGTCATTTACACCCACTTTAAATCTTTAGAGCCAATATTATTAAAGTTTTATTAAAGTTTTATTAAAGTTTTAGATTACCAATTTACAAAATAGCTGTTTTGTTCAAAAGTTTTACTTATTTTTAATGTACTTAAAGTGGACCTGAATTTCAAGAAAAATCTAGTAGTAAATATGATCCAAGTCCAGATTAATTGATAAATGATAAAACAAGGAGGACAAATCCATTGTTTCCGGAAAAGAACAGTTACATCTAAAAGCAAAAAAGATTTTACCGTCCTTTTGCTCCTGAACATTGGGAGCAGTAATGTTGTTGTATTGGAAAGCAGAGCAATCGTAATTCATCTCGATGTAGATTTGCACTAAGTGATGGGGTGATGAATGTCCGTCTACTTTTACTGTCTCTGCGGTAATTTACCCACAGAATAACTGACTGATGGGTAAACCATAAAATGGCCGATACTTTATTCTCTTTCCTGCCGCGTACAGATAGATTAACGCCCGCGTGCCTTTTTCCTTATCTCTCTTCCAAACATTTCAGAGTGGACTGGACGATATGGCAATAAATTTTTCAATTTATCACCTGCTCAGTTTAATTTTTAAAATAAATGTTATTTGTTACATAAAAAGTCAAGATAATGTCAAGTTAGAACACGAAAGTTTTAACAGAACCCAAAATAGATTTATTTATTTTCTTTATTAAACACCGGATATGAGACCTCTAATCCGGATCCATACATCCGGTTGATATATCTACAAAAAACACAATTTTTATTAAGAAATTCTATTCAGGATTAGGCACGGCTAGGCTTATAGTCTGTCGCTCTACTAGTCGCTTAAAGACCCCATCGGGCAAGGCCATTAAGGTTTTGTAAGAGCCTAGCTCAACCATCCGGCCTTTATCCAGCACGGCAATTTGGTCCGCTTTGAGAATTGTGCTCAGTCGATGGGCGATAGTCAACACCGTCCGTCCTTTCATGACTCGTTCTAGAGCCTCTTGTACAAGAGACTCGCTTTCAGCGTCCAGTGCGCTAGTAGCCTCATCCAGTAGCAATATTCGAGGATTCTATACATTTAAAAAGGCTTCTTTACATCTAGATATTATAGATTTGTAAAGATTTCTTACCTTTACTATGGCCCGTGCTATGGCCAATCTTTGTCGCTGTCCACCTGAGAGTAAGACACCTCTTTCACCCACGATCGTATCCAACCCCTATAATAAAACAAGCTAAGTTTAAAGGATATTAGTTTAATATAAAAATGCAATTTAACCTGAGGACAATCTCGGATGAAAGACCAAGCATTAGCCTCAACAGCAGCTTGGATGATCTGTTCCTCAGTGACGGAAGTAGGATCAACAGCTCCATAAAGGATATTTTCTCGAATCGAACAAGAAAAAAGTGAAGGTTCCTTTATAAATGTTTAACATTGTTAAATATTTTACTAAAACTTGAGTGGTTTATATTCCAAATTACCTGACTAACGGTTCCTATATTCGCTCTAAGCCATTGTGGATCTAATTGAGTTACAGGCCGACCATCAATAAGTACCTGACCCTGTAAAAATAAGTAATAATTTACAAATTATTATAAAAGAAGTTAATTGTTAAATAAGTACTCACACTATCGGGGTCGTAGAAGCGAAGGAGGAGAGACGCCAAAGTACTCTTTCCCGATCCACTAGATCCGACGACAGCAGTCACCAGTCCGGCTGGAACACTTAAATTCAACTGTTGGAAGATGGGAGCTTCTGTCCTCGTCGGATAAGCAAAAGTCAGATCCTGTAAAGTCAAATGTATAAGAAATTCAATTCTGATCTATTTGATTTAAATGCATCATACTTTAAAGGTAACGGTTCCTTTGAATTCTTCAGATGGAATAATAGAACCGCCTGAGATTGGGATGTTTGGATGCTTATCCACCAACTGCCAGAGCCTTGTTGAAGCCCCGATTCCTTTCATCATCTCAGAGTAGCAGGAAGAGAGTCCACTAAGAGAAATGGTAACGTAGGCAGCGTAGAGCAGGAAAGCTGAGAGTTGTCCGGCAGTAAGAGCAGACTCGGTGACCATCAGACCGCCATAGTACAAGACGGAAAGGATGATTGCGTTACCGCTCAATCCCGTCTAGAATGAAAACAGCTCGATTAATTTAAGATTTTATATATTTTTATGGAGAAGAGCGTTACCAGTCCAAAGAAGATGCCTCTTGCCATAGATTCTTTGTATCCTAATTGTAAAACGTGATCAATCTGGTCGTCGTAGCGCTTAAATTCTCGATTCTCTTGGCCAAACGCCCTAACCTATGAAACAAACTGTTAGTAAAGGTTGTATATTTTATATGTAAATTTAAATTACTGTTCGGATGTTAGCGATACGTTCCTCAGCTACTTGAGTCGCTTGAGCCAAAGAATCCTGTTAAAAAATTTGAATTAGTAGAATTTGTGTCATAAAAGAGTAAATATAAAGAAATAAAATTATACCTGAACGCTTTTAGAGATTTTACGGACATAACGGCCGTAACCGACAGCCAATAGTGCTACTGGAGGAACGATGGCAAGGCCGACTAGAGCAAGTTGGGGTGACATGTAAAACTGTCATAGGAAAACAAGTAATGTATAATAAAATGTAGTATAAATGACTTAAAATGTGATAGCACTACCATCATGGAGACTCCTGCTGTGACCAAGGCAGTGGACCGGATACCATCTGCAATGTTTGAAGTAACGCATTGACTGACTAGTGAGGTGTCGGCTGAAAGCCGGTTGACGAGCTCGCCCGTCTTGTTACGATCGAAGAATGCTACTTCTTGTCGAACAATAGCTGAGTACACTTGGCTTCTCAGCGCGCGTGTGATTCTTTGACCTGTAATAATAAATCTAATATAAGATGAAGAATTGAATAAACATAAAATAGGGTTTACCTGAGACACCCATTAGGTATGTTCGCCCAAAGTTACAGGCAGCACCAAAGACAAAGATACCAATAAGTAGGACTGAGAAGTTTGTGAGGTTCTCGACCATCGAGTCCCTACTTTCACTGTAGATTATGTCTATAACCTTGCCAAGGGCAAATGGGATGACCATTGTGATTGCACTTGAGATAAACAGCAAACCAATACCTCCTGTTGATTGAAATAAATGTATGATAAATTTCAAATAATAAAATCAATTATTCATCAGTGACCTGCAAGGCGGTATTTCTCTGGCTTTGCCAGACTAAGAAGCCTCTTTACTTCATCAGTTTTAAGCTTTGGTTTGCCAGCAGCAGCTTCCGAAACTGCTGTACTGCCGGCTCTTCGTCCTGCAGAAGTGAACACGAATCGGGCAAGACAGTTTGTATTTTTGGAATCATTTTTTAATCTAGGAAATAGACTGTTTGAACGTAGAAAACTGGTTCTCAGCTGAATCACTTGTCGCGAACACGCAGGAGTTAAAAGCCTGAATATTAATGACATTTGCAAATTTGTAATACGTACAGTTACGTAAAAGCAAACGTGATAAGACTCATTGTTTACAATTTTTGTCTAGACAGCAGAAGGTTGGTGCTAAACAGTAATTCAGTAGCGCACCAAGCACACTGCGCAGTCGCCCTGCGCAAGATTTATTATTATTATTTTATTTCTAAAATTAATTCTTTGATTAATGATTGATTTTAATTAAACGACATATCAACATCATATCGCAGTCAATAATCAGATTAATAAAAAAATAACTCACAAAAACTATTTAACCTATAAAATTTACGGGAAAATATTAAATTTAAATTTATGGATATTAAATATAAATGGAATTACCCGGTTGGTAAAGGCTTCGTGTCATGTCCTTGTCAATCGAACTTTTTTTCTATTATGCAATTTAGCGCGAAATTGGTCAAGTGCCATGTCATGTTTTTATTCTGATCAGTGGTAATATCCGTCTAGCTAACAACGTCAGCTAAGAATTGTCGCTTTAAAATGTTTTAACTGTTTCATCTCTTCTTGCTGTATAGTGATTATAGAGTGATAAAGAGCAGAAAATATTTGTGTATTTTATTTTCTCTCTCTTCGTGTTACCTTCACTTCAGGTAATATTGTCTACTCATTAGGCTTTACTCTGACTAATTTGTTAGGCGTCTTTAGTCTTTTTTTTAAGTATCAAAATGATGGGATCCAATAAACGGAAAAATCACATGAGAGGCTTAAACGATCACGTCACTACCTCTGAACTGGGAACTCCGAATGGGGACAACAACGGCGAGGAAAACCCGGCCGTTCTCGGTGGCTTCACCATGCTTCAGCCCCATCAAAGAGACGAGTTGACGGCCGCTACACCCGTCGAAACCTGGATGAACTTTGGCAATTCTCAATGGCACCAGCCTCAACAACATTATCATAGGCCCATAACTCCTGCTGCTGAACAAAATAACGGCTCATCTCCTTCTACAGATCTTATCCCTCTTGGAGCGATGCCTTATCGTGATTTCCGCGTCAAGATCTTTCAGAAAATGAGCGGGAATTCGAATAACATTGTTATATACGAGCCCCTCTTCACTTTGGATCCAGATTCCATAGTAAATAAACAAGATCAAGTCCGGTTTAGGGTCACAATGTGGAATCCAGAGGTAGAGGCCAAAGTATTGAACTGGCTGAAGCATCGATCGAATGACAACTTGTACGTCCAAGTATTACCTTTCACGGAGATCCAGCTGGTTAAATTAGTTGATGAGATGGAGTTTCAAGTACCTTCAAAGCCGACTGTTTGGTACCAGCTGAAAGAGAGCCTTCCGTTCCATCTTCAATGCAAGTCGGATGAAGCTGCAGAGGAGCTAGTTTCAGAGATCCGGCAGGATCCTGAACTTTGGGTTGTCCAGAATTTGGTGATGGAATGCAAAATTATTCCCGGAGAAGGTTCTTCTAAGGAGGAATCCAGTCAACGATTCGGTCTCAATGTGATTTCTGGAGAATTCATTACAGACGATCGAAGTGAAAAGAAGCTTCAAGGTACGATGATTTTCATTTATTTGAAAACTTGTGCACTAAATTATTCATTTTACAGATGTTCTCAATAGGATTGAAATGCTTCAACTTCAGTTAGAAGGTATAATTTTTTTAACATTCTTTAAATTGTTTTGATGCCATTTTAAATATTCATCATGTGTTTCTCTGCAGAAAGCCAAGGTGTCCGCCAGAATATGAATCAATTTCTAGCAGGTATTTTCTCTTTTTTCTTACGTTGTCAGTTATATCGCTCTCTAACTATATAAATTTTAACATAGATATTGAAACGAAGGGCCAGAATCTTCTGGACAGAGTGAACCAAGTGGAGGTCGATGTACGAGGTAACAATCATTAGTTATTTCTTCAACTTAAAAAAAATATGCTCTCTAATATAATATTTTTTGTTTAAAAAAGATATCAATAATTTGAAAAGAGTTGAAGAAAGGCAAAAAGAAGTGCGTCTGGCCAGCATTGATGCCGACATTCAACAGGTCCTTGAGGATCAGTTTGCCCAACATTTCCAGTCCATTGATCTCACCACACAAATTTCAGGTATATTCATCTTAATTTATTTCATAGCTATTATTTTAAGTTAACCAATTTTTGTATTTAAGGTGTTAAAGCGATTTTGACAAACTATGGGACCACAAACAAAGGAGTCTTTCCGGTTATTAGGGCTTCAATCCCTTTTCAAACCAAGGTTTCCAAGTATCTCTCTTTCAGCCACCAAGAGACGGATGTCAATGACATTCACGGAATCCTGGACAAAGTCACCGGACTCTTCCGGATCGGAACTTCCGGCCTCTACTTGTTCCTTTTCAACGGTTTGGCAGCTAGAGTTGGACTTAAAGTCAATGGAATCGAAATTTCTGGGGCCAATGTGGTTCATTTTGAAATTCCAACGGGAAGCAGTGGATCGGCTGACGCTTTTTGGGCTTTGCTGGAGCTAACCAAAGGGGACAGGGTCGGAATCTTTTGCGCTAATCAAAGTGTCGTCTATACTACTAACTCTGCTAAAAACTGTAAATTTTCAGGAATTCTTTTGGCTTATGACTTTCATGCAGATGTATAGCAAAGTGTATCAATTTTCATTTCTCACTTATATCCGATGTTTTAAAATATATGGCTTATTGAAGACGAACAAGATAACGTTGTATTTGAATATCAATACTAGACGATTGCAGGGGAACATGACCCACCGTTCTGATTGCAAAAGAATGGTTGAAGAACATCCGCGCCAATACCCCTCTCCGCAATTCTATAAAATATTTAAAAACGGGTTTTAAAAATATATTATAATATTAAGAGAATGAATACCGTTCACGATGAGCTAATATGCGAGGTTCAGCATCTTTCCAGCCGGTGATTGGGTCGTTCCATAAGCGCTCTGCAAGAGCCGAAGCTCGCGGCCACAGTTTGCTCTCAATCGCTACACCTCTAACCTTTTAATATTCACAATAATTAATATACAGCTTCTTAAATATCAAATTCAAATATAAAAATACCTGTTCGCTCCACATGGCAGCTTCTCCTCCGAGAAATTGTTGAGCGTGATTCTCATAAACGAGTCCGAAATTCTCCACAATCTTGCGAGGACTGTTATCGTAAATCAACTGCCATCCTTTGTAAGGTGAACACCAGTTATTAGGTAGATTCCCGATCCAAGCAGAGTATCCACAGTCCAAATAAAGAGCATCAGAATTCGACATGATGAGTCTGTAGCCCTGCTCGATCAGTATTTTAGTGCTAGGATCGTCCGCGTTCTCCCAAAATTGAATAATGTAACGATCCTTATCGAGGTAGTTTGGAGCACGACCTTCTTCCGTCAATCCACTAGTCCAGAATACAACGTCCTGCTCTCTGCCAAAAGCTTGATCCAATTGGTCTAAAGCTCTATTCTGAAATTCCTTCCACATTTCGTAGAAATCTTCTAATTCTCTTCCCCAACCTTGTTGACTCATGTAATCCAGCACTTCCTGCGTCTCGTTCCAGCAAACTACTTTGACTTCATCCCCGCCCATGTGAAAAACATCGCTCTGAAAGAGATCAGCCATATCTCGATAGATGTTGTTGATAACTTTGTAAGTGTTATCGTTGATTGGATTCAGAACTGAGCAAGGTGGAGCTGTGCAGTAACCCGAAACCGTTTGTTTGGTGTAGCAGAGAGCGAGATCTCCAAGTCCATAAGAAGATCCCCATTCCCATCCAGCGCCAACATGAGAAGGGGCTAAATGAATCGATATAAAAAGGTCAAGACAAATAACGAATTTAAAATTATATAAATAAGAATGTATACCGTCCAATTCTGGGATGATTCTGACACCTCTAATTTGAGCATATTGGACGAGTTCCTGAATATCTTGAGGCTTGTAGACATGGCGAGGACTATAAGCTCCATAAACTGCCATTAAGGGCTCGCGATTTGAGACGAAAGGGAAAGATTGAGAGTCAGTAATGTGCCAATGAAGAGTGTTCAACTTGTCATAAGACATCCCCTCTATAATCTTCTTTATCTGAGAAACTTCCAAGTAGTTCCGGACAGTGTCGATCATAAGGCCTCGATGAGCAAAGACCGGCTCATCGATTATTACAGCTTCTTTAACTATGATCAAACTATCTAGTAGATCATCCCAGGCAATCAACTGACTCAATGTCTCCAATGCATGACGAGCCCCGAAGAAAGTTGGGGCTACGATGTTACAAGTTGTGACGGTTTCGACGGTGGAGATGTTTAAACGGTACGATTCATCCGTTTTAGTAGTAATCAAAGAGTCGTTTTGAGACACGAGGATCTCTAAGTTCAGCTGATTATTGATGCAAGAATCTGTGGAGCATTTTGATTCACTATCGCCGCTACCAGCCAATGCTATTTGATGAACTACATTTAGGAAGATATCTCCAGCTTGTTTCAACATGCCATTCACCTAAAATTAAATTTAAAAAGGTTATATTTGGGAGGATATAATTTGTCTGTAAAATTAACCTGTGAAGAAGGCGAAGTGCTTTTGGTGATTCTAACTCCTTCTGCACTTAAGAGGACTAGGCTTTTTGAAAGAATAGGATCTGTCGTCGGTTTGGGCCAAATTACTGCTGAAGAATGGCATGTTAATTGACAGGCGGCATGTGAGGAAACTTGAAGAGTTTTATCCTTAATAAGTGTCTTGACACAAAATTGAGTTTGCTCGTCACAAATCCAAGACCACGGAGACGCAACTCTATTTTAAATGATTCAAGATAATTGCTAAATGAGTAAGAAATAGTCATTTTATACTTAAAAAAGGATTTTGATCCGGCGGCGGCTAAATCGGACGATGATACAGGTCTATTGGAAACCAAGAGCGTCAATGCAAAAGCTAATTTTATGAGTATTCTCATTTTGAAATCGTCTTTCATCGACTAAAAATACTAAAACTCACTAAATGCTATTTTCGTAGCTGCGCTGTAGTGATAATGTTATACCTTTGAAACGAGCTCTTTATTATCAGTTGTTTTGATACAAACATATGGATTCTTAATCAATTTAGTAGATCATCGCGCAAACAGAGACATTTGATAAAGTAGGCCCGTACTGTTATCAGTTTTATAAACATAATATTTTAGGCTTATTGAATATTTATGTAATTATAATGTAGGTCTACATGATATGAATGCAATATATGACAATTTGGATAGTATTAAATTATCGCTTTCTCGTGAAGTACATTTACCACAATATCACTTCTTATAGGATACAAAATTTATAAAGCTTTGAACCCAAAATTAAAATAAGTTACTGACGCCCAACCGTCTATTACTTACGTTCCAGTAGCTGTTTGGATTTTTAACAGATAGGCTACCCGGTATTTACCTTCTGCTAATTTCTTCAAAGACGTTTATTACGATGATATGGAGTTTTAAAAAAAATATTAATTTTATAATATCCCTGGAGAAGCAAGTTTAGTTCTGGATATTCACAGCAAGAGCTCATCGCAACAGTAGACAATTAACTTGCTCTCCCTGTCTCCTTTACATAAAAGTGTATCTTTGAAGCAACATCCAATCGATCCAGAAATGAAGTAAACGTGGGAGTAAAGTTATTTTCAATCTGCCTGTCTACTGCGTATGGCGATAAATCGATAATACCTGACTACGTTACTTTCTTAGAAGCTATGGTCACCAAAGTCACTAAATCCTTACACCACTTATCTGGTGTGAGGATTGATGCACCACGAGCGGTCCCATGATTGGGCGTCCGTGGGCGATGCTTACGCTAGCGGGATTTCGAAATCTGATGCTCGTCGACAGCACTTAAAATACAAGTTTTATTATATTCTTGAGTTCTTATTGAAATTAAATTAACTTGTTGGTAAAGAGCTGCTGTTTAAGTTCTATAATGAAAGTTGCTGATGTCATGATGGTCTTAATTTCCACTACTAAAAAAATCATAATATGATTTTAACATACAATATTCATTGTTTGTGTTATAGAGTTACCAGCTAACAACTTTTTGAAATACAATAACGGCTATTTCTGTCTGACAGTCGCTTCTGTTACCTGCGCTCCAGTGTCCAGTAGCTGTTTTGATCTTTAACAGACAGGCTATTTACCTTCTGCTGATTTCTTCCAGGTCGTTGACGATGTCTTGGATATAGTTGAGTGGGTTTTTTTTAAAATCACAATAAATTCGATATCCCCGGAGAAGTAAGTTCTGAATAATCACCGTAAGAGCCCATCTTATCAACAGTAGACAATCAACTTGCTCTCTTTGCCTGCTTTTTTTTTCTTTCTAACAGTGTATCTTTGAAGCAGTATCCAATCGATCCAGAGGTAAAGTACCCTAAACGTGCAGAGTCAAATTAGTTCAATCTGCATGCTTACTACCTGCGTAGGGCGTGGTGAACTAGAATAGCTCTCATCTTGCTTTGAAAGTTAATGATGTAAAGTATACGAATAGTATATTGCATGTACTATGAATTACTCACGATAATTGAATAAATTGGTTAGCTGCTGAATTGTTAGACACTTTAATGGAGTGTGTACATATCGGATGTCTGCTCATAACCGAGAGTAGCAACTGTCGAGGGGTGGCTATTGTCCTCATGCCAAAAACTTGAAATGAAATATGAAAATATCGTAATAATTTTCAATTATCCATATCGCTGAATGTGGCTTATAGGATACTCTTGGATATGCTTATTAATGCAAGCCGAAGAAATTAAAGAACAAATTTTTCAATTGCTGGTTATGGTTTAAGCCATAACCGAACCAGTTAGTTCGAGAATACAGCAATGTATTTCGTAGAAAATTTGGGGTTCATACAATAAATAATTCTTGGATTGTGAATGCACATTACTGTAAGATTGCGCTGTAATCACATTGCTCGACATTGTTGAAGAATGAGAGTTATATAAATTGATATATAATGGTAATCACAATAAAACATCAGTAGGATGGAACAAGAAACCTATTCAAAACTTTCAATAAGGAGTTGATTTGAAAGGTTAAATAAAATGCACATTTTTTAGTAAATATTTTTTTTTAGTAAATATTGGTATTAGAAAATATAATAGATCATGCCTTTTAGAACAATGTTAAGTAGATAATATTTGATGAAAAAGTAGTAGGCCTATTAGCTGTTACATTTTGGGGTGAGAGAAGAAAGTGAAGCTTTTTAATTCAGATTAATTAGTAAGTAGGGACAAAATTGCCACATCGGAAGTTCATGAAGCTATTTGTCTATTTTGTGGTATTGCATCACTGTCTTCTATACAGGCGTATAAGTGTATAAATACGAATGAGTTGTTAAAAAAAAGGTGGATGACTAGACGAAGCTCTGCACATGTCGGAGTGATTCCGGAATTCAGTTGTTTAGTCCGCTTTGTAGAAGCTTGAAAATTCATTCCTCGGGAATGTAAACTAATAAGATCGTTGGTATTCCGGTAAGTTTTAATTGAAATTAAATAAATTTACTTGGTAAAGATGCTGTTGTTTAATTTCTAATGAAAGTTGTCGTCATGGTGGTCTTGATTCTCACTGCTATAAAACAAAAATCGGGACATAATTCATATAATATTCATCGTTTGAGTTAGAATTACCAGCTAACAGCTATTTAAATAGAATAACGGCTATTACCTATGACAGTCGTAATAATTACTCAGAAGGCTGTCCCATTTGGCGGCGCAACAAGTGGTTTTGGTCTCACATTAAAATACAGATGAATAATTGGATGACACATGGCACTAAACGGTCCCAGTTGCTTAAAGTAAGGGACCCAGCGAACTAAGCTTCGATATTTTTCATGGCAATACGTCTTACATAGAGTAATTACTAGCGGGAAAATCAAACGAGGGAACGTGAACACGAGAAGCATGGTAACTCCGGCAATCACTGTTTTGGTTGTTTCATCTTCTATACGACGTAAAGTTTCCTCATTCATTTTCTTCTGCTGTAGATCTATCAATGTGTTTTTCCTTCTTAAATTTACTTTTTTAGTATCAGTCACCACTTCCGCAAAGTTTTCAGCGGGTAGATCTTCGTTGAGTCGAATCAATTTTCTTGTTTGAAAGAAGACGATCACTCGTAACGTGAGGCACAACGTGAAGAGAAAGCCAACACTTATGATGGGGATTCTATTTGCAACCAAGTGGATATGGCAGTCGAGTTCAACAAGTTGGAAAACGTAGAGAAACTTGTTGACAAAAACAGCAACGACGAATGAGATTATCACCCAGAAAATTGACCAAGGAACTGTGATTTTGTCGATGTGCCAGAGAGGGAACTGAATGGCTACAAGTCGATCTAATAACGACAAAATATTACTCTGAGAAATAAATATTTCGGGGAGACCAGCTGTAGCGACGTACAAAACGCATATAAACTTGTTGGTTGGATAGAAAAAATATACAATTTCCAGGTGAGCTGGGAAGAACATTAACAGATTTGAGAAGAGCGTTGCCAGCGAAAAAATATCGCGGGGTCTATAACTAGTGTTTGAATTCTGTTTGAAAAGAACGAGTAGAATAGCAATAAAGTTGAGCGGAATTCCAAGAGAACAAGAAATTATTTTCAGCACTAGAAGAGTAAGATTGATATAAATTGCACTTTTGATTTCCACGTCATCACCGAGAACTACCTGACTTTCAAAATAACTTGATTCGGGGTAAATTTCACTGAGATTCGTCAATAAATCTGTCATATTTAATGGCGAGGTATGGAAGGAGGAAAATCCATCCGCTCTACTACTCATACTTAAAAACGTGGTTTTCAAAGAATTACATTTTCTTTAAGTGAGTTTGCTCATATATCAGAGGAGTATCGCTCGACCCGAACTGTGGCTCTCTAATGGCCATGAGTTTTGAATATTCATTCACACAAATAGAGATCAATCTCTGTTGCTGCGCTTCATCAGCGACTGCGCGCAACAGAAAGTCTGTGCGCGTCCCATAATCTTTACCTCGTATTCGCCTCACACTTGAGCTTGCGCTGCTGTTTACGTGCACTTTCATATGATGATAGTAGATTGGATGCTTGGATATTTTTTTTTTGCTAATTCCTTATTCAGTTTAATGACGCTACCTTGGATATGGATGAGTTTTGTGCACGTGCAATGATGACTTTATAACTAACGGAGAATCTGATGGATATTCATTAAACAACTTGCATGAGTTCATTTCCTCAGCAATAATGAATGCTATAGCTTTCTCTGTCTGCTTAATTATAACAGTCATTTATTAGTACGGATAAAAAAAAGTTCGACGATGATTATACATGAAAATAAGTTCAGGTAATGCAATATATCATTTATACCGCATTATGTTGATTGAGATTAAGTAGTTTAAGTCTAAATTATACACACTATATTTATACCAGATTCTATTTGGGAATGAATTGTTTAAAATGAATCTATTAAAGTTAGAAAAGCTGTTATATAACTGGTGAAACACGACCTGAGGAAATGAGATTACCAATTAAGCTCGCATTTTTAGTTTGCAATAAAGTAACGAACAGGCATGCAGCTAATTAATATCCCTCCTATTGCTCGAAGTTTAACTGTAATATTTCCCATCAAATTATCTAGTGCAGGGAAGGTGTATTTTCGTCCATGTCGGTAGGTAAGACTATGGACAGTATTTTAAATGCGAGCGTAATTATCTTTAAAAGTTATATGCATGATTACAAGATCGACTTATACATACCGTATTTTACATAACGTACAGATTATTTATATATAATGCCCCGCTCGATATTATATTGAACAAGGTAGGCTGGTAGGCTATATAATGCGGCATTACAATATTTATTGAAAAAAATATATTGATATTGTAAGCTCAGCTTTCATAAGAATCCCGAAAAATGCACACAATAGAAATTTTATATGTAGTTTATAGGCTACAGTAGCAAAAGAGTTCCGACAATCCATCACGTCGAAATATTACAGCATTTCAATGGCTATATGGTAAACTAGTCTGCCATCATGCTGACGCAGTAAAACCTTTTCTTCGGAAAAATTGTCAAGCGAAAAATGTAGCAGTAAAAAAAAATATAAAACTTCATTCTTTAAAAGAAAAATAGTAAAAAAGAGTAATGCGATCCGTGTAACTTTAACTTGTTTCGATATACTGATTCACGTATAATGACTTTCAGTCTTGTCAGTTATGAATGACAGCTATATCCCCATAACTGATACGGCCGGAAATATGCTATTTCTACAATCGGAAGAGTCATCCAACGCTACATTTACCGTATCTGATGAATGAAGAAAGTTAAATCAGTTTAAGTTGAGCATCACTAACGGGAATTGGAACCAATCCCCCAAAATCGTAGCTATTAAGCTATTATGCTAAAATTCTCTTCTACAGCTGTCCGCCTGTCCGATCTCACTTTCTCACAGATTCTCACAGATTTCTCACTTTCTTCAGATTATATCAGATGGTTAACTAAATAACCATTTACACGTCTATTCTACTATGACGGAATTCTGTTTTTAAAGGTAGTCGACTTGTCACTTGTGTTGCAGTTGAAGAATACATGATCGATGTTTGAATAGACAAGCATCTGCCATCTACTGGACGCAATAAAACCCAATACATGTGGATCCTTGGAATTATCAAATTCAAGTTTTAGCGCGCTAGTTATTACGTAGTTGAGTAGAATAGAAATGCTAAAAGAAAAGGTTACATTAGATAAAATTATATTTTTGGTATAAAATTAGTTCATGGTACAAGAATTCAGAAATCTATAAAAGGTGTTTTTAAAAAAATATTATTTTTCCTTCTATTTAAAAAACGGTGTAAGTATAACTAGATATTTTTTAAATGGCAGTTTAAAAATAATGACGACCAGGTTCTATTGGCAATCGGCAAGTAAAGGTTGATGACTGCTCGTTTCTGTAAGTTTTCCACATAATGATTGTAGAAAGCGGAGACCTCTACTTCCAGAAGTTTTCTCAGCATACTTTCTTCCTTGATGCATAATAACAGCGTAGCTTACTGTCGTTCCAATTAGCTAAAAAGATAATATTACAAGTATGTAGACTATGTATTTTATCGAATTATAATATGCATTTAAATGTTCTACCATTTGAATAATGGTCATATCAAAGTTGATTATGTCCATAACCGTTATTTTCGGTCGATCACCTTTCACGACTTGTAGAGTAATCGTGCTCAACTGCTCAATAAAATAATATATTCAATATAATTGTTAATAAGCAGGGCAAGCAGGGCGCGCTGAGCGCTACTGTTATCCTGCTATGTGATTTGTTATTTAAATATTCTAACTTTAGTAAATTATACATAAATATAAACGTTAACCTGGACTTGAAGAAGGATGTTATCGTAGGAATAAGGCTGAAGTAGACGTAAGGAATCTCCGGATGAAACCGCCTGAAAATAACAAAAAAAGTTTCATTTTAAAATCTAGTATATAAGAAATTTACTTTCTTACAAGGGTTTATATATTTAATTTTCATATAACAAGTTTAAACTAAATAAGGTTAAGGTAACAAAAGCATTCTTACTTGTCCATGCATATGACAAGATCCCATCACTAAGACAAGAAATCTAGCAAGGATAGGCGTCAAAGATCGGACCAAATTAGAGGCAAAACTCGTCAATGACGGCTGGTGGTGCTGACGGGGGTGATTGACATCAGCAAAGCCGGCGCACTCTCTTGCGCATTCGACGAATGTGTGGCTGATAAAAATGACTAAAACCGGACCGAAACATTTGTTGATTTTTTCTACGAGTCGTCCAACCAATTCGTAATGATGTCTCCACTCTTCTAGTTTCATGTGTAGAAATTTGGTTTCCAGCCTGAACCCAATATTGGCGATTGAACTTATTCTTAATGCCAGTTCACGGTATAAAAGCGCGGTAACTAGAACAAGTACCAGAAAGATCGAATGAACACTAATTACCAACCAGTGGTAATAATGACCGAATACGATTGACCAAGAGTCTGGGAAAATGTTGCGATCAATCTTCCCAAAGATATCGTTATTTTTCAAATATCTTTCATCAGTATCCGAAAAATAGTACACAGTTGAATCCTATTCCATTTTAATAAGAACTAAATCAACCATCTATTAGAGAAAATTATGATAAATGTAGCAGATACCAAGATTGATAGAGACATTACAAAGAAGCAGAGTCTTTGGCAAAGTTTGTGGAAATTATCACTCAATTCCATTTCTAGTTGGATCTCCTGAAGATAAGCCCATAAATCCGACCATATCGGACACATTAATGACACGGCACCGAATGCCAGATGTGTACCAACAATCAGAAGAAGGTATGCCAGATACCCAATGATTTCGTACAGGAATTCCGGATTGAAAACGGTTATGTTGCGGTTGTAAGGCAGCTGGAGTCGGACGTCAATAAGGCCAATGAAATAACGAGTCAGTTGAAGGCAATTAAGGGCAATGTTCGATATCAAGATTAGGTAACCAATAACTTTAATAATCACTTTCTTAATTGAATAGTGTGTTGGGTCAGTAATTATTGATGGAATGCCCATTAAGGACAACCAAAAGAGGACGGGTTTCAAACCCTTCATCACAGTTACGCTATCAGACTACTTCTAATAACTTGTTTTTTAGGTGCACTCTATGACCGGTGGAAATTATATAGTCTAAGCAATATAAAAAAGTAGGTCACTTCCTTATAGCCCATATGAGCATAAAATGTTTTACTATAGAGTGGATCGAACGAATTGGTACAGTTTATACGGACAGAACGTAAATAATAATAAAATAGGGAGCACGATCGAAGAAACATAAGTTCTTTCCGATAGTCTATGATCAAAATTAGCGCTTAAAAAAAATAAATGCATAAGTTTAATAGAAGGAACTTTTTTCTCAATACACAAACAAAAACGTTTCGAAATTTTCTCTTTTTCGCAGAAAAAAAAGAATGGCAATGAGTTCGTAGACTATATCATCTATTCCCAATAGGCTTCAACGTTGGCGATCGAAAGATAACGAAAAAAGGAAAAGGTTCATCAACAGCTCCTTCCAAACCCAGTACGGATTTATCTCGTAGACATCACAAGACAAAGAAATTTGCTTCTTGCATTTTGGTAAACTGAACATTTAAATTGCAATTGAATTTATTTTGAATGTTATTATTGAACAGATGATCAGCATCATGACTGATTTTAATATCAGTAAAACCAGTGGATCTTATTCCCCATCGTCACACAAGTCGAGCACTGAAAGTATTGATGGAAGCAACAAGACATCATCTGACGAAGCGTCCCAAGAATCTTCCCTGAATGATAACCGCTCATCTCAATCTTTCCCTTTCCCGGCCGATTATTCAGGTACCGACACCGATATTCCATCCAAAATCGAAGATATCAAATGGCCAACCAAAGACCAACATCAACACTTCGATCCTCATCTCAATATCAATGTTATTCTCGGGGAAGTGTCCAAACAAGTGGCCGATCATAGAGACCTAGCCCATTCGACATATTTGGGCGATTCACCAAAATTAATTGAAGGTAGATTTAATCGTTACCACTTATATCACCAAATTTCTCTTTAAATATTTCTGTTTCAGACGTCAAAATAGCTGTAACTGAATTCGAGGCAATTCAGAACCGTAAGGCCGTCGTACCAGTTCTTAAGGCTTACCGGGCTGCAGAAGAGAGCTTAGCCGGACACTACGTGAGGTATGGTCAGCGAGAGACGGACGTGAACGAAGAGCACGGTAAAATTGATTGGCCCTCTGCCGGTCTTTTTACAACCAAAACGGCCGGCCTCTATCTCTTCCTCTTCGATGGACTCGCCTACTGGACCATTCCCACCAAATTCACTTTAAGAGTCAATGGAATCGACAAAGCTGTTTCGATGATAGTTGAAGACGACCAACACGAAGAAGTTGCCGCACGTCACGTCATCAAAGCTTTGTTGTCACTGGATCACGGTGATAAAGTAGGTGTCTACGTCGTGACCGGTAAATTGATGTTCAGCAACGCTGGAACCCGAAAAGCCGTCGAGATCAATAATTCGACTCGATTGACAGGAATACTTTTAGCTCACTAATTGTAATTGTCTTTCTATGCTTGTCCAAACTGAGACATTTCATTGGTCAATAAACGATCAGCGTGATTCACAAATTTACTAAGTAGTCCACTGAGTATGGAAAGGGGGAAATTTCCACAGATCTGGGAGTCCGTAATGAGGCAGAGTCTTATCAAAATCTACCGAACTAAATTGGAATGGTGGGAGAGGGTCATAGGGCGGCCCACTCACAGCAATAAAGTCCAGCGTAGCCACTAAGGTCGAAGAGGTAATTTTACAATCGATGGCACCATATGTGCGGGTATTTGAGGACCAAATGGACGAAAATGTACTATTAATAGGATTCAAATCATTCCGGGCAGAAATTGCATTCTCAGCAGAGACAGGTAGAGGGCAATCATCACATCGAGAAAGCGGATCCTTGAAATAACATAAAAATAAATTAGAAAAATGAATTGGAAAATATTAACAAGTTTTAAATTACCTTTAGATAATTATTAGAACGCATCAGTTTGATTATAGAGTTGATGTCAGTGACACTTTCTTGGTCCCGTCGGAATATTCGAGCGCGAGGAGTTTCATCATGAGAGAAAAAGTTTCCGTAGGAATTCATCATTTCCGCCTGTCCGGATAAGTTGAAAATGGTCGGGAAATAGGGGACATTGAAGGAAGACCAATAGGATTGAGAACGAAGGACAGCGGTCATGTCACGAGTCTCTATGTAAGAGGGAAGCTGTTCCAGCACCCAAAATAATCCATTCGGAAGAGGCTTTCCCGGCTTGAATTTTTTGTAATCTATAATCATCCATTGATTATTGTAAGTCCCGCTGTTATATAAGCTTAGAAAATAAGTCCATTCCTTTCCTATTTAAATAAATTATTTGGTATTTTAAAATCATTATTTGTTGACTTTAAAAATATAACTACCGCTGTTTGCCAGCCTGTTGGCTACACTCGATCGAATCCCTTCTAGAATCTGACCCGTAGGTTTGATTAACTTGAATAAATCAGCATCTATGATCAAGAAAAATTTAAGTTTTAAGTAGGCTACATGAAGAATAAGCTATCGTTCTTAACTGTAGAGCGTGTTGGTTGTTTCCATCGACATCAGACCGGAGGAGATAGTCGTGAAATCATCGCCAGAATAGAGTACTCCCGGGTACGAAGAGAAGGACATGGTATGCCCGGGAATCATCGGAGATCCAGGTCGATTTGTCATATGCATCTCCAAATGATATTTTTTCAAGATGCGGAGCATCGTTCCATACCCGTTCCATGTTACGTGGGAAGCGTAGATATCAGAAAAGTCGGGCAAGACTTTAATCAAAGCAGAGCAAGATGGTCTCATTTGGCGATGACGACGATGAAAAGCGGTCGACATATCTTTACGTCCTAAAACTTTTTCGAGCTCAAAGATATCGCCAAAGATATTGAACCACCTAAAAATTCATAAAAAAAATAATAATAAGGCATTTAAACAAATAGTTTTATGTAATCATAATTCATACATGACACCAAAATTGCCAAGAGAGTGGCCAGTTGTTTCAGCAGCTTTACTCCAGCCATTAGCCATGCCTTCCAATTGTTCATAAAATAGACCCACCTAAATTATGAAAATGATTTTGAGTATGAGATAAGGTATTGGATGAACAAGAATAATCTACCTGATGCCAGAAAGAGCTACTATTTCTTGAAACTGTGTACATTTTCTTTGCCCATTTGGTGTTGGTGGCAAGGAAGCTACGCAGCTTATGACAGTATACTTTGTTACCATCACAGTAATTCTTCAAAGTATTTAGGTAACTTAAGTAAATAAGCTCATGAGAGAGGAATCCTTCAAGGTAACCAGCAGCTCTAGCTTGGATTGAATCTGGATAGGTTCCATCTGTTGTTACTTCTAAAGTGGCCCATCTGAAAAAATATATGCAGATATTTGTAAAGTTCTGCTTACTTGCCAAGGAGAATTTTGTTTTTACCCTGTTTGATTCACTGTGTTGCAATAGATCGCCTTTGCAACATACTTGTCGCCGATGGGTTGATCGAGAGCAAGAATGAAATCATCAGCAACGCCGTTATAAATAGCGTAGGCTGTTTGGTGTAGGCCTAAACAAAAACTCTCAGGGAACAACAAAAGGAAGATCACACTGATAGAGACAATTTTTCCCTTCATTGTATTGATGTTCTCAAAACATGAACCAAAAAAGCTTAATTTACGCCCGCCATACACAGCTACTAAAAAAGCACATAGAAGAGATAATCCGCTAGAATGAAAATTCCCTTGAAATTCGTCTGATTCTCTCTTTCAACAGAGTTCTCCAGTCCTCGACTCTCGACTTCTTGAGTAGATTATACCAGCACAAGAAAAAAGACGAACAAATAGTGGTCGAAGTGGTCTAAGTTAGTCGACTGCGCAACTATATTGAACTTTAACCGATCAGTGCTGGAATTGGATCAGTGAGTAGGTATCGCATATCTCAATATTTATATAACGGTGTAATATATAATATGGTCACTATTGATATTTTTGGCTCAAATTTTCAAATAAAAAAAATAGATGGAACAAGATAATATTTAATAAATAATAATGATGCATAATGTATGTTATTTATATTTATAAAATCCGAAGGGTACTTGGCAAGATTAGATTCAACAGGCTTACATTCACCGCATAAGTCTTTCAACTACAGGATTCGTCAAGTAATTAAGTCAAAATCAGATAGTTTATGTTACATCAATCCATACAGAATTATGAGGACTCCTGATAATTGGAAAAAAAATACTGGGACACTGACAAAACGCATTTGTTTGTTTGTATGTTGATCAGGATACAGAGGGCTAGTTTCATTTCTTCCAAGGCGATGCGCATGCCAACGCAACTGTGAGGACCCACACTATAGAGCACCCAGATATAGAATAGATTTTACCATCCGCCCTTTTTAAAAATCCTATTAATTAAAAAATAGATGACAAGATAGGGTAAGTAATCCACTAGCGATCAGGGTTGAAAACATTTTGGATTAGATCTAGGGTGGTGGTGCTGCTCTTCATCGTTATGGAACCCAAAGACTGAAGTAGAATGAGGGTGCCCTAATTTATATGGTTCTTTCTATATAGCACAAGTCTTTAGTACACTCGGGACGGTAAACTCAGATCGTTTAAAACCATGGAAAGTTATTGATATTGATTTTTCTTTTATCCAACATATTTTTTTCGTAACGTAAAATACCTTTGAAGCGGAGGAGCCTTGCGTAGCACCTCGTGAGGGATGTTGTCCAGAAATAGAAAATCAAGAATCATACCGTGAACAATATACAATACCTTCCTGTAAATAACAGAATATTAGTCATATTTATGTATTTTAAATACAGCGAAAAATGGTTTATACAGATTTCTCACATGGAGTCCACTCTTTAATTTCTACAATTTCTCTATGATGACGTCATAGAGCCTTTCTTGAATCTCAGGGTGAAGGGTAAGCAAGAAAATCGTGTTTCTGTCGTGTGGAATTTCGCCATTAAAAGGAGGGTCGACTAAATATACCAGTTGGTTTGAACTTTTACACCGTTGCTTCATACCATTTCATTCGTTCTCTGGGAAATCCCCAGAATCCAGCTAAGTTTGATAAGTTGAATAAGCACAGCAGACCAACATTCATTTTTGCCTTGTTAAGGCATAATATATGTAAACTACTGTGGGCGTTATTGAGCACAGAATAAAAAGAGATCTAGTCAGAGAAAGATTTCTTATTAAGACAGATTGTTCGAAAATCACAGCCAGATCCTTAGGAAAAAACACTTAGTCGATGAAACACCCTCCGAATTCAACTATCCAGTAAGTAGATCTTTGTCAGGCTTCATTACCACCGTCATTGAATTTTTTAAATTCATTTTTGAAGTTGTTCTGTTACCGGATAATTTAGGAAATGCGCTTTTTGGGGGTAAATGGCGCGCTCGATTTAGAAAAAATAAAAATCGATTTATGAGTGATGGTATGATGATGGTTCTATTATTTATCTGCTGGCTTTTTCCTGCTGGATGTTATCAGAAGTTTCTGCTAAGAAACTAGGTAGGTATTCCAGAATGATTACGATTGTCCAGCCGGTTTCGATTGACCGACCTTTTCCGTTGCCCTTTTTAACTGCATTCGAAAGTGTGCAGGTCATAATCGAGGGTCATAATTGTAAGCCAAATTGTCGGTTACATTCAGAATGCCCATCAAGTGGTTTTCACTGTCCTCCTTATTACTTAGCTCTTTATTGCACTTGTTACTTCTAGTATAAGCTCGTTTTTAAAGCCAATTTCGTGGGACTGAGTATCTTATATTTATTTAGCGAGAAAAAAATTCGTTACCTGGTATTATCTTGTTCGATTAAATTTAAATTAAATAAAACGATACGCTAATTATAACAAAATGTACAAATCAGTTCAAGTAAAGGTTTTCTGCTATTTCATTTGAATCACGAATCTGGAAATTTTTTCCCAATACTAACTAGATTTAAAACGCTAAAATAAACCATATAGTGCTTAAAAACCGCCTTTGAATTACGTCAGCTGTGTGCGCG
Source organism: Chydorus sphaericus (assembly GCA_030141595.1). NCBI lineage: Eukaryota > Metazoa > Arthropoda > Branchiopoda > Diplostraca > Chydoridae > Chydorus > Chydorus sphaericus. The sequence goes on along the minus strand of CM057932.1, from coordinate 12,438,991 downwards.
TACAAACAAAAAAGCTGCGTCAGCTGCGCTGTTAATGCATACCGTACCGAATTCCATATAATCGTATACAGTAACGATACAGATTTAAGGCACAGGCATCAAGTCACATATTTATGCTATCGATGCAAGTAATAATATTTTTTAAACAATGCATTGAGCACGCATGCTACTAGTTCAGTAACAAGCAAATTAGACGAATTGTACGGAAGTGCGTGACTTGTACACCGAAATACTGTGGAACTTGCACAATATTAATTACTATAGACATCCTATATGAATGACGTGTTATTTGAATTTGTTAGTGTAGCCGCCAGAGGTCTCCTTCAAAAATTCACGGTTGTTTTTTCTCATGCCCGCAGCTTTAACTTATTATTTTTCTAACACAGATTCAAGAAACGTTGAAGTCAGAGTTGTAGCTCAGCAGTTGTGCTTTCACTGTCGGCCAAGGATGAGGTCCTTTTCTCACCTCTCTAATTCAGCGATCGTTATTTTTGCTACTCTTCTCTTTCGCGTGAAAACAATAGTGGCAATTGACACCGAATCAGCTGATTCATCAAGGTAAATATCAAACAAGCGATTTTTAAACGGTACTTATAAAAACAATCACGATTTTCTTAGGACGACTGAAGAAGATGCAAAAACATTCCTGGCTCGTTACAATGATGAATACACTGCTTTGCTGACAAACTACACGCATGCCACTTGGGATTACCACACTAACTTGACGGAACATAATGCTGCTCTACTGGTTCGTTAAATACATATTATTCATCTCTGCTCTCAGCTGTTTAGCATCATAACAATTTAAATGTAGTGTATAATCAATCACGGCCGACATGATCCCGCACAATACTATACTCTATTTTGCTAAAAATTAAAGGAGGCAGTAAGCAGCCAATTTTCTGCTTACACGGCAGAAGCCTACCGCAGAGCGTCCAGATTTAACACGACCGGTTTTGACTACAACACCAAGCGGTTGCTGAGCAAAGTCGGCTCACCCAGCTTGAAGCCCGAGGACGAGAAAGCCCTGTCCCAGATTCTCAATGAAATGGGGCGTATCTACGGCAGTCACCAAGTATGTTAAACAAGATGACTTATATGATAGTTGCATATTTAGCGAAAACTGGTTTTAAGTCCATTTAACCCGCAAAATAAGTTGCACAATATATCCTTGACCGTGAACTGGAATGAATAGAACATACTAAAAAAGTTAATTCACGGTTTTATGAATGTTAAATAGGTGATGAAGGATGGTAAAGGATATTTATTCGAACCTGATTTGAAAACAATAATGGAGACGTCTACCAATGCCAGTGAGCGCCTTTGGGCCTGGCAATCCTGGCACGACGATGTCGGAAGAGCTATCCGTCCGCATTACATCAAATACGTCGAACTGAAGAACCGTTTGGCCCGACTGAGGAATTTCACAGACTACGGGGATGAATGGCGACAAAATTACGAGACGAAAGAGCTGGAACCCATCGTCCTGGAGCTGTACCAACAATTAGAACCACTCTACAAGCAGTTACACGCTTACATCCGGCGCCGCCTCTATAAAACTTACGGCCCTGAAGTAATTGACCTGAAGGGTCCACTACCGGCCTACTTACTGGGCGACATGTGGGGTCGTTTTTGGTCCGGATTGGGCAACATCGTCCAGCCTTATCCTAATAGGACTTCTGTCGATCCTACTCCGGCTATGAACCAACAAAACTATACGGTCCACCAGATGTTCGAACTAGGAGATGACTTCTTCCAGTCTATGGGACTGAAACCTTTACCAGATACCTTTTATAATCTTTCAATGTTGGAGAAGCCGGCGGATCCGGACCGGAAAGTGATCTGTCATCCAACGGCGTGGGAGTTTGGTGACGGCAAGGATTTCAGGATCAAGATGTGCAGCAAAATCACTTTCGATGACTTTTTGACCGTTCATCATGAACTAGGGCATGTCCAATATTTCATGCAGTATGCCCATCAACCTGTGGGTTACAGGTAATAGCCCTACATTTATATCTTTGAATTAGCTTTAATATTAAGAAAGTACTTTACAGAGACGGTGCGAATAATGGATTCCACGAAGCCATTGGAGAACTGATGTCAATGAGCGTAGCGACCACGAAACACTTGCATACTATCGGATTGCTCGACTCAAACGAGGACGATCCTGGTAAGGTTACATATAGATGACTAAGATAATGATAATTTTTTTTCGTTTCTATTTCAACTTATATTTATAGAGATCGACATAAACTTCCTAATGCAGCAAGCTTTGACCACCATTTCAACGTTGCCATTCCACTTGGTTCAGGATGTCTGGCGGTGGAAAATCTTTTCCGGAGAAATTCCCGTTGAAAAATGGAACGAAGACTACTGGAATCGAAAGTAATGAATAAATATGCGTTTTTACGTATTTAAACTAATTTATATGGTTCGTTTAAAAAGGTTTGACATTTTGGGAGTTGCTCCAGCTGTTCCACGCAACGGATCCCTTGACTTAGACCCCGTGGCCATTTATCACGTCTCTAATGATTACGACATGATCCGCTACTTTACTCGTACAGTCCTTCAGTTCCAGTTCAACGAAGCTCTTTGTAAAATAGCTGGCCATGAAGGACCCCTTCACAAGTGCGATTTTTATAATTCTACAGAAGCGGGAGAAGCGCTCGCGTAAGTATTTCTATTACATCATCTTAAAATTATGTACTTCAATAAATTTTCTTTTCTTTAAATTGCCTATTCATTAGTTACATAATGACATACACACGATAATGATAATTAAATAAGCTATATCAAACTTTATTCGTTTTCAAAGGCGGATGATGAGAATGGGTTCTTCGCGTCCCTGGCCGGACGCCATGGAAGCGCTGACTGGACAGAGAGAAATGTCCACTAAACCGCTGCTCAACTATTTCAAACCGCTGCAAGATTGGTTGGAAAAAGAGAATAAACTCAACGGAGAGCTCATTGGATGGTTACCAAGCAGTCCCGCTGAATCAATAACGATTAATGATCCAAACAAAAAAGCAAAGAGTCTCAACTTAACTAACATGATTGGTGAAGATCATCAACATGCGACATCATCTTCTAAAGAGTCCCATTCGAGTAATATGTATTCAATCCCACTTTGGTTGGCATTCTGTTTAGTTTCTTTTCTTTGTGTGAGCTGATAGTGCACTTTTTTTTTACAAACTGTACTGAATCTCTTTCAAGTATTGTGTTAACCTTATTCGAAATGTACGACATCAAAGAATTTGAATTTTATCTCAGCATCAAGAATACACAAGGTACCGTATATCATTTGCCTTTTATATGATATTATCGTGTATAATTTCTATTTTACTTATATAATCAGCTTTTCCCGTAGTATCTACTTCTGACAATTTACTACATACGTACATACGTAATAATTTAGTTATAAAGGCAAAGTAAAACTGCTTGCTGAAGAAATTCGTATGAACGCATCTCCCTATATATATGGTTATCTTTTTACAATAGAGGATTTGTTTTCTGGTGCACTACTTTAATTTTTTTTTAAAGCTAAATTTTTTTTGCTTTCTCCTGGCTTTTGTCTTTCCTAAAGCGGCGGCCAGAACACATTCGAAGAGAGATGACGGGGTCAAGCTTCATCTATCCGACCATCGTCTCACGGGTGCTTTTCACTGTCCCGTCTTTGATGCTCGGCCTCAAAACGAATTTGAAATTCATAATATTTCATCAACATACATATATAACGATGCCACAATTACCCCATGATTTATTGTTAGCTGGACTGATATAATCATATACCCTATAACCTGAATATTATGATAGACTACAATAAGCACGGCTTACTCGGGTTCAATGGTCCACGGCGGCCACTTAACTACATGAACATGACGTGATCATGTTGTCACGTCGTAATATTAGAACTTGCCATTAATCCTTAAAAATAGTTTGACTATTATTATCTGTTCTATTGTGTGACCTGCACGCAATCGTACTATGTCAACTTTACTAAACCCGCTTTAGCTCCTGGTTGTCTACTTAACGTCTTTCTAAATTAGAAAAGAACCGATAGCCTACAATAAGTAGTACGTGCCTAAAAAACAGTATAAAGGTAACGCATCGAAAATAGATCACTGTATACCTATTATACATATTTGGAACATGAAACTATGAAAGATTATAAAAAAATCTAAAGTATAAAAGATACAGGATGAATATTTCGAAATTGTAGTACAAGGCTAGAACTTGACACAAGTTGAGCAAGTCTGCCATGATGAAAATCATCAAGTCTATCTCTTTTCTGGCTTTGGTCATTTTCATGACCTTTTTGGCGGATCATGGAACATCAGCTCAAGATTTTTGTTACGCAGATAATTTGAATCCATATCTTTACTTTACCACTAAAACGTCCTACAATCATGTGAAAAACCTTAACACTAATCCAATCAGTATTCCAGGTTTGATTTTCTTCTAATATCTGTATTCGCGTGTGTGACTTAATTATTTATCTTTTTTTACGACTACATTTATTATACAATTACGTCTCATTACTATAAAAGGATGCACTCCTGCCATGATGTGGCTGTTCTCTCGACATGGAACCATCTACCCAAAAAATGATAACAATAATCCCGACATGCAAGACATGATAGATCAGATGCCAGTTTACCAAGCTCAAGTGATCGCAAATCACAGAGCTGGTCGAGGTATTTTCCAACTCTTAACCTTCAACAACATTTTACTTGAGTAATAAGAAAAAATATATATATAGGACAACTATGCCAGGCTGATTTGGACAATATAGCGACGTGGACTATCGAGTATAATTTAGCAGATGAGGAAAAATTGGCACCTGCCGGACAGGATGAGTTTTTTAATCTAGGTGATCGTTACAAGACGCGCTTACCTAACCTGATAAACCGTCCTTACAATTCTAACGAACACAAAGTACATTTCTACATTTCCTCCTAAAATATTGAGTTATTTCTCAAAAAATTCATTTTTGAATTCGATATCAGTTTCGATTTACAACGGCCAGCCGGACAGAGAAGAGCTGCAACTGGTTTAACCGAGGCATTTGGGGAGCAACTGTTGAAAGCGGGATCAAGTATGACAAACCCATTGATCCCGATCCTCTTGTTCGAGTATATAAGCAATAGCCTCAATGTAAACTTACATGTCATTAAAATAATTTATGCTTCAGTTTTACGATGCTTGCACAAAATGGATCGACGAAGTGGACGAAAATCCGGCCAGTTTAGCCGAGAGAAATGAATTTAGGAATTCTCCTGAGGTAGTCACCATGGTTCAAAATGTTAACACTCGTCTCGGCTACACTTCAGCGAATCAATTGAGTCGAAGTAAGTGTAGAACAATATATATTGAAATTGAGTAGTAAAAGAGTTTACTTTTTTTTTCTCTAGAAAATGTTGAAACAATTTACAACATGTGCCGTTATGATAAGACTCTGAATTATAATGCGACATCAGCATGGTGCGCTTCCTTCTCCAATTCCGATCTCCTGGTCTTAGAGTACCTCAACGACCTGGAATCCTATTACCAGGACGGTTACGGTTACAATATTAACGTGGAACAGGCGTGCAATCCTGTCGTCGACCTTTACAACTATTTCAAGTATGCATCTCTACTCACATCATTCTTATTTTTTTATTTATTTAAAAATGTTTAATGATTAATATGATGTTTAGTGCCATCGTTACCGGACAGACTACGCTACCCTTGGGTGTTTTCTATTTCTCCCACCATGGTGCTATCTCAAAGCTTGCGGCCCGTTTTGGCCTCTTTAAAGATGTTGTGTCACCAAAGGCGAATAATTATGAGACGATCGGACTAAATCGTGTGTGGCGATCTGGCGAATTCGTCAATCACGCTGCTAATATGGTTTTCGTGCTTCATAGGTATAACATATAATTTCAAAACTGATTAGAATTCTGTTTATTGAATCCAAATTGCTTGGACTATTTGAAAAGATGCTCGAATGATTTTGCTGTTCAACTCTACATCAACGAGCACCTTGTCCGGATACCGACATGCTCTTCGGACAATTGTCCGTTTACCGAATTCAGTAGGATTGTTAAACCTATTGTTGACACTTGTGACTTTGACGCTATTTGTGAGAACCCCTAAATATCAAGCAAATGTAAAAAAAAAAAAATACTGCGTGTTCTTATTGCCACCCATCTATTAATCAAACTATGATTGAATTTAAATACAAAAGAGTATTTTTGCCAACACCATCCACTTAATTTGCCGTTATAACGGTTAATTAAGTATTTAATTAAATAAACGATAATTGGATCGATGCGGGAAAAGTTGTACGGTACGGTACCGATTTTTCTTCCTAATTGCAGGCTAATAGTTCTACTAACTTAATGAGTCAAAACTGACCGGTGACAACTAGGTAGATAATTGATAATCTAAGTATCAAACATGCATAGACGTATAATTTGAAAATGGTAATAATTAATCAAATTAGTTTGAGTATAATAAGTAAATTTTCGAAAAACGGTATAGGTATATAGAGAAGGTTTGCCCTTAAGACTCATATTATCGGCGTATATGGATGGAATGGTGAATTGGTACGGTATGAAAAGTGTTATTCATGAAGGTATATTTGAACTTCAGCACACATTGATTGTAGTCTAGACAATTAAGACAAGTCCGCAACCATGACGATCGATGTCCTATTTTTCTTCTTATAAAATATTGCAATTGCGACAGCGTGAATAAAGTCCACATTTTTTTGTTTACTTTCACCGGTGGCGGTAAATTATCTTGTATATAGGATATTGGCCAACACCCACTTTTCACACCCCTTTCACGTGACGATATATTGCGCTTAACATTTTAACTTATGCGGACTATTGCATAGGTCTATTGCTAATTGGAACAGATGAAAAATTTTAGATTTTTTATGTTTATCCGTTATAAATGTATCTGTGCTTAAATTCCGCTTGATGACGCTTGATCGGTATGAGCCACACATAATATATTCTATAAGAGCTCATCGCACGCATTGCATTTGCACTCGACACGTAGTCCATTTTTTTTTTTTTTCTAATAATCAATTTTTTTACATAAGTCAGGCTATATGTAAAGGTGAAGACATTTCTACATTTCCCCATTTCAAGAGTGTTTAGTTATTGTCTAGACACCAGCCTCCTTTCTAATCAGTATTCTTAGGCAGCATCGCTAAGATATGGCGACTACGTTCATTCAAATATACTTTATTTTTGTGTTTGCGTTATATTTTGATCAAACGACGTAAAAAGCTCTATTTATATATTAACTAGTTTATTATATTATTAGCACAAGTGATAAGATATATGAGACGTCAAACCCATCATTCAGCACGCTCCAATCACGCGTTGCATTTGTAGGACTACTAATAGACTGCATCACCCTTGACCCATTGTATATTTATTTTAAAAAAATTTCAAAGTTTGAACATAAAGCCGCATTTCTCGCTTAATATATTGAACTTGAATCACGAATGCTTCACGTGACGATTCTAAGCGAGAGAACCTATATATTTAAGACACCAGAACATGTAACTTACATTGCACTTATATGATGAGCATTGAGTAGGCTCAGTTGATCAGTTCTTCATCACTTGTAGAAAATCACTTTGAGAAAGTCGAACGATGGCAGCTTTTATTTCAATCCTAATTGTATTGCTTGGCGTAACTTGCCCATGGACAGCTGGCCAAAGCTGTTACGCTAACGATTTGAATCCTTATTTGTACTTTTCTACTAGAACGTCTTACAACTATGTGAACAATCTCAACAGGGACCCAATTAGCGTGTCAGGTTTGTTTTTACATGCATACCTTTTATCCTACTATGTTTACAATTGTTAGGAACTATACGAAACATTGAAAACAATTTCTTTGTTTTATAGGATGCACTCCTGTTCAAATGTGGATGTTTTCTCGTCATGGAACAGATTACCCAAAAAATGACGATCCTGACGGTCTCGAAATGCAAACTCTCTTAGATAATATGCCTACTTACCAGAGAGAAGTCTTGCAAAACCATCAAGAAAATCGAGGTACGACAATACACAAACATAATGATTTAGCATGTAGGAAATTCGTGACAAATACATGAATATTTACCCGATAGGTCAGCTTTGTACTGCCGATTTGGATAATATCCGAGGATGGTCACCAGACAATCTCCCGCTCTCTGAAGAAGAAAAACTGGCTCCTGCAGGCGAAGACGAGTGGTTCAATGTGGGGGAGCGATATAAAGCTCGTCTTCCTGGTCTCCTTGATCGAACCTATAATGAGAACGACTTTACAGTAATCTTCGGTTCATGCATGCATACATTCAAAGTTATATTTTATTGAAGAAATCGACATAGCATCTAATAGGTGTTTTTTTATGTTATCTCTAGTTTCGTTTCACAACTGCCAGTCGGTCAGAAAAGAGTTGCAACTGGTTCAATCGAGGCATTTGGGGAAAAACAGTCGAAGACACTATTGTATACCCAGATCCTATTGAAGACGACACTCTCATTCGAGTAATAGATTACTACTTAAATACATGGAAAGATGAAACCACAATCTCATTTGTTGGTTCTAACGTAGTTCTACAAATCATGCACAAAATGGCTCGAAGAAGTGGAAAATAGTACGGAAGCATGGGCTGAGAGGGAGGCTTTCATGAATGGACCCGAATCATCTGCAATGGTTGACGATGTCAACTTTCGTCTTGGATATTATGGCCCTGCCGCCAATATAAAGCTTAATCTCAGTAATTGACATTACTTCGATTATTCACTTATTTTTGCTTGGTAGAAATATTTATTGCTGATTTGTTCTTACAGCCGATGTTCGATTGATCGCCCAAATGTGTGCTATCGACAAGTCCATGGATTTTAATTTCACTTCACCCTGGTGTGCCACTTTCTCTGAATCAAACCAGCTGGTCCTCGAATACATAAACGAACTAGAGTCTTATTACCAAGACGGCTATGCTTACGATATCAACGTCGAACAGGCTTGCAATCCCGTTGTGGATCTCTACAATTACTTTAAGTTAGTATTTTCCCCATCAATTTTCAATTGCTTTATTTTTTAGACTTTGACGTGTTTTTGACCTTGAAGTGTGTGAATAGTATAGCCTCTGAATTACGCTTTAAGTATTAGGCAATAAGAAAAAAAATATATATTATCAGCATTTCATTAGATAGTTTTGATGCGAAAGACGTATCTTTACAGATCAGGGTTTCTCAAATGAGCATGTGAATATTACTTGTTTTCATTTAACCTGAAGCAGTAGTATTGAACACTTTGTTTATCTTTAACAACTAGTTCGATTGTCAGCGGAGCGGCGACGCGCCCTCTTGGTGTCTTCTACTTCTCCCATCACCCGGCTATCTCAAAGCTTCAAGCCCGCTTTGGTCTCTTCCGGGATCCAACTCACCTCACCTCCGCCAATTTCGCTGCTCAGCTTAACCGGCAGTGGCGTTCTTCTAAGCATATTACTTTCGCATCGAATATGGCTTTTACCCTCTTCAGGTATTAAAAATTATAAGTTTTTTTAATCAATATAAACAAGTTTTATTGCTATTTCACCATTATTTTTAATTAGGTGTGAGGCGAATTCCTACAAGGTTCAACTGTACATTAACGAAAAGCTTACTCAGCTGCCTGGATGTGCTTCGGATACTTGCCTGTGGACAGAGTTTGTTGACATTGTACGACCCATCGTCACCACTTGCGATTTCGATCAGATTTGCGCCAATGTTAAAAATATAAAAAAATATAATCATGTATAGATGTTATTGCGGGGTTGTGACTTATAACCTACTTCATTTAAATAGGATTATAATTTTGTTATTTTATCAATGACTTTTAAAATTTAAAAGTTTTCAATTTTTTAAATAATACACGCACTTAGAGGCTCTTTATTTCACGCACTATACACTAAACAGGTTATCTGAAATCTTAATTTTTGAATATGTTATACCTAATTGATACAAGGTGAAAAGTCATAAAAGTATTAGTTTCGAGAACATATCAAATGAAGAGATGCGAGAAATCGAAATAGAGACATATTAGACAACTTACGGTCAATTGCTTTCGTAACAAAAAATAAAATAAAAGATATGACGGACTTGTCACGTAAGTATGGGTCTTGATTTGGCATCCGGTTCGGTTCTGAGTTTATGATTGTTCTATTCAACCACCGTCTGAGATTCGCCGCTGCCCCGTCTTAGAACGACGCATTCGATTTCGCAATAATCCGAAGAGAATTCAAATAATGTCGAAAGTGCTAATTAATGCTTTCAAGAAACTCTAACATAAAAAAAAAATCCTCGTTATTGGTTGCTGCTACGTTGTGATCTGTTCTAAAAAAAAGGCTACTGACCGATGTTCTATTTAATTGCGAGCGAAGCGAGCCTAATATGTCATTTTCCTGCTATTCATTTCCCCATGGGGCATAAGAATCCTACACAGCAGTATATAGTCTATCCAAACTTTTTCGGACCCCTCCGGCAGTTTGTTGTCATCGCTGTTTTTATCGATCTGGGATTTTTCACATATATATGCTATAGTTCATTCGACAGGGAATTCCGGGCATCCAATTATCATATTTTTACTTTTAACCGTAATTATCTTGAAGATATTGTTTTTATTAATTACCGGCAAGTTACACTTAGCATCATCTCGTTACCTAGCAACCATATGTTGTTGTTTTTTGTTCGTCTGCTTGACTTCTACTGGGTTTACGTGGTGGCTAGTGGTGAGACGTTTTTAAACAATATATTTGTTTTACTTAATTTTTATTTTAGGTTGGGTAATCTGTCAGATGTCACATTTTAATCGCCAGAAAGGTTTTTTTTGTACATAAATCGTTTGAATTCCTCCGCTGCTCTCTCTTCTCTGGGGTTTCTCTCTCTCTCTCTATACCTACATATTTAAATTTAGCTGCTCCGACCTTTTTCATTCGACAGTCATAGCATACGACATCAATTTAATTCAATCAAATTAATCGAAATCCATCATATCACATCTCCTTGAGATTAATTCAGGCGAAGTCTGAATTATACTATTAACCGCGAGCAGAAAAGCTCGCTTTACTATCTTAAATATTACCGAAAAATATGACAACTTTGTATATGCGATAAATATATCATTTTCACCCAGAATTTGAAATGTAAAAAATTATTATTATATTATTATTATTACTTTTATATGTCGATAGATGTCATCACTTGGGGGACTTGCGTCAAATACCCTAATCAGTATCCTATTCTACTTTTTATTCCAGGCCCGCACTTTGGTTTTCTGTTGCACCGCTTCGGTGCGGGGTTCCCGAAGGGATTAGTCCGGCAAATAATGATTGCGTCATGATTTAATTGTTCTCCTTCTTTTGGTTCTACTATTTAAAGTTTCTTCACGATTTTTATTTTTTACTGGATCGGGAAAATTGTTTGCCTGTCAGCTTCGAGGTCAGCTTCTTCTTGCGATAAAAAAATTTAAAGATTCGGAATTCGAATCAGCTTTTTTGAAACCCATTTTGGATAATATTTTGCAGCGATGTAATTAGAAGTTGAATCCGAATCTAAACAGCTTATTCAAACTCTCAATAAAATTATGATTCACTTGTAATTCTAATATTCTAGCATTCGAGTTTTAGTTTTCTACCTTCTTTTTATGGCCTCTTTTGAATTGTCATATTTTAGCGAAGGAAATCTGTTGACAACCACTTTTCTATTTTTTCCCCCATTAAATGTTTTTTAAGTCTACTATGCGCAAGAAAAAGGAGTAAATGTGCTAATTGGTAGAGAGAGAATATGTTCAAAATATGGACAACTGTTAAAAACAGCCTATAAATAAGTTTCATCCTCGCATAGTGCGCACGTCACAATAATGAATTCGAGGGGTTGTTCGTGTGTCAATCCAAAAGTTTTCTTACGCCCGCCCAAAATATCCATCCCAAAAGTATAAAAAAGCCAAAAGAAATCCAGGAAAGTAATCGTGAAGTGCACGAAAAAGAGAATAATCAGGAGAAATAAAAAAATCTTCATTTGAATTTCGGTTTTGGATTTTCGTACACGCAATAAAGATATAAACTGCGACACCTTTTTATATTGAACTGTTAACCAAATCAAAATTTTAGAGAATTTTTTAATAAACCATCCTATCTGAAAGATCATCCAAAGCGCAGAGGGCGCATCACATAAATCTATATTTAGATAAAAAAGAAATCTATTTAGCTGATTCTTGAGTTTTTTATAATAGATACTGGCATCCAAAACATTGAAACTTCGATAGATGCTACTTAATCTGGTCGTTGGGGTCATCGTTATTGTTAATCTTTTTAAACTTCAAAAGTTCGAAACTCATATTACACTTGCTTCGATGACCCACGTGTTTTAACTAAAATAATACGAGTGAAGGAACTTAACATACATAACACGATGGCGCGTACGCGAAACTTGTTTAAAAAATGATATACTGTAAATTAAATTTGAATGAAGAATTGAAGAACAACATTCAATATTTCCATTCTATCCCATCTAAATGGTTTCAAGGCATATTTTCGTCTGTATTCAAAAGAACCTACAAGGCTACTATACTAAAGGTGTACAGATAGTAAAATATTTACTTTAACCCTACTGCCACCTGGATAGTCTCCCAGTACTAATGCCTTCAGGCGTAAAAGATTGACCCCTGCTGCCACCTGGATCGTCGCCCGGTACTAGCGGCTTCGTGTCCCTCACATCCGACTAGAATCCCTTCGGGAATTTTTTATTTTATTTTAAGTGTCATTCTGGGCGTTGAGAGTCGATCTCAAAAGCAAGGACATTTTCCTCTCTTATATATAAATAGGAAATCTATTTTAAAGTGCTCAACAAAATTCCTGCAACGCTTATCGTCATACTTTCATTTTTTAAATCTAATAATGGAATAATTTTATTGACGATTTTCAACAATTAACTTTTAAAAATTTGAATATATTTTATAAGTAATAATCAACATTATTCGTACCGACTACTGACATCAAAGAGAATCAGATATTGAAGAACTACCTAAGAAATTTGAATTCCCGCGATTTGTGACAGAGTTTGCTATTTTTCCGATCCATATTTTCGAAAATAAATAGAAAATTTAATTGTTTCATAGATGTCTAGATCTTAGTGCCTGCGACTCTAGCTGGTTCCCATGGTTCGTCTTAACAGCAAAAACTAACTACATACAGAAACTAAATAAATGCGATCAATGTTATAATGTTCATTTATTTTATTATGTTACAGTAATTCGTCTTATTACACCACTACACAGTACACACATAAATTATATCGTCTCTTACAAGATCCATATTCGATTAGATGAGACACACATTATAGGCTTATATTGCTACCAATATAATAATAGGAAAAAAAAAATTGTCCTCACACGCCGTACCAGTTCGTTTCAAGTTATTCATTAGAGTCCTCTTTTTACGGATGAGTACGATAAGAGAGAATCCACATCGAACCTCTCACGCCTGTTTGTTTGTCCATATTCAGCAGGGACACTAGAAATTTTTGCCATTACCAGGGCAGACGTTGACAACATCATTGAGACTAAAAAACCCGAAGCACCGTACTACAGAAGGTTTCAAACTCTACAACTCGTACGACCTTCAAGCGCGCTCTTTCCCACTATAGTTCGATGACCATCCTAAACGAAACTGTTCACCATACCTGAACTCCCCAATCCCTCTTATTAAATAATGATTCTTGGATTCTGAGTATTGCTACTGCGTGTACAACACTGTGGGTGGTTGTTGGCAATATTTGGGAGGATCAATCCGGGCGCCTTTTTTCTTCTCTTTTCTTTTCTTTTCTTTCGGTGAAACCATTTAATTATAAGAAGTTGAAAAAGAATACGTCATTCCTTTTTATAGTTCAGAACTTTGGATAGCTATATCTCATATCTTGAGCCATACTTAGGCTATTTTTTAGGAATAGGAATGAAGAAAAGCGGGAAACAAAGAAAAAAAAATCGTAATTGAGCATTACAATATTGGCATTCCTTATTTTGGTGTTTCATCATTACCTATAATTTCTAATAACTTGATACAGAGCAAAATGTTTGTATAACAAGAACCGAAAACTATAAGCATTTAAATAAATAAAAACCGCAAGAGCAGCAAATTGTAAATCTCAAGAGATGAACATGCATAAACTTATTTTGGATACAATACAAGGCCGGTCCGTTGAGTGGAACCTCCGCATACTGGTAACTTAAAGATATTGGAAACTCAAAAGAGGTTCGCGTATTTTAGAGCCCAAATAGAGATGTTTTCTTGTGTGGCCCTCGCTTTTTGGCATTTTCCATTAGAACCTTACATTTGGTTCAGCAACTTTTTCTCAATTAAAAAACAGGTATTCCACAGACCACAATATATTTCCGAACCCTCTCATGAGCCTTCTTACGTGATTTCTGGATAATGGAACTTTCTAGACAATCGAACAGGAAAATTTAATTCCCAACTTGGTTCCACTAAATGGACCAGCACCGTACCAAAAAAAAAATAACAAAAGGAACAGGGAAAATAATCTATTATACGCTTCCTCCGATTCTTCGTACTTTTTATCGTCTACTGTACTGCTATCGTCCGCTACGCGCTACAACTAATTATATGTAAAACAGATGTCAATATTTTATCGTATAAAACCACATCGGATGCTTTTAAATGATTGTATTGTTTATAAGATATGAATTCTTAATTACTTTTTTTGTTTCAACCTTTCAACCTTGTGCAACTCCCGTAGGTCGCAGTACAATCACGTATTCCAAACAATTTCCAGGAAAAATGAGAAAAACTGTAGAAAAGCGGAATACGGTAGTCCATTATCTTGACTCGAGAGATATTCCTCCGGATAAGAAACAAAGAAAAGGTCGTCTTGAGAAGTCAACCATTAGGTAGGCGCGTGATGTCCTTCAAATGTTCAAAGGACAAATTCAAGGTTAAAACGCATTATACTATTCAACCTTTTTAAAAATGACCAAATAAGGCATGAAATGATGTTTCATCATCATAAACTATCAAAAACATTTTGCTGATATTTTGTTCTTACTTGTTTTGGTTATTAATCTGATTAGTTGTCACTCATAAAAAAAATCATTAGTTTTGATCCAACTTATTATAAATCTTATTGTGATGTTTCCAATTTCTAATAATAAAAATAATAAAGTGTAAAGATAGATACAAAAAATTGGACTCGGGATTTCAGGAAAGTTCGAACGTCCTCAGAAAAAATTGTCCCATTCCTAAGAAAAAGGCGTGTCTGTGCCCCTTTTTCCTTACATGTAATTAAAGTTTATACCTGATTCCCTAAAAAACTGAATTTTTTCTGGAACATCGTCTGAGACACGAAAAATAGAAATGTATTTTTTTATCAATACTCTCTTGGGAATATTGATCCTAGCTTTGTATAAAACTCGGAAAGTTTACAGCAGTTTATTTCAAACATTTGAGCGACTCAACATGAGTTGGATCACATATTTGGTGATTGAGCTCCTTCAATGCCGTCATCTGAAAGTTGCGTTGGTAATGGTCTTTGTGTATCATTTGATCCGTCGTTTCCTTCGTTGGCTGAGGTTTTATCGCTCTCTACCACCCGGACCCTGCGGACTCCCTGTTGTCGGCTATTTGCCTTTTCTAAAGAGACCAGATGATTTCCGAAGAGAGATGACAGACATGTCACGCAAATATGGGCCTTGCTTCAGCATTCGTCTTGGCTCCGAACTCCTGGTGGTTCTATCCGACCACCGTCTCATTCGAGAAGCCTTCCGCAATCCTGTCTTTGACGCTCGACCTCGGAACGAATTCTTCAAACTTATGAAAGGATATGGTATGTTAAAAAGAGCTTTACAATGGTTTATTGAATATTTTTCAACTCAATAAATATGTCTTTCAGGAATTGTAAATGCTGAGGGACCGCTCTGGAGAGAACAGAGACGATTTCTGCGCCAGCGTCTTCCGCAATTCCGAAAAGGCGAAGTGGGTCGTGATCTTCTGGAATCTCGCATTACGGTAAGGATAACTTTTTTAAAAAACATTTATGAACGTATTCAAGATGTTAACAATCCAACCTATGAATAAAGTATTGCGTCTTTAAAAATATAATTTTTTAATTGCGTAAAAAAATATTCAAACTAAGATGGAAATCAGAGAAATGCTTAGTAATATCTCTACAAGAGAATCGGAGCAGCCCATCTTACTCGACACTTATCTCACTCCCGCCGTTTCCAACGTGATCTGTTCGTTGCTGATGAGCATCCGGTTCCGTCCAGATGAGCCCCGCTTCCTTCGATTTATGGCCCTAATCAGCGAAGGCTTCCGACTCTTCACCGTCGTAGGAGCCGCTGCCTTCATGCCCTTCCTAAAATTTCTGCCACACTTTTCTCGTGGCTTTCAAAGCCTGAGACGAAATTTCTATGAGATCCTTCAATTTTCTAAACAGGTTTGTAAAACTGGTAGTTTTATGAATATCACCTTTTACTATATATAACCTTTAAGCATTTAAAAACACTATTTTATATTTACTAAATGAATAATAATTTTACTTGAAAAAATTAGGTAGTTGAAGAGCACAAAACTAATTTGGATCCCCAAGGTCCAGCTAAGGATCTCGTGGACGCCTACGTTCAGGAGAGCCGGGCTATGGAAAATGGGAGCAGTGCTGGGCGACTTTTCGCCGGAATGGATCCGGATCGGCAAATCCAGCAGATAATTGCAGACCTTTTCAGTGCCGGAACAGAGACGATTCAAACTACACTTCGCTGGGCTGCACTCTTTGCCCTTCGGGAACCAGAACTACAACAACGAGTTCAAAAAGAGCTCGACACTGTTATAGGACGCAAGTACATACTCTTTTTATCTAACTT
Organism: Chydorus sphaericus; assembly: GCA_030141595.1. Classification (NCBI taxonomy): domain Eukaryota; kingdom Metazoa; phylum Arthropoda; class Branchiopoda; order Diplostraca; family Chydoridae; genus Chydorus; species Chydorus sphaericus. The sequence continues at coordinate 12,422,087 of CM057932.1, read as the reverse complement.
ATTTTTAAAATATTGAAAATCTATGTTAAAGTTAATTCAAATGCATGAACTTTGATTTATTACATATGTATATTTTTTTCAGTCGGTTGCCTTCACTTCAAGACGTTAAAAACTTGCCCTTTACCGAGGCTTTTCTTCTGGAAGTTATGAGACGAGCTACAGCCGTACCTCTTGGGACTCCTCATGTTGCCTCTGAGTATGCTAATTAAATTCATCTGAAACTATTTCTTTTCAATCAAATACTATTTTTTTTTTTAATTTAGAACTACAAGTCTAAGAGGAATGACAATTCCAAAAGGAGCCCAAGTGATCCCACTACTTCATGCTGTTCATATGGATCCAGAATTTTGGTCAGAGCCGGAAAGATTTCATCCCGACCGCTTTTTGAGTGAAGATGGGCTGAGCGTCATTAAACCAGACTGTTTTATTCCTTTCGGGGTCGGACGACGCTCCTGCCCGGGCGATACTTTAGCCACTGCTGAGCTCTTTCTTTTCTTCTCATCACTGCTCCACTCTTTTGACTTAAACTTGCCGGAAGGAGCGACCGAGCCACCTGGATTGGATGGCATTTGTGGAGCTACTTTCTCTCCCAATTTTTTTCCGGTAAGTTCAAGATAAGCTTAAAAAGTTTATAAAACAAATTAAATGTCTCATACGTGTAAAAACTTTTATTTTATTTTAGATTTGCACGGTTCCACGAGAATATTCACTAGCTCAAACCAATGAGGACTGAATATCAAGAGCTTGAAGAACAATTAGAAATTGCATCTACGTAATGAATGTATAATTTTACTCCTTTACAAAGAGTTTCTCATCTCAGTTGAATTTTTACTTACCTCTCAATCTTATAGAACCAATATTTATAATTTTGTATATTGATGTCGAATAAATAAATTATTTCAAAGTACGTAGATGATTAGTACATGCAATAGCTAGTAGGATGTTTCTACATATTTAAAAATAAAATATTACATAAAAAGTTATGTTATTAGTCTAGACCTAATTAGATGGGATATTGTATTGTATCAGCATGTGATTCGCTCTTGTGGAAATGATGTAGGTGACAAAAATTGAGCTCTTGTAAACTAAATGTGGATATTATTTTATTGTTGAAATATTTATTGCGATATTTTTACTTGTCTTTACCAGAACTTAAAAGCAGTATAAGCTTTTTTTATGCTTTCGGCGTTTCCATATTATACGATAATGATTATTCAATACTTCAAACACACATTTTTAGTTGCGCATTGCGGTAATCACGCCACAACGGGAGCGATTTAGAATTGACGTATTCACGCCCCGAGTCATGCACATCCTTTCTTTTTGCAATGCAATAGATGATTCTAGAAGATGCTAGAAGATTCTATTACTTAAGTCACCTCTTCGCTAAGTTTTTCTTGTCTAATTAGGCTTACTGGAATTCCTATTTGGGTGTCCACATTTAGCAGGGACGATAGTCGATAAGTGTACTGCCCATCCTAAGCAGCGCTGACATTTTCAATGTTGAGACTTGAAACAGACAAGAACTTTGAACCATTCTGATGGACGCATTCTGTCCTTGCCTACCAGTTCAATGGCCTTTCTAGACGGTACTCGCTTTGAAATTCCCTGGTGCTCGAATTCTAGATATGCAGAGTCGCGGGTGGCCATTAGCAACAAATGGGAGGACTTTGGGAGGATTCAGGCATGCCTTTTTTTCTGACGGCCTTTTTCAAAGTCATTTTATAAAAGAAGTCGAGTTCATTGTCAACAATATGTTTTAGTCAGGTAGCTTAAAGGTTAAAAGGAAGGCATCACGTCACCGTCTTTATTTATTATAGTATTGCAACAGATATTTCACCTAATGACGATATTCATAAAACAGACGCAAGTTAAAACTACAACAAGCGGAAGAATCTTTATGCTAAAAACAGGCGTGAGTGAGTTAAAAATATCAACCTCTATAAAGATCAAATAACTCGTATGTATACGAGCATAATTTAGGCTTTAGCTCCCTCCTGAAAACTAATTACAATCAAAAACAAGTCAAATATTTCTTCTCATACGTACTGTATACACCATGGATATTTGGCAATACTTGGTAAATACGAGCGAGATTTTTTTTTGTTATTTACGTGAAAAAGTGTTGTACAGTGCTAAGATATTTTCTGAGTTATTGTGTAGGACTCCTAAAGGCCTAGCTTTAACTATGACCATTGACCAATTTACATAGACTACCTACTTTTAGGATAATAATGCACCGAGTCGACGATGCAAAGTCTCATTTTTCGCTTTTTCTGATACGGTAGCAAACATATGAAATATGGTATCCTTTACTCAACCTTGGTGAATCCCAGTAGGTCAGATTAATCGTGCATACATACACAATTCACAAGAAGTACACATCAGCAGAGACCGCCTAATTTTGATATTCTACTAAGCAGATAGAAGAAAAGAGCAAGAATTCGTCGAGCTGACATATGCTTTGACTCGATATCATGACGCAAGTTATACGCTTTCCTCCGGATGTGAAACAAACAATAAAGTAGTAACTGGTAGTCCTGAAAATGGAACAAACAGAAAAGTGCGTAGTGCCCTTCAAACTTTCAAAGGACGAACCCAAGGAAACTACGCAATATCTATTTTTAATCCTAATATACATGGACAAAAAAAAATGGAATCAACTTAGTCTGTGATCTTAAAAATCTTAAACCATTGAACTGTTATCCAGATCTGCTGACAAAAAAAGCCGGTTATCCATTTTATTTCTCAATTTTAACACAATTTTTCAATTAACTATTAAAGTATCCGCCATGATTGAATGTTTCCGATAGCGCAAGAGCTAAGCGCCCCCCCCCCCCTCCCTTTTACTCAAAAAACTTAAAATGAGACGAGACCTCCGAAAACAGTTTTGCAGTAATCAGGTATAAATATGAATTCCCAGATAATAAAGGTGGGCAAGTTCCTCTTTTGCCTATTAACTACTGCTCTGCTTGAGGACGATGACGATATAAAAATACTCTAATGGGGATTATGACTTTAAATGTTTGCTGTATTTTTAAAACCGTATTATCATGGTACTCGATGTGTGTCCCCTGTGATCCACACTATGCATATAACATTACTGATGCATGATTTCAAAACATGAACTGTCCGTTTTGTTCCAAAAAGATTGATGATATTATAACATTTTAATTATATTAGGTGGAATTCGGAGAAAATCCCTGAGTAACTAAGCGGGATCTGCTTGTGCTGATGAGCCTCCGCCCAGATGAGCCCCGCTTTCTGCGATTTATGACCCTAATTAGCGAAGGTTCTGACTCCTCACAGACGTCGCTGCCATCATGTCCTTCCTACGACTTCTCTCGCAATCTCTTGAGGTTTCTGGAGCCAGAGAAAAAATGTATAAGATTCTTGAATTCTCTCAATAAGTTCATAAAAATGGTCAAAATTTTTATCACTTTTAACCAAGTAAAACAGAAGAAAATAATGGATCCAAAAGTACCATAGGCGCCGACTTGGATTTTTTCCGAGGGGGGCTCAACTTTTTGTACCGGGCAAAAATTGAGTATAGCCGTTCACAAGCCGATTTTTTAATATTTTGAAAATTGAATATATAGGCAAACATCATTTTAAAGAGCTCAACATGGAGCTTTGCGAAGAAATGTTTGCTACTTTTCGGCACAAAAAATTGTTTCTGTTCTATTTTAATACTCGTCTACTATTGGTGGAATAAATGCAAGGGCTCGAGTATATCGCGAGTTTGGTTAGAGCCTCGCGTGATTGTTTAATAAACAACCTAATCGATGGCCCTGTTCAAATTTAGGTCAAAATTTAGTCAAGGTAAAAAAAAATTAATAAACGAAATTCCGCTTTTGGCACTGTATTTCTGAGTGATGAATAAAATAAAATAAAATACATACTATGTTACAATAGCCAATATAGTATGAGAATATTTTCATGCCAAAAAAATGAACTCAAACCATTTGAATTATTGTATCGTCATTATTTCAGTTTCGACCACAGCAAAGACCTAAGAAAATCACGCCGACGACACCAAGAGAATTAAGTGCTGAGCTGAAACTGAAGAATGTAACAAAGAGTTCAAACCACCACCAAATGTCACCTAAGTTTGATAAAGAAATATTCATGATTTTTTCCCTCAATTGAAAAATATATATTTTAAAATGTGATTTTTAAAAATAATATAAAGAAAATTATAAATATTATAGGTAGATTAGCTTACATGTTTTTTTGTACAAATGTTCGTCTGCATCATTAAAGCAAGCGTGATTTTCATTTGGGTTGTAGAGACGATCCATTTCAAGGATGGCAAAAACGCCGGCAATCACGGCCAGAGCTCCGACCACTAAGTTCAACAAAATCCCCAGCCACATCCTGAATTATAAAAATATTCAAAAATTAGCTCATGTGCAATTTTTAATTCATGCAAACCTTACATGCAACTATTCCGCATTCTGATGAGGCAGCAGATGAAAACCGAGCTTATAACACTTGCAATCCCGCTGAGGAGGATCATAGATGTACAAACAACACTCCAGTCAGAGGGGTAACTAGAATTTTCACCACCAGGCTCTCCGTCCCCGATGGCTTGGTAAAACTGGTCCCAAATGATGGACTGATATTTGTGTACAGAATTACAGACAACAAATAAATTAGCAACTTTTTCTATTATTATAGCAAGCATCAGGGCTTAATTACCTGCATTGTAATTACGGCCAAACCTGAACCCATGTAATTACCCATCAGACCTTGCAGAGTCTTGACTCGTAGACCAGGATAGCCAGGCATTTTCGTTAGATGATTGTCTAGTACAGAATAATCAATATAATTAAAATAAGGAAATGCTGTTATAACGTCTACGTCCAAATAATGTATAGCTTTGCAAGTCTTTATACAGGCACAGGTGAAATATTTATGCAGCTCTTTCAGCGCTCTATCAGTAGTGACTCAAACTGCCCCTTCATCATCGGCGCTTATCAGAAGACGCACATCCTCTGTTTTTTTTTTGAGTGGTTCTAAAATCAATAAGTATTTTTTTTTATCAGTGACTCATCGCTAAGGCTCCTTGTTTGTTATATGAATTTATACATTTGATCTGGCCACTATTTTGCTGGAACGACGCTTACCATTTTTTTTTCAAATCTTTTATATCATTTTGCTTTCGTTGGTGTGCCCATCCTAACGTATCCTTTTTCATTTTACTTAAGTAAGAGACTCATTTTAAACCCATCACTTAAATTTAAAAAATTAATTCTATATTTCAAAAATTGCCATTATTTGTCTTACACGCTTTTCTTCGCTACTTTTCTTCGAAAGCTGGAGCGTGGACCTAAATATTCCTATACATTAAAAAAAAAGAGTTCGGGAAATATATATACCTCATATTAATTTGCTTGGCCGTTTCGAAAATGCTATTGTTCTTTCATCATATTTTCATTGTATAGTATATCAAAAACTATGTTGCATTAGAAAATCCTAAAAGCCTTTCAGACTCGAATATGAATAGAGAGGTAACATAAATTCATTATACCTACATAGACTTGCTGATAAGGCCACAGATAAAAGAACAGTATGTTGCATATTGCATGTTGCATATGGTGTCCGGCGGACCGGTATGTAGTCTACTCTATACTTGAAAACCGTTCCCTTGGCACACTTTATTAATGCTCAAGTTTAGCTAGTTGTCGATGATAACGTTTCCCAACGTTTTTCTATACATTTGTATTGGTTACTTCAGTTGTACAGTCTATGGATTTACACATGTTGAAGTTCAACCGGTGTCGGCACTCAGTGTAAGGTCCTGCAATTGTAAAGATTGATTTCAAATCAACTTCAACAGTTGCAAAAATTTCATTTTAAAAATGGACGAGTACATAGAAGACATTGTATCCGTGCACCAGACCCTGGTGTTTGGCAACTGCAGTTATTACGAGTTTTCAGCTACCCCACCAAACGTAACAACCCAACTCAATGGTAAATTCACAATTATTACTTGTTTGTAAATCTGCAATAATTAAATCTCATTTTTCAAAAATATAATATCAAAATAGTGCACTTAAGTAGTTAGGGATGAATGTGTTCTAATGTATTTGAAATACCAAACCTTATATAAATGAATATGTAAATTATCTTATATTTAACTGTAAGTATATCTTATGACGATTAATGTTAAAACAACGGATTTCTGTGAATGTTTGGTAAGCTTTTGGAGTAGTTGGCACGGGACTTGAAATCGGAGGAGCGGCAAGTTCCTTACTACTCATCATCCTCTTCATCGTCACCACCATCCTCAACATCATCAACAGCCCGGCCTCTTGGCGTCGACTTCTCTCTTGGATCACCTCTATGCCCATGGTCATTTCCATCCTATCTCTGGTCACTTTCGTTGTACCCCGAGCCGGTGCCATTTGCGACATTGTCAAACAATCGTAAATTACTAAAGCTATTACATCACATGGTCTTTTCAGGCGATAGATAATTATTTATGAGTTATTTTTTTATGTAGGTATATACCTTTTGTGCTGATGCATTTCATCGATTTGGCCGTCCTCATAGAAGGCGGAGAAGAAGGCGTTGTGGCCTCACTGGAGCGAGATGGAACTACTTTGAGCTTGTGCACTCCACCATGCTGCTTCTTTGGCATTTTTGGATGCACCAAACCGGCTACTTTGTATGAAAAAAATAAAAAAAATAATCTAAATACAGAGATCTTAATAAGTCCCATATTTGAACATGTATAGGAGAGCTTTTAGAGGTTTCCGAGGGCTAGTATATCAGGCTCCATTATGGCAATTTATTTTATTAGTCGCGGCCCTGATCCTCGAAGTTGCTGATTTGAGACTTCTGCTTCCTCACGTAACTTGGGAAATATTATACGGTTTATGTTGATTAATTATCAATAATATTGTGATATAGGATATTGCTAACGGAATTTTTCAAGCCATCGCTGTGCTGAACATTCTGGTTTTCGGCTTCGGAAATTGGGGTTTTAATATTTTGATCAAGGCATTTAAGGGTCCTCTCGAATCGGAATGGAATAAATCAATTGTAAGTTTATAATTCACAGCATATTAATTAAAATTGTTATTCAACTAATCAAAAGTTAACCTACAGTACGCGGCTGGTAAAAATTACCTAAATCTCCTAATTATTTTTTAACAGGCCAAAGGTAGTGCTCTGAGCATATTCATCAGCGTGCTCAAACTCCAGAATTTCTTATTGATTGTACTGGATTCTTTCGGTTACATTCCGTGCATCCCCCCGTCCCATTCCGTCCTCAACATGAGAATTAGTAGGCTGTTATATTTTGCCAATAACTCGAAAGCGTGTGCTTATAATATACTTTATTTTAAATTATGAAAAAATAGGTATCGATGCTGCATTGAGTATGTTAGAAGCTCTCATTTTTGGGATCGTTTTTGCAGTCGTGTTCCACGTCAAAAAGAGGGACATAGAAAAAGCAGAGAAGATTAATCCGGACGAGGATGCTCTCATTCAGCCTATGTCGCGCTACTGGACGATCTCTTCTAATAATAATACTACACCTTAATCGATAATATTATAACATACTATTAGTACGGTAGTTTACACCTTATAATTGCATCATATTGCCATATTTTAACAATATGTTGATATCCATGTGGATTATTGAAAAAAATCAAATAAATATGCGCGTTCCAATCGTTGATCCGAATACATTTCATGTTTAAATAATTCTAAAATATATAATTTTTTTAATTTGTAAAAGGATGACTAACTTTATTGGAAATAGAGCTTCATTTGCGAATTAGGAGGGAAATGCTTTGAGAAGTTCATAGGTGGCACTATTATTCGTCATCTAAATTTTAAAAATGTATACAGCAACGGATTCAGGGTAATCACGTTGATGACTGTGATCTACGATAAGAAGCGCTATCAGCAGTATATTGCGTTAGCTTACGAAGTGAACGAGAGAGGTGATAAGAAAAAAAATGACAGACAAAACTGCGCTTTTATTCCCGTCAGATAGAGCGCAAGGTTTTTACTTCCATTTTTAAAAGAATTATTTTTTTATTCAACCAAATTGGAAAATCATTCTCCTTTCAAGTGTGATCTCAACTCCGTGCCGTCCGTCTATCCGCAAATCCGTACGCAACGTATGCATTTAAAGAATTATATAAATACTCACTAGATGTAATAACATAGCCTATCCTATAGACGTGTGACGTACAGGCTGGTGTCTAAGATTATTTTTTATGACTCACAGTCATTTAGAAACTTTTCTAAATTAACAGAACATTCCTTAATTTCAAATATTTCTTTCTAACTTTTCAATGTTAAGAGTACATCTTGAAAAATGATGGAACCCACTGATCAAGCTCATGCAGCCAATCAGCTCCACATGACACCAGCAGGGATGCAGAATCAGCCTGTAGCCGTTCATCAACAGCAGCAAGTGGCGATAGCTGGACCTTCCACTAGCAGTGCCTCTCGAGTTTCTAGTTCCCAACTGCAAGAGGTTCAAAGGCAGGTTAACGAAGTGGTCGAAGTCATGAAGAAGAACGTCGAAGGGATACAAGCTCGGGAACAGAATTTGAACGAATTGGAGCTGAGGGCGGCATCTCTGGAGCAAACGTCGGCCCAATTCTCTACGACTGCCACTCAGCTTCAGAAGAAAATGTGGTGGCAGAACATGAAGTGGACTTGGATTGGCATTGGCGCTGTAACAGGAATCTTGGCAATCATTATAATTATTCTGATCGTTAATTTTTCTTAACCAATTCAAATTTACCCGGCCTATTTTATTATGAAAATACGAACTTTAAAATATTTCTATGCTGTTTAAAAAATAAAAATGAATAATAACACGACTAATATTGATTTATATTGCGGTTACTGCGCTCAATTTTTATGATAGATAGAATATGCAAAAATGTGATTTAAATTGTGCAGTACAAAATTGACATGAATAATGACCGCGTTTAAGTATTTTATAGGTCTTATAGCGTCCATTGAGCAATTTGATTACACCGTGATAGTCTTATAGTAGTGAAAAATTTGCGTTGTGGATGACAATTTTACACAAATAACCAGCAAGAACCCCGGTTCGAATTCGGGCCACGGCATAGACTAGGCACACCTAAATATATATATATATAGGCTACTTTTAAATGACATAATAATGACACATATTAGTTTAGTTTGTACTACGCTTTATAATGAAGTCCAATACAGCGCAGTACGGTAGTCTACCCATCTAATTATTTATGCGTGTTATTGATTCGGTTTATTTCATTCTTTGATGACGCTGTTTCAATAAGTTAAAATCACCATCTACTAGTTGTCTGCTATAAATAATATAAATAAATGCTGGACCCAGGGTCGGCCTCGGTATAGTTACTCAGCGCGCCTGCTCATTGGCTCCTACTTATCGTATGATTTTTTGGATACGATGATCTAGGTTGATGTTTACTTGATTACAGCTATAACGTTACACTGCATGTTTTGACTATGATAAAATTGCCTAGCAACCCTTCTTGGTCGTTACAAAAGGAAAAAAAACATCTTGACGAAACAAGAGTTAGAAATTTAATAGTTGCGTTGATCCCACTACTAAACAATCGTACTTTCTTTCAGCTGCGTGCGGTACTTTCCCTTATTTTCCCTTGCATTAAAGATAATTCGCATCATGCCTGGTAATTATTAATTTTGTTGTATTCTTTTTAGAATGAAAATTCACGCTATTTGTTAAGAAATAGTTACGGTATAAAACAAACTCACTTTATAAAAAAATATACTTCTTGGTTCGATAATGTACGATTCGGAAAAAATGAGCTAAATTGCCAATATTTTTAATGCGATTACCATTTTATGATGTAATTTAACAATTGTTTTGATTGGAAAACATCTCTAAAATGCGGCTTTCTTATCTATAATGAAGGCACACCTGCATCCCGCATTTTAAGGTACGAAGGTGAGTACGACAGTACACTCCCGGAGAATGTGTCCATTGCCCAATTTATTCTCGATTACGCCAAAGAGTATGGAGATGATGAAGCTTGCGTGAGCATTAAAAAAATATACCTACCAAACTTATTTATACCAAACCGCTAAACCATTTATGAAATACGTAGATTAATTCGGAGACGAAAGAAACACTCACTTATTCCGAAATTATTCGAGCAACTCAAGCTTTGGCAACGGGGCTCCAGCTCAAGTTCAAGCTGGTGAGCGGAGATCGAGTGGCCATTGCTTTGCCGCTCTGCTTAGAATACCCGATAGCTTGTATGGCCGTCCACCTATGTGGAGCAACTGCAGTTTTCATTAATCCAGCTCAGACTATAAGTAATTATATGTCAAATATATTTTATCTATCTATATAAAAAAAATTTCGTAAAACCATTCAGACGAATTGAAGCACGTCGTCAATATAACAAGTCCCGTTAAAATATGGTTTGGTGACGATCATTTTGCTAAAAAGTTCCACTCACTCTCGGTCGATGGAGCTCTGAAATCCCAGTTCGTAGCTCTTAAAGGATTACTCTGGCAGGAACTTATGGCTCAGGGAAAGAAAGGCGTTTTCAAAGCGCCTACTATTCGGATCAAAGAGGACGTTGCCTCCATCTTCTTCTCCAGTGGAACTACAGGTGTTCCTAAAGGAGTCATGTTGACTCATGGAAACCTCCTTGCCGCCAGGAAATTGAGCATGTAATACAGACAAGTTAGGATTAAACTCATTTATTGTTGCTTTTACATAAATCTCGCGTTATAGAGACCTGATGAAAACTTTCCCACGGAGTCCAGAAGTAGTGGGTTGCGTCTTCTTGCCACCTTACCACACGGCCGGTTTCACGGCTCTCATCGAAGCCATCGCCTTTGGGATCCGTTTCGTCCTCGTCCCAAATTTTACTTTCCATAAACTCCTTCAAGCTGTTCAGGATTATAAAGTCTATTTTTTCAAATTAAACGATGTTCAAATATATATAATTGTTCTAACTTTAACTTTACAGATAGCCACTCTCGTTGTAGTACCAGCCCTGGCTGTAGCTTTAGCCAAAGAGCCAGTCGAGAAGCAATACGATTTGAGCTCTTTAATGGCTTTCCGTTCTGGCTCTGCTGCTGTGAGCAAAGAAATTATCTTGAAACTGCAAGAGAAATTCAACTGTATGTATTTCCAAGTTTACGGGATGACGGAAACCACCATGGCTACTCACGTTAACTCGATAGACTACAACAAAGAAGGGAGTATTGGAGTTGTTCGCCCTTTCTGCGAATCTAAAGTAAACTATTCAAAACCTTATCAATGAAAATTCATGGAATTGACACTAAATTTGTGTGCAGGTGGTTGATTTGGAGACAAACGAAGCCTTAGGTCCCAATCAAGAAGGAGAAATCTGTGTGAGAGGTGAAATGGTTATGAAGGGCTACATCGGGAATGAAGAGGCGACTAGGAACACCATCGATGCTGAAGGCTGGCTCCATTCGGGCGATATCGGCTACTACGACGAAGAAGGATTCTTCTACATTACAGATCGCCTCAAAGAGCTCATCAAGTACAATGGGTTCCAAGTGTCGCCGACGGAGCTGGAAACGATTTTACTGACTCATTCGGAAGTAATGGAAGCAGCCGTTGCTCCCGTCCCGCACGAGTCAGCCGGGGAGCTCCCAAGGGCGTATGTAGTCCGCCGTCCGGGCTCCAAAGTCACTGAAGATGAGCTAGAAAAACTCGTTGCAGGTTAATATATTTCAATTGAGCTTTATTTGCTAGTGTTAATCGATTATTTTTCTATTTTCAGACAAGGTTAGCCCTTACAAACGTTTGCGGGGTGGAGTTGTATTCATTGAATCCATTCCAAAGAGTCCTACAGGAAAGATTCTGCGCCGCGAACTTAAGAAGCTAGCCAGTAAATTGTAATAAATTACTATGATCAACTATAATTCTTCTAACTAATAATAGCAAAAAAAAAATATATATATATTGAAATGTAATCGGTGTTCCTACAAAGAATATTCCCTTACCCTAATATTGTCTGTACTGTCCGTCGCCGCATTGATTATACAATTGGAATCACGTAGGAAAGGAGACCATCAGTAACTTAAACTGTTTTAAACTAAAAAACCTTTTTAACTCGCTGTCCGTGCATTAAAAAAAAAAATTTATATTCATTAACTCATGATCGTGAAATTTACAAAAAATAAGTTACTAGGATTTCATCAAAGAATCGAAGTTCGTTCTATTCCACGAAGTTTCGACAAATTTCAGTTGCATGACCTCTCAGATTTTTTTTAAATCACATGTACTCATAATGTGCTTAATATACAATGTCTAAAGGGAATAATTTAGGCGAAAAATGGAGCGTGAAAAAATCCGCAAAGTTTGGCCGTTTTTCACGTTTGCCCCGCCCCCTTTTCACTTTAAACTGAATTTGTCAGCTTACTAATTTTGGTATGGCATAAAAACAGATACCAAAAAAATGCAGAAAACATTCAGCTATTTAACTGTTGTAGTCGCGTTAGTGCTGGGACGAACTACTTAGTAGCATTAATGAGTTGCTCCCTGATTTTGAGTTTGAGTCGGAGGTGGTTAACGATGCCTATGTGCTGGGACTATGATCCCTTTCTACTGCCAAAGTAAACATGCGAGATTTATATAAGAGGCCGTTAATAATTAGAATGAAACGTTGAAGGAGAGGGGAGTTCTTTACAAAGAATTGCTTGTCTCGTCTCGTTTTTCTTATATGGGCCTATATTAGACAATATGCTAATGTTATATAATGGCATCAAATTGTCTGGGTTAGGCTATATACGTCACTATGTTTTAAGTATTGCCCACGTTATTTAAGGATTACAGAGCCCAGGAAAGGCCAAATTCAAAATATTTTGATTGTCCTGTTTTTAAAACCTAAGCCAGCTGCTCCACATTTTTTAATTACTATTATTTTTTTAAAATAGTCAGCTATCAGCAGTTATCAGCTATATTATGATGAGATGTGTGTGCACGTCAGTAAGCTAATTATCACAACCAAACTTGCGTTCATTTCTTTAAAGAAAGTCAGAAAGACAAACAACAGCTATATAATCTAGGGAGAAAAAAAGAAGCATTACTTATATTTGATGAGGGATTTATTGACTGAGAAATATTTAAGCCCAAGACGTCAGTAACCATTTATGTTCTATATACGTGCATTCCTGACGGCTTCTTATCGATCGCTTATGATTCCGTCATCAACGATGCTATGCCTTAAACCTCCGTCTAATCTTCTTCTCCGTTCAACTTTCATGCATGCCTATATTTAAGTTTTTTTTCAGTTACCTTTCAGCTCTAATTGGACTATCACGATGCTACGTGTACTTCTCATTGCTGTCGCCATTTCGGCAGCTATCGTCACATGTAAGTTTTTTTTAATAGGTATATTTCGGTATATTTTAAATTAATAATTTAAAACGACTGAATTTTTTTTTTCCAGCTAGCCCTCTCAATGTTGATAGTCGAATAAATGGAGGACTCCAGGCTGCCGAACATCAGTTCCCTTACTTAGTTTCCATCGCCATCCAAAAAGCACACGTTTGTGGAGGTTTCATCTACAACGATCGTTATGTAATAACTGCTGCCTCTTGCGTCCAAGGGTAACATATAAAAGAATTTAAGAGACTGTATCAATTGATTTAATATTTTGATTTTGAAAGGAGACCAATAGTCGACATGTCAGTCTTCGTTGCGCAACTGTCCCTCATCACTCCGGATGATAAGGAAGCGGAAGTCGCCGTCGAGTCCGTCATTTATCCGATGACTTCCAACAATGAATTTGACATCGAGTACAATAATGCTACGAAACTGCACGATATTGCGCTCGTGAAGGTACACAAATTAAGAGAACTGCCTAAACGTTTTTTTTACTGATAAAGATATCAATAATGTAGTATAATTCGTTATCACCAGGTGGTTCGACCTTTCGTCCTAGATCCGGATATTACAATTCTTCGATACGAAGCCCTTGAAGAGGAGGGCCCTAACAAAGGTGTAACCATGGGCTGGGGATCTACATTTGAAGGAGGTCTACCTGCCAGTCGATTACGCTACTCGGACGTTACTATAATAGGCACTGATTGCAGTAAGTTATATTTTTATATATTATTTTAGTGTTATCGATTTCGTTTCTAACACTTTCGCGATTCAGATCTTTGGGGAGTAGACCAATATATCAAAAATTACATGATTTGCGTTGGAGATGGTTTGTATTCTATTTAATATTAGCCTAATATTTATAACTCAGGTGAAGACATAATTTTTGTTCCCTAACTTTAGTGACTGATAATGGAAAACCATGCAAATATGATGAAGGATCGCCGGTGGTTCAGACAGTGAATGGCGTTGATTACGCAGTCGGAATCGTGTCCAAGACGAGGAACTGTGAGACCACTCTTCCTTACTACCCTGCCGTCTACACTCGTCTCTCCTCTTACTACTATTGGATCGTAAGTTTATAACATTATAAATACCCGTTCTTTATTATCTTAATTCTGTTTTTAATATTACCATGTAACTAGCAAAACATTGCTGGTGAGCAGGCTGCACTTCCTTAATCCCGCAATGAAGAGCTTCAAGAGATACACTATAGTTTGAAAAATTTACAAGCCATTCATGGTTGATTGAATAAAATGATGAATCATTAATTGATTGATATATTTAATAGTTCTTTGACAATTGCATAGTTTTCAGGGATTTCACTTTCATTATTATTTGTTCTATGCAATGTACAGTATGTGTTAAGTATAAGGTGGATTCGGCAGAAATTTTTATTTTTATATTATTTTCTTTACTCTAACAGAAGTTACGTGAGAGGCATTTACTGATTTTGATGCCCGTCAACAAGTAGAAATGTGGGCTTGAACCGGGGCTTGAACATGCAATAAGTTTTTTTTCCCGATCTATGTATAGTCCCCATACAACGTACCGGTTTTCGTCTTATAATAATGATACTTTTTTTTGGTCAAGGTTGCCGTCCGATGTCTTTTTGTAAGATTTCTTTAATTCTTTCTAGTTCCATGATCCAAGGCAAAATCTCCTCTGGTAAAATAATAAATATTCTGAAGGGTCTTGACAAAATTTAAATAATTACCATCGACACGCGCTTGAAATTGGTATTACACGGTGAAGAGCTATAATCTAAAATCCCGCCGATTAGTGATAATACTTTTTTATTATTTATTTTTCTAGCCATGTTTGAGGGATTTTTTTAAAAAGGCATGTAGTAGTACTGATACTATATATATTGAGTCACTTGCGCTTCAGGGTGTCTCTTTGCGGATCCTGGTTTAACAAGATCCGCTCCTCGTATCGACCGGATGGGAAAGGATTTTTTTTTTGTTCTTAGAAATGGGAGAAGAATTAAAAAAGAAAAAGAAGAAAAAAGAGAATATGGATTATGGAGTAAAATGATATAATCTGAAATGTTTAAATTAATTGGAAGACTGGAAGAAGTTTAAAAAGGAATAACGAAGTACGGGAATATGGAGTGTTAGAAAGGAACGGTAGATAGCGTAGAACGCCATCTAGCGCTCATCGCTCAAAATGGAATGGAAAAGGTGCATAAGGGTGCAGAAGAGCACAAGGGTGCATAAGGCCGACCAATCAGAAGCGAGGAAGGGGAATTAAAGGTTTTGAGACTCGCTCCAGCAAGAAATAAGAAGGAGTAGAACCTCCGGTATCGAATAAATTCGATCCCATCCGGGATATATTTCATATTCGTAAATCCTTCCTTTCTAGTAAGCCTTTTCCTTATAGTCCCGTATTTAAGTTTTATGTCTACCTACAAAGTGCTTTATTCACAATCACAAATTTGTCGCCTATTGGTATATAAACATATGTAGGCATAAGTGAACATGTATGTGTAAACATTTATTTGTGATACGTTACGTAGTTGATCACATGTTTACTAACCTGCAGTATTAATTATCTTATATATTCACATAACTTTGTTTATCAAACTAGCTGCATGTTCCCTATACCAACAGTTTGCGTTGCCCGCGCACGAAGACATATGCTTTACGACAGCCCTATGTGCGTGTTTATGCATGCCTTAAGATTTTAACAGTGTGAAGTTGGTTTTTTGCATAATAGTAGATGCCCTTTTATGTCTAAATAAAGTAGTACCAATCCCATTTCAACTTTTGCTTAAAAGATCTGTCGTCGTTGACAGTTTGCGCCGATACTTTGGCTTACTTTGCTCTTACGATAGCTTACGTGTCATGCATGACTTATCACTCTGGTAGCTTTCTTTACATATACGTGATCAATTTTTACTTACTTTGGGGTTGTGCGGCTGTTAATGCACCCTAGCATTGCATTTACTATACTCCTGTATTCGACTTCACATTGATTATAAAATTTTCACGAGTGATTAAATATTCATCAAATTGAGAAATGTAAATGTGAAACGTAAATTAGATGAGGGTGCTGGAGGGAACTGCGATTTGGACATTTTCATTACGATAACTAAATCCCAGATTGAACACACCCTGCATAATTAATGTGCGTCGCATGCAATATTATAGCATATGGATCTGGCCTGAAGAATAAGAAGAACCACAGTTTTTACAACTTATTTCAACATTTGTGTTAAGCATCCCATTCAAAAACTATTTCTAATCATTCATCTTCTTTAATTTGGTACAGTATGGTAAATCTCGGGACTAAAAAGGCCCTCGTCAGCATCTTTGGCTTAAGCAATCGTAATATACGTATATTATATTTCAAACGGTGAATCAATTGAGAACTATATTCCTGTCTTGATTGAAAGATCTCGTATATAGAAACGGAGGCGCCCTGTAATTCTAGGAATTATATGATAGGAATTATATGATACAATGCTGTATCATATTACGTATGCACTTGGATATGTGTTTTTCACATACTAACATGAGCATTTCCAGGTACCGAGTTGTTAAAACCCAAGTACATTTTTTTAGGAGAAAGAGAACAAGATTCTACATCGAAACCCAAACATAAAAATGCTGTATCATATTAATGACATTATTATCAATCATTATCACATCAATTCAAATGTCTAATACCAAAAATTTGAATGGGTTGCCCCATTAGAAAAAAATCTATACAAATGTTCGATGATATATTCTTATAGTATCTTGTTATTAGGATGTAGTAGAACTGTATAATATTTCCAATAAGTCAATAAGCTACTTCTGTGTGAAATTGCTGTGCAGTTGGCTATGTTGAATGTACACATCTAAATTTTAACTCAACATTGTATAGAAATTTATTTATTGCAAATTATTTTGTATCATTACATAAATATATCCTGCATCCCTGTATAAAGGAATGGAACCTTATCGATCGTCATCATAAATCCTTGGCGACTGTAGCTTTCAATTTTAATACAGACTCCAGTAAACATCTACATGATCCTGTATACAAAGTCCACCAGCAAGGATTCAATTTCCTTCCCCGTGTTGTATAGTGTTCCCTACACCATTGTAGTAAGGTATTCAAGTATGGGCTGGTCTATCAAAAAATCGTTTGTTCGCCTTTCATTATGACTTTCTGATTGAAAAGTTCTTTTGTAAGTACGACGGGTTCGGGACGAAGAGTGGTGGTGGACATCGGCGCAACATGTGGTTTCTGAATGACTGAGACGAACGCGGCGCGTTCCTTCTGTTGTCCTTACTTTACTACTAGGGTTATATACTGATGGTGAGGATTCCGCGCCGCAATTAGGATCATTCAAACCACAGTGGAGCTGGTTCAAATGCTGTGATGAATGCAGGTGGTTGCTTATTTCCTTTAAGTCATAAAAGGGTTGATCCGACTTTTGGTTATTACTAGCGAGCCGGCTTCTAAAATGTAGAATAGGAGAATCGCGACGCTTGCTCTGACGAGTTCTGCTGCGAGATGTAGTATTTCCGCTGCTGCTGTTGCCACTAGTTGCGGCA
Source organism: Chydorus sphaericus (assembly GCA_030141595.1). Lineage (NCBI taxonomy): Eukaryota > Metazoa > Arthropoda > Branchiopoda > Diplostraca > Chydoridae > Chydorus > Chydorus sphaericus. Next base: position 12,404,156 of record CM057932.1, on the reverse strand, counting down.
GCAGAACGACAACAGCAACAATTCAAACGACGCTCCATCTCTTTCCGGATTTTCGGATGGTTCAATGAGTACTGGGATTAGTTGAATACAAAGTAAAAAATGGTAATATAAAGCAGTGCATTTTTATTATCAGTAGGTAATCTTTTTTCATTAGAAATATAGGCTACGCTGCTTACCACAAAAGGGTTTATGGAAGCCGATACTTTGGCAAACAATGCGGGCAGCATCGCCAAACCTGCACGATTTTTAAAAAGCATTAAGCTTTGAATTATAATATGTTTTATACTGTATGATACTTATATTTAATTTAAAACTAAAAACTTGAAAAAGAAGTTTTATATGTATGCACATACAAAACTTCTGATAGCGAGAGTGTTCATAACTTCTATACCGCCAATATGTATATAGATATATATATAGGAAAGAAGAAGAGATAGTTCTGTAAATACATATGATGTAATACCGACCCAAAATGACTCTATATTATGCTTTTTCGGCAGCTCCAAGAGTGACTTAAAGGATTATAATAACGTCGAGAGCTCAAAGTCAACAATAATCCGCAGTACTGACTACTGTGCAGCGATTGATTTTCTGCTTTTTATATTTATTTATTCGTTTCAGCTACCCTATTTAATCATGTAGTGGGAGGATCTTATAACAAGGATACACACTTAATGCTTAATTGCTTGTATAAGCAGTTCAATAGGTATCAGGCTCTTGGATATATATGCAACTATATGTATATATGAAAGAGACAATTCCGTGAGATTTCATGAACCGAGTAAAAAAAAATTTAAAGTTATCAGTCACCTTCAGGAAAATGACGACTGACGGATGCACAAAGAGACATATTAAGCTGTTCATATTTACTTGAATAGCTACGTAGCTATTCAAGTAAATATAATTCAGACGTACGTCTGAACGTCCGTAGCTGTTCAAGTAAATATAATTCAGACGTACGTCTGAATTATTTTTTTTATATACCTCCATTATTTTCAATACATATTTTCTTCGTTTATAATGATTCGCAGTATACTTTCGTAACAACTGCAGAAATTTTTTTCGGGGTTAACCCTAAAATTTGGAGTCAAAATTTGACTTTAATTCACTTTAATATTTACAGTTGAAAATTCTAAAGCCATCTTAGCTACCGTGCTGCGGTGCAACAAGTTGACGGCAGTAATAAAACAGCATTCACAATTCAGCATAATATAGGCCTATTTGCTATATCGCTGTACAGCGATTAGTCCGTTCACACAGTAGTCTGTCTCGAGGAAAGGTTGACGATTAAAAGTGAAACTTTCCCCTCTTTTAAAAAATATTGTCTACCACTTGTCTGTTGATGATAACGGAGGTATCGACATAATCGAATCATCCCACACAAGAAAGATAGTGTCCGCGTCAAATCATTTCTAGATGCACTGTATTAAACTAGGCTACATTTAATGAAGTCGCTTGCTTATTGTTTCACGCTAATGAATGAATACATTTCAGACGCACAATGACACTTTGTCAGTTATTGTACCTGGAGTCAAGAGACCATGAAAGCCAGATATGCCGACTAGGGATACAAATGCGTAGGGGGTCCAAGAGATTATCCAAAGAGCCACTAGAATGGCAGAAGTTTTGGCTATTCTCATCTCCAGTTTGGCTGTTTTTCGTCGTTTACCTTTAAAGATGGCCATAAACATAATGAAATCATAATTTCAAATTATAACAAGTAAAACACTTCAAAATTAACGCATCTTTCAATCGGCTTTTTTAAATGGGGAAAGAAAATTATATATTTTGATTAGATTAATTGGTTTAGTTACGACTTACGATGTTCGTGTTTGCTACGACTGATGTGCTCCTCGGTCGATGCACCGGACATGACTTCGATGACTCTCTCTCGATAGGATATATTTGGATTTTTGGCGACGAAACGAAGGACCGCCGAGTAACTGGCGATGATGATAGAAATCGGGACGACCCAGGCCATAACGAAGAAGACGAGAATGAAGATACGAGTTGCCGAGTCGTCAGACAAATAATCAAAGCTACAGCTGGTCAAGTAGCCTTCTGGAACGTATTTGCCCACTCCAAAGAGTGGCATTGAGGCAATGACACCCGAGTAGAGCCAAACGAGTATGACGGTGCAACAGGATCGTAATACGGATTTCTGCTGCTCCGGATTCCTCTCTGGCCAAGTGATTACAAAATACCTGTTTCCAATTTTAACGTTACTATATTGCATGGTCGGAGAAATAAATAATATTAATATTCATTTGAATGCAGACTTCTTATCATGACTTTAATCGAAATGGTAAATAGTTTAAATCTAAACATTATAAATAATACAATGAATACCTGTCAGTGGCTACGGCCGCAAGGGACATTATGGATACGCAGCCCGCGATTCCACTAACAAATCCGTACACCTCACACCCTACAACATAAAAAAAAGAGTGTTGCTATCTTCGAAAACGTAAGAAAAGCTACTGACTTACATAGGTAGCCTATGGCAGGCCCCTGCACCATACTGTTGAACACAAAGAGAAGGAGACAGGAAAGCATGAGGAAATCGCTACAAGCCAGATTGACGATGATTATGTTGACTGGAGTCCACAGATGCCTCGATCTAAAAAAATCATACATTAAAAGTAAAAACTATTGCGCCATGACCTATAAAAGAAATGTAAATGGATATGATACTCAGGTAGTAGCTTAATACTAAAAGCTCTTTACTTCTAAAAGGAGCTGGGAAATACGTTCCACTGTCTTAGACGACGCGAGCGTTATTAATTACACAATATAAATTACACAAACTTAAAGACATGTATGACAATATGATATGATGTCATCGCTTTTACCGTGAATGTGGCATCGGAAAGTAAGGTTACATCGTTTGATACATACAAATAGCATCTCCCAGACATCCTTTAAACATCACCCTCTGGAAATTTGATACTTTCTTGATACAGTAGCTAATTAGTAGCCTTGAGAAAAGAGAACATAGAGGAATCAAATGAGACCGTTTATCCCTCTATTAAAATGAGGTACCACATGCTGGATCTACTCTGTCTAACAACCGGATGACAAGGGGGTTCATCAAGAGAACTTCTAATAATCTTCTACCATCTTGCATGAAAGCGACAGTGGCAAAAGTTCTGCTGTTAATAGATGAATCTTATGAGACCATGTCACTTCAAAGAACCTCAGAATACACTCAAATACTGTGATGCATGTAGGCTATAGCCAAGAGTGTAGCTGAAATAATGGACACACATACTTTTCCCTTCTTCAAATTCCTTACCGTACGTGCCTCAGTGCCTAAGAGTAATAAGCGCATCAGTCATCACAGGCATTCAACTTCAGTAGAATGAACTTTACAAGCTGGTTGGCTTTCCTCGAGTGAATTTTTACAAAAAAGAAATAAAATATTTAAAAACTTACGTAGTTGTGATGTATATAACGAGGAAATTGCTCACACTTCCGACAAAAAAGATGACGAGAAAGAGCACGGCGAGAACCATATGATAGATAACCGGTGCCGGCTCAAACTGGAGCCAGTAACAATTTATATCGTCCAAATCCGCTTCGACGAAAAGGCCAGCCTCCTTCCAACGAGAAATCAAATTCGCTTCGCGAGAAAGGTAATCTTGGAGCCAAGGACAGCTGCTGCTGTTTGCCATTATCTCATCAGAGTCATTAGTAATACCAACCGTCCTTTCTTCGATAACATCAGTCATCTTAAAGCGCAGTTTTGATTTGTTAAGATTTCAGCACAGTGAACGAACTTTGAGTACAATATGTGTGGCGCATAAGATCGAGAGGATATGGCGCCTACTTGAAGATGCAACCTCTTTTTACACTCTGTTACATCCAACGGCTATAGTTGATGTGCGGGGGCTAAGCGTCGCAAGGGAGCGAATAAGTTAACCAGTCTGTCTTCGAGTCATATCAAGAGCGCAGCCGAAGAAGCCGTCACAGTTCACACACTGCGCATATACGCTCTCGATATTTTAAAAAATGTATTGCGTGGACCTCCACTATGAAACTTTTTTATAAAAAAATAATGACTCCGAGTATATCATGAACTCGTTACGATATATATCCATAGACCTCTGGATTTCTAATATTTCCTATGCTATACTATGGGTACAAGTATTGTATGGGAAGTAGTATTTCTTTTTACAAAATATGAAAAAGCATGATACTAGCATAAAAAAAATAATCTGTTTTAGGGTGACCTTTGAATTCAGAATATGTATCGTTTGTAAAGAATCTGTATGTATCGTATAACTCGATGTCGTCACTTCACATACGGCGTACGGTACGAAAAGAACATATCCAGCTCGAGGAGCTAGATCACGTACTGCTGATCAGCTCTTTATGATAAAATTTAGAAGTAAACTACAGCTCTACGTACAAGTTTGCTATGGTACCGATGATATAGAGAAGGAGAGGTGGACGTTACCAGTTTTGATGACCCTTATTCCCCCCTATCCAGTCTTGAGAATTGCTTGTACCTTTATTCGGCTACAAATGCATTACCGGTACGTCAAAGTACGCCTCGTTGTACCTGTCATGTCTGTCATCCCTTGTTATGTCATTCAAACCTGTTTTCCTCCTCCACTTGTCAACTGATAGAGCTCATTATACAAGATCAAAAGGTTTGTAAATTGCATCAGTATTCATATTTGTATATGCTCGGCGCTCACGCTTGAGCTTGTTAATAAAATCGACACTGGTGTTTACCCGTACGTCTTGCGTCACGTTCTTTTTCGAATCTTTTTGTTACTCGAATTGTCCTTAAAATCGAGTACGGTACCGTACCTATTGTAGTATTATTGAAAAAGCCAATTTTAGTACGTGTAGTAGTAGTGAAACAAGGGCGATTTTTTTTATTTCACCTTTATTCGCGTCAAAATGATGTGCAAGAAAAAACGACCCCCGAGTAGAGCCAAATGAGTAGGACCGTGCAATAGGACTGCATTAGAGATTGATTGAAACGCAATGAGGAAATCACTGCAATTAGATTGGTGATGATGGCGTTGACTGAAGCCCATAGCGAGCCCATAGATGTCTTGATCTAATATCATTTTTAATTTATTTAAGAATTGTAGCATAAAAAAGACATGCAAGCAGCTAATTGTTTTCTGGTGATTGCTTTAAATTATCAGGCACTAGATATGGGGTACTAAAATATCTTTGAAATATTGGCCGGATGGTGGAAGAAAACTTGCTTATAGTATGATGGAAAATAGGTAAAATGACGACGTGAAAAACTTTTTCAAAATATTTTGGTGGGCAACTGAGCATGTTTAAACGTGATTGTGGCAACAGGAATAGAAACATAATCATCTACCTCTCACAGGACGACTTTTATATTATAGCTAGGCAGCAACCTAGGCAACAGCACTGATTACATCTCTTTATCTGTTCATACATTTTAAAACATAAATACGGTACAGACTAATCGGCGGACGAGGACCGTGGGCATGGACCATTCTTGTAATTTATTTATTTCCGGGCCCTATACAGTTTTCTAGCCTTTTTTTTATATTTCTAAAATGGTCCGCGGTTTTTTTATCGAAAAGTCCACCGAATCCACAAGGCCCACGTCCGCGGTCCGCGTCCGTCAATTAGTCAATACCCATTTTAAATACCTACAATTATACGTGTAACACAAGCGCAAAAGTTTAACTTTCAAAATAGAATAGAACTTACCGAGCCGGGACATAAATAACGATGCCATTGCTTACACTCCAGATGAAAAAGATGACGATGAAGAACACGACAAGAGCCATATGGAAGATGACCGGTGCCGGCTCAAACTGGAGCCAGTAACAATTGATGTCGTTGAGGTCCGCTTCGACAAATAAACCAGCTTCCTTCCAATGGGAAATTGAGTTCACCTCTCGAAGAGGATATTCTTGACGCCAAGAACAGTGGTCACCAGAGTAATTGGTAGATATAGTTGCTTCTTTCTCGATCGTCATGTTGAATGGGTAATTTATTTTCGCTCCGAGCGCAGCGCGCTGTTCGATGATGAATGAACTAATTGGAAGTTAGATTTGCCTTTAGCAAAGAAGACTGAGTGCATACTTAGCTTGACAGGGTTTCTTATTTAGACAGAACCATCAAACCCTAGAGTTACACTTGAAGTGTGAGGAACAATGGGGAGAATAGTTAACCATCAGTCGGCCATATCAACAGTCATATCAACAGTCAAAGAATTGTCTGCGCAGTGCGCATACAGTATACTCTTGTGTCTGTAACTCTTCTAGTTACAGGTATGTATTAAAAGACTTCTTGTTGTAGGCATTATATCTCTCGAGTCTCGACCTTTAAGAGACTTATAATTGCTACTACAAAAATGCATAAAGATGTAAGATTTTCGTCGAAAAAAAGATGAAAAAAAGAACCAATTCATTTTACCTTTGCTCCGACAAAGGTATAGGCCTACCGGTATTGAATGAATGCAATCTTTTAAGCCCAAAAGACATTAATACCACCGAAAGGGGCAAAGAAAATCTCAACAGGAAAATTGATCAGGGCATTGAAAAATAAGCTGTTGTCAAGACAGTAAAATCCTCCAAGAATGAACGGTCGAGTTCTCGAGTTTCCCGAGACTACGGTGGATAGTAATATTGAACAGTATGAGATAAGTAACTATGTTGCATAGGTGTGTTATTGTTTTATCGGGTACATCAGGTACAAAGCGGCGCCTATATAAGTCCAATTGTTCTCCTTTTGCTCCAAAAATGTTGATTGCCGACCCACCGAGTTCCTACTACTTTATGCCTTGTGACTCTCGATTATGCGCCATACAGTAAAAACCATCACTTCACGGATAAATAGAAGCAACAAAATGAATAAGATTGTGAAAGAATGTTTGCTATGCAGATTTTGGTATAAATTCAGAGCCGTCCTTGTATTGTGTCTTACTGTTTGCACATCACCTAGCCTGTTGAAGCCTACTGTTGTCCGCATCTTCTTTTACTACATGAATTTTACGCAAGGATGAAGTCGCTTTAAAAACCTTGATCTTGCACGCAGCGACGAGCATAACAATATCTTTTTCAAGATGTAGTCGTGAAGAATTAAAAAATTCACCGAAATATACTTAGGAAGCGCAGTATACCCGCCATGAAAGCAAAACACTTTTATTGTTCTTTCAGACCCACTCAAGACCTCAATAATGATCCTCCTTGTTACCGGTTATTTTAATTCCCTACAACTAATTGAGTTGGATACGTTTCCTGTATTTTCTACTGAAGATGCTATAAGTTGACATAGGTATCCAAGATACTCTTATCGTCTTGGTTCCAAGATATCAGGGTTTTTTTAAAAATTATTATTACCTTTCCCGTCACTTTTCTGAGTAGGCCTTGATGGATTGGCGATTACATAGACTCCATTTGCGATTTGCGTTAATGTTATTGTAATAATTATTAAATACACTGTAAGTTTATATCTCTATATAACAGCATCTTATCGATCATCGTCATGAATCCTTGGCGACAGTCACCGTTCAGTTTTAATACTGACTTCAGAAAACATCTACATGATCATGTATACAATGTCCATCAGCAAGTATTCAATTTCCTTTTCAGTTATTGTATACCATATTTCAGTTCCCTATACCATTGTAGTAAGGTATTCAACTATGTGCTGGTCTACCGAAAAATCGTTTGCTCGACTTTCTGATTGAAAAGTTCTTTTGTAAGTACGGCGGGTTCGGGAAGAAGTATGATGGTGGACATCGGCGCAACATGTGGTTTCCGATTGACTGAGACGAGCGCGGTGCGATCCTGCTGTTGTCCTTAGTTTACTATTAGGGTTATTTACTGATGGTGAGGATTCCCGACCGCAATTATTAGGATCATTCAAACCACAGTGGAGCTGGTTCAAATGCTGTGATGAAAGATGCAGGTGATCGCTTATTTCCTTTAAGTCATAAAAGGGTTGATCCGACTTTTGATTGTTACTAGCGAGCCGGCTTCTAAAATGTAGGATTGGAGAATCGCGACGCTTGCTCTGACGAGTTCTACTGCGAGATGTGGTATTTCCGCTGCTGCTGTTGCCACTAGTTGCGGAAGCAGAACGACAACAGCAACAATTCAAACGACGCTCCATCTCTTTTCGAATTTTTGGATGGTTCAATGAGTACTGGGAGTAGTGTTTCGTTCCATTAGTTTAATACATATAAAGTAAAAAATAGATTAAGAGAATTTTTATCATTGATTATTTGCATTTATTACAAATATAGGCTTCGCTGCTTACCACAAAAGGGTTTATGGAAGCCGATACTTTAGCGAACAATGCGGGTAGCATCGCCAAACCTGCACGAAAAATTTTTTATCATTAAGCTTTCAATTATAAAATGTTTGACATGATATTTATAATAAATTAAAACTTTTACTTAAAAACAAATGTTTTATATGTACGAATATATAAAACTTCTGATAGTGAGAGTGTTCAGAATTTCCACCGGCAATATGTATGTAGATATATATACGTCATGAAAAAGAAGAAGGTGGTAACTATCCATCCCATATACATTATGATGCAATGCCCTGTGACTTAAAGGATTATAATAGCGACGCGACGCGACAACAAACAATAATCCACTTGACTTTGACAATGCTGAGAGATTTCACGAACCAAGTCAAGAAAATGAAAAAAGTTATCAGTCACCTCCAGAAAAATTACGACTGACTGATGTTCAAAGAGCATATTATACTGACATTCATATTAACTTAAAAAACTATTTTTGAATGATTTTTTTTTCTATCCTTCATTATTTTCAATACACAAATATTTTTTCGATTATGATGATTCAAGAAATACTTTCGTGGCAACTTAATCTCATTTTTTCGGGGTTTTGAATGCCATTAACTTTAATATATAAAGTTGGTAGTACAAAAACCATCTTAGCGATAGCTGAAATATAGCTAAGAAACTTGTTACATCGTATACGACTTGAAGTAACAAATTGACGACTGTAATATAACAGCAGTCACAATCCAGCATGTGTATCGTTATATTATTAAAACCCTCCTCTCAAAACGGATCGAAATAATCGAACTCTGTAAACAATAATCCGCAGTACTGACTACTGTGCAGCGATTGATTTTCTGCTTTTTATATTTATTTATTCGTTTCAGCTACCCTATTTAATCATGTAGTGGGAGGATCTTATAACAAGGATACACACTTAATGCTTAATTGCTTGTATAAGCAGTTCAATAGGTATCAGGCTCTTGGATATATATGCAACTATATGTATATATGAAAGAGACAATTCCGTGAGATTTCATGAACCGAGTAAAAAAAAATTTTAAGTTATCAGTCACCTTCAGGAAAATGACAACTGACGGATGCACAAAGAGACATATTAAGCTGTTCATATTTACTTGAATAGCTACGTAGCTATTCAAGTAAATATAATTCAGACGTACGTCTGAACGTCCGTAGCTGTTCAAGTAAATATAATTCAGACGTACGTCTGAATTATTTTTTTTTATATACCTCCATTATTTTCAATACATATTTTCTTCGTTTATAATGATTCGCAGTATACTTTCGTAACAACTGCAGAAATTTTTTTCGGGGTTAACCCTAAAATTTGGAGTCAAAATTTGACTTTAATTCACTTTAATATTTACAGTTGAAAATTCTAAAGCCATCTTAGCTACCGTGCTGCGGTGCAACAAGTTGACGGCAGTAATAAAACAGCATTCACAATTCAGCATAATATAGGCCTATTTGCTATATCGCTGTACAGCGATTAGTCCGTTCACACAGTAGTCTGTCTCGAGGAAAGGTTGACGATTAAAAGTGAAACTTTCCCCTCTTTTAAAAAATATTGTCTACCACTTGTCTGTTGATGATAACGGAGGTATCGACATAATCGAATCATCCCACACAAGAAAGATAGTGTCCGCGTCAAATCATTTCTAGATGCACTGTATTAAACTAGGCTACATTTAATGAAGTCGCTTGCTTATTGTTTCACGCTAATGAATGAATACATTTCAGACGCACAATGACACTTTGTCAGTTATTGTACCTGGAGTCAAGAGACCATGAAAGCCAGATATGCCGACTAGGGATACAAATGCGTAGGGGGTCCAAGAGATTATCCAAAGAGCCACTAGAATGGCAGAAGTTTTGGCTATTCTCATCTCCAGTTTGGCTGTTTTTCGTCGTTTACCTTTAAAGATGGCCATAAACATAATGAAATCATAATTTCAAATTATAACAAGTAAAACACTTCAAAATTAACGCATCTTTCAATCGGCTTTTTTAAATGGGGAAAGAAAATTATATATTTTGATTAGATTAATTGGTTTAGTTACGACTTACGATGTTCGTGTTTGCTACGACTGATGTGCTCCTCGGTCGATGCACCGGACATGACTTCGATGGCTCTCTCTCGATAGGATATATTTGGATTTTTGGCGACGAAACGAAGGACCGCCGAGTAACTGGCGATAATGGTAGAAATCGGGACGACCCAGGCCATAACGAAGAAGACGAGAATGAAGATACGAGTTGCCGAGTCGTCAGACAAATAATCAAAGCTACAGCTGGTCAAGTAGCCTTCTGGAACGTATTTGCCCACTCCAAAGAGTGGCATTGAAGCAATGACACCCGAGTAGAGCCAAATGAGTAGGACGGTGCAACAGGATCGTAATATGGATTTCTGCTGCTCCGGATTCCTCTCTGGCCAAGTAATTACAAAATACCTGTTTCCAATTTTAACGTTAATATATTGCATGATTTGGTTACATCAAAATAAAGGAATTATTTGAATTTTCAGCATTTTTCATTAATCTTATCGAAATATTAAATAGTTTATGAATTAGACCTAATAGATAATACCTGTCCGTGGCTACGGCCGCAAGGGACATGATGGAAACACAGCCTGCGATGCCACTTACAAAGCCGTAAATCTCACACCCTGTAACGTTTGATTTTAAGATTATTATCATCGAAAATATTTGAAAATGAGACATATTATAGTATTTCTTTACACAGGTAGCCTATGGCAGGCCCCTGCACCATGCTGTTAAATACAAAGAGAAGGAGACAGGAAAGCATGAGGAAATCGCTGACAGCCAGATTGACGATAATTATGTTGACAGGGGTCCACAGATGCCTCGATCTAATAAAAAGTATACGGTACATAAGTAGTGCGCTAGGATATCAAAGAAAAAAAAAATTTTATTGTACCATATTGGTTCCAACAGCTCCTTAAACGATTAATATTTTGTGTACGAAGCTAGGAAATACACTACCTAGTTTTAGCTGGATTTCAAAGACTGTAATCAAAGACGTAGCATCGGAAAATAAGCGTACATCATGGTTTTCTGTACATGCTAAGCATCTCCCGGACACCCTTTAAACATAACCCCCAGGATGTCTGCTACTAATTACGTTATTCTCTTCCTTAAAAAACGTGCTATTCTATTAGCTCCTTCGTAGCTTTGAGAATAGAGCACATATTATCACTCCTTGAGATCGAATGGAACCGCCCATTCTTCTGCTAAAACGAGGTACCACAGAATTTTTGATCGCTGGCTCTCCGTTTAACAATATGAGTAATTTGGTTCATCAAGAAAATTTCCGGCAACGTTTTACCATCTAAATTAAAGCAACAACGCTAAAATATGAATTGTATGAATAGATAGAATCACACGAGACCATGCCTCTAAAAAAATCTTCAGCACGCACTTCAATATTGTGATGCATGTAGCCTAGTGAAGAGCGCAATTGATAATGCACACATGCGTACTTTTCCCCTCTTCAAATCTCTTAATGTACGCCTGTACGTGCCTATATGAATAATAACCGCATCAGATATTCAAACCTTCAGTAGAATGAACTGTACAAACTTGTTGGCTTTCATGGTTTTAAGTTTAAACATATTGTGTTTTAGAAACTTGAAAATATTTTTGATTCACAAAAACCAACTAAATCAGTCGATCAATATGTGTGTTGGCTGTAGAAACACTTTTCTCGTTCGACTAACCAACTGTTAGTTTCTGCCTCCCACCACGACCTACTATAGTATTTAATATTTTAAATAGCGAAGCAATACTCTTATTTTCAACTGTACTATCAAGTAAAATTTCTATAAAGGTAAATGGGAAAAAAACATACGTAGAGTAAAAAGCGCATCAGTCATCACAGGCATTCAACTTCAGTAGAATGAACTTTACAAGCTGGTTGGCTTTTCTCAAGTGAATTTTTACAAATAAGAAATAAAATATTTACAAACTTACGTAGTTGTGATGTATATAACGAGGAAATTGCTCACACTTCCGACAAAAAAGATGACGAGAAAGAGCACGGCGAGAACCATATGATAGATCACCGGTGCCGGCTCAAACTGGAGCCAGTAACAATTTATATCGTCCAAATCCGCTTCGACGAAAAGGCCAGCCTCCTTCCAACGGGAAATCAAATTCGCTTCGCGAGAAAGGTAATCTTGGAGCCAAGGACAGCTACTGCTGTTTGTAATCATCTCATTAGAGTCATTAGTTTTACCAACCATTCTTTCTTCGATAACATCAGTCATCTTGGAGCTCCGTTTTGATTTGTATTGGCACTGACTATTGTGAGCGCACTGAACAGCGGATGGAGCAGGTTTAAAATGTATACCGAATATAAGAGACCGAGCGGATTCGGCACTTAGTATGAGAGTATGAGATGCTCTCTCTTATTTACGCACCGTCACATCCAACGGCTATAGTTGAAGTGCGGGGGCCTAACTTTGCAAGAGGACGAATAAGTTAACCAGTCTATCTTCTAGTCGTATTGGGGAGCGCAGCCGAAGAAGCTGTCACACACTGCGCATACGCTCTCGCTATTAAAAATGTATTGCGTGGATCTCCACTAAGAAAAGAGTTTTTGTTTTGACGAATAATATAATGCATCAGAGATTCAGAGTGCATGATGAATTCATGAAGATATACGCACCTGAATCCTTGGATTTCTCATATTCCCAATGCTGATTACTTTGGGTAAGAGCCTCTAATTTAAGAGACCATTGAAAATACTTTTTTACACAAATAAAGAAAGACATGATGCTGCCATTTATAAAACAGCTAAATATTTTAGGCTACCTTTTATAGCTGAGAGAACTGCCGACCGCTCATAAAGTTTCTGTCTGGGCCGTGTATTTAGCGGAATGTTTAAAATGTTTAGACGGAGGAGTTATATAACTGATGATCGACTCGTTGTAGAAACATCAACAAGTCAAGTGCAGATTACTTGTTATTAAAACCGGTATATTTTTAAAGCCAAGTTTTATTACCTTTTTTTACGAAAACTTAAAATGTGCTCCTTCTATATGTTATCATAGAAATAAAAATGAAGACGACGCATAGTCGCGTATTCTTCATTCACATGAATAATTAGACTAATGATGCACCAGGTGACTACCTACTCATGGGTTTAATACCATATTTGCAATAGACGTATGTAAAACTTCACCTTTAATTAAATGGATTACATACCGTATATCTTGCTTTCACAAATTAAACGCAATTATCATGGCTTAAGTGTAACATATTATTCCCTAGGTGAGCCTGGATGAAATTTCTTCCGATTCCTTTTTTGAACGAGCTGCCCTATTTTTTGCCATAATCATTAATTTACTTCTCTCTCTTATTAGTTCATAATGTGTTGTAAAAATTGTCGGTAACGTAGTTGAGTCGTACTGCTTATAGAATATAATTATTACCGGTATAATTGTATTCCATGGATCATGGACAATTTTCTCCTGAATTTAACGATTGTTGGTGATCGCAGGATGCGCATCCCACAATTTTGTATTTGAATAAGATCACTTATATCTACCATGTCGTGGGCGTATTAGTTACACCTGCGCATTATACCAATCTACAAAATCGCATTATACAGGTAAGTATAATGCGGCGTGAGATATCCAGTTCTCGCGTTCACAAAGAAATATATCGATTGCCGCCGATTGCCGCCCAACTCGAGCTGTTACCGTATTTATAGATTTCACAACTAAGGTTGTATATTATTAGATCCAAATACAGCTTAGAACTCTCAGGGAAGATGATTTTAACGTATGATGATAATCCCGTTTTATGTGAAATCATTACCAGTAAAAACCGCCAATATACACCAATATACACCAGAAACCTTATATGTTACGCAATACATTTGACTAATTATGCTTAGTAAAAGGGTAGCCTTTATATATGTGTTCTTCAACCTGATTCTCATCATCCGTTAATTTTACCTTGTATGATCGTATCTCTTTTGTCTCTTACTTACTTATTACATATGACAATTACGTAATTTTATTTATTATTTGCAAAGACTTGTACTTCTCAAGTAATAATATGATGCAATAAGGAAGAGAGGTTGATATTCCAGTAATAATGAGGCTCAATAATGACTTTCTAATCAAGGCAATTATAAGCCTAATGATATAAAGATTATGCATAAGCCTTGAAAATATTATGTCATCAACAGGAAGAACAGCCCTTGTAGATGCACTACTACTCATGAAAGTAGCCTAATTAATTTTTGCTTTGAGATGAGAAAATTGGAGTAGTTTACTAGTATATAGTAAAGTAGTAGTATGTAGGTAGAGTAGATGATGAATGGATTTTAATAATACACAATAAAACATTTATCTGAGTTCACAACAATATCCAAACAGCTTCTGAGCTCTCAATGTTTAAAGACAATTTGGGCGCTCGATTTCACATTCAGCGATTATATGCAAATATATGAAATATACTTATTCTAGACGCCAATAAGAACAGCGAGATAAGGAGAATTTTCAGGTTCAAATTGTACGATAGGTGGCACAGATGTATACAGTTAACATTAAAACATTCATTAACGCATATCATTCATGGGGCAAGAGATATCGGTCAAAATATAATTTGCTTAATTTTCCGACAGTAAAATTGATTTCTCTTCTTAAGGGTAAATTTTTTCTTGTAGGAAATATTGAAACCATAGAATCGTTTTATGTATCGTGATCTAATTTTTCCTAAGCATTAAACGATACTTTCAAGGTGTTCAGTTATTGGCTGCTGTACCAAAGAATAGTTTTACTTTTGTTCATCTTTACAATTTTCGGATTTAAACGTTCTTTTGTAGGTTTGGCGGGTTCGACGTGGCTGAGGGCGGAGATCAGCACAAATGGTGCTGGTCTCCGACTGAGTGAGACGAACACGGCGAATACCAGCGCTTTTTGGTTTACTACGACGAGTGTTATCAACTGAAGAGGAATTAGTACGGTGGAGATCTCTTAATTCGATTCTGCAAGTAGCGCTAAAATTGCAATGCCTCTGGTTTGGCATATGCTGTAATGATCGAAACTGATGTGTTGCGTTCGAGTGTTGAGGGGAGCCATCTGTGTGCTGCTGGTTGCTGACTGTGAGCCGGCTCCTGAAGAGTAAGATTGGAGAATCGCCACGTTCACCTGGCGGTGGACATCGACTGTTGCCACGGCCTGAAGAATTACCACTGGTCCTGGTACCGTGGGGGGCAGAACGGGATCGACGGTAGCAGCAAAAAAGACGACGGCCAATCTCTTTCCGAATTTTCGGATGGTTCAGTGAATACTGCGAAGTTTAAGCATGAGATTAAATGAAAATAAATTAATAGTTTCTTTTTTTATTATTCATCAACTCATTCTACTTACAATAAAAGGGTTAACAGAAGCCGAAGTTTTGGCGAAACATGCCGGCAGCATCGCCAAACCTATCCATCAAGAGTTTTATGCATTATTCAATATAAAATAGTCTTCGTTTTTTCATATTCCCTCTTTTAAAAAACCATTCTCTAATCACGGGATTCCATTAAATTTATTACAGAAGCTTGTGTATTGATCCAAAACCCTAAACATCCCTATTCACTTTTAAAGTTCCCGCTACGGATTACCATTATACTAGTGAAAGAAGCAAGTTGTCTCCAGTTTAAAAACCCCCCTTACATAAACATGTTTGCCGTAATAAGCAAGTAATCTGATGATGTTTCTTGATTTACAATAACGAAATATAAAATCGTCTCTTGCGTCTTGCAACTACTATATACGTCACGCTACACGCGCGCTATATCGATCGCTTCTGTCCCCTTTGCCTGTTGCTGTATAATACAGTGCGGACAATGCGTATTAACTATAACAGATTACTCAATTCTTCTATACAAAGGAGAAGGATGTATACAAAAAGTAAATATTGTAAAATTATGGTTACACCGTAAATAGGTGGATTACAGCTCAAAAGGAGAATCAACAATCTTTTTTTATCCCCAAGATCCGTCCCAACAACAAAGGAATCTCTTTTTTCTCTTTTTTCCTTTTTTTTTGTAAAGAGTTGTGTGGTAATGTAACCGCCCTTTTGGGTACGGTATCGTGCTAGCTCGCGCTCCCGCTAGTCGCTTTACATGAATTATACAGTTATACGAGTCGTATTTATAAAAAAAGCGGGATTCTAATTTATTATAATCCTTTTGATATAATTGAAATTTATTATAAAACGTACCTGGTGTCAAGAAACTGTGATAACCAGATATGCCGAGTAGAGCTACAATTGCGTATGGGGTCCAAGCGATGAACCACAAGACTACTAGAGTGGCAGACGTTTTGGCGATGCGTATTTCAAATTTAGCTTTTTTCCTGCGCTTACCTAAAGCAAGAAATGGAAGGTACACAAAATTCTACAAATTATTCACAAAATTCTACAAATTATTCACAAAATTCCTTGATTTACGATGTCCATGTTGACGACGTTGACTCATTTGTTCCTCAGTTGATGCGCCAGACATGACCTCGATCGCTCTCTTTCCATAGGATATATTAGGATTTTGGGCAACAAAGCGGAGTACTACCGAGTAGCTGGCGAGTATGATGAAGATCGGGACGACCCAGGCCATAACGAAGAATACGAGAATAAAGATACGAGTTGTCGAGTCGTTAGACAGATAATCAAAGCTACAGCTTGTCAGGTAGCCCTCTGGGACGTATTTGCCCACCCCAAAGAGTGGCATAGAGGCAATGACACCCGAGTAGAGCCAAATGAGTATGACGGTGCAATAGGATCGCATTAAAGATTTCTTCTGATGGTCGTCATTTCTTCTACTGTCCGGCCAGGTGATTACAAGACATCTGTTTTCAATCATTACATCATGGTTAATTAACTCTGCGTATTTCGTGGATTGCAATCATGTGGATTGTGATCGTAATTCAAACCTGTCGATTGCTACGGCCGCAAGGGACATGATGGAAACGCAGCCCGCGATACCACTTACAAAGCCGTAAACAACACATCCTATTAGAAAATATTTAAGATGACAAGTAATGCCATATTTTTAGATGTTTTAGAATAGGTAGTAAGGCAATAATGGTAGACCAAACCTTGATATCCTAAAGCGGGTCCCTGCACCATGCTGTTGTAAACGAAAAGAAGTAAACAGGTGAGCATAAGGAAATCACTGAAAGCCAGATTGGCGATGATGACGTTCACTGGAGTCCATAGATGTCTCGATCTAATCATGAAAACGAAAATATCTTAAAAAGATTTGGAAGAAACCAATTGTAAAAGTTTCAAATTTTCCCTTGTAAATTACTAGAATATCGGGACCGAATCAATAATGGAAGGAAACTGGGTAAGTATTATGAAAAATGAGTAAAAAAAATCCTGGGAAATCTTTTCCGCCCTGGTCAGCAACCGAGCTTGTTTGACGTAAGCGCGGCAACAGGACTAGAAACCCAATCCACCTCTCTCAGGGCGACCTTTATGCTATAGCTAGCTAGGCAACAATCTAGGTAACAGCATTGATTACATCTCTTTCTCTGTACCTACATTTTAAACTAATAATACCAACAATTTTAGTTGTGTATGTGTAACACAAGTACAGAATAATTTTAGAAGCTTGATTTAAAAAGAATATAACTTACGTAGTCGTGACATAAATAACGAGACCATTGCTCACACTCCCGATGAAAAAGACGACGATGAAGAGCACAGCAAGAGCCATATGGAAGATGACCGGTGGTGGTTCAAACTGGAGCCAGTAACAATTGATGTCGTTGAGGTCCGCTTCGACAAAGAAGCCAGCCGCCTTCCAATGGGAAATCAAGTTCGCCTCCCTAAGAAGGTAATCTTGACGCCAAGAACAGTTGTCACCAGAGTGATTAGTAGAGACAGTTGCTTCTTCCTCGATCGTCATTATGGATGGGTAGTTTATTCTCGCTCCTAGCGCAGCGCGCTGTTCAAAGATATCAAAACTAATTGGAAGTAAGATTTGTATATAGAGAAAACAAGATCGATCGGATATTTAGCTTGACAGGGTTTCTTTTTTAAACAGCACCATCAAACCCCAGTGTTACACTTGAAGTGTAAGAAGAGTTAACCATCGTTGGTATATCAACAGTAAAAGGAACTGTCTGCGCAGTGCGCACATGCCGTACTCTTGTGACTCGGCTCGTTCCTATAAAATAGACTTCATATTGTAGTCATCACATCTCTAGAGTCTCAATCTTTAATAAGAGGTTTTGCTACTAAAAAAAAAATGCAACAAGATACGAGATATTTATATTTTTTCCGAAAAAAAAGGATTCCATAATTTTGCTTTTATATATAACTGCGGATTTGCTCCAATAAAAGTACCGGCATTGAAACGTGGCAATCTTAAGCCCAAAATACAATAACACCGAAAGAGGGAAAGAAAATCTCAAAATTGAACAGAGCATTGACGTATAAGCTCTAGTATGTGGTCTTTTTTTCTTTCTTTTTTTATACTTTTTTCGAAACGGTATCACCGTCATTTGTTCATTCTTCTGAGTAAATTCACAAAATAAAAAGCATAGACAATAGGTCCATTCAGCATAGACAAGACACTTACACTTATTTGAAAAGCCCGCTCATCATCAGAAGGGATTCGCAGAGGTCAGTAAAAGTTACATGATATGAAGTCTTATATAGATTTTAGATTATTAATGTGTCGAATAAATTCCGCTAGAATTGAATTACCTGTTCAACTGATGGAAAATCGTATAAACCAAATTATGAATTATTGTCTTAAAACCGAGGGGCAACCGACTCTATTTTTACACGTTTTCTTGGGCGTAGAAAAGTGTATAAAACGAAGAAAATGCTTATAAAAGCAAGAAAAGGTTGTAAAAGTCGGTAAATTTCTTGCTTTTTCTAGAAAAATGTCGGTAAATTTCTCATTTTTCCTGAAATTTCCCACCTTTTCTTGCTTTTCTTCACGTTTCTTGCTTTTCTACACCCAAGAAAATCAGTAAAAAAAGAGTCGGTTGCCCCTCGCTTAAAACTTTAAAAGAAGAAGATTTTTACGATTTGTATCTGAAGCGCTGTAATTCAACGTACGCGGTGATCTTTTAGATTAAACACGCTTGATGTCTTTTAAGTTTCCAAGTAAAGCAAAGAAAAGTAGTGAAGGTGTTGTCGAAACAATAGAATCCTCCGAGAATGAACCGTCGAGTTCTCGAGTTTCCCGAGAGTACGGATAGCAATATTGAACAGTACGTGAGATAAGCAGCTATGCTGCGTGGGTGTGTTATTGCTTTAGCGGGTACAGCAGGTACAAAACAGCGTCTAATATAAGTCTGATTGTTCTCCTTTACCTCCAAAAATGTTGATTGCCGACCGATCGAGTTCCTACTTACTTATGATATCTTGTGACTCGATTATGCACATAAAGTAAAAACCATCACTTTATGGATAAATAGAATGAAGCAACAATATGAATAAGATGCAAGTGAATGGTGAAGTTAGGACAGTTCTTGATCATTGTCTTACCGTATGCATATCACGTATCGTATTATCCACTACATTCTTCTACCATATCAATTATACGCAGGAATGAAATCCCTCTAAAATCTTGTTACTACTTTATAAAAGCAACTACGCTTGCAGTGCTCGTTGAGATTCTCTCAAGATCTATCAATAATTCACCTTGTTACCGGGCCAACTCGGGTAATATATTTATGATGATCCTTTAATCTAATAATTGAATTGTAGGTACCTTTTTTGTCTACTGAAGATGCTACACTAATTGCCGGATCCAAGATAACTTAACTCATTTCCTTTGACAATATTTGTTTTTATTTTTATTTTTTTACGTAACTTTTTAAAGTGGACCTTATAGATGGATTAGCAATCGCTAAAACATTCGAGGTTTTCTTATATGGTGTTTAATGGGCACGAGGACGATATGTTACCAAAACATTTCATTTTCTAAATCCAAAGAAAAATAAAACAATGTAATTGAATGAACAATGTTACTGTGAAGAAAGGCACGATGCTGTCAAGAAGCCACCGCCAAAGAATAGGTGCCGCTTTGAGAAATGTTCTCCATTGACCGAAGTTATTTACTCTGCATCCACCACTATTCCGTCTCATATACAAAGGCATTTGCAAGGAGCTGCTGTTCTGCTCGTTTGTACGAAGTCTGTCGGGTTTCCGCTTGTTTACATTAATTTAACAGCCAAAAATAACACACGCGCAGTACAGCTTCCAACGAGGCGAATAGTAGACTATATAGTGTTAATGGATATAAGAGCCCATGGAAATATTTTGTCGCTAATTTTAAAAGCAAATTAAGGAGCTGGTTCGAATTAATTAAAATAGAAGCCCTAGTAATTTCAGCTTCTTAGCATGTTTATCCCCTAAAAATAATAATAGATTAATTGGTTTTCCATTTTATTATTGATGTGTGTCCGTGTTTTGTAATCTTTATTTGTTTTTTTTCTTTACCACAAAAATCAATGAAGCTAAGGGTTGTAAAAATCAATGATAGATGTCGCTGGACGGCCGCCCACCCATCTGACAAGTCGTTGGCTCACCGTCGTCCGTCCATTTTCACCGGGGGAGGACGAAACGGCTCACGAGTCACGAACGAGTGGGACTGCTGAAAAAAGACGTGTTGAGAGACTTAGTGTGCAACCCACTCTTGATCCTCTCTCTCTCCTCGTTTTGCGGTCGTGTTATTCCTATCTAGTTGTTCAATATTATTACAAATACCCCCCCAGAAATTTTTAACAAACGAGCTAGTGTTGATTGCTGCTATGGCGGCCCATGGGACGAATGGAAGGGCTCCGAAAAGACCTCGAACCGATCAGGATAATAAAGTGAGTCTCTTTTTTTTATTATTTGTTTGTAACATCGATCGATGACGTTAGGCGTTGCGACAGCTGGCCCCTTTTTAATCAATGTCACATTACCACTCAACATTTTTTTTTTCTTCTTTTCCATCACAGGGCTGGTTTGGCGGTGGAGGTGACAGGGGAGCTTCCGAAGCTGGCTGGGATGAAGGCGGCTTCAAGAAAAAGTAAGGACCAAGCCATACAGTGCATCTCAAAAATCATTCAGGAACACATGACACAACAAATGATGCATACACAGGCTATGCCAGGAAAAAATAATAAAACAAACACCACAATTTAAAAATCACCCTCTATTTTTGGGTCTTGCCACTTTTTTCTCTTTTATACGCTGCTGCTCTATACATTATCTCTTGTCCATGTACTCGTGTGTCATTGCTATAGGGACTTTCCTGAGAACCACATCTTGCTGTTCACCATCGTGAACCCGGTCTACCCGATCACCGTGGTAAGTTTTACAACAGTACAACAAAAATTGCAAGCCAAAAACAACACCACCATCCCTGTTACTTCAACACTCTAACGACATGTTTTTTCTCATATGATCTACACGTGTGAGACACGATTTACGCGCTCTTACAAGTCCTCTTTATTTGATAATTAATATTTTTTATGATTTTTCAAAAAATTATTATATAGGATGTGCTGCATACCATCACTCAGAGCTTTGGCGACGTTCTGCGTATCGTCATCTTCAAAAAGCATGGCGTTCAAGCCATGGTTGAATATCCTTTTCAAACCAGCTGTTTTTATTTTATTTTATGCAACAATAAGCTCCTATTTTAAAACACAATATAATCCTTAACTCGCACCTGTTGCTCATACATTTGGAAATGTAGATATAGCTCGAGCTGCCAAAGAAGCCCTGGATGGAGCAGACATTTATTCCGGATGCTGCACTCTCAAAATTGAATACGCCAAGGTACGTTTAGTATATAATTCCTTTTTAGTGTCAGGAATTTTGTTGGGCGTGTTGATGTAAACTTTTGGATCACAGCTATAGTGTGTATGTGTGTGTATTTATAAAGATGTTTTGAACTTGTCGACCTCCTTTTTTTGCTTTTCCGTCACTCACCAAAAGGAAGAGAGAGGGGGGTTCTTTTTGAGATAAACAGTTGGCAGGTTTCCATGTTTCTTCTTCTTCTTCTTTTGCCCCCGGAAAAAGATGCCGGACATTCTTCTCCCTGATACCCGTTGACGAAAGAGAGAGGGAGAAGCTTATATTGACGTCTATTTTTAAACTCTCTGGTCCTAGCGTCACATTAACGGATTTATTTGCCCCTTTCTAAACAGCCGACCAGGTTGAATGTCCATAAGAACGATTCAGAGACTTGGGACTACACGACACCCACACCCGGCTCTGGTAAGAGATAGTATTTAGCACACGTCCAAAGACGAATGGGGACTCGGCTCATTTATTTCTATCTCTTTCTTGTTAAAGATTCACAACGTCAGAGACCGGCTCCGCTATTACCCGAGCCGGCAGGAGTTGGACCGCAAAGCTTCCGTGAGTGCACACAGTCGTAAAACATGACAGTTTACTCTCCCTAGTTTCTTTTAGTCGAAAAAAATAACTTTGCTCTTTTTTTAATCTTTTTTTAAAGGAGGATCGCCAGACTTTAGACATGAAAACGGTTTCAACAGTCGGCCGACCAGAGAGGGAACAGTGAGATATGCTGACGAGCGATATGATGATGGTGGAAGGTACGGCGAAGGATCCCGTCCTACCGGTCAGAGAGGCTTTGTAAACAATGTTTCCGGCGCACCGTCATCTGGTGTCGGAAGAGGAGGAGTTGGAGGAGGTTCCCGCGTTGTCGTTACGACTGGCAGTGGGTCAAGTGGAGAAGGACCTCAAGAAGGAGCCGTCCTCATGGTCTACGGTCTCAACATGGAGCGGATGAATGCAGATCGGCTTTTCAACCTATTGTGCCTTTACGGCAACGTCTTCAAAGTCAAATTCCTTAAGACGAAGGAAGGTTCCGCTATGGTCCAGATGGGGGATGCGGCTTCAGTGGACCGGGCTATTTTCTACCTCAACGGTTTAGAATTTTTCAACACCAAGATGAACGTCAAGTAAATATGCTTTCCATCAATCATCGTTTTCTTTTTTAAAAATATGTATCAACTTTTTTTTTACTTCACAGTTATTCCAAGCAGGCCTTTTTGGCAGACGTTTCGATGCCGTACGATCTGCCAGACGGGAGTCCCTCTTTTAAGAGTTACGTCAACAGCAAGAACAACCGGTTTTTAAATCCCGATATGGCTTCTAAAAACCGGCTTCAGCCTCCTTGCAAAGTCCTTCATTTCTACAACACTCCGCCGGGTTTAACTGAGGAAGACCTGCGCAAAGTTTTCCAGGAGAATGAGACGGCCTTCCCGGCTGAAATCCGACTCCTTCAAAACAAAAGTAAGAAATTCCAGAGCATGGAGCCAACAAATTTTATTTATTTTTAAACAAATGATTTAACTGTTTTCTCGTTTTATTTCTTTTTCAAGGTGAGAAAAGCTCATCTGGTCACTTGGAATTCAGCACTCTTAACGAAGCTGTCGAAGCCCTCGTTATCTGCAACCACATTCCTCTGTCTGGAGCCAGTAAGATAATAAACCTATTAAATTACTTCTTTCAAAAATTCCACTCTAATCTCTTTTTATATTTCAAGATGTCAAATGGCCCTACACGACAAAATTGTGTTTCTCAACGCCCCGTCCGGGCCAGGCGGAACCTCCGCAATGAAACTTAAGATTGCTGATAATCATTAATTACGGACCAAGTAAAAGGGATTGAAGAAAAACTATTACAAAATGAAAGTAAACAAAAATTTAAATGAGAGAAAACAAATTTGCACTTTATTATATAATTAGTTTTGTTGTTGTTTTTCCCTCCCTTTGCTCCACGCGTACACTGACACAATTTTTTTTTGTTCTCTTTCGAGAGAAATTCAAGTCATGTATCAATTTGGCATGCCATATCGATGTAAAATTTTTCTTCTTAAAAATTTCTTCTGATTGTTGACAGCTCGTTGAGCTACAAATGTTTTCTTTTTTCGTGTGTGCGTGTTCTTCTTCGGCCCAGCCTCAAATTTTTTAATTGTTGCCTGGTCGCCAGAGAGAGTGATGAGAGAGTACACATTACTTTTTTTTTTCTCGACATTTGAAAACCTCTCAAGGCTGACGATGTTGACGAAAATGAGTCACTAAATATTGATATTTTCACTTGATTTTTACACACCAAAAAAAGAAATTCTTGTCAGTTGGACGCTATTTCTAAAATAGCGTGGGAATGAAAAAGTGTGTATTTTTGTCGTCTTCTTAAACGACGTTTATTGTCCAGATGAGTATATAAAGTTTTTTTGGAGAAATTTTTCTGAATTGAACTTTGTTGTTATTGTTGGAGAAAAGACAGGACTAAGACGTTTCACTTCTAGGCTTTATTGGTACTGTACTGTTCCTTCCATTTATTGTGCGGTTTGCATTATCGGCAGCCGCTGCGGGAAAGTGAGAGAGAAGAAAGCCGACTATTTTTATATGCAAATAGTTGAGATGTCGCTGAGACACGCTCACTTTCCTGGCTTAAAAGCTATAGCAGAGTATGTCTTTTAACAAATGGATCAAGTCCTTGGGGAGAATTCTCATTGTTCCTCCATATAATCCCGAAATACGCAACTTGTGAAAAGAATGCGCAAGAGAATTTGCTGTTATATTCTCAGTTGTTGGCATTTCCTGCGTTGTAATGATGGGATGTACGTGATTATAGCAAAGTTATTCCAAGGACTTTTTTTCTTTCGTGAATAGGAGCTTTATCTCGGTTCTAAATCGAGATTTGTACTTTCCATCGATTTGTTACGGATATGTTTGAAAAAATAGTAAATTCATCATTTGTCGACAACCATCACGAAACAAATTAAAGAGAGAAATGGTCGAGACTGATATGAATATCGTAATAGCATGGGTCGTCAATTAGCGCTCATCCCAGAACTAATTTTCCATAGGCGGGACTAATATCGACGAAAAGAAGAAAAATCATGCGGCGTAACCATATTTTTTTTTAGCTGACAAGCGGGAGTTGCCATCATCTGTGTGACGTTGATTACGTCATAGCGTGTGCCGAGCGTGACTCACGAGCAACCGGCCCACTCCCAACGATGTATAACGGGAAGGAAGGAGAAAAAAAGAAGAACATGTCAGGACGATCGACCCTTATGGTTGAAAAGTCACACTACCGTTCCAGGCGGCGACGTTTCCAGGTCGCAACATCATCACGATCGCAATGATATCCGGTCGGTATCATATTCTTTGCGCAGCTATTATTACCTAATCTGAATCCAGATTCGCTAGTGCGGAGATACATACTTTCAAAACATAATAATAATAAAAGAAGAAGAATTGAAGCGTTGCTTTCATGACTTGTAAAGACCTATTCGTGCTTGATTATTATACAAACTTTTCAGAATAATGAATTTACAACCTTTTTCATATGAAATGTTTTGTTTTTAGAAAAAGTCATTAAGCGTATACATGCGATGGTGGATATCTGATTTGGTGCTTATGTCACTTTTTTTTTTAGAAATGTCGATAACTTTTTGATTGAAAATGTGGTTGCATAATACATCAATGTCTCTTATAGTTATTATTGGAATAGACCGCTATAGTGTTGATGAAATGTGCGACAGGTAATCGATGTTGTCGTTTTGTTTCCAAGCTGGGAATAGCGTGCCAACTCGTTTGACCTTACGACTTTTTTTTCTTCTTTATACTATTATTGCTGCTGGAATAGGATTATTATTGATCAAACATAATGCTCGGGGCCTTTAATATGAGTTGTTTATGTTCAGGTATTCACAACTATTATACATGTGTTTAAAAAAAATCTCTTTATAATTAAAAATTATGAAAAATTAATATCTTTCTTCTTCGTCTCTCATGTTGATTGGAGCTCCCCTGATGCTCATGTGATGACGATGTTGAGTTATTTCGTCTTCAGGATTTCCCAAGTTTTTCTTCCGCCATCTTTTGAAGTAGCCTATAAACAAATTGTATTTTATGTAATTAGCTGTCACTCGCCAAGGCTAGACGTACGTGACGTATTGTTAAACAAATAATCAGCATCACTAATTTGTTTTATTTACTTTAACAATTATTATTATTATTTTTCAAGGTTTGTTTCACAAGTATGTTTTAAAAGAAAATTATACACATTAACTTACCTGCTGTTTTGATTAGAATGATGCCCCAACCAAGAGACCAGCACCAGCCAACCAAGCAAAATAGGACAGTGACAGCTTGTGAGATACCAACTGTCAGATTGATGACCAGGGCCAGGAATCG
This sequence comes from Chydorus sphaericus, assembly GCA_030141595.1. Taxonomy (NCBI): domain Eukaryota; kingdom Metazoa; phylum Arthropoda; class Branchiopoda; order Diplostraca; family Chydoridae; genus Chydorus; species Chydorus sphaericus. The sequence continues at coordinate 12,377,653 of CM057932.1, read as the reverse complement.
GTGCTCTCCTGTCACCTGAACTGAGAAGCGAGGGGCACCAAAGCAGACTCCAAGTAGACCACTCAATATGGTTCCAGTCCCCGGCACCAAGCTGTTGAACAAGAAGCAGATCCAGGCCCAGAATTGTGGCAGAACTGGCAGAGCAGCTCTGGCCAGCGAGGATCTCTCAACCAGGAAGAGGGGAAGCTGTGTAATTCTCTATGGTAATATTTAAAATTGAAATTACATAAGTATTTAGATCCTCTATTTCAAAATTAGAAATTTTGTAAATGGTAAATGGCTTGTTGCATCAGAGCAGAAAGAGTTTTATTTTTATGAGCCAGGATCCCAGGCTGACAGGTGAACCTTGAGTAAAAAAACGGGCAAGGCCGTCAACTCCTGTTGTTGAGCGCCTTATTGCACCACACTTCAAGGGTCATTGTTTGTTAGAAAGTGCACCCCTCACACGATATATTTCTTTTTTTGGCAGTGGAAAGTTGTATTTTTTAGCGTGTTATATTACCCAGGATTTCCGGCCTTTCCGTCCTTTTTTGTGAGAAGAGAGGAGCCGGACAGCCGTTCCTTTATTGTTGTTGGTGCGATCCTGATGACGAACCGACTTGACTGGCTGAATCATTGAGATGTTGATGATAGGATCATCCATTTCTTCTTCATCGTCCTCTAATTGATCCGAAGATTTTGGCAATTCTCCATTCTCACCGTTTTGTAAATCTTTGACGGACGTAGAGACGGGCGAGGGCTCTGTATGCTGCTGGGGCAGCTGGGCAGGATCGGCCACTAAGGGTTTCTTAACAGTATTCTTTTGGTCACCTCCATTTCTTCTACTTGACCGATACAGACGATCTCCGGATGCGAGCCGATCAAAGACGGACGTTCCGGTCGACGCTGGTTTAGGTGAAGTAGATACTTTCAAAGGCTTTGAACCGGTAGATCCGACGGGTTTCGTGAGGTTAGACTTCTTAGGTCCTGGCTCAGGATCACTTATACTATTTTCTGCCAAGTTGCGATCCTTTTTAACCCTTCCGGCTCCTTGAGTGGTGGATAACCGGTCGAATACGCTCTTTTTTACAGGCTGGGGTGGTGGTGGAGCTTGTTCGGAATCTCCACTGGCCGATTCCAAGTCCAACACCTTCCAGGATTCTTCCTCTCTGGCCATGACGAAAGAGTCAACTGAAGGGATTTTCATTTCCGCCCGGATCCTGACCAGTAGCATAAGCCGGATCGATGTATGTGTGCCGGACAAGTGTGCGTGATGTCCGACTGCCCCTAATAGCGCTATTGCGTGTTAATAATCTCGGTCGATATTACATATTCAGTGGTTTTACAACCCCCATTTACTTGAAATTCCAGTTTTGGCATTGAAATCTAACATCTTTCTGTATACTTTTTAGAATATTTTTTGACCATTGTTGATGCTGGTATCATCTCTATTTGCCGTGAAATGCCGTCATCTGTTTTCTAAGAAAATGACGGTACTAATATGGCATATGTTTATCTAAGATTCGCCCAGTGCCCGACTGCGTCTTCTTTACTCTTTTTTTTTTTTAAAGTGAGATGGGAAAAGAGAAAGAAAAGGAAAGTCCGGTTCGCGGTCCGGAGGGACCGGATGTTGACACACTCTGTGAAAAATCCCGAAGGTCATCGCTCCCTCCTTCTTTTTAAAAAGAAAATTCAAACCACATGCCATCAATCTGATAATAAAAAAAAATAAAATTGTCATCAAATTATCCGTCATTTGTTAATCAAGAGCAGCTTTCCCTAGTATATCCTCCCTAACCGAAATCATCCGGCCGGATAAGAGCTGAAAGTTTTCCGACAGACTTTCTCTGATGATCCCATCAAGAAAGTGAAAGAAAAAATTATTCAAACAAGGATCGATGTTACAAATAATAGATAAGGTAAATGAAAGGGGCCTCAGGTGTCGCTCTAAGGTAGGAGGAGCCGGACGTCTTCAGCCGGATGGGTTTTCCCCCCGCTAGCTACTCTCTTTCACCGCCAGCTCCCCCTTCAGTTCGTCTTGAACCATCGATAGAGCAAGACGTCTTTTGTTTTCCTTGTGCTACTTGTACATTTTCAAACTTGTTTTGTGTTTTGCCAAACCCATCTGGATTTTATTCTTTTTAAAAATTGTGATTCGATCCTGAAAAGGTAACAAAATGAAGAAATAGTGATTTGAACGGATGGATTGGCTAAGATATTTTCTTATTATGTAATCTTTTTAGGTCGATTGAATAACAATAGAAATGCAGCTTGCTGCAATAGTGACGATCCTTGGGATCCTGGTCGGTGTGACCGGACCGGTGTCGTCATCCACATTGTACAATACTACAAGTACCGCAACAGGTGAGTTGCGCAATATTTAGGTCATTCTGAAAGATCCCGATGAAGCCGGTTAAAAAAAAAAGTTTTTTAAAATTCGGGAATCAATCACGAGGATCGACAACAAAAAAAAAAGGGAAGAGTTCACTGTTCTGCATTGAGGTCAAGCTCGGTGGATATAGAAAAGGTGTTTGTGACCCACATAAACGCTGCTGGTCTTTCCACCCCTGCTTCCTCATCGTTCATCTCCGCCTCGAGACATCACATGACACGGATAATACCGTTTCTCTTTTTTCTTCGTCTCGTTTTTTTTTTGTTTCACTTTTATTGAATGGGTCAATTCCTGAGCCCGTGCGAACTCTTCGACCTTCCCGCGGAATCCCGTTTCTTTTAAAAGCATAAAACAGTTATTTCCGTTCAAATAATAATAATAGAAATTTCGGAAATCGATTTTATTTTTTTCATAGGTGATGTTTTCTTAAGAACCGGAAGATGCCCAACCATTACAACCCAAAGGGATCCTTCTAAATGCCCGCCCGGTCAGCCGCTGGATGAATGCCAGACGGATGACCAATGCTCCGGACAATCCAAGTGCTGCACCGATGGATGCCGCCGGCTTTGCGTCATGCCACTACTTACCTGTAAGTATATAATTTTTGGTTGTGTATGGGCGGATGCCGCCACGTTCCGGAATTGTAGCGGGCGGAAAACCGCGATATCTTTAATTTTTGACACATTTTTTTGTACAGTTAGTTTTTTTTCTATTATTCAATCAAAGCGAGGATGATTCATGTTACTTTCAACTGAATTAGCAGTTTATGGGGATCCAAAGCAATAACCTCATTCCGACTAGTCATCCAAATCCGGTTGAAATCACAACATTCTTTTGTCCATTTATATATATTGAGTATTGTAAGCCAATAGTTTCTCGAGTTCCGTTTCTCTTTTGACCGAAAAAAACCCACACATTTCGTCACTCAACCAAATTTTGAAGGAAAAAAGTTCTCACCTAAATAAGATAATTCATTAATTTTTTTAAAACATTCCGAAAGAAGGAATGTAAACAGTCCTTCAAGATTCTGTTGCTGGGCTAGATTTTTGCAAGTGTGACCCACAAACATTAACTAATCTGTTTACCTTTCTACTTTTTTCAAAATGAAAACGTGACCGCTCCCACTTCCAATCTAAAAAAATCTATCTAGAAAACGATACACACAAAGAAAATAGTAATCCAGGTAGGAGCGAGACCTCGATTTTATTATGGAACAAGCACACACAGACGTTGCTCGCGGTTGAACCTCTTTTCTCCTTAAAATTCATTTCGCCTCAAGAGATGGTTAGCGATGAGCCTTCATCATCATCTTTCCCCTCTCTCTCAACTTTCTCCTCCCTGGGTGTAAAGGGGATCCTTTTCTCCAACTTGCCCCGAGGAGGTAAAAGAAGGTGACCACCTGTACATGTGTGTAGGTACCTCTCTCTCTATTCAGCGGTGAGGAGGAGTACCTGTCGCGCTTGCGGCTGTAGGACATGAGTCCCATCAACAATAATATATATAAATTGTCCTACTTTCTCTCCGACCCGCCACCAGACGGCTCTGCGGGGTGCGCAACACTTTTTAGGGCGGAGGAATCCGGAAATCTCTTTATAAAGAAATCTTTGCTATTCTATATTTGATTTATTTCAAGTTAACCTAATTTAAATTGAATTGGAGTTTTTTTGTTGTTTGTGCAATTTTGGAGAAAACTAGCCACATTCATTCAAATAATGGTGCAATAAAACGTTTTCTATACTTAATTTCTCTTGTTAGGAAAACCGCAATGCGCACTACTGGAAAGTGTCGTATTTCTCAATCCAGTTGTTACATTCTGATTGACTGAACCAATTTTTATTTTTATTCGGAAGAATTCGATTGATGACACTGCATTATCAGTTTCGTGAGGGACCTACTTTTTATCACAATTAAATTTACGATCATGACTGGACGTTATAGATGCCCGCCTAAGTAGCATTCCATTGAGAGAGAGCTTCTTCTTTTACAGTCACGAATAGGGTTAAAATTAAAATGTTTCTCAATAGAATTTAGAAAAGAAATAAAACATCCAAAGTGAAATCTGCCTAAAAAGGAATGCGTCTCGCTCGATTTATCGTGAATACGGTGAATTCAGTTTTTCCAGCTCAAGCGTATCCATAAAAGGGAATATAACAAATCCCTCTACATTATTATCAGGAAATCCTTATCTAGATTCTCATTCAAGATATTTCGTGACATTGCTCAATCGAAACTTAATAAATATTTTTCCTTATTTTAACAGCATGTGAGCGTCAGCGAGTGGAGACGGTGAAGCGCGGCCGCGCCCTCCAACTGCCGGACAACGAAATCAGTCTTCCATCCTGCGATCCAGTTGCCGGAGACTACGAACCCGTTCAGTGTGACCCATTGAGCGGCAACTGCTTCTGTGTGGATGAATCTGGTTTCGAGCTGGCCGGCACCCGAGCTAGATCACTCGATCTTGTCAACTGCACTAGTACGTCGTAAAATCTAAAATAAAGGGAAAAAATTATACGGGAAATGTCTCAAAGTAACGGATTCTCCACATAAATTCGTGTGAATTAGGCTGAACATTTATTTTTACGGCTGCCTTGATCCGTAAATTATTTATAATAACGTTTCTTTAAATATGGCTCAAATTTTTACGTGCGTAATTTTATCGGCCGTTATAATTTATTGAGCATGTGTTTAAAACGAGATTTCTCTAACATTTATCAGACCCGAAACCGTGCGCTGGACTCTTGTGCCGGATGCTGTGTCCCTACGAGTTTGAACTGGACGCAGAGGGCTGCCCACTCTGCCAGTGTCGGGATCCTTGCCGAGGGATCAAGTGCCCTGGCTCCCAGACGTGTCAGCTGGAGGAGTTACCTTGCGCTAAAGAGCCCTGCCCACCTGTGCCCACTTGTAAAACACAACACTTCATTTTCATATGTAATAACAGTAAATAATATTTAATATCCTCTTTGCAGGTAAGCAGGCTAGAAGTTTAGAGAGCTTCTGCCCGGCCGGCATCCCATTGCCAATGCCCGGCAACAACCGACCTTTTCTTTGCGGGATTAAACCTGGACAGCCTCAATGCCCTCAACTTTTCGACTGCATCATCCAGCCAGGTATTTAGTCTATTCATATTTGAATTCAAATGTTCGGTCTACTACATCTAATGTTTAATTTTAAAGGTTTGGATTACGGAGCTTGCTGTCCATCGGCTGACAAATTGGAGAAACCAGGATCCTGTCCGGGAGCTCCGGATGAGTCCGAAGGGGCTACTAACTCGACCTTCTGCGGAGTTCCTTGCGCCAACGACATGCAATGCCAAGGAGCGGACAAGTGCTGCCCGTCCTACATGGGGGATGCTTGTGGCGGCGTAGCCCAGCACTGTCTTCCACCCGTCAACTTTTCCCGTAATAATCCTTCTTCCCTTTTTCGCCGTTGGTTCCCTATCGGCCGCAGAGGTCCTCCAGTTCTTATCAACCATCCGCCAATTAAACGATTCCGTTTAATTCGATATCAAAATACCCCTTTTTAAAAACTACTTTTTTTTGTTTTATTTCCCCTTAATAATAGTCAATCACTCAAAAACTAATCTCATTTTAATCCTGCGGGATAGTTATGTAACTTTCTTTTATTTTTCTGAGGCTGTCATACACTTTTTACTAACAAACTAAACAACAACACTTACTTACCTTTTATTAATCGTGTATACATTTTTGGCGGTTTAGTTTGTCTCCAGCAGCAGAGGATCGCAGAGATTATGTCCCTGACGGAGCGGGACGGCAAAGGATACGTGCCTCAATGTGACGAAAACGGACAGTTTGAAAATCTTCAGTGCAGCCGTAACGGCTTGGTCTGCTGGTGCGTAGATCCATCCACGGGAGCCAAAGTCAAAGGATCCATGGGATCCTCCTCAGAAGTGGACTGCAGCGATGGACTTTGTAATTCAATTTAATTTTTTAACATATTAACTATTTATTAATAATAATATTTTACAGCTAACGCAATGGCCCGATCGTCCAGCACCTGTGAGTCATCCATCTGTGGAGCTACGTGCGACTACGGCTTCCGGACGGATGCCCGCGGATGCACTATCTGCGAGTGTGATGATCCCTGCGATCAAATGACTTGTCCTTCTGGTCAAGAGTGCGTCATGAAGCCGGAAGCTTCCTGCTCTTCAAGCTCTGCCAAATCCGGCTGCGTGAAACATCCGGAATGCCGTCGGATCTTCGTTCCTCCGTGCGCTTTTGGAGAGCATTTAAGTAACGATGCGACAGGCGAGCCTATCTCCTGTCAGGTGAATACCAAATTAGCCTGCCCGAACGGATACCACTGCAGTTTCAGCATACCCAACAATGCCTCTTACTGCTGCCCGGCTCCTGCCCTCAAGACGACCGCACGAATTCCGGAAGAAGATGGACGACTGCCATCCATCTGTGAGATGATGAAGGAAGTAGCAGAGGGAAAGAGGGAACCAGAACCCGGATACAAACCGATCCATAAAAATCCTCGCTGTACAGATCAAGTATACTAATTAATTTACCCTTTTATTTTAAGTTAAAACAAAAATAAAATTTTTTTTTCTTAGGGTGAATTTGAAGAAGTGCAATGTCACGGTGACGACTGTTGGTGTGTGGACGAGTACGGAATGGAACTTCCCGGAACCCGAGAAGAGGCCGGCTCTACGCCAACATCCGTAACCTGTCTTAAACTCCGTCACGACACGCTGGAAGCATCCGATTGCCCCGGTCTTCTCTGTCGACTTGGATGCGATTATGGATTTGCCATTGACAACGAAACTGGCTGCCCGCTCTGTGAGTGCCGCAATCCATGTGATCCTGTAGTTGGCTTGAAGTGTCCCGAAGGAGAGGAATGTCAACTGGCCGTCACTAAGTGTGCCGAAGCTCCTTTCTGCCCAGCTTTGCCTTTCTGTGTCTCTAACCAGCACAGCCGACAGGATGTGCACGAAGAGCCCAGCTGTCCCTCAGGAACACCCTATCAGAATGCAGAGAACCGGACTGCCGAATGTAACCCGAGAAGCCGAGCTCTCAGCTGCCCTGATGGTAACAAACGCTTGAAAATTAAAAAGGTATCTTAAATAATAATTAATATTATTCTTTTTAAAGGTTATTCTTGCTACAACCCGGATAATGCTCCGGATGGAGTGTGCTGCCCGATCCAGAACCGTCCGTCCGTTAAGAGCGGTCAGTGCCCTTACTTGGTGCCCATCTCGGTGGATAGCTGCGATAGCGAATGCTCCATGGATGAAGACTGTGATGGCCAGCAAAAATGCTGCTCCAATGGATGCGGAACGCAATGCGTCGAGCCCCTTCTCAAGACGGCCTGCCAGCACACCCAGATGATCATGAAATACAGAGCGAGAGAGAACGGAGGCGGCCGACCAGCCAACCGGCTCTTTATTCCTCGCTGTCGTCAGGAAGATGGAGCTTTTGAGCCCGTCCAGTGCGATCCACTCACAAAGGCCTGCTGGTGCGTTACGGCCGACGGAAGAGAAATTGCGGGCACCCGGGTCCCTCCCGGTTTGACACCTCAGTGTCACGCTCCTAGACTCTGCCCAGCTGTTACCGACTGTAGTATCGATTGCCCTCATGGACTTCAACTGGATACGTCTGGATGCCCAGTATGTTCCTGCAGGGATCCTTGTGAAGGAGCACAATGCCGTCCTGTAGTTGAAGAGTGCCGCATGGTTCAAGTTAACTGCATCCGGGAGCCCTGCCCTCTTCAACCCGTCTGCTTACCCAGATTAGATAATCCATGCTCTCATGGACAGCCTTTGACTGGTAAATTAACATTTATACCATCATTTCTTCATTTATTACAATGTTATTTCAATTTAGGTTCAGGTAATGTTACAGTGGAGTGCGGCCCTATGGGTACTACCTGTCCGTCCACCCACAAATGCCACCTCTCTCCGTTGGGCGAATTCAGCGTTTGCTGTCCCAAACCCAGGGATGTCTGCTTTCAGGAGCGATCCGCTGGATCATGTAAATCATCGATCCTCAAATGGAGCTTTAACGAGAAGAAGAACAAGTGCGAATCGTTCCGTTTCACTGGATGCGCCGGAAACGCCAACAACTTTGACTCTGAGAAGGACTGTAAAGCCGTCTGTCCCAGCCTATCTACTTGCGAAGAGCTCCGCGAAAAGAATCTCAAGATGGCGGAGAAGTATAAGAAGGTCGTTTTCACCCCGAAATGTAATAAGGTGAATGGAGATTGGGAACCTATCCAGTGCCTCGAAGAAGTTGGCATTTGCTGGTGCGTCGACAAAGATGGTGAACACATCAAAGGTAAAATTAATTCCACTTTCAAGATGAATCTATAATAACATTTCAAAATTTAAACAGGATCTTTGACTCGTGGAACTCCTGTGTGCGGAGTGCGTCAAGCTCGACAGCGCTCCATGGATGCTCCTATTTGTGACAATCCGGACCAGACTGTTCATGTCTGCCCGAAGAGTGTCTGTGAAGATAAAATCTGTCTAGCAGATCCTCAAGCCGTTTGCCGTGTTGATCCATGTGGAGGATGTCGTGCCAAATTCTACGACGTCCACGGCCGGCCAGTCGATTGCTCCGCCGGTCTGACCCAGTGCCAACGCCAAGTCCAATCCGTCCTCAATTCAGACGTTTGGGCACGCCAAGGCGGCCCATGGAGCTCTGCCAATAGCCAGCCGCCCGGTACGACTTACCTGGACGGATACCGCGGTACTAATTCGGAAACGGAAGTTGAAATTCTCCCTGAAGGAACTCCTCTGAGCACCCGATTGAGGAGGAATGCCATGTCTGAAGATCTGAGCCCAGAAGAGTCAGCTTACGCATACCCAGCTGGTCTTTTAGGACCATCCGAAATCCTGGCTCTTATGCGCCAGGCGGAAGAGACGGACGATCAGCCGGAAGGCACTTATTTCGGATCTCTCTTAGAAACGACCACTGAAAGCTTATTAGAAGAGACTACATCACTCCGCTCAGCCAAGAGGCTCGTCGATGACGGCCTCTCCAGTGAAGCAGTTGAAAACAATGGCTTCGATCCTGAATTTGAATTAGAAACGGAGTCTATCCAGACACCACGACCCATTCCTGCACTTCGGGATGCCATCAAGCCCGGATTCTGTCCTCCAGTCCGTTCCCGTACTTACCTTCGAGTGCTGGCTCAGTTCGCCGGCGGATCGGCCTGTACTGATCAGTGCATCTCTGATGCTGACTGCCCTGATAGCACTCGGTGCTGCCCGGGTGAGTGCGGATCCTCTTGCACGCGTCCAGTTCTCCTTCCAACGCCTCTGTTACCGAAACCAGGCGCTTGTCCTGCCGCTACTTATCCCTTCGGCTGCCCGACTGAACTGGCTGGTTCGACGACCAACGAATGCTCCATGGATGCGGACTGCGCCGGCCGATCCAAGTGCTGTTCTGATGGATGCGCTTCTACTTGCTCACCTCCGGAAGAAGGATCTACTGGCCCCATCCTCATGTCCGTCTCTCCACCCGTCTGCTCGCTCAAAGGAGATTACGCTCGGGAGCAGAGCCAAGGAGAGCTGAGCTGGTGCGTGGACACCCAAGGACGCCCTATTGACGACTCTTTGACGAGAGGATCAGTTCGCTGCTCTCCGAACGGTACCGTTTTAGAGCAGAGGGCTGTTGGACCCGTCTGTGTCGACCCGGCCGTCCGGCCTACCGTATGCACTGACCAGTGCCTCAACGCCCGCTGTCCCTTCCGTCCGGATGCCCTCTGCGTTGCTGATCCTTGCGATAACTGCCGAGTTTCTTTCGTCGACCCAGAGAGCAACGAGCCTGTTGAATGCTCGGATCGGTGCAGCCTCCCACTCGAGATGAGCAACTGTCGCGCATTTTTCCGACGCTATTTCTTCAACGCTACGGCCGGTAAATGTGAAGAGTTCATCTTCGGCGGATGCGAGGGCAACGCCAACAATTTTGAGTCCATGGAAGAGTGCCGCGAAGATTGCGAAAAACCTGGTATGTCCCTTTTTCACCTTCATCTCTTTTTAATTTATCAATTTAACATTTATTTATTTACTTTGAAACAGCAAATGTTTGCGAATTACCTATGGAGATTGGACTATGCCGAGCAGCCATCTCTCGTTGGTTCTACAACCCAGCGACGCAGAGCTGCGAGGAATTCGAATACGGTGGATGCGGCGGGAACGCCAACAACTTTTACAGCTACAAACAGTGCGCGGATCGTTGCCCAGATCTCGTCCTCTGTCCCCACCAATCCCCGACCGGAGAGATGACGTCTTGTAGCCGTAACGATGCTTGCGGAAATCAGACCGAGTGCCATGGATACCCTGAAGCTCGCTGCTCTGTCGATCCTTGCACTTGCAGCCCAGTTTTCCTGGACGCGGATGGAAAGACGGTGGAGTGCCTTCCACCTCCACCTCCACCAGCCCAGACAGATGAGGTCATCGAATCCCGTCACGCCTTTGATTTGAACGGTAATTGTTAAATGTTTTAATTCATTATTTTCTCTTTACTTAACTTATGTTTTTAGTTGAAGGAACTACGACAACGATTTCCCCCGATCCGACAACGACGACGACCACTCAGCGTGGAGTGAAAGCACTGACTCATCCACCAGCAACCCGGTGTCAGAAGATGAGGCAAGCTGGGCTCAAATCCGGAAGCGGAAGTGGGGAATGGATTCCCGAATGCGACCATCTCGGGCGCTTCCAGCCAATTCAGTGCCTTCCGGCTAAGCCGGTCGCAGCACCAGGAACAGCCGGTCAGATGACAGCTAAATGTTGGTGTGTCGATGAGGCCGGCATCCAAGTAGTCAACACGACTGAATTCCAGCGCGGAGAACAGTCCTGCCGTAAGCTACTAATTTCTAACTGAAAATGCTCAGCTTCATGAAATTTTATATTTATTTTGTTTTTGAAGGTTTGGTACCGGTTATGGCCGTCGGTTTCTCTCTCGGATTCCCACATATGGCTGAGGACGATACGGCTGCTTCAGAAAAAGAAGAGATGGAACGAGAAGCAGCACAACAGGTGGCTGAAATCTTGAACGGCCTTTCGGCCCGTACAGTTGAGCCCGCCTTGATTGTCCGTACAACCAATGAGGACGGAACGGTTCTCAGTTTCACTCTGGTTGGTGACAACAAGATCGACGTTGCTTCTCACCTCGAAGATATGGTAAATAAATCGTAATTTAATCAAATTAAACAATACGAAATCAACTAATAAATACTTTCAAATAGGTGAAATCGGGTCATCTAGCTCTAGAAATGCACGGCCACATGATGCCAGCTGGAACGACATCTTCCAAATTCTATCACAAGTTTGATCCTTCCTTGAATCTTCTCAATCAAGAACAATCATCCGTAGATAATAATCAGGATCAGCAGCCGATCGTTACGGCCTCAACGAGTATCTTCGCCGAGACCAGAGAGATCCTCGCTCAGGCTCTCGACATTGATGCTCCCTATCTAGCCGTCATCGTAGTCCTTTCCGCCCTGGCGAGCATCTTAGTTTGTGGTCTGATCATCGGCCTCGTCCTCCACCGGCGTAGAACTACTGGAACGTACCCGAAAGGCTCTGGCACTACTTTGGCCTCACCACCCAAAACCAAGAAGAAGAGCGCTGCAGACCGGGCTGAAGTGGTTCCTCGTGGATTCCCTCGCGTTGGGATCAATCCTTCGGATGTAGTGAGCAGCGGCGGAGCCACTCCGCAGCTTTCACCCACCATTCCGAGAAGCAAACGGCTCAATCGTAATGCTGATGCTTGGTAGAATATTTTAGTGGCCAAACCAAAACAACATAAAGTTTACATTTTTCTCCTTATGATCGAGCTGTGCTTGATTATCTTATAGCTACACTATTTTTCGCATAATATTTCACCCTCCCTCTTTTCAAGATTTTGTAAATATTTACCTTGCATATTTCTCTCCTTCTAACCATCAAAACTGAATCAAGACTATAGCAGGTAAAGACGATTTTATGGTTTCCCCTTGATAAGAATAGAAAGAGCCCATTCAAAGGGCCTCCCACTATAATTTATAATATACGCAGAACAACATAAAAGTGAGACAAAATCTATCATGTGTGATGAACTGCCTTTTTCCTTATTTGTGTTTGTTATTTCAAAATTTTGGAAGCTGTGTATTACGTGCAGACTGACGGTACTAGATTGCTAATAAAAGTTAAACGGAAATTTCTTTTAATGTACGTTTCTCCTCTCATTTCTTTGGATAAACGAACACTATAAATGTTTATACTATGCTAGCAATTGATCCAAATCTTTTGAAAATCAAAATTATTCGATCGTTCACTAATTGCATTTTGAATAAATTAGTATTCAAAAATCTTGTGTCGTTTCTCTCCGCAATCTCCGCATTCTAAAGAACATTATCTAGAAACAAAGGCAGCTTTTCATTAATCATCGACTTTCACGGGGCGAGATGTCTCGGATAAAGGGGATCATTAAGGCACGTTACGCATTCTTCAAAGTACTATTCAAGAATTCAAGAAATAAATCAATAAATGAAGAGAGAACACAGTGGGAAAAGGCTGAATTCATGGAAATAATTAAATAGTATAATTTGTACTTCTAGAATTTGAAGTTTTCAAACCAATGTATCAAAACTTGAGCATTTAAACATGATACTTGTATATTAGATTTGTATTACTTTTTCATCATAATTTACTCCTAGAGGAATCCGGGAACGGGCCTCTCCACTCTTCATTTAAAAGGGGAGCTATCAAATGGAAGCGATCAGAGCCGAAAAACATCTCTGGGCCAGATTTCATATGAACGACAATGACGGGGGTGCCAAATGCCTGGTAAAATTTTAAATCATTAGTAGAGTGAGCAGGTTATAAAGTAGTGGTGCAGTTATTACTCCATGTTCTACTGCATCAACAGTGGCTGCCTTCAAAGCTTCTTTTACTGCTAGGCTTTTCATCTTTTGCAAACAGTCTTCAATAAGAGAATTGCTCATTTTAGCTGAATTCCCTGCTTCTATCAGACTTTGATCCTCGGTTATGTCTTCTCCCTGATAATAATTAATTTAAGAAACTATTAATATTTATTGAGGTATTTTAAATTTTTATCTTATACCTTTGACCAAACGCGCATCCAAAGTTGCCGGGAAGTTTCTTCTAGATACTGAGGGCTAGACATGCGAATAGCAGTCAAAAATCTTTGAGGCTTCAATGAACCTTTCTCCACAATCACATGAAAAGGATCCTTTAAAGAATAAAATTGAACATTACATAATTGCAAAGAAATGTGTTGAAAAAGTAATGGGATATACCTCAATAGGTTTTAGTGGAATTCCAAAATAGGCTGCACTTCTTTCAAGATCCTTTTGCATGTATAACATTTTAGATGGAATCATGCTGAAGAAGCTGTTTCCAGACTCCTTCTCAATGCCTCCACGTAAGACAGGGCAGAGATCTAAGTCCATGTTCTTCCAATGAGGGCGATAGCGGCATAGAACCTGGATTACATCATGTTGTTCAACATAAGGACCATAAGACATAACAATGCTGATGATGTAGGTTCAAGTAATAATGAGAGTAATAAACGGCTGTGAATGGCTAACTTACTTCGAAACCAAACCATGTGTAAGGCGATATAACATCATAAAATAATGTGACTTTGGTACGCATAGCAGCAGTCTTACTAATGTTGATTCGAAAAATTATTAATAAGTATTACAAGGAAGAGAGCACTCTCCAATTCATGGGGAAATTAATATTGAAATAAATCTTTAGCTCGGGATGAGGATTGTTGTTAACTTGTTATCTTTTATACTTTTCAGTAGCAGACGACTTTAAGAGGAAGGGGGTGGAGGGGAGGTGGTGTGGTGGTATCGATTATTAGCTTTTTTTTCTTTTCTTACCAATATAGAATCGATTCCTTCTCCATAGTGTGGGCGCGCGAAAACTCGAAATTCATTTCTAGCATCAAAAAATATATATTGTTGAATGCTCATCGGCGTTTCTTTTTTATTTTTATTTTTCAAACATTTTTAGGTATAAATAACTAAAACTAATGCACAAACCAAGTATTAGTCTCAAATCAAATTTTTGTTGACCTTTATATCCTTGAAAACGTACAATGTGACCCATACTATGTTCTTTATTTTGTTCTCTTTCCTTTTTCTCTATTGCCCTGAGCTTCTAAATAAGTCACAAACTGATTCAGGACTGTATCGACTGATGCCTTGATGCCTGCCGTCTTTCATGTATATCGATCCAATTCCAGTTAAGAGGATTGAACATCTTGCTTGAAATCGGGTTCAATTGTTGAAATAATAAAGAGAACAGGAGTCATTTGTTTCCTTCGCGACACAATAGAGTATAGACGATCTAAATGTATGGTCCTCTTCACTCGAATCCTTTGGTTGGCGGCTCTTTAGATCGTTTAACATGTTCATATTCCATGGGTCTTCTGCTTTGATACAGAATTAGTAAGGTACCAAAGCTTATTTTAAAAAGGTTATCCTTGCTTCATATAATTTTGTTATTGTTCTTCAATTAGTAACAAAATCCTATTCTTCGAGAAAAATCTGCAATAAATGAAAAGTAAAGTCTTCGAACGATGCCGGGGGCGTTTGGCGGGAGCACGCTCCCGAAAACTCCCGAAATTTCCCGAAAAACGGATGTCAACATTTCAAAAAATGGTTTGAACAACAAATGTAGAGAATTCTTTTTTCTACCTCAAAGTGTCTGTTTCAATTTCGTATCTTGATTGGTATCTCCACAGCAAAGACTTTCAAATGGTTCGATTTTAGCCTTAAGAGAGGGGAAAAACTCGAAAAAAGTCCATTTTATCCTTATTTTTTTATTTATTTGCTGTGGCGGTCCTAATAATCAACTAAAGAAGTTGAAACAAACACTAAAAGATAGAAAGATAGATTGTAGAAAAGAATTTTCTACAATTTTTTTCATGCATTTGTCAATTGACAAAACAGAAATTAAATTGTGAGAGCCTGAGAGAATCGCAGATTGATTTTTGAGAGAGCCTTTCAAATAGTTGCACCATTCTTGTAATGGGACGCAACATGCACTTTTCTTCATGAAATGTTCATTAAAGATGCAAACAACTTTTGATTCACATATTTCTAAAGCAATAAAAGAGCTTTCATACGTCTTATATTGCCTTATTGTATACGTATCTTTGGTACATGGAGTACTTTGATTAGGTAAAATAAGATTACGGAAAAGCACCGTATTAACTCAATGATGCCTTGATTGCGCTCTTTTCACAGCTGGTTCCGTATTCTATCTATTAACAATTATTTATGCTTGTGTATAGAGTTGTAGACCCATTGATATTTAATTATTTACCAAACATTTTAATAAACGCAGTGCTTACCGTACCTGAGTATTCCAAAACTCAAACATCTCAGTCAAGTCAGGTGTCACCAGTTAACAAAATAAAGCAAAAATTGGTTTCTTCATTTTAATAATATGTGATACGCATCTTCAGCGGTTTCTATGTACTTCCCTCCCTTCACTTAAAAAAAAGCAGATAAAAAGCATGAAAAATACATATTCATAGTTCATTAAATCACATAAATGTTTGCCCTAAAAATTGGGCTCCTTAAGCTAGAGTCCTCGCTGCTGTGCCGCCGATTTAATATTCGCTCGACTCGACGCTCGACGAAAAAATGTCTTGAGAATACTCCTCATCGACTATTTTTTTTTTTTAAGACGCGGAGCTGTAATGAGTTAGACATTCTCGAAGTTCAAAGGATAAATTCAAGGAGTAAATAAAATAAATAAATATAGGTATGTGGGTAGTCAATAAATCTTCGCTTTCGGCTTCGGTCGTGTTGGAGTCTGCGCACTATTACTCTATAACAGCAATACGGTACAAAAAAAAGTTTCAATTGATGTTAAGTGAATAGGGCGGCTTCAAAAAGCCGCTGCTCATTGCTCATCTTCACGCAGTTTGATTCAGTCACTCACCTTCGTGTAATCGAAACTTTCATTTGATTATTAGAAAGCTAAATTGACTGAATTGATAAAATATGGAGCAGAATAGTAATAATAATAACTATACGACGATGACAGCGAATATCAGCAGTAACAGCAGCTGTCCGTGGCTAGAAGTGTTCCGCGACCGGGAATCTGCCCTGATAGAGCGCTGGAAGAAAGGAGGCATCTTCGTTGACTCGGATCTAGAAGATATCAATTGCTACTGGTTTCAATTCGATCCCGTACCGCTCACGAGCCACTTGATTCTGGCATTTCTATTCTTTGCCGTCTCCGGCGTCGGTAGCGCTACCAACGCTCTAGTATTTTACATCATGGCAACGTAAGTCCCTCGTAACTATTTAAAAATTAATTTTATTATAGCTGAGCTAATAATCCAATTACATCGATGTTATGAGGAACATATTAAGGGAACTAATATGCATTCATTAAAAAAGATTGCATAATCATGTAACAAAAAATCAGGGCTTTTTATATATCTATTATTTGTTATGCCAAATGAGAAAAATCCGTTGCTGCTTCCATGTATTTAATAAAGACGTATGCCTACAATATTTGACAGTGAAAGACTATAAATAATGGAAGCACATCGCTAAGCCTAGCTATAATCCTTCTTTCCCATTTTTTTCCCCATCTACGTATTTATTGAACCATCAACTACGTCTTTGCTGTGCATCTAAGAATTATATTGTTCGAGAAATGGTACTACTTCATAACTTCCAGGCAACTACATGTTAATTGATGTAGACGATATTTCAACAGCTAGTGTAAATGGTTATTTATGCATTAAAGGGACTGTACAATTAGTTACAATCTAATATTTGTTATTGTATAATATTCAACAGCTCTAGGCACCTTCGAACTCCCGTCAACATCATCATAGCGAACCTAGCCCTGAGTGATTTTATTATGCTCGTTAAAATGCCCATTTTCATCTACAACAGCTTGGTCCAAGGACCTGCTCTTGGTTATCGAGGTAAATGTTATATTATTAAAAGTATCACTTCAATCAATTTTAAAAACGTATCGAGTGCAAGTGGCGGCGGAACCTGCCGCTCGTTCTAGCTAGAATATGTTAAAATATATTATCAACAGTTTTCGTTACTGAAACATTTTTAAACATAATTAGTGCATGGTATAGGATTTCACAGTGGATATTTAGTGGATCCCACCGGGCCACCATTCAGTACCGTAATTTGTCTTAGGGACGAACAAGAAAGTTTTTGTTAGATATCGTATTAAATATCTCATTAATCTTACGAAATACAAACATAGGCTGCGGGGTTGGCACGGAACAGTAATTGCGAGTTCAATAGAAAAAAAAATTCAAACAAAAATATAGTCATACTCGTTACTCGCTTTATAGCTACAAACTATCGATATTAAAGATTTTTTAAATAACAATAAATTTTAGGTTTTTGTCCTTTTCGCAGCTTAAAAACTTTAGCCGTGGGCGGCTTCAGCTCCACGAAAGCGATTTTTAAGTTTAGATAGACCTATATAATTAGTATAGAATTAGGCAGCTTTACTTAAGAGGGTGTCGAAACATAAAATAGCAATAATACTATCAGAAATTAAACTCGTCATTTAGAGCAACTTATTGATACACTTCACTAACAAGAATTCATTGTTCTATCCTGACATGAAAAAAATGATAGGATGCGAGATTTACGGCTTTTTCAGTGGGATCGCTGGGTGTTCTTCAATCATGTCCCTCGCTGCAATTGCATTTGACAGGTGATTATAAACCAATACTTACATGCCATTCACATCAAATAACGTACTGTACGAAGAAGTCACAAATATTATATTTCTGGAAACTCATCTTTTACGCATCAATTATTACTAATGTTGCTGCATTATTTTTATATATATATATACGTAGTACCGTACCTACTTTACAATTAAATAAACTTCAATTTTGGGAGAATAAAATAAAATGTTCCCTGTACTCTATGCTATTTAACATTGTCGCCTATTATACTTATTTCGCTTATTCTCCTATATTCTTCCAACTGAATTTTAATTTTTAAACGGCTATTATTAGGTATCTAGTGATCAATCGACCATACAAAGGGAACAATAATTCGAAGCCATCACTAGTCCGATCTTACATCACTGTTGTCTGCATTTGGCTCTATTCGGGAGTCATCTCCAGCTTGCCACTCTTTGGTATAGGCAAATACGTTCCCGAGGGTTATCTAACAAGTTGCAGTTTCGATTACTTGTCGGATGACTCTATGACTCAGACGTTCATCTTAGTCTTCTTCGTCGTCGCTTGGGTCGTTCCAGTCTCTATTATCATCGGGAGCTATTCGGCCGTCTTTGTATACGTCAGCCAGAATCGACACCTCGTCTCGAGGGCCGTAGAGATCATCTCAGGAGCGACAACGGAACAGCACCTAAATACAAACCAGGAGGGACACCCCCAGGAATCTCGAGCCGCAAGTACGTTTTTTTTTCTTTTCTTTTCTTTTCTTTTCAAAATTAAACACGTTTCAACGGTGCTGGTTTTACAAAATATTTTAACCATAAGTGAATAAAATATTGTTAGCAAAATAAGAGACAAAATAATTAAGTGTTGGATCTCCATAGATTAAATAGAATATCCCAAGTTCTCATATTACCTATTATACGTTTTTCTGTGTGCTTCGATTATATGATGTGAATAACAAGTACCGATAATGATTGGTATCGTTAGTTCTTTTTTATGGGAGGGTCATCATCATCGCATATAGCTTTTTGTATGAATATTGTATATATTACTTCAGTATTATTAACAGAATAATGAGTAAGCTTCCGTAGGTATAGAATTGTGGGTCCATTCAATCGATGTACATAAAAGTATAACAGTACGTGTGCCATGTATAATTGGGCTCAGGTATAGGAAAATTACAATGAACATGATACATTAAATCACCGAGTTGTAGTTGTACGATGGTATTGAAAATGGGTACGATTGACAATCACCTTTTTTTTAGTTTATGAAAATTGGGTAGTATCGCTTCCGATGCTTGATTGGGTGCATATTTAATACGGTACATGCTGTAAGACTTCAAGTGATATAATAACTTCAGGAAGACAACGTAAAGCAGCCAAATTTGAGATGATCATCGCTAAAGTCACGGCCAAGCTGGTTGTTCTCTGGATGTTCTCTTGGACGCCCTACGCTATCGTTGCTCTGCTCGGCATTACTGGGCACCAAAATCTCTTGACACCAGGTACGTAGTTTTCTTATGCCTACAAAATCAATTGCAACAATATTTTTTTTTTTTTTCATTTCGACAGGTATAACAATGCTTCCAGCTCTTTTTGCTAAATCGTCGGCATCAATCAACCCTTTCGTTGTGAGTAGTTGTAAATCAGCCGTATACGACTCGAATGCATATTTCTAATTTTATAACAATTAATATCGGATGCATGGAAATAGTTCTCTTTGAATCATCCGAAAATCCGTAAAGAAATCATCCGCCGCTTCCGATGCGTGAGCGCCTACAATACACAAAGTACTGCTGATGCTGGAGACAATATTCGGATGGATGCCATCGGAAACGGTGCTGATGGACATCCAACCACTAGTCATCAACAAGATCCATTGGGTTCCCCTCTCCTACACTTCAGAAGTCGAGTGTTTAGCAGTCGCACGGATTGCAGCTCCCCTTCTGAGCCCATGACAATCCGTCATTATCCATCCAGAGCTATTTCTTCCAGCCCTTTTGGGTATGCTGCTCCTACAGGCACCGGCGCCCCATCGTCTGATGATGCTGGAGCTGAAGCTGCCATTTCTTCAGCCGGCAACTCAACAGAATTAGCAGTAAGGCCAAAGAAAAATGTGACTCTAACAACTCGTCAACTATCAACCGAGAGTACTATGTCAGCCAGGATTGAGATGCACCCTAATCAGTACTATATTAATGGTAACAGAGATGTGACCCAGCAAGATAATAATAGCCGATCAATTAGTATCAAAAAGAGTAGCAGGAGTCGCAAGTCGTTCGATCGTAATACAGCTGTTCAGTTCCACTCTACCGGGCATATGCCGACGGTCACATTGGATCACAATGGTGGTATTACTAACTTTAATCACGTGGGCAAGATTCATATAGATGTTATTTAAACCTTATTACGTTGTAAAAGAATCGATAACTCCTCTTATACGTTCGCATCATTAATTCCTTACAACGTAATAGCAAAATATCCACTATTTGCAACTATGGCATGTTGTTACAGTCTTTTTTTTTCTTTGTTTCAATAGCAAACCATTATCTATCGGCTTATTGCAATAAGTTCACCTAAATCAATTACCGTGTCATTTTATCGTTCAAGCTAGTAGCATGCAACCCTTTTATCATTGTAAACCCTATTATGAGACAGCAAGCTCGTGCCATCATGGTATGATGAGCACGAGCAAACGAAAACGAGCACGATGAAAGAAGTACTTAAATATATATATATATTCCTATCTCCACACTTGTAGATATAAAATAGAAATGGCGATGAGGTAATATTACAATCAAGTTTGAACCATGATGGCTGTACATATAATTTTATAAACCAATTGAACTACTAATTAACAAGAAAAAAAAGTACCGATAATGGATCAAATTCTCAATTAAATGTCTATTATTTATCGTATTTGAAATTGCACCACAAATTATTTTATGTCACTGTGTCGAATCCTTTAACAAAAAGTGTTTGGCCTATCACTCAATATATTATTTTCACTGATGCATTTTATTCCCAATGAATGTCACAAAAACCGTATTACTGTTTATTGGCTTAATATTCACGGAAGCACTACTTTGACTTTATATATATTTATCTCTTTAAAATTGTGACTGCAGTATATGTGTATGGAATAAAGAATTAAAACACTCCTCTTGTTTTCATTGTATAAATAAGGGATGTGCTCTTTGTTTGAGAAAACGAACATGTGATGGAATATTATAGTAGCGCAGTCAATTTCAATTTATTTAGGTAGATGGATTTTGATGAGTTTTTCTTTACCAAATCCTTAAAAAATTTGCAAACGAATTTTTATAAAGTGCCCAGTAAAAATATATTTCCATATAGAATCACTAACAATTGCGAACGCACACTAGAATAATACTAAAATCTTTTTATGCCTATTGAATGATTAAGTACTGTACTGTGGTGTGGTAGCTATAAGTGGTGGTTCAAATATTACTAATAATAAAATACATATACTAGAAATAATACACAAAGAATATGCTGAATGATGCGGAGAGTTTAAAATATCGAATATACGTACATTTTTTTTGTAATCATGTTGAGGTAGTCACAGAGACCCTTTAATTTCCGGTACATTGATATATGATAACAATAAGGCCTGTCGGTGCTTTTTGTATTAATACTCCAGCTCCTGGGCTCTAAGATAGGAAATAGTATGAAACGAGAAAATCAGTCGTGCGAGTGTCAATTGTTATTCGCTTCAAAGGTTTCTCATGTAGACTACTTGAAATGCTGAAGAAGGAAATTACTTATCGCACTGCCTTGAAAAATGTTTGTTATTGCAAGGGAGGACAAAAGAATTTCCCCTCTCTTAAAAGACTCTCATTTGCTGACATTTCTATGGAAACACCTTATATAGATTGCTTTTAATAAAAGAGGAAATGAGAGGAGTAATCCTTGCTTCAAAACGTACATACTGTAATCTACACAATCTATTCAGTAGGCAGTAGACTAGGAAGTGAATCACTAAATACGAAACATATACGAGTTGATTAATAATTAACTTAACTTGGTTCATAATAATGTTGTGGGGAAAATAATACGACTTTTTCTCTCCGTATTCCTCCAAAAAATATTGGTACTCCAGCATTGTCTATATATACTCTACAAGGCTCTTGTAAGATGTGTCCTGAACAGATGATCGAATCCGAAATTGATGGAGACTGCGCAGTGAGCCAAATATACGACCCCTCTCTTCTTCTTGTTCACTTTATTAAGCCCAAAGGATTTGAAACACCGTTGCCTCAGCTCACTGGAGTTGGATGCTCTTTCTCACTTATATTCGAGCAGCCTCTCGTTTTTTTTTTTAAAGCGCAACAAACATTTTCAGATTCCATAGTAGGATGGAACATCAAAACTTTTCAGAAACAATAGGAAACTTTAGCATTAACAGTGGCTGTCCATGGCGAGATCAGTTTCGCAAGAAGGAATCAGCTCTAATAGAGCGCTGGAAGATTGGCGGCCTCTTCGTCGACACGGACCTGGAGGATATCAACTGCTACTGGCTCCAATTTGAGCCAGTTCCGCTTCCCAGTCACATAATACTCGCTTTTATTTTCTTCGCTATTTTTGCAGTCGGGAGTGTGAGCAACGCTCTAGTTATTTACATTATGACAACGTAAGTGGCATGTTTTTTCTAGTCTCTTTATTGCATGTGTGACTGAAAATTTCAATCAATATGAATAAAAATCAGCGCTAAATTATCAGCGACCGACGTTTGCGAGTAAGAAATTATATTACGAGCTGGATAGTACCACGTAATTTATTGATTTAGTTTTCGTCTTTCGTATTTGTAATTAGGTGTGTTGTATAGATCTATCTGATTCATATAAATCATAGCTTCTACTGCCAGAAATTCTGATGGTCTGCATCAGTAAGTATATAGCCATATTCGTAATACACTTCCACACTGTAGATTTCCCCATGTAACGTCTAAACTATAATGGGTATCCTAGCATTATTTATTCTCTTTGTATACAAAGAAAACCCGCACGATCAAAGGATCGTCAAAAGCTCTCTATATTTGTAAAGAATAAGGAAAGATTTTGCGGATAGTTTCATGGTTTCAATAGTAAGAGTAGAAACACATATGCTTTGATCCATTATGTGTGGTAATACTTTTAACAATACAAAGATTGATTTATTTGGATGGATAATACTAAGGAACGTGTTCCTGTTTCAATACAAGGCTCGATACGAGCAAGTATCGAATAGCTCGTAGAACTCTTCAAATAAAACCACATCCTTTTGATGTGGTTTCTGTCTGGTTGTCGCGCTCAAGCTCTAATCTCGAACTCTATATCAATCTGCATGTATGGTGCCTTTTTCAAAATAAAGAGTGGTTTATACTATACGGCTATTATATATCTGTTTTGAAGGGTCTTTTCAATGAGCTTTCCAATTTCTTCAAGTACCTACCGTATGGTATTCAATCTGAAAATACACCCTTAAATAGCTATGCGGTGCAGTACGTGGATCAATAAAATGGACTACGTAAGAAGCGCAACGAAGTGTTCTTTGCATTGTTTAAATCATGTTTTAGAGAAAAAAAGAAAAAAATCGGTGCTGCACAAAAGGTTGAGATTTTATGTAGGAAACCAAACCTTTATACATGGTCTAAAAATCAATAACAGACAGAGCAAGCCTAAAAAGTTTTTTTTAGAGAGCAATTTGTGAAAACACGAAATACTAGCGGCAATTATACAGCCCTTATTACTCTACATACATTCAGCCTATGAATAGTAGGTATTTAGGCTACAATAAGACCTTAAATTATACGTGCGAATCCCCTTTTCACCACAAGGAAGATGGGAGCGATCAGAGATGCTGTATATACAAATCTATTTTTATTCTTCGAGCCCATTAGAGCCCCTTTTAAAAGTATTATATGTATCACTAATAGGTCAAAACACTTGAAGACTCCCGTCAACATCATTATTACGAACCTGGCCCTCAGTGACTTCATCATGCTAGTTAAAATGCCCATCTTTATCTACAACAGCTTGGTTCAAGGACCTGCTCTTGGCTACCGAGGTATGTACCTAATACAAATATTTACCTAACAAAGATGAAAGCTATATTGTAGAAGATGAGAATGTCAAGCGTTAGTTTGCATAACATCATCGCCAATAATAGCTACTCGAGTTTTGAGCGAATAGAATTTTTCGAATTTTAAAGCCGATTAATCAAGTGCCTGCTGTCTAATGATATTGGAATTGCGAATACAGCGTGCGAGGTCTACGGCTTTCTAAGTGGTATCACCGGAACAAGCTCCATCATGTCCCTCGCAGCGATTGCATTTGACAGGTGACTATAATACGGAGTGCAAACAATTATCTAACTTCTTGGTAGATATTATGATTATCAATAAGTAGGCTACTATATCTTATCGATTTACACAAGGACCAATAATGGGTCATTCAATAATTCATAAGATGCTTTTCATGCTTTTACGCTATAGGCTAATTTTCAAATGAAAAGAAACGCTACATCAAAGAAAACAAAATTTAAAGAATCGTCATTATTACGAATAATAATATGTTACCTACAATTTATTCGATTCAGATACCTGGTAATCAACCGACCGTATAAAGGGAACAACTCAAAACCATCACTAGCCCGATCTTACATCACTGCTGTCTGCATTTGGCTCTATTCTGGAATAATCTCCAGCTTGCCGCTCTTTGGTATAGGCAAATACGTTCCCGAGGGTTACCTAACAAGTTGCAGCTTCGATTACTTGTCAGAAGATCCGACGACTCAGACGTTCATCTTCGTCTTTTTCATCGTCGCCTGGGTTGTTCCAGTTTCTATTATCATCGGGAGCTATTCGGCCGTCCTCCGTTACGTAAGTCAGAATCGACATCTCGTTTCAAGAGCCGTAGAGATCATGTCGGGAACGGCAGCGTTAGAGAATCAACAGCAGCAGCAAGAGTTTATTTGTATTGATCCGGGAGAAGAGAATCAGCGCAACGGACAAGATCAGCAGTATCTCCAGCAAGAATCTCGAGCCCAAAGTTTGTTTCTTTTCAAATATATATTTTAAAAAATGCATCTCTATTATTCACTTGAATTTAGTTTCTAAAAATTCATATATTCGCTGTTAATAATGTAGGAAATCAACGCAAATCGGTCAAATTTGAGCTAGTCATTGCTAAAATCACCGCAAGTTTGGTGATCCTGTGGATTGTTTCTTGGACGCCCTACGCTATAGTCGCCCTCATCGGCATTTCCGGTTATCAGAACTTCTTGACGCCAGGTAGAACAATGCATAAAAAAAAATCTTTTAAATCGTGTTATTTATGTCAACAAAGTTTTATATTATAGGTCTAACAATGTTACCATCCGTTTTCGCCAAAATATCAGCATCCATTAACCCGTTTGTTGTAATAGAATAATAATTAAGAAATTTATTTACACAATACTAATCTACTATTGCACACATGTAAATTGGCTGTAAACAGTACTCGTTGAATCATCCTAAAATGCGGAGGGAAATGGTGCGTCGCTTCCGTTGCTTGAGCGTCTACGATTCCAACGCTGTTTCTGCAGCGAGTAATGAAACGGCGGGGCCTGTTGCTGCTGACAACGGTGCTCAACCTCATCAGCATCGAAATAACCATCAAGGGGCAGGTAATAGGAAAGACTCCCCCCTCTACCGCTTCAAGAGCCG
The DNA here is from genome assembly GCA_030141595.1 of Chydorus sphaericus. Lineage (NCBI taxonomy): Eukaryota > Metazoa > Arthropoda > Branchiopoda > Diplostraca > Chydoridae > Chydorus > Chydorus sphaericus. The sequence continues at coordinate 12,351,895 of CM057932.1, read as the reverse complement.
GATTATAAACAGCCGGACAGACTGCAGCTCTGGTTCCGATACCACTAGTCGTCGATACACGTCCACCGGCCAGCACCGGCAGCATCATCGTCAGTCATTCATGGCTGGATCAACAAGTCGTCACAACAGTGATGAACTATATTCTATTGCCTTATCCGCTCCAGCTCTCACCACTCATCATGTTACATCAGGAAACGAAACAAGAAAGAAACCCAGTAAAAGTTGTTCACCGGAAGCGGTAGTCATGGAGATGCAAGCCACTCAATATAGTTCGGATTCCCGTCGATGTAACGAAAACAGTGCGTCTAGAACCCGCTCTAACGGCAGCAGGAAGAAAAATGGAAGGAAGTGCAGCAATGCTGTTGCAGTCAGCGAACCTTAATTTTAAGAGCATGCAAAGGTTTTTACGCTGAATGCACATTTCATACCGTATTGTGTAAATATATCTTTCTGTCGGGGATTTAAGCTTCAGGTTTGTTTGCATTTGTTTTATCAGAATTCACGAAGTGCAAAATCCGGGGAAAAATAACTTTAGAGATCGCAACTAAAATAATGCGATAAAGGAGCTTGAATGGAATTTAATTAAAAGATAAGATAAAAGTATAAGAACTGAATCGAGCTATAGCTTTGCTTATGGATCTATTTAGCTTCAAATAAACAACAATGTTTATTTGAATAATCATTGTATAAGCGTAGAGATGAAGAAACATCTTGAATTTATCCAGTAATAAAGGGTTATATTTATTTTCTTCTCTTGTAGAACTTTTATGACTCGAAACACTTAAATGTTTATCCGGCGAAATATGATGTTCTCATTATGAGTATTAATTGTATTTCCTTTATTTCCTAATTTTAACTTGTTGTTCTTGAATTTCTCATAATATCGTATTCTCACTATATGCGCGTTTACTTTAAAATCCTACTTATAACAAATATATATCTACCGTACCGACTTTATTGACATCCTTTTTCATCCATCAATTTCAGTGAAATCACACACAGTATAACAGCAGCTTAAATCGAAGAAAGCGGTATGTGTTCCAGTTCTGAGTATGTATTCCAGTACTGTCACTCTAAAAATCCACCAATGTCTTTTTAAAGTTTCAGTAAAGGATTATGCGAAGGCCGTATAATTGAAATGTCACACATGTTTTAGACATGCGGTGCTGGAGTAAAGGAGATTCCTATAACATATTTAACTGCGTGTATGTTTAACCACGTCGCTTTTTACGCCCTATTTTAGGGCGTTACAGAGTTACAGTAAAATTACAGTACGAAAGACTATTCCCTATTCCGAACCACAATAAAAAAAAACATCGATGAGAGGAAGATTTTTATTTATTTGGACTAAAAATAATCTCGTCATTACAAAAATCACTTTAGGATTTACATGATGATCGCTGATGGTGACAGGTGAATGATGATGCTTTGCTACCCATGGCGGCGGCTAACAAAACCAATCATATATACATCACGTGAAAGAGAAGCTAATGCGTTCAGGTATGAAATCTGTCGAGTGAAGGCGTTCCTGTGTATATTAAATCAAAATTATACTGGAGGGAAACTGTGTGAAAGGCAGCAGAAGCCTACACTATAAACGTGTACGAATTTTTAATGAGCAAAACTCTTACTGTATAGGCTACATTGTGGGCTTATCAGTTGCCATAAATAATTTAATCTCTTCTAAAAAAAATTAATTACAATGGTTCGTGTAAATATCAATGAACAAAAATAATTATTCAATCAAAATGATAATCATATGCACACAACTTGTATATAGATTATAAGCGTCCCTTATATCTTTGAAAAACATTTATTTTTACAGTTGATAAAAAACAATGAAAAGGTGAACAAAAAAAAGGACCTATAAGTTGTTGATTGATTCATTTCGCAAATTTTACTCTCCAAATCAAAGCTTTTTAGATAAAGAAGGAGAAGGAATATTGTACTGGGAATTGAGCTAATAGGCTATAACTGCCTAAAAATTTGAAGCAAATATTACCGGCAAAGCTACTGCACACTGTGAACAATCTTGAGAGAAGTCCGGATATTATTATGTTCTGCTTTATTTTACCTTTAAGAGACGAATTTTCATTTGTTTCTTATAGTTTGAATACTCTTCGAGATCGGGTGTCGTTTCCGATACTTCACAGGGCTACGTCCGCTCTGGTGACGATAATACGGAATGAGAAATGGGAATCCGAAAAAGCTCAAATCCAACCGTAAACGGAATTACGCTTCACTCAAAAGTTGGCGGCAGATATTGATCAATAATCGAATTAATGAATTGATACCAGTTACGGCTCGGGAGTGATGACGTCCTTCTAATAATTATCGTTACCTACTATTTTTCTTGTGGCCCACATTTTGAGAGAAGCAAAAGAATAAAATAAAATCGAGTCGCGATGAATATTTACAAAATATAAAGCTTATTAATAGTCAAGTTCACACTCCTCTACTCTAATTGAAATGACGGCAAGATTTCCTTATCTCAAAACCAAGCCTATACAAACGTGATCGACAAACAAAAACGGGACTGGCTAATTGGCGAACTTTTTCCGCGGACTTGTACTTTCTAAACGGAGGACTTTGGTGGAAAACAGCGGACTTTTTCCCCAGCCAAAAACGTCGGGCTATGTAATAAAAGTGACTATTTGGCGGACTTATCTGCCGGACTTTAAAAAGATATGTTTTTTTTTTACCGCAAAGGCTTATTATACGGTATTAATTATGAAACGCAGGAGTAGAAGCGATAGGCCCCATATTTTGTCGAGCTCGATCTACTTATATAAAAAAAAAATTATATTACTATTATTTGCTTCCTTTAAAACTTGTTTGAAATTGATACCAGATTATACTACACAAAAACATAAGAATATTAATTGTGAATTTCCGTTTATTTTCTGACAACATAATGTGTGTTACATTCGGAATTGGATCGTCAGCAAAATTGAGAAGTGTTTATGTATCTATTGAACGGTATTTTTGTAATAGTGATCCTGTCAATACAGATCTACTGGTGCAGGTTCATTTTTCAGCTGTTATAAATGATTGTGCATATTGTGCTCATTAAAACAGATCAGTCATCAAATAATGCCTAGCCGGAAGGTTTTTTCACCAATTGTGATTTTTAGAAAGCCGTCCATCTTTAATTCAATAATTTACTCGTATCATTGAAGAATAAATTGCTCAAACCTTTATAAGGTTTATACGCAGCGCCTCAATGCGCAGCTATCCGACGCAGGTTCCTAATCGTTTAATCATGAGTTCGGTAGCGATATAGTGGTAGGGGTATACCGATCCTTCGTGAAGATGTTTTTAAGGAACGATCTTCATCATCATATAAACGCTATGAATGACCCTTGAATGGACACTTACACTTGCGTATTACTGAAAGCAACAACTCTTTTTTCGATATCTAATACATAAAGTACAGGTGATAAAATACCAACAAAAAATTTATTTTGAAAAAAAAAGTTAAATCTCCAGAATGGAAATTGATTTAATTAGTAAAACTCTTCATGATGGTGATAGCCAATTCTTGAGTGCGATCATTGGTACCGGTTTCCCTTCTTTGTACTTCAAAATCGTCTCGTCGGTGATCGGCATTTTACTGAACTCGCTTGTTGCTGGGATCATCATCTGTCATAAAGAATTGAACAGCAAACCAAGGAACATTTTTCTCCTGTCCACCATCTTTTCTGGTCTATTGGCATTCATTCCCTCGCTTATGGAGATTGCTCTTTTCTACAACCCAACCGATGAATACATCTGTTGGTCCTATATTGCCATCCGTGGTCTACCAGCAGTCTTTGTCCTTCTCAATACATTCTTACCACTACTGGACCGATACGTCGCCATTCAATTTCCCCAATGGCATTTTAGCAAAGTCACAGTTCCCTTCGTCTTTTTCTGGCTTGCTGTCTGTTTTGGAATCACCGCAGTGGTCAACAAGTACCTATACATTTTCAAGTTGGTTCAAATGGAATGCCGTGTTCATTACTTGGCCGATGAAATTACCGGCTTATCATTAATACTTCTTTTCCTTTTGAGCATCATCGCTCGAGTCATCGTCTTTATTCAGACCGATAACCTTCTACAAAAATCCGAAGGTTCTGCTCAGCCTACTTCCGTCATTACACCTGATGCTGTGGCAGCTCCTTCCGCCCCTACTACTTCAATTACTGCTGCTGTCGTTGGTATTGATACTGCTACTCTGGCTCCTTTTAATTCTCTTAATGCTGCTGTCATTGGTACTAATGTTGCTATTCCTCCAGCTCCTTCTAATGTTCTTGCTGCTGCCTTCATTAGTAGCGATATTGCTGTTCCACCAGCTCCTTCTGCTCCTACTACTGCTTCCGCTGCTGCCGTTGCTTCTACTCTCTATCCTATTACTGCTGGAGCTTTTGTTTCTACCCGTGCATCTGTTCTTCCTTCTGATCTTACTTTTACTATTGCTCCTTCTCAAGTTATCATTGACTTGTATGACTTGGACGAGGATGCAATATCTACCATAAGAAATCGAAAATTGAACGTTGAAGTGAGAGGAACGAGACTCAGTCGGAAAAGCCTTCTAAAATTAAGAAATGGAAACACCCTGGCCATGGTAGCAGGATTACTTTCTCTGTTCATCTTCACCTTTCCGTCAGTCATTTTAAGTCTGATACTCATCATCTGTCGTAAAGTAAATGCGCACACCTTACTCGGAACATTGAGTCCTCTAGCAACCAATTTTGAGCAATGGGATCTGATCCTCTGCATTTACAATCCAATCGTGCATTTGATCTGGAATAAAGAGCTTTTGGCGGTCCTGAAAAAGCGGCGCAGAACAGCCGTAAGCAATGGTATATTTCCACAATATTATATCAATTAAATAATTTACCTGTATGTTCATATAGGGGAAACCTGTGTCTATGTGTTCTATACCGTAACTTTTTTCCCCTATGATTTTATTGTTTTATTTTGTAGAACTCCAGAATGCGTGAAGTAAGACCAACAGAACGCTCTCTGAATGAACAGCACCAACAACAATATCGCAATTCTGCGGTGAAATCAGCTCCAAAGCGTATCAGTGAGGAGGGAAATAAGGCGTCGAGAACCAAGTGGACAACCCTCAACTATTGAAAAATGTCAACAAAATGCGGTTTTAGTACTGACTACATCGTAAATGTCTTCAAAAGGAAAAATTTAGCACTCGTACATTTCCAATTTAGAAATTTCAAAATATTTCATTTCCTCGCACCTATTTTTAAATAGTCTGTTTCTCTTATCAATAACAGACCAATTATATTTAGACATGTACTTATTTATTTGGAAAAGATAAATGTTTGGAATTTACAACATTCGATTACAGCACACCCTATACTCCTAAATCGCGTGTGCTACCGGTACTTTTAGATTATCATATGTCTAATTTATTATTGCGCTCTATATATCATCATTTAATGTTGTGTAAAACTGCTGTAAGTTCATATTTGTATGTACCTGATCAACCTAAGGTTATATTAATCGTAAATGAATTTGATAATGCCCATTTATTTGAATTTTACATGCTATTATACCCATATTATTATTTATACATGGAACATGCTAAATAAAACCACTTTTTATGAACAATCCGTGCTTTTATTTGATTAAACAAAAACAAAAACAAATATTACGATGAGGTATTTTTTAAAAGCCATCGTCAAAATAAAGTTGGACAGATATAGGCCCTTTGCCACCACCAAGGCGGATGTAAAATTCCTTTTTGATTCATCACTGCCGTCCCGGAGCGGCATTTTTCAGCCCGGAATGAAAAATATCCAATTTTTCTGTAATTAAAAAAAAGTATGTGACTTAGCCCAGTTAAGTTGTCAGAACCCCGGTAAGTATTGGCGGTTCACACCAAACTGGTGACGACCAACATTTTTTTTTAACACCGGGAAATCATGCCTTCGTGACTTCGTCGTCCTGTAGGATAACTCAAATCTATTTGACCAAATGTAAGAAGCAAAACAGTACGAAAGTCCTGATAAAGTGTGTTATTTTTAGTAGAAAACAAGTGTAACATGTTAATTTCCACGCGCGAATTTCACACTTAAACTACAATTTAAAAATGACTCATTTTGGAGAAATATTTCCGTCAAATTTTCGCGTTCTTTACATATGGCACGTAGGTGCCTCAGCAACAATTTTATACTTAAAAAAGCACCTCACACAACTTGGGATGGAATGGGATATGACGATCCTGTGGGATCCTCCTCACCTGCCGTACTCTGTTTATTTTCATGGTTAGTCTTGTTAAGGACTCGTCAAGGTCTTCTTTTTCCTAACGAGCACGGTACCGGTACCATACTGTGTATAGAGCAACTTTCGGAGAAAACCTTTATCTGAAATCCTTTATATTATACAATGGCATATGTAGTATTGCTTTGATAGCCATCCTTTAAAAGATTGGATGATGTGATCAAGCTTGTAGGAAAAAAAACCCCGAAATATAAAACATTATGGATTATTACCAATACGGTACAACATATTATGCGGTGTGTAAATCAAAAGCTATTTCCGTTTAACTGCATTATTTCTATTGAGGTTCCATCATTACATCATGAATAGCTTTTGATTTACACATCATATTTAGTATTTGAAACATAAAAAAATTAATAGTCCTTTTGATTCTGAATCTTTCTCGTCTAAACAACCCGTGAAGCGAATTTATTTTGGTGCTAAAATTTAAGAAATATAATCTTTTACTTTTCACGCATGAAAAGACCTCAAGAATCAAGAATGAAAAAACGCAATTATCATAATTCATTTTCAGTATCGGTACGTAATCCAGGACCAAACATCTTCTGAAATGTTTTCGTTATTGTGTGCGCAGTGCGCCTTCGGAGGATGAAATCATCGTATCACAGTTATACTTTACACATGCTATACCGCTTTTACTACGATATCTTTGATGAATGCGAGATCATACAGTAAAAGCAAGGATAATAGATACCTCGATATAGCTGTACAGTAGCCTGTACACATGACTGAATACGCAAGTGTCTTTCTATGTGAGCTTGGTCTGAGCCTGGGTGGCCGAATGACGATGCTTTTGCTCATCCATATATATCAATAGCAGAGTAAACATACACGGGAAATAATCGGCTTCAAATTCTTTTCAGATCAGAGTATCAGACATAATACATCTGATCTCGCCTCTGACATGCTATTCAGTGCCACGTGCCGTACTCCTACGCACTCAAAGATATATGTAGAATCCATTCCTTGGGGACAATTCGGATTCTAAGCGTTCGGTGTTTTTAGTTCCGCTTTATTATAGGCGTTAAGCGCTTCCGGTCTGTTATTTCTTTTCTTAATTGCACGATGAACATTTCGAATTATTCGTCCATATCTTCATTCAACGCTTTCATACACATCTATGTTATTCTCCTATTTTCAATTTTTTCGTTTAAGTTTTCAACCTGGAAGAAATGTGATACGAAGAAAAATCCCTCTTTTCCTAGTTAACACACGTGTTTCATCTTCAAAATAGTATGGCAGACGGAAGATTGAAGGTTATTCCTAAGCAAACAATATGCTCAGTTTGAATTTATAACGAATTGATTACATGTCTCACTTAGAACCAAATGCACACAATAAAAAAGGACATAATACATCAATATCGCTCATTTTACAAAAGTTTCGAAAAAAATCTAATTTTTTCGATAAAGTTTTTTTCAAGAGAACACTGGAAAGAAAAAGAGTCCCGAAAGGAAAGGTCAAGTGGTTATGTTTCCAAAGCATTCATCCACCTAAAAAAAGCCCACCCACGTAGATGTTGACACACACGTGTCGATGATGGTTAAGATTCTCCCTCTCACTGTCGCGCAGACCCTAACCTATATAAAGGTGGTCGACGAACAAAAGCTCTACATCTATTCCAGATCTTCGTTTTTCTTAGAAAATGACTGCCGCAACTAATTCCATTCCATCCTTCACATTGCTCGTTACTATGCTGGGCTTAATGTTTTTCAACGGATCTTTTCAGCAAGAACAGTTCCAGATAAGTCCCCATAGCGACGCCGGCGCGTCCTTCATCATTCCTCCTGCTCAACGTTTCCCAAATGCTGAATCCATTTATTGGAGTAATCCAGCTAGTATTTTTCGCAACAATTTACAAGTAAGTTTAATACTGTCCTTCACATCACAACTCTTAATATATTTATAATTTACTACATTATAATATAGCAACCAAACAAGCTCATCCGGACAGATCAGGTCCTCTATTTGCCTAGAAATGACGACGAGTCTTTAGAAGAAGTCACAGACGGCCGCAAAGAAGTAGAATTTGTGGACGATTATTCTACTCTCATGGGAAGGAATAATATACAGCGTTTACCTTCAGCACCAGTTCGTTTGAAATTTCTTATTTGTGAAATGAGTTTGCTGATTTTCAATGTTTAAAATAGATTGGTCGATGGCGCAGCAGTTTCAATCAGGCCGTCTCTCACAGCAAACAATCTTCTGCTGCCCGAATCTCGCCGTTCAACTACTTTGGACCTCTATCCGACTGGGAGGCGGCGGAAGAAGAGGGTATCCACGGCCGATCTCAGCAGCAGAAGCTGGCAGCCGTAGAGGACAAAGGCGTGGAATTAAGGTATATGTTCCCTTTCTTTCAGACGCCGATCCTCACCGTCTACTCATTCGTGGCAACCAAGATCACGTCCACCTCGACCAAGTACTGCATCAAGAGCCTCAATTACGGGGGAATAACGGCATGCGGCCGTAAAAAACGACAAGCACCGGAAGAAGTCTTGTTGGAAGAAACCATTCAACCTTCTACTACCAATCAGTAAATCTTAAATTTATTAAATAATATTAAATAAAATTAAATTAAATTTACATTAAATTTGACAAAGTACGTTTTAAAATAAATGTTTAACCTTTCAGGGTCATGTTCAGTCTACCGCCGCCCGATAAAGAATCCTTTGGAACACCTGGGAGGAATGTGATGCTTGCCTCTTCCATGTCGGAGGTGGACGAGTCTACCTTCCAATGGCCACCGCAGACACCGTCCAACCGAGCAGCCCGTTTGAGAGCTTTCTACATCTCTACAACAACTATTCGGATCCCGACCGTATCCATTCGGTACACAACAACTTTGAAGACAATCCAGCTGGTAGCTGATGCCAATTCAAACCAGCTTACTTGCATTCCTCAAGGAGTTCCTCTTTGCAATCAAATTTTACATAAGTGAAGCATTTCTTTTTTTAAATTCACTTTAAATTAAAAAATAAATAAATGAGCAATGAAAAATATTTGAAAATTTCGGTGGGTCTGTAATGAAACAGTTCTTGTTTTTGTGGGTTTCAACAACAAATCTGAACATTGAATCGCAACTATTGAGAGAACACGATTAATAGTTTGTTGCTGATTACTTTTTTGACAATATGAAACATATGAATAAGAAGAAAAAAAATGGAGAAAAAAATTCCATATTAATTACCGTAAACGATAATCTTCATGATTAGAGTAGGTCGGGAGATAATTTTTCGAAAACTCCCCCAAATCGATCAAAATCTTGATTTGTGTTAAAAAAATAATTAATTAATTCGGGCGCTGTCGGAGTGACATTGTAAAAGACGAAGCTGAAGTCTTGCTCCGTTTCGCTTCAGAAGGACCTCCATTATCTGAGAAATAAATATATTAAATAGACATAATAATTGAATCAAAGATGATGAATTTACCTTGGCGAGACCGTTTTCTAGGTTTAGCGACGCCCATCACAGTCGGTTTGGTAGGAGAAGGAGGAGCTGGAGTTGTCGGCTGCGACATAGTGAGGCTCAATTTGTGCTCCAATTGAATCAATTTCCGGCCATAATCGTTCAATAATTTATCCTGCTCCAAAATCTTCCGGCCGTACTCCGTCACCTATTAACAAAAGAAATTAATTTAGTATTTTTTAAAAAGTAATTTTAGAATCAAAGATAAGTCACCTTGGTTTTCAATTCGACTATTTGCTTCCGTTGACCGTGGATAAGAAGACGATTCTGCTGGACGGCCAAATCTAATTTGAAGCCTGGCGGAACCATCGGAGAGCACGGAGAAGAAGCAGTAGAGATTCCTCCCGTGCCAATTCCAAAAGCGGAGCGGAAGTAGGACGTATTAGTAGACGAAGGGCTGGGTAGAACTGGCCCATCATTGCTGTCACTGTCATCATCCAGTAAACTGGTGACGGTTCGACTTCCAATCTGTTGACTGGTATTGCCTCCACCACTACGCAAAGCGTTGTTCAGCATTTGATTACGTTTCATAGTGGGGACAATGTGTTCCTCAAAGTGCTCCATTGCCATGGAAGAGATATCTCTGAGCTCTTGTAACAATTCGTAAGATTTTGGCGGGTTCTTGTGGACCACCACTTCCCTTAAAACTCGGTAGCATTCGTCTAGAACCTGAAATGAAGAATTATTTAGCTTAAAAGGTTGTAACTCAGAGTAATTTTAGGCGAATTACCTTGCCGGGAATAAAGCAAAATACTCCGAGGACCGTGTACTTGTAATACGTCATTGATAAAAGAGATAAACGAGTTTCAATGCCTGTACATCACAAGAGAAAATTAATTTGAATATTAAAAAATGACAAATAAGTAAGTGACAGATTAATACCAGTAAGAACATCAATGTGCCTAGCTAGCGGATGAGTCCTCCTCTCAGATTCTCTGCGTGGAAGCTTGGCTTTCATCTCCTTCAGGCATCGATTGTGGTACCGCTGAACAGCAGCAAAACCCTTGTTGAGCAGCTTTTGGCAAGCATCATTGAACTGGTGGCAAACCTAAGAAGCAGATATTGAATAATTTAAACTGATTTATTGTTAAAACAAAGTTGAATGCATACCAGTCTGAGTTTGGCAACTTCATCGTATGACAAGTGTGACAGAATGGCCTGAAACACATCTTCATTGAGGCTCAAAATGTTCAATCCACAGTGTGGTGGTTCACCATCTGAGGATGCAGCTTGAAAAGTTGGCCGAGAGCTCGCCGAGCTGGATTTGGGCAGAGGCTTGGCAACCGCAACAGTCGTTGCCTCAGCGTTTTTACAATAAGCCATCTTGTTCATAGCAGTTTTCAACGCCACATCCAGGTCAGTATTATGAGAACGCGCGAAAGACATTTTTTGAAGGCTATACGGCTCCAGAATCTGTAGAATAACTGGTGAGAGAGGCGACGGGAGAATTAGAATAGATTCTATAGCTTGATTGATTGGAAATTATTTTTTTAGAAGACAGAAACGTGATCTGGGAAATATAAACACACCTTCAGGGCACAAAGTACAGAGATCTCAATGTGTGCCAATCCGGCGTTGCGCGATCTACAAATTAAGTTTCTACTGCGTTTTTTTCAGAAAATGTTTTTCAAACAACAATCGACTCTCTCATCAGTCTCTCTTATTTCTCTAAATTATTTATTAACTAAACAAACTTAAATAGAAAATAAATTGTGAATTTATTGGAAATATAACGAAAAATAATTTGGCGCCAAAATTTCAAAAATTCTCTGTCTGTAATGTGAGGAACGTCCAAACGTTCTTCTTTATTTATTAGTTTCCCAGTTTTATATTCATGTAAACATATACAGGTCAATGACAGTCAAGTAATGTACAATAATCAAGGCCACCCCATAGCAAGAATAATAATAGTTTCGCTTTCTTTCTCTTTCCTTATCTAAATCCGGTTTGGTGTCAACATAATTGAGGTTACAACTATAACAAATAACCCTATTATTACTATTAAACGCGTAATACGCAGCTATCTAGAGACCCTCTCTACATATAGTCTATACTTAATCGTCAAATGTATTTTGTAGACTCTCGCGTCTCGACTATATAAAATAAAATCTGGAAAAAATTCCGAAAGTAGTGTTCAATAAAAATTCCTTTTACGTTTGCTTTTTTTCAAATTCCAGTCATTCGCAACGGCAAATTAATGCTCTACGATGATTGAGTTTATTGATTTCTGTTTAGTGATGTGTTTTCAAATCAGACAGCACTCATCCGAAACCCGTTCCACTGCTATAGCAAATTGTGGGAATCATTTGTATTGACCCGTAGATCTGCTACGTTGATTAATTATTTGCATGATGGGCAGCAAGTTGAACAATATTGATGTATTCAACCTTGATCATTATTCTTTAATTGATGTGTTGTGAGACAAATCGACAACGTTTCCAAGAAAAAGAAAGGGCAATCCTCCCTATGCGTTTACTTATAATGCCTGTTAGACATTAATTACCTCTGATAAAGACATAGTCTACGGGCTTCTAGCATTTGTATAAAAGGGGTGGATTTTCTATTGAGCTACATCAAATCTTCCTTGTTCTTCCTCTTAAGCATACAGCACCTTAAGAACAACCTTGTTCTTGCACTAGAATCATCTACAAATAATAATATATTCGATTCAAGGTGAGTAATCATTCTTAACTTTATATATCTAGCGGTTTTATTTATTACAATATGTCGATTATATGACTGAATATTCTTTACATTCTCTTGAAGAATGATTGCTTCGATTGCTTCCATCTTCTGTTATTCGGTGATGTTTGTCACTTTCGTGCCAACCGAGGCCACTCCTAATCGCGGCGGTATGTATTACCAGCAACCGGCTCAACCCATGTACAAGCAGACACCAGTTGCTTCATATGAGCAACCGATGTCAACCTACCAAGCCCCAGCTGCTTCCTATGAGAAACCGACGGCAACCTACCAAGCCCCGGTTGTTTCATATAAGCAACCGATGGCAACCTACCAAACTCCAGCTGCTTCCTATAAGAAACCGATGAAAAACTATCAAGCTCCGGTTGCTTCATATGAAAAGCCGATGACAACTTACCAAGCTCCGGCTGCTTCATATGAGCAACCGAAGGCAATGTACCAGGCCCCCGTCGCCGCCTACAAACAGCAGCCAATGAGTTATCAGGCTGCTCCTGCTCCAGCTTATCAACCGCAGCAGAACAAGCCGCAGGTTTACAAGCGCTCCGCTGCCTATTACGGAACCCCAGCTAAACAGATGTCCTCTGCCTATCAAACTCCTAGTTATGCTTCTCCCGCTACCTACGAGCAGAAGCCAGCTTACCAGGCACCTTCTTACTCTGCTCCCGCTACCTATCAACAGAAGCCAGCTTACCAGGCACCAACTTATTCTGCTCCTGCTAGTTACGAGCAAAAACCAGCTTACCAGCAAGCCCCTACCTACTCTGCTCCCGCTGCCTACCAGCAGAAACCAGCTTACCAGGCGCCAACTTATTCAGCTCCTGCTGCCTACCAGCAGAAGCCAACTTACCAGGCACCGACCTACTCTGCTCCTGCTAGTTACGAGCAGAAATCAACTTACAAAGCCCCTGCATACTCTGCTCCGGTTGCGAAATACTAAGCTCCTTCTCACCAAAAGCAGCATTCCAAATACTGATGACGATATATAGGCCTCCTACTGACTGCTCTAAAAAATATTTATCAATTTTTACTGGACTCCTAACTTATTATTATTGCCGTCTTCCGGTGTGTTTTAGTAGAATACAAATAAAGCATCATATGATAATGTTTTTTTAATGTGTTGGATTTTTTAAATTGACGAACAAGTTATTTAGCGCTGGATAGTAGCTTTTCTGGAGAAGCCATTATTGGCACATTTATTTATTTAACAAACATAATTTTTAACCCAAATTTGAAAAGCGATATCGGTGCAATAACGAACACACCGTAAGCAGCGTCAGTTTGTTGAACATAAATTTCACAAACGAAAAAAGAAGGGGGGGATTCAAGTGTCTCTTTTACAGAAATTAAATATAATGATTTAAATTGTATCTACGTTATCCTTTTTTATAGAGCTTCGAATTGCAGAATCGAATTTAGGAATCATTTTCCATGACATGTTGAACACGCCGCTGAGCTTCATCAAAAAGGTGTACATCCGCAATACTTGACTGAATCCTGATCTGGATCACCGATCGCATTTTGTCGTCCAAAGTATTTAACTAAATCATATAATTTAAAAACAAGCATTATGATGAAGGCGAGTTATTGGTTGCATATTAGTTTTATCAGATTAGATTTAGAAATCTTAATTTTCATAATCATTTACAAAATAGGGACCTATAAGTTGCAACGTTATCCATGCGACATTTTAAAGAGTCAAAATATTCCCAACATGTAAGTAGCAGATATATATATACCTCATTGAAAGCGTGATAAGCTACAAAATCATGATAGATTTTGATTGCCTTACAAGGCAACTCGTGGAGTTCGCACTTTCTATATTCCTCGACGGCGAGCCAGAAATCCAGATTTTCATGATTGTATTCATGCTCAAGGAATTCCTTGAAGAGAGCTATTCCAACTTTATTTTAAAATAAATTGTATCGTAGAATCATATAAAAACTATAGCTAATTTTTCGGAGTATTACGCTCAGATGCGACGAGGGAAGAAAAAGATTCCAAACACTCTTTGGGTAGTACTTCCGGAGAAGGGTGCTCAGGTTTTTTTCTGAAAAACTCTTTCATTGTTTGAAGATATCCTTTGCTCATTTCTAGAGACTTCGGGTGGCACTATATTTACTTGTAGGTATATTTTACTCTTAGAAAGATCGACGCGGGAAAGATGATTCCGTTTTGCAAATTCGTACCGTCGCAATCGACTGAATTGAAGAGAGAGAACCAAAATCTACTCGAGACTGAGCGTGATTTAGACATCCTCTGTGAAGGAATAATACTGCCTTTGAATAGCGATGGATCATGCGCTTAATTAGTTTAAATATCCACAGTGAAGCAATGGTATCGCAGTGCGTATGCTCTCTCAATAATGCTTACAAGTGCTTTTGTGATGTCCAGCTCGGCAGCGTCAGGACTATTCAATCCAATTAATCATAGAAGTGCAAAGGGGTGAGTTTCGATCTCACTATCAGTCCTCACCTAGGCTACTTCCAGAGAAGATTCTCATCGTCTATATAGTGCCTAGCAAGACTACCATAATAGATGATTTTCTTTCTCTTTTCTTTTTGGATTCAATCTTATTGGGTGAAAACTTGCGATGCAGATGAATTAATTACATATTGCTCTAAAATATATTTGCATAATTTCGGTACATGTTATTTAAAAAGACCATCATCTATAAACCAAAGTATTTTTCGGGATGAATTTATTTCATGATACAATGAAACGCCTTTATATCTCTATAAGAATACAAATATGTTACTGCGGGCAATCATCACTCGCGCCTTGTGTTAATTCTGATAGAGCCAACAACCAATTAATAATAAATTGAGCCTTATTTCCCCCCTATTCTTCGCACACAGAAAGATAAATAAATAAAAAGATTCACCTTTTTTTCAACAACCATCTCTTCTTATTCTTTTGCTTTATCGACTTTGAAAATTATCAACTTCTGAATAGGATTGGTAGGCATATGATACCCCTTAAGAATGATTGATAATCTACCATGATATGCATCATAACAAGCGTTTGACGCAATCATCATCAGAATGAGGCTACATATGTAGGCGTACACGATGATGCTTACAAGTGCTTCATGTAGGTATTCAATATCCAGCGCTCCAGTACTGTTGAGCCAAACTACTAATTATATAGGCACGAAGCATTGAGCGAATGGGCACCAGTCCTCACTTGGGCAACTACCTGAGAAGATCAAAACCCATTCTCATTGTCCGTACTTATTTTAAAGTTTATACCATCACACAACATTAAACAAAGAATGAGCAATCCGTCCTCATTCAAGGTAACGTACATTTTGTACTCCTTTCTTTCCCAAGTTTGGTACTGTGTACTATACTATACATTCTGTGACCTATAGTTTATGGATCCAAATATTTTCGTTTCCAAATCGTTATTGCTTTTTCCAATCTTAAAAAAATTTGTTTCTATAAAGTTGGAATTTTTATAATGAATATTGTCTGTCTAACCCATTTCTTTTCATATTGATTGTAAATAGCTACCGCCTACTGGCTGCTCGTCGTCGCCACATGCTCCAGCACTAAACACTCAAATACTGCCGATGAATAGCTCATCATCTGCAGATGAGCAGCCCGTTGAAGAAGGGGGATGGAAAAAAATATGCGTTTACTTAATCATCATATTGACGATCACTTTCTTCGTTCTCGCCGTTGTACATTCCTACGCGTACTTCGTTGGAAAAGTGGGAATGAAAATCCGCGCGACTAATATTGAAATTTAGCTCTGCTTGAAGAAGGGTTGAAGTAGTAACTAGATGTCTGTATCCCCATGACAAATGTTTACTCTGTACACCCATTATTGGTTACTTATTGATCACATACATTGGAAACCATATCATCAGCATGTTTGAAGATATATAATATACTACACATGATTGTTCCTTCTATCATTACACCTTTGTATGTACTTATTTTAAAATAATCCTCAACATCATCGATTAATAAAGAGAACCGTCACCTCGTCCAATTATTTTAATGAAAGTGAAGCTCTATTTATAGCATATATGTTCAAATATCACGAAAGAGCACAGTGAGGCTATTGACGCATGTCTCTCAAAATAGCTACGCGCAAAGCCAGGTGGTTTTACAAGGTTCAGCACTATTGAAACCGATTAATTATGTAAAAGGCACGGAGCGCGGGAAGCACTCCTCACCATCAGTCATCACCATGACTACTTCCGGTGAAGACAATCGAATCCATTCTCATGCATTTCAATCCACATAACGCACAACAATCCATATTTTAGATTTAAAATCGCAGTTGGCTTGTGGTACTTGTTAAATCAACTTTACTTTCTCACAGGTAATAATAGTGCTGATAATAACTAATCTAGCCTGTAACTGTTCATATCTGAGACTGTGTACCGATCATTATTTGGTTATTCACTGTTCCGTGTGATGATGGTTAAACCGTTTGATGATGTCTTTGCAAATTTCGATCGTATTCATTAATGTAAAACATACGATACTGTACATGGTTTCGACTACTTCCCGTTGCTACGATGATCACCCAGTGAGCAAAACATGTTGTTTTAACGTTTGCAAAACAACTCGTTTCTCATGTAATATGCACTTGTGTACTATTAAACATCGGTAGCATGATTTGATGTGCTATTGATGTTTAGTATCCTACAAGTTGTTTTTAAATAAAAACTGCACATTTCTCCTACATTGACTGGAACATATTATTTTGATGTCAGCACGACGTTGAATTGCGACATCAATTTATTGCAATTTAAAATGATATTCAGGTAAAAAAAAATACCAGAAGCGTGATGGTATTGAACACGGGTCTTCCGGGTACTAGGATACGATGCTATCAACTGAGCTATTTGTTATAAATCATTTATTAAGTTTTCAGTGAGTATATCCTTCGTGAACTGTTCTTTAGTTGGACTTCGTCATTTCAATACTGATATCATGTTGATACTACGTTGAATATATATATTATTTTTAAGTTATGCATCGTTTCAACATTGAAATTAGGCTGATCTCATATGGTATACCTATTTATGCCGACTATAATATTCGGACTTAGAAAAAAATCCGGAACTATTAAAAAGATTGAATCTTCTGTTCAACGAACCATGTAAATAAAATCAGCCACGACAAAAATTATTCGATGCCACATACATTTTAACTGCAAAGTTCGTTTTAATCATTCACGGTACAATGTTTTTTAACAAAAAATGTTATTTAAATATTAGAACTATCTTCGTCAATATTGTAAACTAATATAAGACCAACTACTCAATGTGCGCAGATCGATTCCTCGACTGATTTGTACGTAAGATGATACGCAGGATGGTAAACATTATACCGTATGTGGTATAATTCTAAAAAAAATAAACTTACCGTTTTGTTTTCAACAGAACGAACATGGGTTTTAAATGCAGTAAACATATTTAAATAATATCGCCAAATGTGGAAAAATATGCAAGATAAACAGCGCATTCATGTTGAAAAAAATAATCCTAAAACAATAAGAGAACAACCTCAGATAAAGATATGTGCGTAACATTCATTCTACGTGCTAAATTATAGGAAAACATCGTAAACTGCAAATTTATTACCGTTTTGTTTTCAACAGAACGAACATGGGCTTTAAATGCAGTACACAGCATATTTAAATAATGCTACCCAAATTTGATAAAGAGTATGTAAGATAAACAGCGAATTCATGTTGAAAATAAAATAAACCTAAACCAATAAGAGAACAACCACAAATAAAGATATGTGCGTAACATTTATTGTACGTGCTTATTTATAGGAAAACATCGTACGTAACTACGTACCTTACAAATAACAGTAAGTTCATTGATTTCAACAGAACGGATATGGGAATTTATCTGATGTACGTCGCATATTTAAATGATGTAGTTCAATGTGAAAAACAACTTATGTCAGATATATAGTGAATCCATGTTGAAAAATGTAAATAAATTAGGTTGTTCGTTTTACCACAAGTAAAGATATGTGCGTAACATAAGTTCTACGTCCTAAAATGTGGGAAAACATCATATATTTCGAACAAACAGTGAAAATATGTTTTTACTAAGTAAAATTACCATGGTTGATTTATTAGAAATACAAATTCAAATTTCAAAATTGATCAAACAAGTTCTAATGTCTGATCAACCATAAAACAATATTAGTTACATAGCATTTCAACATTTCCAATAGATCCGACAAGTGAAAATGAAAAATTCATATCCAATCAATGTTGAATTTGTTTTTGAAAAAAAAATCTAATGTGATTTAAACATGAACACATAATACCAACATTGAATTAATGTTAATTCAACTTTTCATGCTCACTGGGCAGTACTATCCAGAAATTTAGACTTTCATCGGGTTACATGTCAGCTCTGATTGGAATAATAAAAACCTATTTGTAAGAAGCCTTTAGAGTACGCTTATAAAAAAAAATTTACGAATAATAGTTTTATTCACAAAAATAAAATAAGGGTTCAAATATACTACAACACTCTCCTCATACCTACTAATACGTTACGCTTTATTCTGATGGAAAAAAACAATTGGACTATATCCATGAGGTTTTGTTTCTACGATTTACCAAGACATTCAGATTTAGATCAATAAGTACCATATAGATATAGTAGTGCAAAAGTAAGGAAACAGGGCCTGGTTTTTTTTTTAATACATTTTTTTAAAGTGTGGAGATCCTTGGCCCTAATCTTGCTACAGCTACAAACACGCAGGGGCAATCTTGTAACCGCCAGTCCAAACCTAGGTTACTTCCTGAGAAGATCGGACCCATTCTGATTTCAGAACAAAAGAAACAATGTCCACTGAATCACCGGTCCTGCAGTCCGTCTCGATCCTTATTACAGTGAGCAGTTCCTCTTCAAAAGTATCGTAATAGTGACCACTAAAATTGAATATGGTAGTTGATGACATATGCCGCTTGTATTAATCAGTTTCTTTTGTTCTTCTTGTTTTATAAGATGCCACCCACTGATGGTAGTTCATTGTCAGAAGCGCCATCAGCACAAAGCACGCCAACTACGAATGATACATCGTCCGAGGAGCACGTTGAAGCTACAGGTCTCAAGAATAAACAAATTTGTTTGATCATGATGTTGGCAGTACTTCTAATCGTTGTGGTTGATTTCATCATCTTCCTTCTTGCCCAAGCTGGCATAAATAATCGCGAGCATAACCATTTGTAAATGATTCAGACTCTTGAAAATATATATCGGTTGTATGTACCCTTTATCTGGTTACTGTTTAAATCGTTTTATACATTTGTACGATGAATTGTACCGACCTATTGTCATAATCGCGAATATCAGGTTAACATATTTGAATATGTATTGACTGAAAGGTTTTTTTAAACCTCACTTTGACTGTCTTGTACGTCCCTCACCGTTTTCTCAGAGCTTTTGTATGAGCTATGGATCATAAACGCTGTTTCATTGGTTCAAATGTCGCTAAAAGGCAGGCTATTAATGCATATATTGCTCTCAATAATCACGCATAGTCTACAAGTGCTCTTAGAAGTCAAGCTTCCGCCCATATATATTTAACTCAATTAAAGTGTGGACTGCGACGGACTGCAAAGCGAACCTCCTATCAGTCATCACCTACGCTTTATCCCGAAAGGGTTAAATCTATTCTCATATTGTACAGTAGGCTTATATCGCACCCTAATAAAAAAAAATGAGTAACTCTTCATCCAAGGTAAAATTAATCTGCTTTTATATTCCTACACGTAACACAAATTAAAACTAAAACAATCACAATCAACTTTTTTGCTCTCTTTCGTTGAAATTATATAGATAGCTATACCACCATCTTCTGGTTATTTTCCATTTAAGAATGAACCCTCAATCAAAATGGAAAACAATTATAAGCCTAACCCACCTGCCCGTCCGCCCATTTTCAATAGTGACGAAATGGGTGACAAATCCTTTGGTTTTATCATCATGTTTGTGCTGATTTCAGTTGTGGCTATTGTCCATTTTACTGGAAAATGGCTTGATAAGTTGGGCAATTATCTGGGTTATTGAATTGCAATTTTTGTAATCTTCGTAATATCATTTTGATGCGATCCAATATGATTTTTTAGCTTTTACTTGCTTAGTCTGTCTTTAAATCCAGTTGTGATGGATCATGCGCATTTTTCACCATGTATACAAAAATATAAATATGCCATAGAACTGTTTCTTTAAAAATTTCGGGCAACTATTCAACTCAATTAATTAAAAGCGGAGACGCAAGCTTTTCACCATCAGTCATCACCTAGGCTACTTCTCGACAGGATCAAATCCATATCCTCACCGTTGGCGTCGTTTTATTAGCATTGATCTGCCACCCGTAAAATTCTACACTATGAACAGTTCATCATGCAAGGTATAATTGTATACATTATTATATTCTGTTAAATGTATATGTATTAAATGTATTCTACATCATTTGTAGGCTCCATTTGGGCTGCCCAGCTCAAAGGTAATGACGAATAACCCATCTAATACTACTGATGAACCCGTTGAAATTGAAGAAATGAAAGAGAAATACGTTTGCTCTATCATCGTATTTTCATTGGTGTTCTTCGTCGTTGCTGTTTACTTTGTCGGTCTATTCCTGGACAAACTGGGATCTTGGTTGAGTATTAAGTAAGTAATTGTTTTTTCTTGAAATCATATCCTTATTAAAGTTCGTTGCTGATACTGTCGTTTTACAATATGCAGGAACATGAGAACATAACTCTATTGATGTTAACCTAAATATGCCATACGTGGATAATGAATACCAACCACACTTATTCTTTTCAAAGAATTATAATACAATGGAATGTATAAAAATTTTATCAGTTTTTATGAAAAAACAAACTTTTATTATGCTAAATGCTTGAGAAACAGTCGACTAAATGGATTTAAGTTTTAATATTTATCTCCACATCAAGTGTTGATAATGTTTAACTTAGTTCTTGACAGTATAGTAGGAAACAGAGAAATAAAATGGAATAAGATGTCGTCATTTATTGCTCGTACAATACCCCATTGCAAAAAAGAAAGAAGAAAAATCCCCACACAACACAGTAAATACTTCTACTTCGAAAACATACACACAGAAAAAACGTCATCACAGATTATACAGGTGCGATATGATAAAGATTCGTTCGTGCTGTTGTTGGTATACATAATTTCGGGAAAGGCATATGTTCTGTTGGAATGATACATTTTTCCAGAAGGCCACATTTCAAATTAAAATCTTATCAAACGGAATTCTGGAATGTTACATGTGATGAATTCATAATGCATGCTATTAATTTTAAAATATAAGAAGTTAATTCAATTGTCGTCCGCGTGAAGGAGGTTCTGGTCCATAGAACACATACCACCCAATATTTTCGCCATATGACTGAACATCTGCTTGTACTCGGCCCACTGAGATCCCGAAGATGATGGCCTCTTAACGTAATCTTCATCATCGTCATCCCGATTGGCAGGTAAAGTGTGGATGTTGCTCTTATTATTATTGCTCGAAGATGGTGTACTGCTGACAGGCTCCACATTTTCCTGCACATAAATCAAAATTTCCCGCCATTAGTTACAAGAATGACCGCTAGATGGTAGGGGGAAAGGTGTCCTACTGAGCTGATTTCTCTGCTGACTCACTGCCATATTTATTTCAAGTGTTGGGCCTCTTATATTTACCTGAACAGATTTGTATCCAGAATAGGCGACGTGGGCCAAGCCGGCTAGGAAAAGTATTGTTGAAAGGAAAACATCTTCTTCCTTAAAAATACTGAGAAGGTAAGAAGCCAAGAACAGAGTCCCGGGGATAATGACGAAACCGTACGAGTCCAGCAACCGTGCAGCCATTCTGGTCACTGTGTTGTTGATCTACTGTGGGTAACGACTCGAAAAAAAAATAGAAAGCAGCCAGACCAGACAGGAGAAAATAACTGGCTTTTCCGGGATATATTTTTATTTTCTCGGCGCATGCGCCACCTGTTGGGAAACATTTAAAAAGATGCACCGTCAGACAAAAATAGTTTGTTGCCTTTTAATTTTAATCTTTTTCAAGGTCTCAAAGTTTGATGCAGATTAGTTTAGTACTTCCGTCATTTTTAATCCAAAGTCCACTTTTTACCGATTTTATTCAATACTTAAAAATAGTAAATCCACAATTAATTGCATTGTTCAACATTTTTATTCATTTCATATGCCGTCACAAGAAGAAAAAAATAAGAGATAATTCAAATTAAAAATAATAAAATTTCCATCACACTATCTCGATTACAGTGCGTATACAAACAAACAAATCAGATATAGCGTTTTGGTTCCCTCATCTCAGGAATAATTTGTTGCTGTCTTTTGTTCACATATAATTCTTCTGAAGATAATTGTTTTTCTTTTCTAAAATTTTACCCCATTTTGATGAGAAAGTGGCATCCACAAATTTAAAATAATAATAATAAATTTTTCAAAGTGAAAAGTAATAAGAGATTTTTAAATTTTTTTAGGAATGTTTCTTCTTTTCCTCATTGAGCTTGACCTTGTTTGGAGTGTAAAGGCCGTTTTGATCAATTGTGCAAACTCCAGAAGCCAAATCAACGATATCGCTAATCATCTTCTTGTATTCTTGAATGCCGTTCGTTTTAGACTTACTGGCGTTCTCCTCTTCTTCGAGCAACTGAGCTATAGCAGCATTCTTCCTGATGCCACTTCCACCTGGTTTAGCCTCCACCTCTGCCTTCTTGAGAGCAGCCGGTAACCTCTTTCTCTTGATGTAAGCCTTTATAATAATTACAAAAAATTCATTTAAATATTAAACTTTATGAAAATAATTAATTTCAATTTTACTTGAACGTAGAAGTTGGAGAAGAGGGAGAAGAACATGATGGAGTTGAAGCACATGATGTAAACGTTGATCCTCGGATAGTCACAATCGATAAAGAAGAGCTGTGCAGTGTGGATGAAAACGGTGATGAACTGGATCATCTGGATGAGCGTCAAGTGCTTCTTCCACCACAAATATTTCTGATATTTCGGTCCCATGGCGGATAATAGGTAATAACCGTACATGATGATGTGCACAAACGTGTTGAGCAGTCCAAAGAAAGTTCCATGTCCTTAATAAATATTGAATCAAAAGGTCAAGATCAGATACAGGTTTTTTTCACGATTAAAAATATACCTGATGGGACGTAGCGTACTCCCCACCAGACGGAAAGCGGCATAATTGTGTGATGAATGACGTGCAAGTGAGTGATCTGATCAAACTTTTTACGGAGTACGAAGAAAACCGTATCCAGAAGCTCGGTTATTTTGCAGAAAAAGTAGCAATAGCAGAGGAAGACGACTTGTCTCTCATCCGGAGAATCGGACCAATCAATGGGCTGGCATCTCAAACTGTAGCGCCAGAGCCAAGCGTGGACTAATCCCTATTATAAAGCAGTTAAACTTAAATGTAGTAGCCCTTTCTTTCTAGAAACAGGATATGTAAATGAAGCCCTTAGAGAGCAGGGTGGTAGGCCTAGACATATTTTTCTCCCTTTTTATATATATATTTTTTTATTTTAAAAAGTGGGTCAAATACGTGCCACCTGCGCTCAACTGGAAAAAGCTAGGGGGGAAATATACCTTGTAGACGATATAGATGCTCAAGACGACCTGGATGATGTTGTACACGATGATGGTTTTCTTTAGGTCAAAGGGTTCACGGTCCTTCATGAGCCGGGGTCCGAGGGATTTCACAAAATAGACGTAGAAGGCGCAGATGATCATGGTCGGAAACGGGGAGCTCATCAACCAGTAGCCATCCACCCGAGGATCTTTTTTTTTTTAAATAGAAATAATAATAAAAATAAAATAAAAAAACTTTTCCTTCTCTCATGGAATGGGGTCATCCACCACTAAAGAAGACGAAAAAAAGTTTTCTCCTTTTTTTATGTATATACATATTATAATTGTTTGGTTTTTAGAGAAAGCGATTAAGTGGAAAGAAAATATTATTTAAATTTAAATATAAAAAATTACCTCTTAGACTCATCATGTAGTTATATTTCTCAACGACATTCCACCCAGAAGAGTTTGTCATTTTTGTATCGATTTAAAAATAAATGAATCACTATTAAAACTGATTTTATATGCGTTAAGAGAGAGGTCTCTCTCAGGCGATTGATGGAGCCCGACTAACGGCACCTGTGGGCCCGTGCCCAGCCCTTAAAGAAACAAGAGAGGGGATATGTAGCAGTATACTCTCTACCACTCTTCAAAGGTATTGTATACATCTCTACTAGCTGTATATATATATATGGGACAACGACGCCTCAAGCAATTCATATCCTTCTTTTAACGAAAGTTCTTTTTTTCCAGTCATATAAAGAGAGAGCACACATGATATCACACGTGACGATTGTATATTATATCCACTAATATAAAAAACGAAAAAAAAGTTAATTCTGGTTAATCATGACCAAGTTTATGCTAAACAGGTAGCCTAAATTGATAAGTCGTTTATCTAAAACTGTCGAAAGATGTCAACGCACTTCCCTCTTTCTTCAAATCTCTCATCGAAGAAGAATAGTTTTAGGAAAGCGATTTTTGCCATTTATATTGCTATTTTCCCTTTTTTTTGCTTTATACCAAGTCATTAAATGAGATATGATTGGCATAATCATCACATCCGATCTTTCTCTTTTTCTAGGACCTCATTTTCTCGCCAATTATCTGCTGTAAAAGCATTTGTCTATAGGGAATATGACGATTATATCTAGAAGAACAAAAACAAGGTTATTAGGCAGTAAAATTGGTCACCTTGAATATCAATCTGTTTGTTATTCAGATTATTGTTACTAAATAGCCATATTATTATCATTTACTTCCGCATGGTTTTCGAGAGCTATTTCAGTTGTTTTTATGCAACTTTTGTTGGAAAAAAGTAGCTCGATAAACGAATATGGCTTCTTCTTCGATTCATAACCTGTTATGCTTATTTCGCGAATGCCAAGAAAAGTAGATCAGGAAGAGATAAAAGAGTTGAACTGTAAGAAGAGGTTTTTTTTTTTTTTTAAATGATACATAATAATGTGACTAGATGAAATTAATTCACTTGTTATCTCCCTCCTTTCAATTCGTGAAAAAAAGCTATTTTAATTCAAAATTATGCAATACGTCCCGGATTTCTCTAACTGAAAAGATGAGCACATATAAAATTGTTCATGCTTTGTTCTATTTTTGTAATGTAAAAATATTATATGAGATTTCTCTTATTGCACATGATATTTATAACAATAATACATCACAACAGTCAAATTTTACTGCTTCAAAAAAAGGAAAGCGAAACTCGTTTTCTTCAAGTTCATTTTTAAAAACCTTCAATGAGTTCTCAATTCAGCAAACAAGTGCTGATATCAATTGATTATGTTAACTGTTAACTTTCTCGACTGCTAGATGGATTATCTTTGACTTTTACAAAGTCTCTTGCGCGTTTCCCTCTTTGGAAAAGACACGTATCGTGTGCCAAAAAGGTCGACTACTAATCAGTCGAGCGTAACTTTCTCCAGCCCTGCCTATTTCACGAGAATCCCGCAGCTAAACAACAATGAACTCTCTTACATAAGAAACAACTCCCTTCTTCTTTTCTTTTACTCTCACCATAGCTCTTGTGGGGAAAAAAAGTTGCTGGAAAGGAAAAGTCGTAGTAAACGCACTTGAATGGTTTACCCTTGTCCGCGGACATCACTACTTATTTTCACTTTATAACCAGACCGCAAAGGTGTTAGAAATGATAAGCTTCTTTGAAATTTTAGTCCTAAAGATCACTTTCACCGTATGTAATCATTGAATGACTAAACACCGTTGCAGTTTTTCGGGCGCCTTATTCAAATATGGCACCGTAATGCAAACAACAACATTATCATCACTCTTGTTTATTTTAAAAGAATTCTAAATGACGAGGCACAATTTTGAAGCAGGTCCTTCAAGGTATGTTTAATTTGCGCACTTTCCCTTCGTCTTCATTCTAATACCCCACAGCACTGTATGCTGCTTTCATCACAATCAATTAATAACGAATTAAAATAACTTTTTCTTTAGTTAGGAGATTGTTTTTTAGAAGAAAACGAATTTTATTAACTAAAAACAATTTTAGGACCGTTATCCGAAGGGAAACCTTAAAGGTAGGTCACGCGTGAATACCGCGGCATTCTCACTCCCGAATAGTGATATACAGCCCACCTGGAATCCGATATTTGTCGTTGGAGACGGCGGAAATGCCATTTTCGTTTTAGTGTAGGCCTATATATAAAAAAAAGAAGCTATATGCGGAAATGCAGACTTTCTTTTTATTGTTGGGAGATATGCTAATCATCATTACATATTGTATGATTAGAATGTGTGTCGATCTCGAGCTTGAATTGGAGCAAATGAATAAATAACGGGAAGTGCTTTTCTTCTTTTATTCTAGCGCTGCCTAATTATGCCATCAATTCCTTATGGTTATGCGGTTGCGTGGGAGGCTCTTATTTCTTATATAAAATAAAAATTGGATTCGGCATCATGAGCGCAAGGGAAAAGAATCATCAGCGCGTTTCAGCGCGCGGAAGGAATCCTATCTTATTGTGACATAAAATATGTCGCATGCGGTTGCCCTGTTGATTTTTATTTGTAATCACTGTGCGATTCCTCAGGCCAATAAAACCTTTAAAAAAAATTAAAATGGCAAGAATCTGAAGATTGTAACATGCTGGCTATAATATTCGCGCCTAAATCTATGTAGGCTGTCTTATACGACCAAAAATATATATAAGATGTCGTAAAATAGAAACACGTATATAATGTTTATGACATCATCACGGTCATCGAGACACACGTTCTTATTCTTTTTTTTATTGTTTTTCTGGACGCAATCAGCCATTTTTCAAGAAGAAGAGTAAACATAGGAAATGGGACAAAGTTTAGGTTATTACACAATATTCTCGTACGTGTATTTATTTCTAATCTGCACTGATTTATTAAACGTCAGTAAATGATGCTTTAAGAAGGCCAGCTAACAATTCAAAGTGGACGTTTTTACAATAGGAAAAAAAACAAAAAAACATTCGCCTCCAACTGTAGGTTAGGAGTATATCGATATTGATGGGCGTGCTGCTGTTGCGTAACAGTTAATCCGAATGAGCCAATCAGTAAAACATCATGAAGATTTAGGACACTATATATATATTTTAAATTACTCATTTAAGGGGTAGTATGACTTTTTATTTTAAAATATGTACGTATCAATAATAATTTATAAATTAATTCACCAAATTTTGTTTAATTTGAATTAAAATTTTTTTTGAATTTTATTCGGTAAAAAGAGTAAGTGCAGATGTACATGGATCTAATAAAATGGGAATCTACTAAAGAAATCAACCTCAAAATGGAATTGTTTTGGTGCCGATCTCAGACAATGCGGACATCACCGCCAGCATCGTCTTTATATGTAGGACATCACCTATGTATAACATGTAGCTGTTCAAAATCTTCATCAGATATCCCTTTTCTAAAAAAAATATAACAAATATAATACCAACAGGTGGTCATCCCGCACTCAACAGCGAGGTTTCTCGTAGTGTACTTTTAGGTATACGAATATGTATTAACAGGATCAGCTGTAGCAGGTTAATGCGGTGAGGATGACCATTGCAGCAAGCGGACAAATCCCGCTGCAACGCCGCGTAACGGGGCTTGATGAGTGTGCTGAATCTTTAACTCAAAAACATCTCTTAATTATAGATACCTATCGGGATTTCTGTTGTATACTAATAAATAGAATCTATTTTTTTGGAGGGGACGAAGGGAGTATATTTTTTTTATAGCAAGAAAGAATTTACGTATTAAATAGAAGAAATGATGTATTGTTGTGCGTGAGGTACAGGAAAAGCATATGATTTGACAATTATAAGAATTGATTTTTTAAGTATTCACATGTAAATCATGGTTAGCATGATTCTACACATTTCAAAAAAGATCCTCCAGCATGTTTGTAATGTCTATTATTATTCTGTCTTTCACCTTTATGATTCGTCATTTTTGTACTTAAAATCATGCATTCGTGCGAACTGTTGAAGGCTGTTCCAGACGAAGAACAAATATTTAATCAACCTACTAATAAATTAAGTATTTTTTCTGCATTGTTTAGACTTATAAGGACCGCACAACAAATGATGACACAGTTTTATTTCAAGGCTCCAACATTCTTATTTATTATGCAATTCCTTGTACGGCATATGAAATGGAAAATGAAAAGTGCTGTCTCTTTCTATGACCCTAAAAAAATTGATATTACTATGTATAGTTCAGATTATTTTGTAGAATGGAAAAATAAAAACTATTCTAATAGAAATAGACGAAAATTTCTTAAAATAAAAAAAATATATATATATATTTTTACATTGTCCTAATTTCGTTTGTTTT
Organism: Chydorus sphaericus; assembly: GCA_030141595.1. Taxonomy (NCBI): domain Eukaryota; kingdom Metazoa; phylum Arthropoda; class Branchiopoda; order Diplostraca; family Chydoridae; genus Chydorus; species Chydorus sphaericus. Next base: position 12,322,978 of record CM057932.1, on the reverse strand, counting down.
GAATTAAAGAGGGCTTTCCAAACTGGTTTTTACTGCGGCTTAAAGAAAACCAATTCCTTCTATTAATAACACTGATTAATTGGAGCACTTAAATTCTCATTTTTCTTATAAAAATCATTTGAATAACTTGATTTGCCGCAGTGACGGGCCTCAATATTGGATTTTAATACGTCCAAAATTTACATTTTTTAATTCCTAGTAAAGAATCTCGAAATTCAAGTGCGCCATTTCGCTGTAAAACTTAAAGGAACACATACCCAGCAAGATTTATGTTTCGTCAGTTGTATAATCTGAAGTTGCAATACAGTTTGCAATTATTGAGGGCATTGATTCGCTAAACCATTTGCAATTCAAAACAGCATACCGGTATGAAGGTATTTCTCTAAGTTGTCTTGAATCCCATAAAAATGACCTGAAACCTTGTAAGACCAGTACAGTGTCACAACAAAGTTGCAAAAGAACTTCGTACTTATTAGTAGGGCGACGAGATTCATTTGGGCGGATCCAGTTCATTGACCTGGATGGGTGGATATTTTGAAATAATCGTTTTAAGAAATATAAATATTCTTTACAATTGGAACATTTCAAGTGCAAACTTCTGTTTTCCCCATTTGCCCATATTAACTACGATGAAATGCGCATAGGGCGATAACAAGTAAATATGGTACGTTTGCAGGAAATTTTATTTTATCAAATGGGCATGAATGGTGCTGTTCAGTATATTGGCAAATCTATTTCACAATATCTGTGACAATCTTTCGTGACGTTAAATACATTTAAAAAATAACTGATGAAAGAACAAATCTGAGTACATATCATAATACGAAATCTAAAATGATCTCATCGAATAATATTTCTTAATAAACAGAAATAAATGTGCACGATGAATTCTTAAGTGTCACTAACAACCTCGTTAACGTACTCTTCTTCATCATCGTTACGATTGGCTTCGTAGAGTTGGGCATAGCGCATCAGAGATTGTTGAAACCCATCCATGTTATAAGGGCATTTCGTAACAAATGATTTGCATGACGCTCCGGATTTTCTTGCAGTATTCATTGCTTGTTGGATACTAGTTCCATCCAGTAGGCTATTCACATACGTGTTTCTACAACAATTTCAAATTGGAATTATACTTTGAATCTAAGCAAATAATAAAATATTTACGTGGCGAGTCCTTCGATGATTCTTTCCAAAGATCCAGCCGTTCCATCCGCCATCCTCATCCGGGCGGATTTCACTCGGGAGCATACTGCTCTCTGTAAACAACTCGGAGCATCGATATCGTACTCTAATAAAGCAGCATTTACTCTGGCCATTACATTGTCCACCATGCCTTGCACATCATCGCCTATAGATTCGATTAAAATTTGATTGAATCGATATCGATATTAATATTCAACTCTTATTGTTACTGCGTCCAAATGGGGAATAGTTATATCCAGATAAGGCGTAGATGATGCCCGGAACTATTATGATGGCTCCAATTCCGATCACAACTGCAAAAATGATGCTCCACGTATTAAAGCTGATTGGATTATATGTTCCACTATTAGTAATAGATCCGTAAGACGGAGTAGTTCCGTAATTTGTTCCATAAAAAGAGGATGCGGTAGTTCCGCTGTAGTAATTCGTTCCAAAAGGTATGTTTAAAACAGGCACAATAAACGATAATCCAAGCTATATGTTCGAAAATGTTAGTTTTTAAACCATATTAGACTTAATAATACGTGATAATAAGATTTGTACCTGAAGACCATTCCCATATGCGCCAGATGTGAGACCAAAGAATCTTCCGGATCTACTATTACCGGATTTAAATTCTTTAGACGATGATCCAGTATCCTTTGAGATCATCTTGGTCAATAGTTTGTCATAATCAATTGAGCTATTATTATATTAGGTAATATTGGATGAATAATTTATTTAAATATGTAAAAAGCTGGATATTACCGTTCTAGAGTAGATGTAACGATTTTGGCATTGATCAAAGTATCAACGCATACCAAAAGAATTATACAATTAAACATTGTTCTCTTTCTAAGAGAGCCCATCTCAAATTTGATGTGCATCAAAGGTGACGGTCTATACTGAAGTGATGTTGCAGTAGTAATTATACAAGTGACTTTATATAGAAGAAGTGATTTCCTTCCTGTTACTCATCATATTGGGCGACCCATATTCAATATGATTAGGCAAAATTATGTGTGGCATTACGGAAATGAATTGAATCAATCAGGCCCTTAGTACACAGTTTAAAATGGAACGACGATCTAAAAGTAAAAGACGTTTAGCTACGTTCCACTTTCTTTGAATGGATCACACAGGATTTACAGCTGATGAATTCAAAATCAACTTCCGTATAAGGCCTACACGTACTCTACGCTAACGCCTCTTTTAAGATCTCAATATACTTATTATTATTATTTTTGTTTATCAGGTTTCTATGGGACAACCTGCTATTTTTTATTTTATATATTTAAAAAACTTTTGTGATACTTTTACAAAATCTGATTAAACTATTTTTACAATTGAAAGTCAGCTATCAAATATGTAGTGAAAGTAAATTATTTTAAACCTGTTGAATTAATCGTAATTATTAATTTCACTATTTACGCTTTGCAGAAAACCTATTTAAAAAATTCAGATATTTTATTTTTAAAATGACCGCAGCGTGAAAAGAAATTTTGTGAATAGAGAACGTAGGGCCTTCTATAATACGAAGGGGGGAAAGAGGTACAATTTACATAAGAACTGGATTTATTTGTTTCCTCGTAATTCTGAGTCTGAATTCCAGTACCGGAGCAAGTTTTTATGTAATTATTTTGTTAGACTTGAAGAATTTATCTTTAAGTTATGAATGGATAAACCGGATTTTGTCCGTGAAAACAAGAATAGAAAATGGGTTGACCGGTCAACTTTTTACTCACCTGTGTTATACGACGAATAAGATATATGATCTATTTTTTTATAATGTTACAATTTCTCCTTTGTTTTTAAATATAGTTTATGTGGAACTAAATTAATTTGATATTCAATTCTATCAGTTAAAAGCAAAACAATACATTGTATACAATTCCGATACTTTTCCGCATGCCTTTTTTTATTATTAATCCACCACGAAATGCATTTTTCATGAATTCCTGGTTTTAGTGTTGTCCCATTTTTGTATTTTTAAAAAATTCGTTCGTGTTTTTCAGCAGGTAGTGTCACCTGGCGGCGTTACCAGTTTCCATCTAAGAAAATATCTCACAGCTTAGTCCTGATTTTGACTCTTAGATGGCAGTACAACAACTTTTTTTTTTCGAAACAAAATCTTAAGTGAAAAAATACGTTACACCTATAACAACCTAAAATAGGCCTTCTCCTTTTTTTTCAAACTGTCCGCGGGAGTATACAACAGTTGCTGTCTGTCGATTTTTAATTGTCTACTCTTAACCTTTTTTTCCTCCCCCGTAGTTTCTTAAAAAAGAACTACGGTACGTTTGAGGGCGCGCCGCTGCAATTCTTCTTCTTTTAACGGTCGTGCGAAGAAGATCAATGTGTCTCTACCGTTTAGGTCTTTAACGGCGCGTGAACCGGTCGTAAAGTTCCAAAATAACAAAAATGAATTTCATAGCACCAAACAAACTAGATTTTCCCTTTTTCTTTTCATTATATTGTCCAATTAAATTCCTATTGATTTCAAAAAGAAAGAAAGAAAGAATAGGAGATGAATACAAGAAAAGTGTCTGGTGACAGGACGATTTGTCTACTTCGTCGTTTCGGACTCGTGGCATTCATTTCATGTCCCTTCTTCTTCTTCTTCATGCTCCATTTGGTCAAAAACTCAAAGAAGAAGAGGAAAGAGAGTGAGAGAATCGTGTCACGTGCGCCCCCACGAAACCCAAGAAACCTTTGAGGTCGTCAGAACAAGATTGTCATCTCTTCTTCTATTTCAGAGAAGAAGAAGAAAAGTTAAGCGAGAAAGAGAGATGGATCGACTCTGTTTCCTATTATCACCGGTCCTTCTTTTCTAAACGACGGAAGATATTTGGTTTTAAACGAATCTCTTTCCTATTTGCAGTTTTCGTTTTGAATTGATGAAACCATATAAGGGAGTGGTCCTTGTATCCATCATAATCACACATGTTGCCTATTTACATTTACTCGTAAAACAAAGTATATAATAGGTGCCTACTACACTCATTTGCATATTGAATGGAGCGTGAGTGTCTATAGTACCGTTTGCCGACGCCGATTGGCCGGAGCGGCCATGCTCAAAATCCAATCTCTACTCGATGTGTAAAAAGATATTGGTGAACGCCGATAGCCAATCGCCTTTCAATACAATCACGTTTTCATTTAAGTTTAAGTAAACTCTGAAGGCGTATTTTTTTTATGTAACACCATCAAGACCGAAATGGCCACATCGTTATGTGGCGCAGGGCGGAACCGTGCCTATGAAAAGGGCGGAAAAAGGGGGGCGCGCATTGAAAATGTAAAAAAGTTGGCGCGAGTTATATACTGCCTAGTTCCTCTTCCCATCATTGCTCAAAAGAGCTCGTGCCCTCCTACAGCTCTAAACAATATCTCACAGAGAAAAGAAGAAAAAAAAACAGATCATCAATCTGTGAATATAAGGATAACGAGGCGTGACGCAATACGGTCGCCCCCAACGGTTCCGCCGACTTCCGACGTCATCCTAAAAAAAAATACACATCTATATAGAACAACTATCTGTTATGTGTACATAACGATCATTAAAGTTGTCACCTTGTCAGATAATAAATTCGAGTAAGAATTTAGCCTACTTAAAAAGAATTTCGATTTAGGCGCTGAGTTGATAGAATGGAATTCCAATTAGGGCTACTTGAATATAAATTATATGTATAGCAAAAGGTCACTCTGATCATTATATATAAAAACTCGTTTTTCAAGAAGAGATTTATTGGACCTCATGGTGTTGTATAATTGGTGTATTTTTTCTTTCTATAGATATATATACTTTGTGTTCAATTAAACTGTGAATTCCATTCCATGTAGCTGTTGCCAGATTGCAGTTATGAGAGCTTGACCCCAAAAAAAGGCATCAGTATATACTATATAACTTGGAGAAGAAAACCCATAATTTGAAAGAAAGATTGGAAGCTTAATCGAGCGGGAAAAGAATTCAATTTCGGGAGAGAGAAGGACGAAACCGCGCGCTGCTGCTGCTGCTCGATGATTTAAAATGGATTTTGCCCGGTCGTTAAAAAAGAAAAGAGCGCGGGCATTTTCTAAAAAAAAAAAAGCAGCACATCAAAAAAGGGTTATATGTCGTATATTATCCGAGATAATAATAAAAAAAAGGGGCACACCTGAAGGTGTCCATAATAATGACCGCCTGTTAAATCCATTAACTTCAATTACTGGGTTCCAGGTGAACAGAAGAGAGAGAAAAAATTCATTTAAATATTCATCCCCTCTCATATAATCAGTAGAAAGAAGAGGGGAAGGCGATAGTTTACGACGATGTAATGAGGTCTTGAGTAACCAGCAGGTGAGCTGCTATAGAGTCTCTTTTTTTAAAGATGAGCATCAGCAGCGAGCGAGCAAGCACGGCTTTATTACCTTAGATTACACCGCGCCCGTGAAATCAATTTAAATTCATAATGAACCCGCGCGCTCCTATAGTGGCTCCTCATATCGATACTTAAAGGATCCTTAACAGGGTGGCCGGCGGGAGGTCTTCTAACCATATCAGGGGATACCCGGCACCTTGATGATATAAATGACCGTGAAGGGGTCGGATATATTCTCTTCTATATTCACATAAATTCCATTTCTTATGGATTCTTTTTCTTGGTAAAGAGGGGAGAATATGAGCGTGGCGTAATGTCAACCTCACGCCGACTATATCATTTTGTTACATTAACCCCCCTTGCGCTGGATGATGGGATTTGAAACAATAGGCCTATCTCGTGTGCGTACCTCGCTAATTACAGGTAGTAGTGTGTTTTTTCCTTCTTTCAGAAGGTAAACTATCCTCAACTGACATTTATTATCAACGAGCTAAGAGGGAACTTTCTGTGTATTTTAGCTTGTAGGGGTTTGTATAAAATAGTTAATTGAAACTGTTTTGTTTTTCCGCCTGTGCACGAGCGAGATACGCACACGAGCTCTTATTATATTGCAGAAATGTATATGCAAGTCTGAGACTGAACTTTGGATCATGTTTGGTCTTTAAAATCTAGTTTTAATTGCATGGAGAACAAGTTTCCATAGTGTAGTGGTTATCACGTCGGCCTAACACGCTGAAGGTCCTCAGTTCGATCCTGGGTGGAAACATTTTTTGTATTGTTTTTTTTTTGTACTTGCAATTTTTGAAATAATTTTTTTAACGGTTCTACAGTATCCCGTCCTTTACCGCTACTTTCAGGATATTTGAAGTCATAACTGACTAATTTAATACATGCAAATTTTAAGCATATTATCTTAAGAGAGGTAAAAAATCATTTTATTAGAGAATTTGTAGAATTAAAGAATTTACATCTTTAAATGTAGAATGAAGGGATGATTCAAAATGATTTGGAAATTGAAATGATGATTAATAAATGTATTTTATAACAATCGAGTCTATTAAACCTATTGAAAAGAATTTTAAATACTCTTTTTTAGCTACTTTAAGATTTGCAATGATATGGAACTACACTATTAGAATCTACCGTTTAGATAGCGTTTCCATAGTGTAGTGGTTATCACGTCGGCCTAACACGCTGAAGGTCCTCAGTTCGATCCTGGGTGGAAACAATTAAATTTTTTTTAAATATTATTCTTTCAATTTTCCTTTTCCCATAGAGGTCGCCCACTCTTTCTATTCTGTGATTTTGTATGTATATACATAAGTTATTAGGTTACCACCTACCTCTCATACATAACTTGTTGACTGCTTTGTGCAGTGTGGGAACGAACGTTTCGAATTTCCTCCCGGGCTGCCGTTCACGCCCCCTCCAGGGCCCTATAGCTAGGGCTCCATTTTGTTAACCACCGTCGATAATTCCCACCACATCGATTAATCAACAATTAGAGAACGAAGAAAATCAGTGCTGCTGCAGCTCGTGAAACTAAAAAAAAATTATTAATATGGAGGGCAGCGGGAGATCTTCACGACGGGGAGTATTACCGTGACTAATAATCAGCGCAGCGCAACCAGATGGTGATTGAATGACCCATCGAAGCTCATTAAGGTGTACATATCTACCTTCATATCTTATCAAATGAAAAAAAGGCCTTCTATTGTTTCTTCGTGGATTCCAACAGGTGATTCCTTTCTATATAATACTCCCCTCTTATGTTGTAAATTATTTTACCTTATTCTTATATAAAGAACGTATAAAAGTGCGCACCCGCGTATCAGGTAACACCACCCACTTTTTTGTGTGTGTGTTCCTTTTCCCGTTTTTTTTTTTTCTTCTTCGTCTTGGGAAATATCAGGTTCACGACAGCGGATCTCAACGTATCTCATTACCATTTTCTCTTTCCCCTTTTTTCCTAATTAAAAGAAAAATGAATTCAGATGAACGGACGCGACGGAAAACCGCATCGTTTCGATATATAGTGTAGGGGTACCTGGCAATTAGGGTGCTATGTCGTAAATTAGAAAAGTAAAAAAGAAGGGGGTGAAATGATTAAAATCCCAATTCACACCTGCGTATAATATAATTTCTCACAAGATTCGGTTACCCGCGACGTTCAAATTGAATTATTCTCTTTGTCGAAAAAAAAAGTTGAAACCGTAGCTAATTGGGTATATGAGATATCACCTGCTTTTGATAATGAGCTGCTGGATGTATATCTCTCTTTTTTTTTTAGTTCAATGTATACATAGAAAAGGAGCTCTTCTTTTTCATCATCAGTTATAATAAGGACGTTGTCTTTCTCGCTATAGTGATGACATTCGAGCCGGGGACTGGCTCGTTTCCCTTGGTTACGCTAAACAATCAACCTCGTTATCCCGTAAAACAAATATATGGAAGTATGATACACTCTCTCTGGCCTATTATTACACATATCCTGAAAACTGACTTGTTGTTTTGTTATACACATTATAAAATTTAATTAAAGTTAATGGTCTTTTACATATATAACATCTGCCTTCTCTTCTATTCAAATACAACTGTCACAACAAACAAAAATGTTACAATCCCAATCGATAGATCCAGGTGATGCCCAAACAAATAAATAGCTAGTAATCAGGAAAAAAAGAAAAACATTAATCAAAATTGTATCTATATAAAACGTTGTTGTATACAACACGCATCATCGTCCTTTGTTATTGTCATGATGAATGATCTTTTCTCTGGAAAAGAAAAGAAAAAAAAAGCTTCTGGTGTTTTTCTTTAATACACATTTTCTTTTACACCACAATAGGATCGATGAAGCGTTGTACTTTGGAGAGCACGCGATAGGGCTGTGGTGCTCTTTTTGGTATTACCAACTTTGGATTCCACGATTCCCTCGATGCGCGATGAGATAAGAACGATGTGACGTCACCTATATATATATATATCTAACGGATGTTATAAGATTGAATTTCTTATCCCTAGTGATGCGTCCGACAGGGGAAAATATTATATTATATTTATTAAAGTATTATTATTTTATATATATCTATGAAGAGAGATACTGGGCTGTATAGATGGTGTGCCGGTCATATCGGGTGTCGTTTGATTGGGGCGGGGACATATGGCTCTACCCTCTTTGGTAACACGATATTCACCATATAGATATATATTTTTATATTATATAATATATAATAGACATGGAACTTTAGTGGATTTTACTTGTGTGTTAATATTTCTTTTTAAAAAAATAAATAAAGAAAAATGTCTTTATTTTGAATATAGAGAGAGAAGGATGAAGACGTTTTATAAATTATTTTTACTTCAATTTTATACAGAAATAAATGAGGGACATTTTGTCACTGTTCGTTTTAAACAGCGGGAGATTTCCCCTCTGCCCAACGTCTTGAAAAATTGTTCCAGAAAAACTTTGTGAGGGGAAAGTATACATATTCACATCGCGTGTGCCCAACTATTGACCAAAGGGGAAAGACTCTGAAGAAAGAAACGATAACAATAATAATAATATACTATACATATAGCAGCCAGCCCAACAAGTTCCAGTCGGTTGATGCCCCCGAAAGAGAAGGGCGTCCATGAGTACTCGTCGGAGAGAATCGATGCTCGCGAGTGTACATCATTGTGAGAGATCTATGGGATTCCTTTTATAACTGGAGGGGCGTGTTCCTCGTTCTATATATATACATATAGGCACTTTCCTTCTTCTTCTTCTTTTTGTGGGACGCATGTTGACACATTGTTTGCTCTCTTTTTTTTCGCGGCCTGTTGTTGTGAGACATAAGGCAAACAAAACGTGAGATGCCCATCAGTAGTCTATTTGAGCAATCTTAAAAGGTATGCGCGGACCATCTTCGCTACAACGATTGTGATCTAACAGTTTTTATTAATGGCTTGCAGATGTTGTATAAGAATGCTTTCAAAATTCCTGCGCTGAAGATATACTATCAATCAAAAGTCATGTACTATAATTGGCCTGTATAAGCAAACACCGCGACGAAGGAAAAAAGAAGTGTTGGAGGGTCGTATTCTCACACGTTTCTATTCAAGTCTGCGGGAGAGAATAGGGGAAGAGCCCTTTTTTCCAAGTGGCTTTTTTCTTTTTCTTGTTGTTGACCACCCACGATGATGATAAACCCTATAAGAAAGAGTCTCTTGAACCTATTACATTATCAGCACCTTATTAGGCCTATAAAATGAATGAAATGTAACCTTTAAACTTGATTATATTCTTTTTTTTTAAGGGAATTTCCTTATTTTATACCTGACGACAGCAGGCGTTTTGTTTATTGACATGGTGACAGGTCAAAAATGGACCTTGTTCAAATATAGTTGAGAAAGAGCGAGGGGAAGACCGGTCGGTGATTGAAAGTGTTGATTTGAGTGACACATTTTCTTTTACAAAAAAATGCAATAGAGATATCATCTTATGGTTATATATAGATAGGAAAAAGACTAAAGCTATTTTCTCGAATAGTTTGGAGTTTGGATAGGCAATTTTTCAAACTTTGGGATTCCCGCCACGTCGTGCTGGTCGTTTTGTTTTGTCTCACAGGGGGGAAGAAGAAGGAGAGAGATGAGAGTGTGTGTGTGTGTCTACTTGTCCAGCTTTGAGCAGGATGATGAAGAGGCCATTTTGAAGCGCGCCCTTTTTTTCTCTCTCTCTTTAAACAAAAAAAAATTATTTGGTCGGTAAATCACCTGTCAAGACGCTTTTTTCCGACTCTTTTTGGTCAAAATATTTTATTTTTTTCAAAATTTTAGAAATAGACGTAGAACAATTCTATATAGGCCTATATAATAGTGAGTTTTTTTCTATTTAGGAGCCCTTATATACGACGTGCTGGAACGGTTTGTTTTTGTTTGAGAGAGCCCAAGAGACGCGACGAAGGAGTAGGTGGATGAGAAGAGGGGGGAAGTCGCGTATACATCTCGGGTGTCGGTCTGGTCGCCTGTGACGTCATTCAAGATGGAACCGTGTAACCCGATATATCCCCCCTCTTCTCTCAGAGAGAGCTGGCTAGAGCTCAATAATGGCGGTTCCTTCTATATCCTAGCAGCGCCAAAAATATACATGGGAAAGAGAGAGAAAGAAAATGTTGAGCATCTAGGAAAACACACAAAATCATGGGAAAAAATAGCTTTGCCGCGTTTTAATGTGCTCTTCTTCTATTCTGTTTATATATACATCTCGTTGTTTAGTCCTCCTTTTTTATTAGATGTGATGCGCGCTCTCTCTCTCTAAAAGTGACACATGTTCAAATAATAACATTACAGATGCTGCCAAGATCTCTTTATCTATGCTCGCGGATGATGGTCAAGTCGAGTGCGAGAGGAATTTGTGTATATATAACTGTCTATCTCCTCAGCAGCACTGAACACTCGATCCTCATGAAGTAGGATCAAGTTTCATCCTGTCACATATCCTTCTGGGGGTCCTCAAAGTCAAACGAAAAAATAAAATCTATATAGCTAGCGCACTTGTTGTTTTCAATTAGCAGAGTATTGCTATATGAAAGCATGTGCGAACAGTTTGAAAAAGAATTGACCTTTTTGAACTTGTCACTCACTCACTTTGCCTTAGTACAGCTATAGTGGTATACAAGTCCTTGGTTGCTGATATGATGAACGACAGCGAGCAGGACCGCCCATCGCTGATTCAAGAGCCGGCCAATGAGAAGGGAGCTTAGGAGGCGGGGCTAATTTAAGCTCCTCCCAATCGGTGGGGCTCAAGAGGAAAAAAGGGTTGCCCGACTGTGGGATGCGCAGTGCTCTCCAGACCGCCAGACCGGGCGCAAGTGAATACGTTTTAATCCGACGTTTTTTTTTTCTATTTTTAACCGGATTTACAACAAAGTTTTTAAGTGAGAGCGTGAGCACGCGTGAGTGATCTCAATTGAATGTAGTGGCAAGAGGAAGCGCTCAGCACGTGCTCCGGGAATTACCTCGCTATAATAATCAAAGGAGCGTGTATAATAAAAAATACAAGTGAAAGTGTTGTTGGTTGGTGGTTATGTCCGACCTGTTGACAGCAGTGGCTCATCATCACCATCCGATGTCCGGATTGACTCATCATCCGCATCACCATCACCATCACATGGGCCCAGCCGGGGTCCTCGGCGGAATGATGGCTGCCGGAATGGTATGTTTAATCTCAATTAATCGACGCTTTATTTATAAACAAACCTACCATTCTATATAAACTTTTAAACTCGTAAAAATCATTTATAGAAGTCAATTATATAAGATATACCCTTTACGTAATGTTTGTAAACAATTGATTTCGTTTTAAAAATAGATGCCGGGAATGTCTCCGTCATCATTGGGTAGTAGCGGAGGAATGCTGGTCGGCTCTAGCAGTCAATCGCCTCCGACCGTCGGCGGCGTCGGCGGCCTTACATCGTCCCTGGCGTCTAATAACAATAATAACAATAACAACGGATCTTCTTCGACGACAACGTCGTCGATGACGGGCGGAGGTCTTCCTTCTTTCGGCTTCACTCAGGAGCAGGTGGCTTGCGTCTGCGAAGTTCTCCAGCAGAGCGGAAACATCGAACGACTCGCCCGCTTCCTCTGGTCCTTACCGGCCTGCGACCAGCTCCACAAGAACGAGAGCGTCCTTAAAGCCAAGGCCGTTGTGGCCTTCCATCGAGCTAATTTCAAAGAGCTCTACAAGCTCTTAGAGACCAACTCTTTTTCACCGCACAATCATCCGAAATTGCAGGTATATAACTGCAAACTTTCACTTAAACTTTGACCGGTTTTTATCTATATCTATTGATAGTTTATTATACTTGAAATTTAATCTGGATGTAGGTAATGTAAATCCTGTTAAGGAGTGGCTCATTATATATTTCGCGAAACTGGGAAATTGGATACTTTCCATTTATTGATTACATGAAAACTAACATGACACCATTTCATTTTTAATAGGCCTTGTGGTTGAAAGCTCACTACGTTGAAGCGGAGAAGTTGAGAGGGAGGCCGCTTGGAGCTGTTGGAAAGTACAGAGTCCGCCGCAAGTTCCCGCTCCCGCGCACCATCTGGGACGGAGAGGAGACTAGCTACTGCTTCAAAGAGAAATCCCGCTCCGTCCTTCGGGACTGGTACGGTCACAACCCTTACCCGTCTCCTAGGGAGAAGAGGGAGCTGGCAGAAGCGACGGGACTAACCACAACTCAAGTCTCAAATTGGTTCAAAAATCGACGTCAAAGGGATCGAGCTGCTGAGCATAAAGACAGGTAAAATATTATGTAAAACACGCGATGATCTTGAGCTCGTGCTATAGGCTCTCCACCCTTTTTTATTCTCTATCTGATCTATTTCTGAACTAGGCATTTAGCTCCTCTCCATTGTTGCCAAGTCAAGATGTGAAATTCTTGCGTACATTCTTGATCCGTAATCATCCTATATAACACGGATGATCGATCCTGATAACATTCCACATTTTTTCTATTTATATAAGAGAGAGAGGAAAAAAATGTCAGTCAAACAAACATCAGCGAGTAAGAAGAAAAAAAAGGGGCCTCTATATATGTAGGGGACCCACGTTATGTAGGCTAACAGCAGTTGCTCTGTGTGTGCACTGAAGGAAACCTGATCTGTCAGTTTCCTCCCCTTCGTCCGCCCTCTCTGTATATACAAAACCCTCCCTCACTAGCTAGCTGCTCCTTTTTTTTAAAAAAAAGAGAGACCCGGCGCCATGAGGATATTTATCAACTCGTTTTTTTTTTAAGAGAGAGAGAGAGGGGTTTGTTATGAACATCAGACTTTCGATCGAGTCCTCTGATAATTTAGACTGGTTATTTATATTGAATCAATTTGACGATGGCGGGAAGTTTGAATTGAGAGCGAGCACGATTCTCATTCCTTAAAGTGATTATTACGACAGCCCCTTATAATGAATAGTTGGTTTTTTTTCTAAGGGTCGTCTAAGAGGTTATCCTAATCGACCATATTCGAGGCCATAAGTTATTATGGCACTCAAGATAATATGTACATAAACCCCTCAAAAGTTTGAAAGAGAAATCATCACCCGCGCGTCCTAGAAAAAAGAAAAACAGATTTTGAACGGATTAACCCGTCGGCTTATAGGGGATTAAGAGCTGTCTACGCAGATTGAGAGAGATATATTATGTCAAATAAAATAAACTTAAAATTTGTATATCTTTTCTTTTCAGAGTTTCTGGCGGTAGTTCTGCAAAGGACGGCGGAGACGGAGTCCACGACGCCTCGGCCTTGGATTCCGGCTCAGATTCCATGGACGGGATGAGCACGACGGGCGGCGATATCGGCGGTGTCGATTCATCCGCGTCGGCGCGCCACGGGCAGCAACCACCTTCGTCCTCAGGAGGATCGGGTACGGCGGTGACAACGTCGGCGACGTCGCTCTTACTAGATACGCCCTCTCCTCCGCCCCCTCATCACGTTCATCACCCGCACCACGTCCATCACGCGGCGGCCGTTCAGCAGCATCACCACCATCACCACCATCAGCAGCAGATCAACAGTATGGCCGCCGCTCTTGCAAACTCCCTTCCTCATCATCATAATGGCCAGGTATGTAATCATATTTAATTAAGTTAATTTAGTCAACATAACATAGGCCTAATTTTATGATCAAATTTACAGGATTCCATGATTGGTGACTTGTACCCGGACTTGAAGCTCGCATCGGTCTACGCCACCAGTCACCAACTGCAGATGGCCTCGGCTGCGGCAGCAGCGGCGGCCGCAGCCGCAGCCGCCGCATTCGGCTCTCCTCATCACCACCACCATCACCACCACGACTTGGCTCACAGTCTCCTTCAGCAGCACGATTACCAGCCGCACAGTTCGTGATGAGAATGAATATATAATAAAAACCATTAAAAAATTCCTTATTTTGGGGGGAGGGGAATAAAAAAATTCGCCACTATTATTATTTAGTATAAAATGGGGTTCATCATTTTTTTGTTTCATTCCAGAAATTTTTGTTGTAACATATAAATATAATTCTAAACACAACATAATAAAAAAAGAGTCCAGTGATTTCTTTCCTTCTTTTTTCACCTCTAATTGTTGTTTTAATGTGCTGGCAACGACCATCAAAAACTCTCTTTTGTTTCTCTCTCTCTGCTCTCATTGTGTGTTTTCACGTCGTCTCTGTCCGTGTCTCGGAATTGTTTCACGCGTGAATCCCGTATGTATGTGTGTGCGTGTTTTTCCAGTGCACTTGTGGCTTCTTTATATATTACTCTCTCTCTCTAAAAAAGAATACAAAGAAACCATATTTTTCTCTCATAATATAACATCCGTAATGGCTATACAAGCCCGATTTTCCTATACATATAAAATTAATTGCGAGAGAGAGAGAGAGAGATAAACAGAAAGGAAATATGTGATGATGATGAGAAAACATCAATAAACAGTTGTCTTTTTACGAGGACTTTGTGCGTTACTTTATATAAAATACATTATAATTGTTTTTTATGTAAACACAGTATTTATAAATATAAGAAAAAGAGCGTGTAATGGCCCCTTCTATAACTAACTGGACCGGAACGTAACTACAACTGCAACCAATAAAAAAAGAAAGAAAAAGGTCGCCTTGTCTATATAATTATGCCACTTTGTTATTAGTCCTTAGCTTTCTTTAAAATAATTTTAGGTGGTATATAGTCTGCAATTTGTTTTATTCTTAAAAACTTGGGTGTGTATTATAGGCTGCTGGTTTTCATTTAGCAATTTTAATCAGAGCCACACGTGTATATAGTATAGACGGATGGCCGGCATCCGGCCCCCATATACAGTTCCACGGTTGCCTGATTTCCGCTCCATACTATATGCGAAAGGAGAAGCACAATGGAGCCCCTAATTGGGATCGAAAAGCTGCTCCTGCTTGTGGCTCGTTATTATATTGTTCACCCCTCTCTCTTTATCTATACATCCCTCCCCCAGCAGCAGCTCTTCTTTATGACAGCTTCCACAAAAAGGGAAGCTGCAACGCGAACATCAGATTTTTTTTCTCCTCTATAAATATATAGTAGACCCACCCTAAAAAAATGGATAAACTCATTTTTTTAAATAATTTAATTATCTCTTAGTTTATTGAATTAAAAAATGGAGTAAATTCTTGGAATTCTTGAGACTGCGATGACCTACAAATGGACATGTAAGGCCTATATTACATAAAAACGGACCATATAAATAAATACGTTACATGATGCGAAAATCATCATTCAGTTGGATGACTCCGTTGTTATATTATCTACCTGGAAAGGTGGGTCACCCTACTGGCACGCGCATCCGAACCGTTGCCATTTGGGAGGAGAAAAAATCCTTTTGTTGACATGTCGTTTGAAATCAATCAGTAAATGAAGCGTGTAACTTTATGATAAATGCTCTTCATGATGTAGAAACAACTAAAAAAGGGGGATATATAATTATACACCTGGTTACATAATGAGTTACATCCGCCCTTTGGCTCTCTCTTGGACGTGCTGGTCTTTAACGACTTGGGAAAGAGAAAAAAGTATATAGAGACTATCATTAAGCTGCCAGGCGATATAAATTCCTTCTTTCTTGTTTCTAAAGGTGCTAATTAGACGCGTGTTATTACAAAAAAAAAAGATAATCAATTTTTCATTCCGTGCTGCTGGCTCCTTCCATCCGGTATATATGAACTTTTTCACCTTCGGGACTATGTGTGTTGGGATATAATCCCACAACAGCGTGATTATGTGAACGAAGTATATTAAGTATATAAAAAGAGGGAAACAAAATGGTGGTTAGAGTATTATTATATATCAGCAGCTCGAAACAGGAAACCGTTTTATATATCTACATAGTATCTCATTAATTATGTATAAAGGCTTTTCCACAGGTCGTTATATATTATTCTAAAAGAGGTTTCTGTTATAGGCCTAATAACTTAAAAATTTGTTATTTTTAAAAACTTTAAAAAGACGCATTATTATTACAATAACAACAAAACAACAATCGGATTTGGTAAATACCGTTGTGTATCTGACTGAATTGCTTTCTCAAAGAACATTACACAAACTGAGATGAAAAGGTTTTTCTTGTGTGTATTTACAAAAGGTGATGTACTATGAATTTATTCTTGCGGAATAATCCGGAGCTGCTAGCAGAGATGGCTCCTTTGGCAGCTGGAAATCCGTTCGAGTGTGATAATGTACTGCGAAGACAGGAACACAGAAGTGGCCCTCTATCTATTGTCATGTTATTGTTTGTTGTTCTTCAACAGCCGCTCATCCACAGAAGAGAAGAAAAAAAGCCTATTATAGTCATCATAACCGCATCAAAACATTGAAGGGGTTTACCTCTCTTTCTACTCTCTAAGGTAAACAAGAGATTATAAGCTTTATTTGGAAAAAAGGGGTAGAGACTATTAAAGGATTGTCTCTATTGAATATATGAAGAGGCACTTGCTGATGCTTCATATAGAATGGTATATCCTTGATGATGAAATCGAGACGATATCGTGTCAAATTCAAGGTGTGTTCTATAATCCTCTTTAGGCCTATTTTATAATTTAATAGAGGCCAGTTGGTAGATATACAAGTGTTTTAGTATTTTTTTCAATTTTCTAAATAACACCTCTAATGATTAGCCTACTTATTATAAGGCAGGTATGTCCACTTAGCGCCCCCTTTTTCTCAACTCATTACAGAAGCTTGTTTGTTTTACCCACACACAGGTAGTAGACAACAAACTATTTACTTTAAATGATGGGGATTTTAACTAGTAATTGGGGGTAAGAGTTCACACGGATAGAAGACGCCATTTACTTTAAAACAATGGACGATATTTTTAGAGGGAAAAGAAAATTCATCAGAGCTGAGAGCGGTCACGATGACAATCATCAAGGGGTAGACAAACAAGGCGTGTCCCTTGTTTTCGGTGTGAAAGGCTATTTATAATAGCTGCTAGACGAGAGAGCGACACGATCGGTCATCACACAGCTGAGAGACTCAAAGTCTTATCATTTCAATCATCGAGCGCAGAGAATATTGAAACGTATTCTGTCTCCATTGTTCACGGCACGGGCCGAACAAATCACCTCTCACCACAAGGGACTCTTATATCTGTTATTCGTCATCTAGTGTGCTATGTACAAAACACAAATATGCATATCTAACAGATGGTCCCAACGTTCGTCCCTCTTTTTCGACCGATTCCGATTCGTGATTACACATTGAGGGCGCCTTATGATGGAATATTTCACACAGAAAAAGAAAGAATAAGAAAACAATGCCTAATAATCATAACAGATTGTGTCATGTATAGACTAGTATATTGTAATATAAATGGAGCTCTCTAAAGTTGGAACACGAAAAAGCTCTTTACTGATATACAAGATGGCGGCGGGAAACACCTTTTCGGGGCCCTGTCCATCAGGAGACGGAAAAAAAGGTTTCTATATAATCAACATAACAGCTCATTAGTCACTTTAGAGAGTGTCGTTTCTTCTGTTTCACCTCTCAATCCTATAAATATATATATTTATCTCTTTTTAAAATAAGAAAAGTTTCCTAATATTGGATTACAGCGAGTGCATGTAGAAATAACTGGAATATCGAAGCCGGTGATGCGAGAGCCGAATAAATAATTAAATGGTTATCACTTTCTGGTCATCGGTCTCCCATTCCTAAATTACATTTATATAGATAACAGGTTTTTTTTTCTTTCATTATTTATTTAGGTGGTGGTGGTGTAGAAACCAGCAGGGAGGTTCTTATTATACAACATGTTGTCGCAATCTATTTGCTTATATAAAAACCTTGGCGTGAAACTCGTATTGCAAAAAAAAAAGAGACTCTTAAAATACATTTTTGGGCAAAAATCCAGGAATTTTTTACACTTTAATGTTTGGATATTGAACGGTAAATGTTTTAGACGAGCAGGTAGATATATCTAAGGGGAGCATATCGTAATTTTAGTGAGCATGAAACGATCGACGGTCTCAGGAGACGATAGAACCCCTCATTTCCTCGGTCATCAAACGATGATGATAGTGGGTGTTGAGAACCGGCTACTACTTGTATCGTCGCCGTCGTAAAAAGCAGGAAGAATGAGTTTATGTACCTGAATGTAACGAAAAGCAATTTCAATTTCATCACGTTATTACAGACATCCCAGGTATAGCCAATAAGTACTTGTTTACCTATTCGGTCATCCTTCATTTCCTGCCTGAGCTATAACATCGTCGTCGTCGCTATAGCATATCGTGTAGTTACATTCTCCCCACTTTTCCCACCTTTCACAACTCTATTTCTAGGAAGGGAAATCTATTAACTTTTGTACTAGAAACTTGTTTCATTGTATAGAAATATTTAGAACGCGGAAACTTTTTTCTTTTGAATTATTTATCGTCATTTTGATCGTCAAGTAATTTATCATCCTTTATCTTGTACTGTCAATGCCGACTTTATGAAGTAATAATTTTATCTATCAATTAAATCTTGAAAAAAATGTCCCTATAAATTTATTTTTCGCTAAGCTATTGCGACCACTCAATTTTTCCAAACAAATATTGAATGCGATGGCCTTCTAGATTTCTTTGATCAACTTGGACAAAACAGATCACCTTAAACATATGTTTACGAACGAATACGACCAGAATTAGCCATATAGTGCCAGAGCTAATATTCTTAGAAACCTTATTACACGATGATCAAATTACCAGCTGTTGTTAAATATCTTTTGAGGTATCAGGATAAGTTTAAAAAGACGGGATATATCTTTGAGTCATCTCTCTTGAAACCCATTTAGATTGATTATGTAAACGACTTGCCTTGTTGTTTACTTTTAAGCAACAAAGTGGTTTCAAACACTTTTCAAAATCTCGGTGATTTACTGGAGAAAAAAGTGTTGAGAAATGTCTTTTTGTGAGGGGGGAGAGAGAGAATCTCTATCTCTGTACAGCAAAGGACGACGATTCTTTTTCGAAAAAGGCGTGTGCATCACGCGGCGGCACGGATGGTTCTTAAGCACGAACAAGAAACAACACGGCGATAGAAGAAACCATAAAGGACCAGCCAGAGAGAGAGAGAAAACAGTCCATAAATTCACGTCTCTAAGCAGAAAAAAAGGGGCCGACCGGGGTCTGATAGAGAAAGTGGGCGGAGATGAAGAAGTTGAACGTGCGAACACGGTCCCGGAGAATAATATCGGACATCACACCACTTCGTGAAGGATAATTGTAGGCGTATAGATACACATTTTATGTGAGACCTCAACCGATGGTCAGCAGCAACAATAGAATTCGTGTAACGAATGCTTGTAATACACGCAAAAACAATATTAATGGTCAAGACTTTTAGATAGGAAAAGAAAAATTCTTATAAAATATAAAAGTATTGATTTCAACATGTTTTTATGAAAAAAAAAATCATTAATGGCGAGCTCGGATCTCGCTTTATTAGGCCCAAGAAAGAAACGGCCGTAAAATTGCTGCGTCTTATTCTCATTGTGACCACATTTCGTTCACGGTCCGTTGTGCATTTCTCATGTTTTTAATACGCTTATTATTAGAAAGAAAAGAAAGAAGCAGCGTGCGCCCGGTCTAGTGTTACCGCAACGTGTCATCAGCAATACTCTTCTATTCAGCATCGTAAATTCAATCAACTTGCGAGCTCTGCGGTCGCCTGGTTACATTATCCTCAATGTCCGTTATTATGGTTCTATCTAAAAAAATAAAATAAAAAATTTGTTCTTTCTTCTTCATCGAGTTAATGGCTGTAATAACACGCAATCAATTTAAGTGCCCATCATCGAAGCAGTGAGGGTGATGGAAACTACCCGCTAGCGCCATCTATCAGTGAGATAAACAACCAGTTAGTGCGTCACCCAAAAGTTCCATTTTATTCTTTCAATATTTGGACACATTGAGGGGACACAGAAAAAGAGATGGATGTTATTTAAACGTGGAGGGTTTAGGCAGCCGTCTTCTGGGCTTGCTGTTGACCCGACTTGATCTGCGAGGCGATCCGGTCCAAATCACGGAAACCCTGGGAGGTGAGCCGGCGTCCACCGTTAGTATCCTTCTCAACCAACTTGATGGCTTCAAGGGCCTGGAGCACTTTGCGGGCAACAGAGCCGGAGCTGCCACAGAAGTGAGACGGCCTCACACCGTTGTTTTTGTGTCCTGTTAAGAAAATAATTGAATTGAATTAATATTAGTGTCATACATGAGCAAAGTACTTGGTGTAGATACCACATTTACTTAGTAGTTAAATTAGCTATCCAGATTTATATGCAAGATTCTCAAATCATAGAAGGCATATTGTTCTGCTCTATACCATATTTAGCAGACAAGTTTCTTCACCAATTATAAAAGTGATTCAATACATTATTGGCAATGAATGTCTATCTTTAGAGTTTAAATGCATAACTTAGTTATCTGCTACTCTGCATCACTTCACTAATAAAAATGGTTCATGCTAGCATCTCAAGCACTGGCACAATATCCCATAGGATGACAATTCCTATACGTAAATGCAACCACCTATCTCAATTGTCAAGGTAAGGGATACATGAGGACTAACATGTTTTGCATTAGAGGATCCAAAATCTTTTGCTTTCAAGTTTGCTTTAGAAAAAAAATGATTGAAATGGAAAGTTGCAAAATGCTTGATAAATGTTGGCAGTTATTAGGGCAAAGAATGATATTTCACCTCCATAGATGCGCTTGGCAGTCTTGACTCCAATGGGGGCACGAATGTAGATGTGCCTTGCGAGGGAAGCCATCCTGATGAGGAACCAATCCTCGTCAAAAGGGGCGAGCTCCTTGTAGAGTGCAGTCTTGACAAGGTCTACCCATTCAGGCTGCTTTACCTTGCCGGACCTGTAACACATAAGAATTGAGTAACTGAGACATGTTATATTTCAATAAAAAAATTTACTTCTTGAAGAAGGCAGCGAGGGCCCTGACGAATTTGTGTTGATCGACGTCTTTAACGGAGACGGACTTCATCTGTAAAATTCAGAGAGAAAGAGAATGGTTAGAACAGTGATGACAAGACCCATGCTTGCCGGGAAAGAGGGATATGTTTAACGCAAGAAATTAAGTACATAGAAAAAAGATTTCGTGATATCTAGACATATAGGAAGATAAAGGAAACATGGATTACATTAAATAAATGATTCTAATCAAGTAAAATTACGTTAAAGTAAAAAATCTATGAAAAATATCCAATATTTAGGAAACTTCACTCGCCTTGCCGATCGCTGAATGCACAAGAGGATGCTGAAAGGTTGCCAACTACCGACTTCAACTTGGTGTTCGCTCCCTAAACACACTTTTGTTCACTTTTTCTTAGTTTTCGTTTTCTCGCGGGCTTTCGTTTGAATTCAAAATTCGAATTTCACAAATTTTTGTATACAAATATGTTTTTTGTATTTTTGTTGTGAAAACTGAATTAAAATTTTAATTTTAATTTTAACTGACTAATTTTTTGTTTGTGTTTGTACTTTGTAGTGGCTAATATTTAGGTGTGTAAGTAGAAACTCCCCCATAGGCAAATGCACAACAAGTCTCATTGTATCAACAGCTGAAAACGTATCCATGAATCCATGGATGCCATTATGTCAATATCTAAATTTCTTCTTAGTATAAATCGAATATTAGGAAAAGTAGCAACGTATTTTTTTTTTCCCGAAGGCAACCGACTCTTTTTACACTCGTTTTATTGGGCGTAGAAAAGGGAGTAAACGCGTAGAAAAGTAAGAAAAGGTGGGAAATTTACGGGAAAATAGTTTAATTACATTCTTTTTCTCTAAAAAATGCAAGAAATTTACCAGCTTACACCACCTTACTTGTTTCCCCGTGCTTTTTCTCCGTTTTTACCCTTTACTCCCGTTCTACCTTCTACCTTCCCTCTCCTACCTTTTTTTCTACCCACCGGCCTTCTCTCTCTACTAAATTAACTATTAGATATCGACCTGCAACTGAATTATATATTACGAGGGCATTTTTAAATTACACGCAGCTGATCATCTCTCGTGGTCACATCACGAGTACGATGAAGCATTTAATCTTGTTATATGTGATGTATTTTAATTTAATACAGCCTAGAAGTTCTTGCCGAGAAAACAGTTGATGTTTCCAAGTTTTACTATAGCCTTGCAATTGCTGCCGGCCACTTGTTATTCTTCAATATGAGCCAGTACCGGTACCTTTCATTCATTTCTCAAAATATCTCTTTTGTTTCTAAACACATAAATATCGTATATTGAAAGCGAGTGACACACATGTAATAATTACTTTCAAGACGATATGGCATCCATAAAATATAGTATCGCATTAACATATTAAAAGCACGGTAGAAGAAAAGTTCCGTTCAGAGTACAGGGAAAGATTCTTATTAATTTCTCACATCAAATCATACATTAGCAACAACATGAGTAACGGGCTTGTTAAACCGGTAAATCAAGCCCCTAGTCGCCCTAGCAATTCCTCCTATAGGATTACACCTGAGCCGCAATATGAAAAAATCGTGACTGTGGCCTACAAAACATAGCGGATTGAATAAGGATGTATAAGAGCCAAATAAAATTACACGAATGAGATAAGTTGTTCGGAAACAAATAGAACAGCAGTTAATGGAGCATTCGTTAAAGTTAGAAACTATAATACAAAAAATAGAAAAGCAAAGCAAAAGCAATGTCACAGTAGCAAATATGAAAAATATTTTTAGATTTATTTTGATGCTTTGATAGCCTTGCAGCTCCAATAGGCTAAAACTCGGATTAATATCGTCATGAAAAGTACTTCCACTTTTGTTATTTTCATGTTCACTACACTTTTCAGGGTTCTGCTGGCGATTTTCAGGAGAAAAACCAGAGGAGTTTGTTCCTACCTGATCATTTTCAATAGAATCGGCCTGCTGCCCAGATTTTTCAGGCGTATTGTTATTTAAAATTGAATAAGAATGGTCCATGTTGTCTTCTGAACACTTTTTACAAGGAATGTACAGAGTGATGAAGCCGATGAACAAACTGGTTAATATTACTGCGACATCTAACTCATTAATGATATGCTTGAATGACAGACTAAGTGATTGAAAGAAAAGGGGACCTTTAAGAAGGAGGGAAATCAGGACGAAACATATCAGCTGGATTGCAAGGATCGATCCGCTGGTAACGTACTTTTCGTGAAATGTCGCGTAGTTGAAGAAAATGCGCCTTTCCAGCAACGAAAGGTGAAGATTGAGTATAATACAAACTATAGGGAGTCCTAGCGTGCCTCTATGCAATGGAAGGAATATGTAAGGATTTTCTTCTTGAGCAGCTCCAATTTCTACCAGGTAACTGGACAGCAAGAAGACGTTGGAGAAGCTGACTCCAAGCCATGCGATATTTTGGAGTGCTCGAAGTTGTTTTGTAAAGATGATGGTCCCAGCTACAAGAAAATTCATCGGTATGCCGATCAAGCCAAAGCTGATGTGAATGCCGGCCACATACGGATTCATATAATTGATTGGATTCATCAACTCGGCGATTGTACTGCTGTTACCCTCTTTACAGCAGTTCATTCTACGAAAAGAGGAATTCTATTTGATTGTAAATACATAATCTATACCTAAATGATTTTTGTCGTGCATTGATAAATAAAAAGTTTCAAAGACGTTTAAAAATCTGTGACTAAGTGCGGTAGCGTATGAGTCGATAACGTACCTGATTATAGATTCCGAATATCACCAACGACGGATGTTGATTCCTGAAACTGGACCAACTTGCTCCTAGAACAAAACTACAGATTACCTACAGCTCCAACTAACATAATCTTAAGATCTTGGTTCAGTTTCAAAATTTTCAAAAAACATCGTTTACATCAACTTGCAAAAATCCTTACGCAACATGCGCTAGAGTTCAAAAGATCAACTCTCCTGGTTTTTAAAATACGCCGATCTAAGAAAGAGATAATAATATTTTCAAAATCTACCATTTTTCCTGCGACGATACCTGATCCAAATATTTTTCACGAATCAATAACATGAGAGATTTGTCTAATAGTTTTTTAAGAGTCGCTTAACGCTTGTCTATCTCTCTTCCAACTAACCAACTGTATATCTTATGAGTGTAATCTCTGCTGCACAGGTATGCTGCACTATAGTCTTACATACTGTTTCAGCCCACCTGTTTCAAGATTGATTTTCCGCAACGCGCATGTGCTATGCATGCTACATGCATATTGTTCTAATTTCCCAAGGCTTCAGATGACATTGATGCTTGAATGGAGACGCTATAGAGACTGACTATTGTATTACGTTATTGCATTCTTCAAAAACTATAATTACTAAATCAAGCCTATAATATATCACAAGCATTTCTGTTCTAAGAATCCAGGATAGACTGCTTGGGCCTTCTGTCGGATTTGACAAATACCTTATTTTTATCTATAAAAGTAAAGAGAATGAGAATTCGATTACTTACCACATGTTTGTTTCTCTATTGACATGCAGATTACATCGTCGTTTTTGCTTCATTAACGTTAAAAAAGTAACGCCGTCTCATCTTCTGCGATTGAATAGCTAATAGTTGCTGTAGATTCAAACTCCCTGTATCATCTTTTCATGGTTTCTTATGATTAAAAATTAAGAAAAAAGAAAAGCTACAATCTGTATGCATGGGTTTATATCTTAACCAAGAGTTCCCGAAGAGCCGGCTTAGCAAATCGTCGTCTAAGGAAAAGAAATGGTCCGATTTATAAAACTGTCACCAACTTGTCGCAACTTGAGTCGACAGCCGCCACCGGGCTGTCATTCGATAAGTCCAACTTATGAGCCAAAGGCTAGGGTGAATAATATAAATACACTTCATTCTTCATTTATGATATGGGTATATAGTACTGAATAGCTTCAGCATTAATAGCTCAATTGTTGCATTTAATTCAACACTGAAACACAATGAAAATAAAATTAATAGGGAAATACTTCTAATGCGATTATGCGACGAACTAAAGTTTGTCAAACTTGATTATTTTTCAGGATGTCAGAATTCATGAACCGTAAAAAGTGAGGAAACTGTGCCTTATTTCTACCAGTAATTTAGTAAACATTGAATGTGCAATAATAGTATGTGTAAATGTTAATAAATCATAGATTTTGAACAGTAACTTTTTTAATGTATGTGACTAAAATATCTGGTGCGCTAGATTTTTTTCGTTTGTTTGTTAAATGCTTCTAATTAGAATTGACGCATACCTGTCAGAATTTATTAAAGACACTGAGTGGAAAAGAGTGGGAGGTGATATGATAGTAGTGATCATTATAGCTCAGAAGTTTTACTCTCGTCCTTAGTAAGCTGCTTATTCGGAAACGCTACTTATATAATTACTACCCTTTCCCTTATGTACGCATACAATTATAAATATACGGTACCTATCTTATTCCCAATTTCCTCGCTATCCTGTTAAATTGATTCTTTCCATTGAATCATCTTACATCAGTTGCTGAATTTGAGAAAATAAAACTGTTGGGACCTCTCGTTATTATTGCCCTCCAGGAAGGTATTACGATAAAAGAAATTCTGTGTAAGATGTATTATAATTTTTGTGCGAAGCATTATTACCTTGGCCTCTCGCCTTCATTAATCACATTTATGATTGCTTATAATAGTAAACTGACCATGTAAACAAGCTGCAGAAAAATCTTTGACTCAATTTTTTATCTAAATTATGAATTTTATAATAATGATTGTACAATTTCATATTACCCAACACATAGCCAGTTACCCAACATGGACATATTGCATATCCGCAGTCACAGTTTGTATGTGTTGCATGTTTGTTATCCGAGAAACAAATAGTAAGTAAGTCCTGTTTAACGGTATAGTTATTGTAACACCCTGTATGAGAGATATCGTTTTTCAATTTATGTTCTTCTTCTCAATCTTATTCCTGGTTCCCTTTTGTTAAGTCACTTATTCTTTTCGAAATTAAAATAAGATTTTTTGACCAAATTTGACCAAAAAGCGTGTTATATTTTCGTGAGAGATCCGTTTTACATCCGTGTGGCGATTAAGCTTAAAAATCTGTCAAATTATGTCATTTAAAATCATACTCTATCAAAACGGTCACAGAGTCTAATATATGCTTATAGTAACGGCTTCGATGCAAAGCCTCACATACTCCGTGACCGCTCCCATGGGGATAGGGGCCACCGGGACCAGTTATAATTGCTCATGCTCTAGGGTTACTGCTGCCAGGTACTTCCTCTCGAAACTGCTGCTGTTTATATCTACGCCTGTCGATCAGAATTATATGATTGGTTGTTCCGAATAAACAGCTACTTTAAGAACACAAATCACAATAATGTCTTGTAATCTGGTATACAGGTATACTCTTAAAATTTGCCGTCACGTTGAGCTAAACTATTGTAGAATTGTGTTCCTTATTGAAAGGTAGGTACTGGGACCAAAAACTGTTTTGCTTTTTAAGAACCATCAGTCTTTCAAAAAAAAAAAAAAAAAAAAAAAAAAAAAAAAAAAAAAAAAAAAAAAAACTGAGATAAAAACCCTCATCATCCCTCATCAGCCATTCGACAAGCTACTGGGTCACTGAAATCATCAAAAGATGACAAGTATTTATCGCCTTTTGTACAATTCATTAAAAAAAATGTGTTTTTTTTTTGTTTGTGTTTTAAAGTGGCTATTTAATTGTGTTATAATATAATATTATACTAGTTAATTGTGTTAACTGTGTATGCTCCGCCGCCCTCCGGCCAGAGCCCCGCAAAGTTCAACTACAAGCCTTATACAAGCCTTATACATGCCCTAATCAACTGATGTCAACATAAAAAAATGTTTTGGTACCAGTCAAACATTGGGAACAAGTTATTATTTTTATATAAATAAACTACCGATATACTAAGAGGAACATGAGGCCATTAGACCACATAGACAGTTTTCTTTCATAAAAAAAAAAAAAGAAACAGATACATGCAGCACAGTATATACACGAAACGAAACTGAAAGAAAGAGAAAACAATGTTGATAACATGATGCAGCATTCCTTATTTAGGTGTGTTTTCTTTAAAAAAAAAAATAAGCGAAATGCAAAAATTTTACTTTTACAGCTGATGCCAACAAGTCTAATTAATTGTATATTATCACCCTCCTCTAGGAGCAAAACGCACGAACACTGTGAAGATGAATTCACGCGCAGTTACTTAACGACACAATCCAACTTATCATTCGAATCTAACATGCTATTTCGGGATAATTGCATCGCTAAAATAATTACTGTGAGCATTCGAAACCTCATAGTATATTCCTACATAATATGAGCGAGCTATTACTAGCAAAATCATTTATTAAAGAGCAATATATACATGGTTGAATAATTTAAAAGAAACCTGGACACCTACTACTAAATACTAAATGGAACCGTCATAAAGTGGAATAAAAAAAAAAGTAGCCTACTAGGCATTAGAAAATATATTTAAAATATTTCACAGACTTTAACACGTAAACAGCGAACAGCAACACAAATGAATGCAAGCGTAGATAATAAATTTTCCGCCAACATTGCTGACGGATATTAGATTCATGATCAATTGATCATTCCTCAATATATGCAAGGACTTAAGACTAAAGTGAGCTCGTAAGATAAGGTAATGGCGTTGCTTATGAGCACACGGGTAATGATGTCAAACAAGAAACTTATAGCTGATTTTCAATAACCAACCCGAAGTTATTAAACGGAAACTTACTAACAAGCAGGGTCTAGCGCCAAACAGAAAGTTGATCTGTTCATAATTTTACTTAATTTTAAATTAATAATTCTTGAAATGATTAGACGCAGCCTTTAAGGTTATGAGAATTTGTTTACGGTAATAAATATAAGCATTGAGCATATGATATTGGGCTACATATTTAACAATAGAAAATTTTGAATCTGGAAAGCAAGATGCGCTGTAAGATTCCTGGAATTCATTTAATAATTTGATAGGCCTCTTCTCAGGATCAATCTTAATTGAGGTCAAATGATTTATTGGGCACAAATCGATCTTTCAAAGAAGACGATTGAAAAATAAAATATTTGTCAAAGATACAATTAATTTTCTACAAGGTTGAGACAAGGACACAGCTGTAGACCTGTAGTATAAATACAGGCCACACATAGCTAATTAATTACACTCTTCCAGTAAAATTCATCGAGTTGATACGTTCTCAACTGCTGTTCTCAATTGCGATCTTATACAGTAAGCTGATTTTCCTATTATTTAGTACATTTACTTGATTTGTGTCATCTAGTTTCGCACATAAAAAAAAATACTTTGTGTATGTACATTTTATCATTTCAACGACCACAACTAATCTTATGAATTATGGCCTCACAGAAAAAGAAGAAGTAAAATGCCGTGTTCTAATTCTACACGTTTGATCGGCGCTGGTATCATGGTTCTAATCTTCATTAGCTGCTCCTCTTTTTCGGTGGCATCGGCACCCAGGCAAAAATCGAGGTAATTAATTGCGAATTTGGTAATTAATTACGTAATAATTTCGGACAATTTGTATTAATCACGTAATTAATCATATTTTTTGTGATTTATTACAAAATTAATCAGTTAAAGGTGATTAATTGTACGAAATTATTTCCTTATTTTTACCTGGGCAGCTTCTGTAAATGGTGCGAGATGTCAGAGTAATCGCGACTGTCGCGCCGGTTTCTTTTGTAATACTTGTCCTCAGTGCTTCCGCGCTCCTTGCTTTCCTGACTGCGTACCTTTGTGCGCCCGGAAGCCGATGAATAATGGCAACATTAATTGCCAATTGGATTCCGACTGCCCCATTGGTTCTACCTGTCAATCACCTTGCCTTGTATTTCCTTGCACATGTACTCACTAATAGAAATGGATCGAAAAATAAATTCGTGCATTAATAAGCAATTATGCGATTATTCCAAAAATTTTAGGTTATTAAAAAAAACATATCCTGCATAGATGAAAGTTACTGTATTTAAAAATATATTCATGAAGAACCAAACTCAATCGGTATTTGAATGAAAAAATTATCATCAAGGTGGAAGAAGGTGGCGTATTTCAACGACCCCTGGAAAAGGCTTCAATAAAATTAATAATTACTTCAACAGGTATATGTGTATTGCTTCACAGTACATATACCTGTATACACCATTCGTTAATGACGGTCAATGATCCCGTAAGCATTTTAAAATACTGATTCCTCATGCCAACACTCCTTAGCAGTTGTTGTTATACAGTATCTACGATTTTACTCGTTCTCTGGGAAATTCCCAACAGCTAGTTTGGTGAGACCATGCACAGCAGACCAACATTCATTTTTGCCATATTAGGGTACATACAAACTACTGTGACGCTAAAGTGGGCGTAATGGTATAAAAAGAGATCCCGATCGTCTCAGAACAAACAGACTTTGTTTTATATCAAGACAGAATTTACGAAAATCACAGCAAAATCCTTGGTACAAAAAACACGCATCGGATCCAAATTTTAGCCATCAAGTGAGTAGATCTATGTAAGGCTTCATTACCACTGGCATAGACTTCTTAATTTTTAATTCTTGGAGTGATTTTGTAGCCGAATTTTAAAAAAAATGAGACTGATTTTTTTTTATTCGATATTTTCATGCCATCTAGTGGTGATCTAAAGTTTTCATTTAAAAAATGTTTTGTGCTTATCTTGAATGAATAACTATTTTCACTATTTATAAAAAAAAAAAAAAATATGGGATGCAGGTTTTAAAAATATGTTTTACATCAATATCAAATTTTATTATTTTAGGATTACCACCATTAATACTTATTCCAGGGAAAAAGAAATGGCACGCTCTAATTACAAAAGATTGCTTTATGTGTTCATCTGCTGTATATTCTGCTGGATGCTATCGGCAGTTTCTGCGGACAAACCAGGTGGGTATTGCCAGAAAGATCGCGATTGTCCGACCGGTTTCCATTGCCCACCTTGCTTCGCCGTCCCCTGCAACTGCGTTCCGAAGTCTACAAGTCGTAATGGAAATCCCCATTGTCAGTCTAATTCAGACTGCCCGACTGGTTTTATCTGTCCTCTTTGTTACATACCTCCTTGCACTTGTTTTCCCAAGAATGGATGAAATAAAATAAATTACAACTGACTAAATAATGTCCATTTAACCACCGTACGTCACTCTAATTTGCTTTTCCTTTCCCCCGTAATCGGTTGATCATAATGAGTTGATAAATAAAGCGTTGAATCCCACCTTATGACTAAAAAATCTATTATTATTTTTTTAAATCGATGTTTGGTCACGCCGGAAAAGCCGTCGAGATCAATAATTCAACTCATTTGACAGGAATACTTCCAGCGCACTTATTTTATTTTCTTAACCAAACTGAGATTTTTTAATAATTAATAAACAATCAACATAGCACAAGATTTACTAAGTAGACCACTGAGTATGGAAAGGAGGAAATTTCCACAAATCTGGAAGCCCGTAGTGAGGCAGAGTCTTATCAAAATCTACCGAACTAAATTGGAATGGTGGTAAAGGGTCATAGGGCGGTCCATTCACAGCAATAAAGTCCAGCGTAGCTACTAAGGTTGAAGAGGTAATTTTACAGTCGGTGGCACCATAAGTGCGAGGATTTGAGGACCAGATGGATGAGAAAGTACTATTGATAGGATTTAAATCATTCCGGGCAGAAATGGCATTCTCAGCTGAGACAGGTAGAGGGCAATCATCACATCGAGAAAGCGGATCCTAAGAATAAAATAAAAATAAATTAGAAAACTAAATTAGAAAATTACAAGCTTCAATTTACCTTTAGATAATTATTAGATCGCATCAGTTTGATCATGGAGTTGAGGTCAGTGACACTTTTTTGATCCCGCCGGAATATGCGAGCGCGAAGGGTCTCATCATGAGAGAAAAAGCTTCCGTAGGTATTCATCATGTCCGCTTGTCCGGATAAGTTGAAGATGGTCGGGAAGTAGGGGATGTTGAAGGAAGACCAATAGGATTGAGAACGAAGAACAGCGGTCATGTCACGACTTTCGATGTAAGAAGGAAGCTGTTCCAGAACCCATAGTAAACCATTCGGAAGAGGCTTTCCCGGCTTAAACTTTTTGTAGTCTATAATCATCCATTGATTATTGTAAGTCCCGCTGTTATAGAAGCTTAAAAAATAGGTCCATTCCTTCCCTATTAAAATAAATGAGTTGGTATTATTTGAAAGCATTTTTTTTTAAATAAAAAAATACCTACCGCTGTTTGCTAGCCTGTTGGCTACAGTTGATCGAATCCCTTCCAGAATCTGACCCGTAGGTTTGATTAACTTGAATAAATCAGTATCTATAATCAAGAAAAAATGTTTTAGGTAAGCTATACATGAATATTTGAAGAATAAGCTATCGTATTTAACTGTAAACCGTGTTGGTTGTTTCCATCGACATCAGACCAGAGGAGATTGTCGTGAAATCATCGCCAGAGTAGAGTACTCCCGGGTACGAAGAGAAGGACATTGTATGGCCGGGAATTAATGGAGATCCGGGGCGGTTCGTGATGTGCACCTCCAAATGATATTTCTTCAAAATACGGATCATCGTTCCATAGCCGTTCCAGGTTACGTGAGAAGCGAGAATTTCAGAAAAGTTGGGCAAAACTTTAATCAACGCGGAGCAAGATGGTTTCATGTGGCGATGAGAACCGCTCGACAAATCTTTGCGTCCCAACACTTTTTCTAGTTCAAAGACGTCGCCAAAAATGTTAAACCACCTGTAATAAAAAATATAAATAAAGTAAAGCCCAAATAATGAGAAAACTTAATATTATATAATAATTCTCACATAACACCAAAACTTCCTAGTGAGTGGCCAGTAGTTTCAGCAGCTTTATTCCAGCCATTAGCCAAGCCATCCAATTGTTCATAAAATAGTCCAACCTAAATTATGAAAATCAATTTAAATATAGAATAAAGTATATGATGAACACTCTCATACCTGGTGCCAGAAGGAACTGCTATTCCTTGAAGCTGTGTACATTTTCTTTGCCCATTGGGTGTTTGTGGCAAGGAAGCTACGAAGCTTGATGCAATATACTTTATTACCATCACAGTAATTCTTCAAAGTATTCAGGTAACTTAAGTAAATAAGCTCATGGGAGAGGAATCCCTCAAGATAACCAGCAGCTCTAACTTGGATTGAATCTGGGTAGGTTCCATCTGTTGACACTTCTAAAGTGGCCCATCTAAACAAAGCAAAAATGACAGAAGTTATGACTAAGAAATTGTCTTCTTCTAAAGAGAAATTTGTATTTACCCAGTTTGATTCACAGTGTTGGAATAGTTAGCCCTGGCAACATATTTGTCACCGACTGGTTTATCAAGAGCGAGAAAGAAATCATCAGCAACGCCATTATAAATGGCGTAGGCTATTTGATGGTGTTGGCAAAAGCTTGTAAGAAACAAATGGAAGAAGACCACACAGATGAAGATGATTTTCCCCTTCATATTCTTGACTTTGAATATATTCTTAAAACATAAACCAAATTATGATAACTTTACGCTATTCGGAGATTCAATAACAATGGATAACTGAAATCCCACGAGATGGAAATTTAGCTTGTTTCGTCTGCGATTTTCTCCTTTGCCGTGCAATGTCAGAACTCAGAGTAGTCGACTCTCGACTTCTCCAGTAGATGTAGATCGTAATTAGTTGGAGTTGGACAGCTCAAGAAAAAAGAGGAAGATTAGCAAGTTGTCTTGTAAGTAGACATGCAAGTTGACTGCGCTAGCGCAACTGCGCGCCGTAAACTTCATTAACGAGTGTCCGCTATTGCGATTCGCGCTCGATCGCGATTATCATCATCACACCATGTTACATTGTTTCGAGCTTGCAACACGAATCGTTGAGTAAAATTAAGCCATGATACTTAAAATTAAATTGTAAAATAGATCTGAATGTACCATAAGATAAGGCTACGCTCTTATGGTACATTCAGATTTACTTTAAATATTTTTTTGCGTATTATAAGCAAACGCGAGTCGTGTCTTGCGATACAATAAATCCCATTCTAAGTATTTTAATAATATTTGCGAAAGGAAGAGCGCTCCCTTCTTGTGGCTTCCATAAAAAAAGCAATTAGGCACTAACTACTCAGACAAATGACGTTTCTTTATATTTTTAGACAGCTACATGATGCGTGATAAATA
This sequence comes from Chydorus sphaericus, assembly GCA_030141595.1. NCBI lineage: Eukaryota > Metazoa > Arthropoda > Branchiopoda > Diplostraca > Chydoridae > Chydorus > Chydorus sphaericus. Next base: position 12,289,204 of record CM057932.1, on the reverse strand, counting down.
ATAATTAATATAATTAATGTACCATTAAAATTGTAAAAATCAAAGCTATAAAATATTGCGTTTCCGTTGTTTTAAAAATGCTGCTCTCACTCTTATATATTTAGGAAAGGAATGCAAAGATGAGAATAATGGCTCATAATCAAACTGGAACTGACGATAGTTCCACTTTTAAGATGGAATTTGTTTTTATTTGACAAAAAAAATCTTAATAGCATAATAAAAAATTGTAGAATATTCACAATTGCAGTAGGCCTACTAAAAACCGTAGCAAATTTGAAATTAAGTTAAAATTAAAGCAGAGGAAAATTGTAAAAAGTATCTGTCAGATGAATTGCGACGGTACTGGCAGAGCCAGCATTTTCAGTTCAACAGCCCCAAAAAAAAAATTCACGTACTTTGTGTTTATGGAAAAATATTACACCCATTTTAAAATTGTAATTAGCATAAATGACGAAAAACGCAATAAATAAATGTAATCCACAAAAGTTTGAGTTTTAAAAATATTGTTTATTTAAATCTAAAATTTTCATAAAATGGGAAGCCAGCGTGATTCACCCATAAGAAGTTTAAGGGCAAACCGGTGTTTTGGGTGCATCACAACACTGATAATATTTTAAAACAGGCAATGAGGCAAGTGTAGCAAAATGGAAAAGAGAGAATAAATGATAGCTATGGAAGAGCATATTGCTTGACTGAGTAACCCTCCTCACTATTTCATTTTTTGTGAAAAGGCAGTTATAATGGAACATTTTTCATGTACACACAAGATCTTTATGACGGATGAATTTGACAATGCGGAATTTCATAACGCGGTGCGGATTTAACTTACTGCAAATTGGACGCCAGAATGTAATCGATTTTCTCCGAAACGTACTCCAACCGCTGTAGAAGGTCGACGGAGCATCCGAATCGTGCAAGAGAAGTAAGGCGGTAAGTGCGGATCTGTTTGAGAGCGTCAATGACTGTAACGGCTCCCATAAGAGGGCAGAGAATGAGCTTAACGTGATCGACGAGGTTGTTAACCTGTGAGCAAATAAAAACACATTTTAAATCAAGACCTTTGGTTAAAGTTTAAAACTGTTTTAAAAAATTTACTTGGAGAGTGCCGTTAGTTAAATGCATAACAACGGCTCTTGAGGTGCGGAAGCATTGTCGTACGACAGGCAGTCGCGTCATCTCGTCCCCATCTCGAGTAGGAATGGCTTCTCCATCTTTGCTCAAATATTGACGCATGTAGGTACGGAAGTAGTTGACCAGTTTGATTTTTTCTTTCATCGTTGGCGGATAATCTTCCATTCGATAGTCACGTTTGGTACCGTCGCGCTCAACGTACTGGATAGATCTAAACGATTACAAAGTATAATTTAATATCTGGAAAAACTAAGATTTCAAGAGGCCGATTTACTAAGTGAAAACTTACTCTCCGTCAACGAGCAGCAATAATTTTGTAAAGTCGTTGAAAATGACGCCGACGGTATCGTTATTATACAGATAACCGAAACCATATTTTTCAGAGTAATCCACCCATTTGGAAACCCAAACCATTGGCATAGCGGCTGAATCTTCTGACTTGCCTGAGCATAAATATTATGATTAGATTGATAATAGAAGAGAAAATTTGATATTTTAAATGGTACCCATGTTAATTGGAACTTTTTTGGTAGGTTTTGCAGCAAACAATTTCGTCAACTGATCTTGAAGATCCCGAAGAAGGTGTTTCGGAGATGGGCCATTGGGAACGCCGCCACATGAAGCTACTGGTCTCGCTTTGACACCTACCAGAGAAATGATTATTTGATAAAAAAAAAAGTTAAAAGAGAAATAGCTAGAAATAATTGCTTTACCTTCTCCAGTGATAGCCGAGTTTCGGTTCAGCTCTCCTAGCGGACGTCGAGCAGGAGGGGCTCCTGCATTATATAAATAAATGAAGAAAGGTAAATCATTTTCCATATTAATAAAAAAAAAATTATTAACCTTGAGTCTGATGACTACTTGTAGATGCAACTGGTACCACTTCAGCCTGAGGAGGCAGGTTGACCACGACCTGAGTAGTTGTTGGTTGAAAGAGGGTTGCTCTAGCCGAGAGGACAGCATTGATGAAATCTACCAGAGAAGCTTCAAATCCCTCTTCCGTTATGAGTGATGAAGTGATGCACTGCTCTTTGGTCAGTTCCCTGTTGCATTCTTCTCCTATTAGAATCATGAAGCACATGTTAAGTCAATTTATACAAGAATCGCATAGCGTAAAACCTTCGTGTATTATTGGAATTTTCTTAAATTAAATTATGACTTATGTTATTAGGAAAATCACGTTGTGCATCATAGCATTTAAGATTTTTTATTAGTGCTGGTAGGCCTTATGTTGTGGCCTGTTATATGTCAAGTGTTTAATACTTTACTATATTCACTATAAAATATTAAATGTTAAGTATTTACTATATTCACTTTTAAAAATTATATTTTTCAAACTTTGAAATAGTTTTCATATAAATCTGGTATCAAACTGATCGCTATAATGCGGCTAGTAAAATTAACCTTTTTGTTTTGGAAAAAATACTGATCGGCCTAATATGTAATATTGTCGATAAGATGTAGAATGTTTACTTTATTCACTTTTTAAAACTATATATTTCAAACTTTGATATAATCATCACAAATTTGGTATCAAAATGATCGCTATATTGCGGCGAGTAAATTAAAACGTACCGTTTGGGAATTAAATCATGAGAATTTCCGTGATTTAGTGAAAACCTTTTTTTTATTTTAATAATTGATCAGTCTTAAGGGGATCAATCGACCTCAGAAGGTGCTATTAATTTTATTTTGAAAGGAATATTTTTGGTTTATTTTTAGGTTCTAATTAGTATCATTAAATTCCAAATTTCACGCTGTTTCACGTGACATAGTTTTTATATTCACCACTTAATTCGGTGAGAAGTTATGAATTTTTAAAGTTCAAACTTAATCGTCTGTTAATAACGGTTTCTCAAGGGACAGCTCGCCTCGAACTGAGCGAGAACGTCCCTTGACACCCACCATTAAAAAGTGAACATTTTTGAAATTTTAGTTTGCTAATATCTCTTGATTGGGTTGTCGTATAACTGCGTTTCAAGTTTGACCACAATTGCGTGAATTTTCTCTTTTGATCGGTACTAGTCCGCTCTCTAAGCGCCTATTTTTTCGGGTATGTGAAAATCGCATTTTTATCATGTCCGATTTTCGTGATTTTTTTCACGCCCAACACCGCATCTCCAGCTTCTGTATCCATTCTCCAATTTTGGTGTCGTTCGGGATTGAAGTGCGGGAGTTATTAATTTTCAAAGGTCGCCATGGGACCGCCCGCTTTCCTACTAATCAGGCCCCCTTTTTAATAGTTTTAGCGTATTTCCTCCCCATTTATTCCGGCGAATTTCTCTAGAACAGCCAGAATCTCTCGCCTGGCTCCTTTTTTTTCTTTCGTACCCACCCACTTCCGGTCGGTGCCTCATCATTGTACTGGTGCCCCAGGACATAATCGACGTTAAACCTTCGTATAAGTAAACTTATTTTCCTCAAAAGAAAAATAAATTTTTACTGTTTACACTCAGGGACAAGAATCGCATAGCGTAAAACCTTCGTGTATTATTGGAATTTGCTTAAATTAAATTATGACTTATGTTATTAGGAAAATCGCGTTGTGCATGATTGCATTTAAGATCTTTTTATTTATTTTTTGAAATAAAAAAAGTGCTGGTAGGCCTTATGTTGTGGCCTGTTATGCACAAAGTGTTTATTACTTTACTATATTCACTTTAAAATATTATATGTTAAGTGTTTACTATATTCACCTTAGAAAATGATATATTTCAAACTTTGAAATAGTCTTCATATAAATCTGGTACCAAAATAATCGCTATAATGCAGCGAGTAAAATTAACCTTTTTGTTTTGGAAAAAAATAGTAATATATAATGTCACAGATAACATGTAAAATGTTTACTATATTCGTTTTTTAAAATCATATATTTCAAACATTGAAATAATTATCACAAGTTTGGTATCAAAATGATCGCTACAATGCGACGAGTAAATTAAAACGTTCCGTTCGGGAATTAAATCAAGAGAATTTCCGTGATTTAGTGAAAACCTCTTTTTATTTTAATAATTGATCAGTCTTGAGGGGATCGATCGACCTCAGAAGGTGCAATTATTTTATTTTAAAACGAATATTTTTGGTACAGTTTTAGGTTTAATTAAGTATCATTAAATTCAAAATTTCACGCTGATTCACGTGACATAATTTTTAAATTCACCACTTAGTTCGGTGAGAAGTTATGAATTTTTTTAATTAAAAAATAATCGTTGGTAAATTGCTTTATCTCAAGGGACAGCTCGCCTCGGACTGACCGAGAATGTCTCTCGGCACCCACCATTAAAAAGTGGATTTTTTTCGATTTTTCGTTTGCTAATATCTCTTGATCAGGCTCACGCATAACTTCAGTTCAAGTTTGACCGTGATCGCGTGAATTTTCTCTCTCGAGTGATACTAGTCCGCTCTCTATGCGCCTATTTTTTCGGGTACATGAAAATCGCATTTTTATCATATCCGATTTCCGTGATTTTTTTCACGCCCAACACCGCATCCCCGGGTTCTTATTACATTCTCAAAGTTTGGGATCAATCGGGATTGAAGTGCGGGAGTTATTAGTTTTGAAAGGTCGCCATGAGACCGCCCGTTTTCCTACTAATCAGGCCCCCTTTTTAAATATTTTGGCGTATTTGCTCCCTATTTTTCTGGCGAATTTCTCTAGAACAGCCAGAATCTCTCGGCTGGCTCCTTTTTTTTCTTTCCCTCCCAACCGCCTCCGACTGATGCCTTATCATTGTACTGGTACCCCAGGACATAATCGACGTTAAACCTTCGTATAAGTAAACTTATTTTCCTCAAAAGAAAAATAAATTTGTACTGTTTACACTCAGGGATAACAAGAATCGCATAGCGTAAAACCTTCGTGTATTATTTGCAATTTTCTTAAATTAAATTATGACTTATATTATTAGGAAAATCATGTTGTGCATCATTGCATTTAAGACCTTTTTATTTATTTCTTGAAATAAAAAAAAGTACTAGTTAGCCTAATATATGTGGTGGCCTGCTATTTATTTACTATATTCTCTTTTTTACATGGTATGTTAAGTGTTTACTATATTCCATTTTATAAATTATATTTTTCAAACTTATAAAATAATAATCTTCACAAATTTGGAATCAAAATGGTCGCTTTAATGCGGCGAGTAAATTTAAACGTCCCGTTTGGGAATGGTATCGTGAGAAATATCCGTTTCCTTTGAAAACCTTTTTTATTTTCATAATTGATCAGTCACAAGAGGATTGATCGACCACAGAAGGTGCAATTTATTTTATTTTGAATTGATTATTTGGTGTCATATTAGAATAATATTACTATCATTAAATACAAAATTTCAAAAAATATTAAAATAGAAAGTAATCATGCCATTTTTGGTCAAAACACTTGAAAAGATAAAAAATAAATTATGCCAACTAATTTATTAGGTAAATCAAATTGTGCACGACTGCCCTTTAAAACCTTTTTATTTATTTATTGAAATAAAAAAAGGACTGATACGCCTAATATATATTATGTCTAGTAAACATATGTTATATTTTTACTATATTCACTTTTTTATATTATATATTAGGTGTTTACTATTATAATATTCAATTTTTATATTTTATATTAGGTTTTCACTATGTTAACTTCTTTTATTATATGTTTAGGTTTACTATATTCACTAATAAACATTAACATTTTCAAATTTTGAAATAATCTTCACATATTTGGTAACAAAATGATCGCTATAATGCGACGAGTAAGATCAAATGTTCCGTTAACAACAAGAATTTTAAAAATGTTAAAACATGCAGGGTTGCATTTTTTGAAATAATAAGATGAAATAAGTCAAACCAGGTCAAGCCATGTAAAACAGGTAAAACTCACTCAAAACAATGATTCCGAACAGTTTCACAATTTGATTTGGAATGCACTCTATTTAAAATGATTTTATTACAGTTCTTCTTAAGTAAAACTACGTGAAACTACATTAAACTAAGTAAACCTATACGACAGTTTGGTCGATATAGATCGAGAAAGATAATACTAATGGTCTTGATGTCGGCTAATAAAATTCCCAAATTCAAAGAAGTATTATTACTACTACAGCCGTCTGAAGACAACAAGGGCAAGGAAAACATAGGCTGAGCGGTCAAATATTTCGTATTAGTAAAGCCTAATTAGCCTTAGGCTTTTTAGCAGAACGCGCTGCTGCAAAAAGCTGCAACATTTCCAAAGATATTATTTCTATGGGTGCAAGTTTTTTCTGCTTTTCAAATTATGTTTTGCTTATAACGTCTTTACTTAATTCAGGATCGGTGGCTAGCCATCACGGAAGGAAAAACCAAAAATGGTTTTGCTTCATATTTCCCTCCTAATCATTACATCCGCAAACCAGTTCAACCAACCAGGGCGCAATCGAATGATGACGTATATATATGTTCAAAATTGAATTTTCAAAATACATATCAATAATCAATGTGAATAAAATTAGGTGGCATTGTCTTCACATTTTATTTTTATTCACTCGAATTTTCGTTGCCTGCGCTAATTTTTTTTGCTATAATCCATTGTCGGTATCTTTGCTACTAAACTTTTTTCTCACTCTCTTTGAAAATTTGATTGGTCATGTTAGAGTAAATTTTCTTTTAAACAGATGCAGTACCGGTACTCGTGGATGTGATAATGTATTAGGTACTTATTTTACGTAGGTCACAGAAAACAGCTTTATTTAAATTCATTTTTTTAAAATCCCTACCTTACTCATTTAAAAGTAGCTTACGAAATCTACTCTTGATATCTGGTTGGTTTTAAATATCTTGGAGGTTTTTTCTTTGCGCACAAGCAGCCAACTTGCGCAGCAATCAAGTATAATTAAGAAGTGGAACGGAATCTTTTGCTTTGAATATTATATCGATAAGTATCTTAAGGAAAGGACTGCGTATGAGTATAACCACTGATATCATCAAGATTCATTTGTACACGCGTTTTGAAGCAACATCAGACATGACAGAAAAGAAACTGAACCAATAGAAAGAACTGTTCCATAAAGTGTAACCGGCTACATCATAACAATCCAGTAAGCAGTCAATCCGTTTTGAAGCAATGGACACGATTCGGTTTTCCATTTAGGGGGTTTTCAGTTGGTCCAATGGGTATGGAATGCCGGAAACTTCCACAAATCTGGATGCCCAAAATGGGGAAGACTATATTTGAAGTCTACCCGACTAAATTGAAATGGTGGTAGCGGATCGTAGGTTGGTCCACTGATTGCAATAAAGTCGAGTGTTGGAATCATAGCGGAAGATGTGGTTTTGCAGTCAATGGCTCCGTAAGTCCTAGGATGGGAGGGCCAAATGGAATAGAATGTACTGTTGAGCGGATTCAAATCATTCCGGGAAGCAATTGCATTTTCGGCTGATATAACTAAAGGACAATCATCACATCGGGAAAGTGGATCCTAAAAAATTCAAAACGGTTATAAGAATAATAGTTTCTGTACAAATCAACTTGAATGCAATACCTCGAGATAATTATTAGAACGCATCAATTTAATCATCGAGTTCATATCAGTGACGTCCCCTTGATCACGGCGGAAGATGTTAGCGCGAGGGGTCTGATCGTGAGAGAAAAATTTCCCGTGCAATTTCATCATTTCAGCTTGGCCAGATAATTTGAAAACAGTTGGAAAATAAGGGACGTTGTAGGAAGCCCAATATAATTGGGAACGAAGAACGCTGGTCATATCATGAGCCTCAACGTAAGAAGGAAGTTGCTCCAGAACCCATAATAATCCATCTGATAGAGGTCTCCTCGGTTGGAATTTCTTGTAGTCTACAATCATCCACTGATTATTGTACGTTCCGCTGTTGTGCAAACGAAAAATGTCTGTCCATTCCTCACCTTATGAAATTATGTTTGAATTTAAGATTTTATAATAAAGGGCTCCTTTTTATTGATATAATTACCGCTGTTTGCTAGCCTGTTGGCCGCAACGGATCGAATCCCTTCTAGTATTTGACCAATCGGATTGATAAACTTATATAATTCCGTATCTATTAAAAACAAAAAAGAATTGGAATAGGTATTAGGTAATAGTATTTTTGATTTTATGTACTAGCGATGTTGTTGGTTGTTTCCAAAGATACTAGATTTGAAGAGATGATGGTAAAATCATCGCAAGAATAGAGTATGCCGGGGTAAGAAGAAAAAGACATGGAATGGCCGGGAATTATCGGAGATCCGGCACGGTTCGTAATGTGCACTTTCAAATTATACTTTTTCAAGATACGGATCATTGATCCATAACTGTTCCACGTCACGTGCGAAGTGAAAATGTCTGATAAGTCTGGTAATACTTTAATCAAGGCAGAGCAGGACGGTCTAATGTGCCGACGATTGTCAATAAATCTAGTTGATCTTTTAGATTCACCGCTGCTAAAAAGAGCTTGGAGCACATCAAGATCACCTAAAATATTTAACCACCTATAGTTCAACAATTATTAAAAGTGGGTAATTAATATGATTGTACAGTTTATAAGAAAATATACGTACATCAGGGTAGAACTTCCAAAAGAATAACCAGTAGTTTGCGCAGCTTGATTCCAACCTATTGACATTCCATCCAACTGTTCATAAAACAATCCCACCTGTGCAAATTTTAATTAGATAACAATTCGTTTAACTTTTTAAGAAAATATAAAATGAAACGAATGGTGGAGCAAATAATGGAGAAGAGAATAATAATAGCACCTGGTGCCAGAAAGGATCGGCATTTCTCGAAGCTGTGTACATCTCCTTTGCCCATTCCGTGTTGGTTTCTAGGTAATTGTTAATATTCTTACATAATATCTCATTTATTCCCACACAAAAACCATCAAGCGTGTTGAGATAATTCAAGTAAATCAGCTCGTGAGAGAGGTAGCCTTCCAAGAAACCAGCAGCTCTAACTTGGACAGAATCAGAATAGTTTCCGTTCGTCGAAACTTCAAAAGTAGCCCATCTAGTATAAATACGAATGAAAAGAATTATTATAACTAATGAAGATAGATGTAGATTATGAACTTGCCCTGTTTGATTAATCGTGTTGGAATAGATTGCATAGGCAGCATAATCATCCTCCGGCTTGTTTAGTGAGAGGGTGAAATGGTCGGCGTTTATATCGTAAACGGCATAGGCTGTTTGCTCCAAAGCTAAATTTGCAGTCAGCAGCTGTAACAAGACTAAAAAATTAAAGAGAATTCTTTCCATATCGTGTAGATTGGTTGAAACTTTACTCTAAACTGGCGATTATTTTGAGACTCTCCTCAATGATTTCCGCTAATAGCTTAAACCGGTTTTGTTTAACCGTTATATTGAACCAGTGCCAAGTTCACTGAAATGTAAAAATAATTGATTGAGCAACGCATTTTAAACCCGTCTAGCTTCATTGGAAACGTAGCAAGCTTTTGGACGCCTGAAGCTGTTTTCATTTCCTGATTTGTCTAGTTTATAAGTTCCCCTTGTTGTTTGTGAGTCAGTATAAGTAAGTATATAAAAAGGAAAAAAATATGGTTATATTTTCCATAAACATGTTTATTGTTCTCTCTATCTATAGACCACAGTGACCAATATGTATCTACATCGATACAGTCCAGGGCTGATAAGTTCCAGGTTCAGGCTTTGATACCTGCCAAAGTATGAATTAAACTGCGTTAGACAAAATTCATAATAATGATGTAGAAAGCTAATTTTAAAAGGCTTCGTACGTGTTTAGTGAGAGGATCTTCGCAGGCCATACGAATTCGTTCAACGGAAGCCGGTGAGTCAAGGCGGAAGATTCCGCTATCAAGCCCTGCATCCATTCTGGCTGCTCCGATAGCGTCTTTGATAGCGAAGAAAACGCTAGCTGCCAAAAACAAGGGTGGTTCTCCAGCAGCCTTTAAAACAATATCCATTTTTAAACATATTTTTAATCGCATTAATGATATATTATTTGTACTTTGGACGAGTAAACTGCGTGCGGATTAGGACATCCGCGGAGGAGAGAAACGTTAAACTCTTTCGGAATGTCGTCCATAGTTGGAATTTTGTAATTGGACGGACCTCGAGTCATGACTTGTCCATTGACCGGGGAAAAGAGTGGTTCTTCCAAAGTGAACAGTCCCAATCCCTGAACAAAAGCGCCTTCAATTTGGCCTATATCAATAGCTGGATTAAGGCTTTCTCCTAAATCCATGACGATATCTGTTCTCAACACCTATGAATACAAGGAAAATTAATACTGCTAATTTATTTATATAATTGTACAATAGGAAATACTCTGTGATTTCCTGTAAGGCAGTCGATTTCCACTTCTGAGCAGGCGGCACCAAAAGTATAATATCGGAACGGATGCCCTCCACTATTAGTCGCGATATCATAACCAATTCCAGGAGTTCTATAAAATGATTAAATATTTAAAAATACTGGAATAACAGCTGGTCATTATTTTATTACTTGAAGAATCCTGTGGTTGATAGACTAATGCGCTGAAAGTAAGCCTGTTGAATCCATTCTTGCCAAGTGCCCTTTGGATTTTCTTGACGGATTGAAGCCAAGCGATCGAGTAGAATATTACAAGCATCCTTTAAACAAATTAAAAGTAAAGATTAAAAAAATGAAAAAAGTGTTGCCCCCTGACAGGTTTGAACTGCCGACCCCTAGTTTACAAGACTAGTGCTCTACCACTGAGCTAAGAGGGCTTGTGAGTTGCGGCTTTAATTCAAATAAAATACTGTAAAATACGCTCACATATGGCAAGGTATGTTTCGTGTTTGTCTATTGTGTAGGCTAAATAAAAAGTCCCACAAGGCACTAATACAACAGTTTGATACCTTTCAAACATTCACGTATTTAATATCAGTTGAGCCCAATATCATGCTCCAAGAGAATAAAAAAATCAGTTATAATTACCAATACTGCCATTCCGTTTAGATCTGATCCAACACTGGCTCCGCTGGGCGATGCATTTGGTACTTTATCTGTAGACGCCTCGGAGATTAAAATCAACGAGGCAGGGATACTCAAAGCCCTGCTCGCTACTTGAATCATTTTAGTGTGCAGCCCCTGGCCCATTTCAGTCCAGCCGTGGGACAGTAGAACAGAGCCATCCTTATATACGTGAAGTAACACAGTCGCTTGATTGTAAAATTTGGCTGTGAAAGACAATCCGTATTTCGAAGGAATGACAGCTAATCCACGTTTCTTAAACCGATGCGCTTGATTGAATGAGTCAATCGCTCTTCGGCGCTCGTTCACTTGAGCCAAAAGTTGGACTTCCGTCCAACAACGATCTAAAGTGCAGTACTCCATCAATTGGTTGTAGTGTGTTCGGTCCCCGTTTTGGTACATATTGAGGCTTCTTACAACCAATGGATCGATACGAAGAAAGCTTGCGACATCGTTCACAATGTTCTCGCAAATTAGCATAGCTTGCGGACCACCGAAACCTCTCATTGCGGTGTTAGATGGTAGATTGGTTCGGCACACTTCGCCTCGCACCCTAAAGTTGTCTATTTTGTAGGCATTGTCCAGTAATAGCATGGCTTTTTCTAAGACTCCGCGGGACGAATCCATGGTGTGACCAGCATTGCAGTAGAGCTTAATATCCAAGGCTGTCAATTTACCATTCGATGTAAAACCAACTTTATACTTTGCGAAGAATGGATGTCGGTTCCCCGTTCCGATCATATCTTCATCTCGATCTAAGCTTGCACGAACTGGCCTCTGTAGCAAATGAGAAGCTAAAGCAGCTGGTAGGACAAGACGGGCCGTTCTGGTCTGTTTGCCTCCGAAACCACCTCCGATCCGTTTAACACGACTTACTATCCGGTTGTATGGCAAGTCCAACATTTCAGCAACCATCTTCTGGAGATCGGCTGGTATTTGAGTTGTAGAAGTTATGTCCAGTTCTCCGTCCTCTCCTCGAGGAACGACACGAACGGAATGCGTTTCCAGGTAAAAGTGTTCTTGACCAGCCATTTGAAACGTTCCATCCAATACGTTTTCTGATTCTTTTAAGGTCTCTTCAACATTTCCTTTCACAATCATCCTATTATGGCCTTCATAAAACGATTTGGCTTCAATAGCACCCTGAAGAGTGATAATAACAGGCTCTAAAGGTCTGTACTGGACTTTGACAAGTTTAACCGCCCGTTGAGCTAGGATTGGATCATCTGCAATCACACAGGCAACTACTTGACCGCAAGAAGTTACTATTTTTGAAGCAAAAACTTCTTCATCTTGAATGATGGGTCCAAAGCGATTCTTTTCCGGTTCCAAATCTTTAGCAGAGAGGACAGAATGGACACCTTTCAGCGCTAAAGAGGCTGAAGGATCTATGGAAATGATCTCTGCGTGTGCTTCGGTGCTCAAAACTAGACTCATGTATAGTTCTCCGACCCGAGGAGGTAAATCATCGCAATAAATTGCTTGCCCTGTTGTATGTTTCTCGGCTGATGCGTGATGAATGGGTCTACCAACTGGATCCGAATTCGGCTGATCTTTGGGCACTAGTTCGAACATTTGAGCGGATTTGAATTGTCCAGGTAAAATTTCAGAGTCTGCATTGATCAATCGATCATCCGGGATCGAATCTGACACTACCCCACGAACCAGTAAATCTCTCCAGACCTTCAGATGAAATTTGAAGAAGAAACTCAAGCATAGTGACTGCCTGTAAGAGCTCATTCCACCTGGAGCGGAAGCTGGAAGCGGCAAATCTTCCAACAGCCATTGACATACGTCTTCGATAAAACTTGGTTCCTCCCAATTCCTGCCAATCATCCGTTTCGATGTTTTAATGGCCATGACCGTAGTTTGAGCCATTCCACCAAAGACAAGTCGAATATCACGGATCTTGCTAGCTCCAGGATGGAATAGAACGCGAAATCCGGCGTTGACAATAGCTATATCATCCTCTCTTCGTCTTGATTGCTTATAACCATAGATATATTCATCTTGACAGGTTCGAGGGATGGCAATATTGATCAAAACTTCATCTTGAGCTACAGCTGTTTTCCTATATCCAGTAAAAAAGTGTCCATCCATCTTTACTGTTCTGGTTCCTCTCGAATGGCTCTGGAAGGTCAACCAGCATCCACTCGCCATCAATAGAGGATTTAAATCAGAGATGGGACTGCCTGTTACAATATTTCCAGCTAGAGCAGCTGCATTCCGAATTTGTTTGCCACCGAACCAGTGGAGCATCTCGACAAGTGCGGCGAACATTCGGGTTGCATGTTCAGGTTCTTTTAGGATCTGCTCTTTGAGGACTTGTTGTAGTGTAGTAAGGGTAACAGCTCCGCCAATCACCAAGGCTTGGTCAGGTCTAGTTATTTCTATAGAGAATAATTCTTCTATTTGATGGCTTGGATGAATAAGAATATGGTAATCAGAGTTCTTGAATTTCATCTCTAAGCCAACTTCTGTGTTCCCAACTACCAATTTAGATTGCGGATGATGTGATTTTAGTTTAAGAAGCTGATCTAAATTTGTTGGCCTATACCATGCGATTCCTAAGTCGCCTTTAATGACCAAGAACTGATTGTCGTAAACATCAGACAGCTGCAACTCTGGAGGGAAAATAGGCTCTTGACCGGGTGAATAGCTCTCTTCAAAGTCGGCAGGAGTCGTCGTGCTGCTCACCACCCTCTTTTCATGACCGTTGAGCTCTTCAGTTGAGTCAGCGCTATTACTCATGCAGCAAATTCCTCCATTGGGCTTTCCGCCACAACAACCATCGCGTGTCAAAGTCCGAAGTCCTTCGATTATTGGCCGATAACCAGTGCAACGACACAAGTTGCCTGCAAAATAATTAAATGGATTCAAATAAGTAATAACTAAAAGGGCCTTAACTAAATAAGCTGCTATGTTACATAATAAGATAAAATATTTCTTCACTCTGTTATACTGTTTGATAAGGCAAAGCTGATAAGAGCAAAAAAAAAAAAAAAGACCTTGAAAGCTCTCAGCTACTTGGTCCATAGATGGTAACTCCCGGTCATTGCTCCGGAGCAAAGTGTACATGGACATGACAAAGCCTGGAGTGCAAAATCCACATTGGGTTCCGTGAGCTTTAGCCAGTCGTTCTTGAATTGCGTGCAAGCGCCTTGAGGTAGCTCCTCTTTGTTGACCGGAATATTTGTCTTGCTGTAACTGCTTATGACCGCCAACACCTTCAACCGTTGTGATTGCTAATCCATGTACAGAGCATAGTGGTGTCAAGCACGCATTTATCGCATAGTGCCTGTAATATAATAACGAGTTTAAAATATAAAATTATAAAACATTTAAAGGAATATGAAATACTGTATTGTTTTAGACTGGCGATCGAAACGGGAGATCATGACAGTGCAAGCACCGCAACCTCCTTCGCCGCACCCAGATTTCGTACCAGTTAGATGCACTGTTATTGTTTTATTATGTAACAGGGCATGAATTTGAAAAAAAAAATCAAAGGCTTAGGATACAATAAAAACACACAACAACATAATCTAAACGATATACTTTTGTTCCGGAGATAATACAGAAGAGTCCATTCTGGCTGTGCCGCTTTTTCTTCAATCTACAAAAATTACCAATAGAATATCACTTTTTGAAAGAAATAAGAATGTAGAAATCATCGATTTAAAGTTATTATATTTGTCTTTTCACTTAACATGATTTAGCTAGGACCTAGGTAAACACTCGGGTAAACATATCACCTTTAGGCCGTTGATGTAAAATATTAAAACGGAGGTTATTTTGTCATTAGCTTGTTCCATGACTTCCATATTAAAGAGTATATTTTACTACGTTTTTTGAATTATATGATAAACGAGTCAACTATTTTTATTTTTACATAATACTGCAACAGCTGCGTTTGATACTTTCTACACGACTGTTTGAAACAAACTAAAGCGGACGGACTTGGAACGGTGACCATGCTCTCTGATTATAGTGCTGTAACTTTTGTTTTACTAGCAACAGGGGTGTATACTCTGGGTTTTTACTAGTATGGTGTTGGCTATTACATTTTCTTAATGGGCTCTAAAAACATGAAAAATACAATACGTCCTCGTTGATGCTTTTTCTTTTCCCTTTTAATGATATAAAGCAATTTCAGCATTCTAGCCGTAGCCGTCTAGCGAACTCTATAAGACTATGTGACATAGCTGTAGATTGCAAATTTTGAAATTATTTTCACGAACTGAGTCCTACAGAATTTATGAGAGTAAAATCGTGCAGAGCATCTTAATTAACTTCCAGTGAGTCCCAATATCAACAGGATCTTGCCAAACAAAGGATGCAGAGCTAATACCATAAGATGACCTAGTTAACAATAAGCTGTAATAAATTAAGTATTGAACTTTCACTTTTTTCAATTCAAATAACTTTATCACAATCATAAGCTCGTTAAAGGAATACCTCTTCGTCCATAAAACCAAACAGTAGTGAGCAGCAGGTGTGCCGTACCTATTGTATTTGTATTCCTGAATCATTTTTACTCTTCACATATCACATGGAGCGTAAGTATTCTTATATTCCCATCAAACTCAGTAACGCCACTAAAAAATAATTAGAAAATCAATTACTTACAGGAAATACCAAGGCCTATCACCAGCAAAGACCGCCCAACTACTTTTCTTCTACTTATATTATCTTACTTCTGAATGTTTTCGCATCGTCCTATTCGATGAACTCTTACGAAGCTCCGCTCTCTCCCGGAGTACCAGCACCTCCGTTGCCGCCTGGAGTTCCTCCAGATGAAACGAATGATAATACTAACAGTATTGCCGAACTTAGACCATCATTGGCTCTCGATTCACCATCATTTATGGAAATCCCTCCTTCGTCACTTCAGTTCCTTCCAATGCCACCGCCACCGCCTCCACCTCATTTCGAGCGCGCTCTCAACTGGCCTTTCAATTTCTTCATGAACGCGCCAACCGGCCCTATGATGCCACCTATGCTATTCCCAATGTTTAGTGGAAGTCATAGGCCTATTAATGCGGCTATTCTCGACAATCCAGATCTTTCGGGACAGAACGGATTTATCCCAAGCTCAGATCGCATTGTATGGCCAGACGATAACAATATCTGACGCAGCTTTTCTGTTTAAAAAAATACTGTACCTATCTTTCTAGATATAACAAAATTTAAATTTCTTCAGCTAAAAAGAAACTTTTAAAAAACTATATTGCAGTGTAACTTATTTGACCAAAAATGAGTATTTAAAAAAATTAAATACTTTTATTTGCAAATACTTGGGCCAAAAAATACTTTCAAATACCGACCCGAGCAGTCACAGTGCGGTGAAAAACTCGATTTAATCGAGTTGTAAAACTAGACCGGTGGAAAAACACGCGTTTACAAACTCCGTTTAAAACGTCCTTGTTTGCCGACTTTTACCAGATTAAAACGCGATTGTTTTCAGCAAAGCAAAGCAACGAACAGCTAGCTAATGATGGTATATTTGGTGAAGAAATGGGTATGAACTCCGTTTAAAACTGGATAAATTCTCCGATAAAAACCAGATAAAATCTCCGATTTAAACCGGATTCTTCTTCAAAATCTAGATTACGATGCGATTAAAAATACTTTTCATGACCATTGCTATTTATATAATTACATTAATGTGACCTTTATTTTAATAAAATGTTAATTATAAGCAGAATCTAATTTTAAATTATTGCGAGCCAAGCGGATACGTTAATTATTATCCAATGACATCCGGCCATCGGTGATAATTTCGATTGTCGAAGTACGAATCAATTCTCCGCCAAGGTTTAAAATCTATATGACTTCATACAAGATAGATCACTTAAAAGGTTAATTTAATTAAGAATTAACATACGCTTATGTACGCATGTGGTCTAAAAACCTCTAGGAAGTAATTGAGTGGTGAAGGGAGTGTTGCATGGAAAGCAAAGCTCGTCAATAATACCTTTGGCTTACACTAATAAACTGGTAATCCACGTAAGAATATAGTTCATTTACTACTTTATTTAATTAAAGCAATGTAGAAGTTAAAAATAAATAAAAATCATACATTAATATTAATTATTTGAGATTTTATTTGATTTTCACAAGGATTCTGAGAGTAAACTAGTTTTAAAAGGAGATATTACGAGTTTTTTTCAGCCCAAATTCATCAGCGCTGCGGCTCCGATTTTATGGAAGAAAAAAACGGGGAATAATCCGGTTAAATGTCAGAGTGAACACCGTCTAATAAAAATTAAAAACTTCATCTTTTAGTCTGTGATATTAACTCGTAAAATAACAGTTTTAAAAACTTACAATTACACGAGAAAACCCCGCATATATTCTAGCTCGATAATAACTGAAAGAATTTCAGTTTAGAAAACCCCATCTGTTAGTCCGCTAGATATACTGGTAAAAGCTTCGATTTTATCTAGTTTTCTCACCTGTAATTTAAAATCTGTAAAGAAGTTTTGAAATCTTTAAAACAACTGGATTTTTCTAGAGGTTACAAAACGCAACCCTTTTTCACCGAAGCGTTTCTTCTCGAGGAGTTTAAAAAATACCAAATAAAATACTATATTTTTTAGTAAAAAATAAAATACTTTTTCAAATACTTCTCAAAGTAAAAAATACCAAATAAAATGAATTAAAATACCAAATACTGATGTAAAAAACGTGAAAAAATCCAGTAATTATAGTAGTTAACATAAAAACTTGTTTCTTTTCACTGTTACAAAAACACTCAAGTCCTTTTCTTGCTCTTTATGTAATGAAAATTATATTTACACTTTTTGCATCACGTACATACATTGCGCTCTGGATGTTTTGTGTTTGCTTATTAACGGCAGCTAGAGCAGCCATGACCAACTCTCGAATATGACCATCAGATTGTTTAAAACATAGGTCAAAATTGCTGGCTTCAGAGAACAGTGCCGATTGGTATACAGATATCCCGTGTATCGTTCACTGAAAGATCTTTACTGGGGACTAGTCTTCTTTATTCAAGTGGTAATGGTGAAAAAGAATGGTCAAAGCCGTATAACACATGTTACGAAGAAAAAAGCTATAGTTGACGGGCCTAGCTTTTAAAGGTTATTTTGTGGGACAGTAGACCATGACGCACCAAATTAAGAAAAAAGTATTTGCAAATAGTATTTGTTATTTTTCAAGTTTTAGCCAAAAATATCAAATAAAATACTGTGAAGTATTTTTTAAAAATGAAGCAAATAAAATATTGCTAAAAAATATTATTTTTTGAGTATTTTATTTGAAAATATTTCAATTTTATCAAAAAATACGTTACACTGCTATATTGTTAACATTTTTGTATCTAAATTCTAAGATTATTTTTTTATTAGTGATTTCGTGTGGGGAAAAAAGTGTATTATATATTACATTTACAATACCGTAATAAAGTTTTCAAAAAAGAGACGTGTGGTTATTTATGAAAAATATAAATTGGAAAAACAAATAATTAGGTTTCAGTATTTACTCCCGAAGTTCAACTCCAACAATGACAGGTTGGCGAGCTTGTGTATGGACCAGGAAACCATCTTCAAACTCTATTTTATCCTACAATAATAAAACAAACATAGAAGAAAAAGTATTATCGATACTACCGAAATACACTAAGCTCTAATTAAGTCTCATAAATTATATAGAAGTAGAAAATAAACGTAAGAAAAAAAAATAATGTTAATTACAGGTGTTTCTGTTGTTGGCACGAATCGCAATTGTTTAATCAGCATACAGAGAGCCAGTTTCATTTCTTCCATGGCAAATCGCATTCCGACGCAATTGCGGGGACCCAATCCAAAAGGCATCCAGACATATGGGCTAATTTTTTCCGTACTTCATCTAATTTTACAATAAATCTTGAATACTCAAGATACTTAATTGAACATATATTTTTTTTATGAGAATATAGAATTCAAATGATTGATACCGATCGGGATTAAAAGTGCTCGGATTTGAATAGTAATCTTTGTCATTATGAAGCGCAAAAGTTGGCACTGAGACGATGGTTCCTTTCTTGATGTGAATGTTCTTATATGAAAAATCCTTGGTACATTCTCGTTCAATTCTAACATTTTTTAGAGAAATAAGTTATTCTAAAAAGTAAAAAAAAAAAAAAAAATTGGTAAATACTAACCTGGCAAGAGGTGGCAACATACGCAGAGTCTCGTTGATGATGTTGTCCAAAAAGGGGAAATCTAAAACCATCTCAGGACAAACATCCTCCTGAAATATACGAGATTTTAAAATGAAGTTTTTTTTAAGATAGTAGATGAAGATGCTAATCCATACGCATTTTTCCAATTTCTCTACGATAGCATTGTACAGTTTTTCTTGGATTTCTGGATGAATTGTTAACATGAAGATAGTATTGGTCAATGTATGGCCGGTGGTATCGTATCCCGCTATCATAAATAGCGTAGACTACAAATAAAAATTAAAAATTATTCATTTAAAAATTCAGAATATTAATTTATTGAATTGCCTGAGCGATGACGATTTCGTCCACTTCTTCCGTATCCCACATTGGAACTTTATTGCCATCCGAAGTTTCTTTGGTATATCCGGAAATGGCTTCTGTGGCGGACTCAACAAAATCGTGATATTTCTATCGAGTGAAGTATTCCAAATCCAATAAACCCAAATTTAAAACTCAACGAATATTGGAATTGACGCATAATAATGCACATCGTTCCTACTTCATTGCTTTGTCGGCGCTCTTTTATAAGATTCTCCAGTATACCCATAAAGAACTGAAATTCTTTGCTCACGAAAAACATTTTCCCAAATATTGGAACAAGAGATGGAATGAGAACTGTAAATAATGATTAATATGATAAGAAAGAGATAATAAAATTTAATCAACGTCAGGTTCCATACAAGGTAGAAGGAACAGGGGCGATTTTTTCAAATGAGGACTGAGGACCACTCTAGCGTTCTTCACAAATGGATCGTCTTTGTTGCCCAGCGAGTCTATTTTCATCCCAAAAGCGCATCGGGCGATAACGTCCATACTGAAGGCACCAAATGCTCTACATGATTAGTTATTGATTACTGTTGGTATTCAATAGACCTCTTTCAATTAAGCTTTGAAAATATCCTACTCTTTGGCGTTTAATTTCCCTTCTTCTTCGGCGATGGTCTTCAATTTAGTTAAGAGTCCATCAGCGCATTCCATAATCATCTTTGACATCTAAATTCAAATAAAAAAGCTAATTTTTTTCTTATTATTAAAAAAGAAAGATATTGATACAAAGTCTATACTTTTTTTTATTTTTCCTGTAGTGAAGGCAGGAGTGATAGAAGTGCGAACATCTTTCCATTCTTGTCCTTTTAGAATGGTCAGAAATTTTCGGGCAACTTTGACACGGAGATCAACAAACTGTCACGTAAAAACAGCTACTAAAATTTATATAATACGTTGTTGTAGAAATTTGTTTATTTACAATACCCTTCGATCAACAAAATGGTCGAAATCTTTAACAAAAATCGATTTGATCAAGTCAATGTCGGTGATGAGCAAGTCGGGCACAGCGCAGTCAAAGATGCCGACGACTTTGCCGTATTTTTTCATTAGAGCGATATCATAGGCCGGCAAGTTCTAACAGGATATTAAAACTAATAGTGATATACAGCCTAATTGAAATAATAGTTTAGATGAAATTACCCTTTTCCAAATTGCCCATGAGTTGCCTACCCAAGGAATTAGTTTTGGACTTGGAATTCCTTGATCCGAAAAATATGTCAAATTTGATGTTGCACGTCTGTAACAGTGTAATGAATTAATTTTTAAAAATGATAAAAATGTTGGTATGAATTTTTTTTTAATAAACCATAAAAAGAAAACACTAACCAATGCATTTTTTACATATTGTTTTCCTGTTGAAAAGAACCGAAAGATAAGTAGTTGGAACTAATAGTCTTTAATCATTTGTCTCGTAGCGAAGTCGGAAAAAAAGTAGATCAATTGCGCAACATAATTGTTATGTTTAGTGAAATGAACTAATTTCGGAGGAAAGAACACAATTCCTTTCACTGCCATGTATTATTAGTTGTTAGTTGTATTGCTACCGATCAAACCTGTGGAGAAGATAAAGAAGCGAAGAAATCGTGATAGCCCAAACAATGGGCGAAGAAAGCAGCACTGATGCATCCATTCCCAAAATATTGTTATTTCACAAAACTATGTAACTCTCGATTCTGGGATCTGCAAACAATTGGTTAGCAACCGAAACGTAAATATAGTGGCTGAATAGAAAAGAGTAATGTTGATCAAAGGAAATAGAAGACTATCGGGAGTGCCGAAGTGCGTGATTCTTTGTGTAAACAAAGGAAGTTCGCATATCCGTTGATTTATTTTATTTCACGGCCTTCGCCACACTGCCATCTACTAGCGAAAAATATTCACGCGATCGCATTAACCCGATTCTGCGCGCCTCTCCCGTACCATTTGAATTCAAAAATTTAAAATTCTTTTACTTTTAAGTCTTAGCATAGCTGATAGCACATGAATAATGCTCATTACAAGGGGAGGGATGAGTAAATGTTATGAGTCATGATGCATAGGCCCAAATTGATGCAGTTTGCCCTTTGCTCGGTCTCATACATGTTCATTTCAACTGACATATTTAAATTTACAACAAAATTGATAGATGAATATTGTAGAGCCGCCATTTCCATTTCCGTACATACATTATTCATGTATTTGAATGTGTAGCATCTTGCTTAGAGTGGAATATGTCAACAGGGCACATAGCTATGAAGGCAATACACTACCAAAAATGGTGGACTTAAGCTAACAAGTCACGTAAAAAAACAAACTTTGATAGGGAAAACAAACTCTAGTCCTCTAGATAACTTATAATAGTAGAATTCAATTTAAAACATAATAAATTGAATTAAAAAAAAAACTCTCGAAAAAACTGATAGAACAGGCTGTCTACGACTACAGCCCGACCGAATAATTCCTGCAGCGAGAGGAAACGCGCAGGAAAAGGTTAACGATACAGCGCTCTTATAGCTAAACAATGCTCTTTTATATAATATAATGATAGAGACTATGGGCAACATTAATAAGATACACCTGAATGATACACTTGTTAAAAGCTGTATTACGACGCGGTTGAATTATACGCACTCACGCTGATGTGTATACGAATGTTTTTTTTCCCACATTGATTATACAAACTTTACTATAGTGATAAACTATTTATCCACCAAATAGACACATACGAATGCTTTAACTGGTTAATACAAATAAGATGAGAGAACTAAAATTTGACATACATCTCGACATATACTGTGTACTTCGAGACATCGCTTAAAAATTGAACATTACAAGAAAATAGCTATATGATTAGGTAAGAGAACATGTTTTATATTAATTGAAATAAAAAATGAGTAACTTCGTAAATATTATATATGTGATAATTTAAATACGAGTCAAAAATAAATATCAAGACAGCGAAAGAAAATAAGTATCCACGTTGACATTGAGCAAATGGAATACAATAAATTCAGATTATGGTAGATAAAAAAGTTAATGAACTATAATACTTCTTATGGGACTCGCAAATAACGGACGGTTACCAACTTATACCGTACTGATTCAAATATATTGTTGGAATATAATTTAAAGTTCAATGGAATGAAATTCTAGCTAGCTAACTGTCTCCGTATACTTTCTCTGTATAACTCATTGTTCAGTGCCTGGGCAATACCACTGCGTACATATCTGAAAAGAAAACTGAACTTTCTCCATGAACATTGAATATAATAATAATAAAAAAAAACAGATCGAGACTTTTTACAAACAAGGTTTGCTTACTGTATTTCCTTTAGGTTAAACGCTGTTTAGGGACTGGCTATTTGGCGGACTTAGTCCGCGGACTTGGACCTCCTAAACGGCGGACTTTCGAGCGGGCCGAAAACAGCAGACTTCGTTACAAAAAATGGCTATTCGGCGGACTTAAAAAAAATAATAATGTTACCGCCCACTAGGTTAGTTCAACTAACTCAGAATACGGAGTAAAAACGGAATTGGTGTTTTCAACGCATGACAAAAAAAAGTTTTTTTTTTTTTTTAGATATTACCTTAAAAGTTCACGAGAAAGGTTTTTTTTTAGGTAGAAGGGTTTAAGTTCTTATACTAAGTCCCATAGAGAGTACTAAGTAGGGAGAATACGGTAACTTTGGGTATATACTACGGTTTCTGTTAGCGATGGCGGGGTCAAGAGAGCCTGAGCCCGCGAGTGTCTGCAGAGCCCGCCTAGTAGAAGTCGCCAGACGTTTGAAAAGTAAAACGGGCCTTGAGACCCAAAATGGGGGCTTGATAGACCGGAGCCGGCGTAGAAGTTTTGGGTTGCAAACGGATTTTTGATAGACAAAATTTGGCAAAATTGTCCGGAGCCGGTGGAAACGGTGGTAAGTTTTCATCAACGTTTTGATTGGACTTGGGGTGACCAAAGTAGGCCTGAACGTCGGAAGCCGCGCGGCGAGCGTATAGTAGTGAGAACATCTATTTGTAGGGGTATGGGTGGGGGATTGAATTTTCAAACCTGAAACAAAACAGCCGCCGAGAGATCCCCAAAGTTTAATCACAGATGGCTTTGCGTCGTGGTTCATAGTGACATGTTATAGCCTCTGTTGAATATATTTGTAAAAGATTCATTACAACTTACAAGTGGGTTTATCGGGATTTGATGGTGAATTAGCCGGACTGGATAGCCATCATACAAGTGAACGTATAGTTACTATGTAAAATTTGATAGAAAGTTACTTAAGGATATTCGGTCATGACCATCTCCTTCCTCTGCAGCCTGACTCATTCAATGATTAACCTATTGTCTCCCGCAATAGTATTTTAGAAATAGAAGACGAATAAAAAAAGAAAAAGACTATTCGGCGACAAATAGCCAGTCCCTTCGTCTCACCCATTCGAACTGCTATCGATTGTAACTGAATCCCAAAATAGCGTACCAGTAGCTGTCCAATATATACTTTGGGGTCCAATTTCGTAGGTTCCTAGATATATCGCCTTTTTAATTTCCGTCATCGAGTACGGCACTCAAGTATATACGTTATTCTATCTATTGGATTCGTTTGTACATAGCAAGCTACCCTATAGAACAGTATTCATGCTTTCGCGTATGGGCTTCTCTCCCAAACAATCGTTTTCCTTTTTTCCATTACTATTCTCTGATTGAAAATTTACATTGTTAGAACGGGTTTGAGAGGGAAGATGGTGAACATCGACGCAACAGGTCGTTTCTGATTGACTGAGACGGACACGGCGAGTAACTTCTGATTTCGGTCTACTATTTGATAATGAATGGTTATTATGAAGATCTCTCGGTTCGTTGCTGCAACTGGGACCATTTACTAGGCCACGATGGAGTTGGTCCAACAACTGTGATGATTGATGCAGATAGTTCTGTATCTCTTTCAAGTCGTAAGAAGATTCATCTCTCCTCTGGATACTTGCGAGTCGACTGCTAAAGTGTAGGATAGGAGACTCGCGTCGTTGACTTTGACGAGTTCTGTTGCGAGATGTAGTTTTCCCGCTAGTGCTGGTGCCTTTACTGGCGGATCCAGAGTGACGGCAACAGCAATTGAAACGACGTCCCATCTCTTTTCGGATTTTCGGATGGTTTAATGAATACTGAGAATATATATATATATAAATGTAAATTTTAAAATGTGAAAGATGATTGAATTTATGGATGATTTGGTGAGTATTTAATACTTATCAAATGACTTAATGAGTATACGTTTACATCGAGGAATTTTGTATAAGAAATTAAGAAGATAATATATCCTGCTTACCACAAAAGGATTGATGGAAGCCGATAATTTTGCGAACAATGCGGGCAGCATCGCTAAACCTGTCGATAATAAAAATGTATGTTTGCCATAAAAAAAATGGAATACTGCGCAATACTAAGCAGACCTAGTTGAGATGCATCAAAATGAATATGTGCAATCGTAAGTCAATTAGAATTCCTTAACATTTTTTACTTGGGTATACACGTATACAGATAATATTTTTGGAGCTAAAAGCTTATGTCCCTGACGCACGACGGCGCAAACATAATCCCGTAAAAAATTCAAACGAGCCTTTCATTACAATCTCGTTTGAAATGAGAAATACATTATTAAGAGTGACACACTAATGCATTTCTATTATGCTGAGACGAATCCGATTTGAACATCATCAAGAGTGCTCAATCTTTTACTCCGTTTCCAAGTTACTATAAGAGAGTCGTCCGTTCCTACAGAACAAGCAGAGCCAATAATCTTAACAAAGCTCGGAAAAGCTCCATGAAAGTAAAATTAAGGCCTTCTACAAATATGTAGATGCAAAAAGGATTTTACATATTTACATGTAATTACGATACGGAGATCAGTTGCAATATGTACTGCATACATTACCGTGCGCATTAATATTGATTGATTTGAGTAACTCTCTCCGTTTTGAGTTTATAAATCCAGTTTTCTCAATTAAAGAATTAAATACAGATTTCAGAAGAACTATATAAGTTGCGTCGCAAAAAGCTACTGATCCTTTCATCCACATTAGTTACGTAGAGTAAGATCTGGTGTAAATATTTAGACAGAATCATCCTAGTATGTACACAAGTCATCCACCGATAGCCATCCACCTCAGTGCGCATTTCAAGCTGTCGCAGCTAGGCTGCATTTAATATGATCCTCCTACACTGTTTAATCCCACGCACTCTCTATTTTATAGTAAAGTTTTCATACCTGGCGTCAAGAGACTGTGATAGCCAGATATGCCGAGTAAGGAAACAATGGCGTAAGGCGTCCAAGCGAAGAGCCATAGAATCACTAGGATGGCCGAAGTTTTTGCGATCCTGATCTCATATTTGACTGTTTTCTGTCGCTTACCTTAAAAAACAAAAATTTTACTATGATATCCACTATTATGAAGTTTGATGACATTAGCAATTTGTATGGTGAGATTGACTACAGGATTCTCTTATCAGCTCTAATAATACAAGAACTAATGAAAGCAGGTAATTTATTACGGCGCTCGCGTCGACCACGACTCTGCTCCTCGCCCACCGATCCAGACATGACCTCGATTGCTCTTTCTTGACGTAGTATGTTTGGATTCTTAGTGACATAGCGAAGAACAGCAGAGTAACTCGCGATGATTATGGAGATCGGGACGACCCAGGCCATGATGAAGAAGACAAGAATGAAAATGCGAGTTGGCCAGTCGTCAGACAAGTAATCAAAGCTACAACTTGTTAAGTAGCCCTCTGGAACGTATTTGCCCACTCCAAAGAGCGGCATGGAGGCGATGATGCCCGAGTAGATCCAAACGATTATGACAGTCAAGTAAGAACGGATTAGAGATTTCTTCTGTTGCTCGTCTTCTCCGTTTTCTGGCCAAGTGATTACAAAATACCTAATTACAATCATAACGTAATTAATATTTTTTTGCCTATCTTATTCGCTTGACCAAAATATAGCATACCTATCGATAGCTATAGCAGCAAGGGACATGATCGAAACGCAGCCGGCGATGCCACTTACAAAGCCGTATACCACACAGCCTGTAACATGTGACATTTAATTAAATTTTAAAAGTCAATTAGGCGTTGTCTCTTACCTTGGTTGCCTATTGCGGGTCCCTGTACCATACTATTGTACACGAAAAGAAGCAAACAGCTGAGCATGAGGAAATCACTCAAAGCCAGGTTGACGATGATTATGTTGACTGGAGTCCACAAATGCCTAGACCTATATAGCACACATCAAAATATAAAAAAAAAAAAAAAACAGTTTATAATAAAACAAAACATTAAACAAGGTAAATAAGCATTCATAAATGTAAAATATTGAATAAGATTTGATCCAATCATAGTAGAAAGAAATTGAATAACTTTTAAATAAAAACCTTGAGATATAGTATATTTAAAGGGTAGTTTGATATATAATAACTTGTTGAAACCTCATCATCTTGATATCGTGAGCGCAGCACCTAGCTAGTGGCTGGCTCAAGGATAACATAATCAAAATCTCCCGGGACACCCTCTACATTACGTACCGTACAGCTACAGTAGAAAAAAAATGATAGTAGCTTAAAGATCTAATTAATTAGTGAAGTAGCTACTGGTAATTTTAAATTAGGGAAAACCACCCACACAGACGGAGTAAAATACGGAAACATGAATTTGGACGAACATAGTGTCCATGTTGGTACAATAGTTTCACGTTACAATAGTACGAAACCTTACGAATTGCACGCAAACAAAAAAAAAGTATTATTTTTTAATCATTTTATATTTTTCGTTCCTTGCGTCTATATTATGACTATGACTGACTGACTATGACGATATGACTATAGACTGGTAATATCTACGACGAAACTTAATAGTAAATTTATTTTTCCGCTGATGCACATAGTGGAGCAAATAAATAAATAAATAAGAAGATCAAAGAATAAAAACTTACGTAGATGTGATGAAAATAACAATGCCGTTGCTAACACTCCCGACAAAAAAGATGACGAGGAAGAGAACGGCGAGGACCATATGGTAGATTACCGGGGCTGGCTCAAATTTGAGCCAGTAGCAGTTAATGTCGTTCAAATCTGTGTCGACAAAATAACCGGCCTCCTTCCAACGGGAAATTAAATTCGCCTCACGAGAAAGATAATTTTGACGCCAAGGACAATTGACGGTGTCTATTATAATCTCATAAGATTGATTAACTAGACCGGTCATGTTTTCTTCGATATTTGTCGTCATCTTGTTTTTGTAACAGTTTAATTTTCTGATAATTTTTATTACGATACTCTGAGCGCACTGAGCAATTTGTTAAGAAGGCTTTAAGTATTTACCTGACCAGCACAGGAGATCGATTGGGTACTTTTTTAAGATGCTCATTATTATAGTTGTACACCACCATCACATTCAAAAGCTATAGCTAGAATACGAGAACAAACTTTGCAAAGGGGCAATAAGTAAACTTAGAGTCTTTGCCGCGCAGCGGAACTGCGCAAACTCTCACCGCTCTCTATGAAAAAAAGGAGCCCATTACGATTAAGACTTCTACTTTGAAAAAAGTAAAACAAACAAAAAACTAATTATACAAATTAATTGACGCATCGAACAAACAATATTGATGGTCGTTAAACTAACAGTTTTAATCTTTGTATCTGTAGGCTCAGACTGAAAGGTTCCAGCAATCGCTGAAGAATAGGCTTGAAGAACTCATCAGCGTTGGGTACTGTGAGTTATGTATAGAAGAGTTGATTGACTCTCGTATTTTTTTTTTTCGTTCAAAAACTTATCATACTACTTCAAGGTCTTAGAAGCTTCAACCTAATTATGATTTTTATTGATCGGAGCGATGGATGACTCGATGAATAGACGAAGACAAACTATTATAGATGTAGTGTATAGGCAGAAAAAAACGCATGTACGCATCAAACCCAAAAAAAGCCTCGATATTAAATTTAAAACTTACATCTAACATATACTATGTTAAGATACATACATATATATTTTACAGGAGTCCTAAGAAGAAATTAAAAAAAAAAACTTCCTTAATCGTATTTAGCGACAAGCGTATTGTTTATGTAGCTGTACAGTATGTGCTACATGTTCTTCCTGATGTGCATAAATACAGTAACCTAATAATATATTTATTAGCCTACGTTGCCTAGACTAATAATCCTCAGAATTATTTATTGAAAAAATAAAGTAAGAAGGATATATGAAGAAGATACAAGCAGTACGTTGTCCATGTAGGTTAACGCGAAAACATTTTTGATTATTTTTAAATATTTGAATTAAATTTCTTTTTAGGGGCCATGCCAAAACGATGGAAAGAGGCTAAGAGAGCTAGATTAAATTACGCAGCATTCCACCCAAAAAGTTTTTTGGTGTCGGATAAGACAAAATTTTATGAGAAAAAAAGTAAACTATTTCCTAGCAACACGCAATTGCTATTTGAACAAAACGATCATTTCAAATCTGCCGAGCTTATATTATTGCTCTGTTGTCAATTTTCGTACTATATGCATGTGTCTTTCGACGTTCACGCAAGAATGAAGTCTCTCTAGAAATCTCTCTCGCACGATATAACATGGTGCAATCGGTTGAATTGCTGGACGAACATTCTATTTCTGGAAAACTTCATTGTCAAGAGGCTGCCATCAAAGCTATATTTTTGTGATACGCTGGGAAAATTTCTTTGATGTTTTCACGCCCCTAGTCATAATTTAAAAGTATTCCAATTTTCCGATGTACATTGTACGTATATAATCTTAAAAGAATATTATATAATACGATTCTTGGAAATGCAATTCCCTTTTTGTTCGACTGATTAAAAATATCCGCTTCCTGTTAACACACGGCAATATCGCGCATATATATGTCTATCGACAAGATATTTGTATCATTGCTCAAATAGAGCTGTGGAAAAAAATTTAAGCTGATGTCATGACAACAGTTTTTTCATCTATACAAAGTTTCATAAATCTTGTTTTCTTGTAGCAGTATTTATATACTAGCATATTATGATAGGTAAATATGCTTCTGCTATTATAGATGTATAAAGCGCAGCTCATAAGCACAGCCTGAATGAGGACAGCTTAGAATATATATTATTATTTATCGATTGACTGCCCACTTGGCCACTTAAATTCTTATTTTATCTTCAAGGCTCTATAGGAATACATGAAATGTTTAATTAGAAATTTCCATGAGAGATTATCCGCCTATTTAGTATGGAATTTGCTTGCATAGCTGAACAGACAACTTCTTGTATAATGGTTACTGGTTGGTCAACGCTTTTTTAAATGTACATTATAGAGAATCGGAGTTTGACGGACGAGTAGTATTGTAGCCTTTAATATTCCGTTGCAACATCTCTTATTTTCAATTGATTCAACTATTATTGTGTATTTCATATCTAAAAAATTTATGTGTACGTATTTGGTTCCGGCCTACTTTTACTATGTCTATGAAATTAAAAGAAGCAAGCCGTCAGTTTATTTTTCATCCATGCACCGTATATATACATGAAAGGACTCATCAGTCACATTATTAATAAGATTGATACTGGTGGGTGGACTTCTATGTTTTCGAAAAGAAACAAAAACTGAAAATAATCTATTTAATAAACACACAATCGCTTACTTTGCCTTATATTATATAACATCCGATGCATCCCACGCAACTACAGCGGCTTTACTTATGGATTCTGTGCGCTTTACCTCACGGTGCTTTGTTGCGATATACAATAAGGGTTGTACGCCTGTACAAAGTCATCAGCTTAAAATTTGTATATGCTGAAGTCTACATAAAATAAGCGTCATGTAAAGAAACTTATACCTTTTTATGCTCAGATTACGGAATAGATGCCATAGAAAATATACATACATTATACATTTAAAGAATTCAGTAAAACGGAATCAAGCAATATTAGTGATTCGCTAGCAAATCCGTAGTAAGACCAACATCGTCAAGTGAGAGTTCTTCCGTTCTTTAAATAGGGATAAAATCAGGAAAACATTCTCCATAGTGATTGTCGTTAATATCTAATAGGTTTTGAGCCATTAAGGGCCATCGTTAACCACTAGATTTTCAGCTTGTTTCCTGTTCCAAGACAACATGTTGGATCCCTGTGTCCATGAGATCGGTAAGCTCAGCGACGGGAAAGATATACCCTTTCACGTTATAGCTAGGCAACTTTATCCGTTATCTCTTAGGATACTTTCTCGGCATATATGTTGAAAGATAGAGAACGCGCTTGAATGAAATACAAACATATTGTAAATGATGATGACAGTACTCATCACGCTCTCGACGGAAAAAAACTCAGTAACCTCGTTCACATATAGATCGTTCACATATAGAATCGCCATACATTAGGCCAACCATACGGCCGACTTAAGCTTGAGCCTCTCTGGCTCTCTCAAACCTTCTATTAAAAAAAAATAACAATCGAGAAATTTCTCGGCTAAAAATAGAAGCAAAAACAATGAAAAGATTTCAATAGTCATGCGAACATAATTATAATTATTTAAAAGCAATAATAATGTAATCACGAGTTCAAAAATGAATTGTATACGAAAGCTCATACACAAAACCCGTATTCTGAAATGCATGATGATGAGGGTTATATGAAATGAAAAGAATTCAGACGTCAGTTTAATTTCCTTCCGCACTACGCAATATAATTTCAATATAAGTTTCATTTCTTCAGTCTAGTAAGCAGCTCTGATGGCGTATTCAATAGCGTTAAAGCAATGAAAATAGCCCATGGTCAGCACAAAATCACTTACAGCAACTCGTTTGTATAATACATCAGTCGAATAGTACGCACAGCCACAGGTGCGCACAACCCGTGCTCACTCAATTCGACACTTAATTAAAAAACAAATTAAGGATTACACAAGTTTATGTATAGGCCTACCTTGCGTATTGTCCTTGTAAAGAATTAACATTGGCAAAACCGCTGCGTTAATAACTCAGCCGAGAGTAAAATAAAATCTGTTTGGTCAGCAAAATCTACCTCATTGGCGCCAGATACATGATTATAGAGGATCTTATCTGAATTCAAGCAAAAAAAAAAAACTATATTAAAAAATCGTTCTAACGATGGTCGGATTATAACAGCATATCGCCGCCACATCAACAAGTGCTCTAAACTATGTGTCCTTTGCCCATGCGCTCAGTAAGTGCAACAACGGAAAGGGTCGCATTTTACATTACAGAATAAAGATCTATACCAAATTCGAATTACATCACTTCTAATACTACTTAAAAGACTTCCAAAACTACTTTCCAGTTTCCATTGTTGTTGTTTGCGTTTTCAACGGATAGCTGCTAAAATACTGTTAACACAAGAATATAGGTAGGTTGTTCGAGAAGTGTTCAGTATATTTGCATTAAAGGAATTCATAGGCGTAGAGCATGCGGGGGCAACGGGGCCAGTCGCCCCCGCCGGACTTGGTCTTGCCCCCGCTGGGAAATCAGAAAAATGTGCATTTTTTCTTATTTATTGGTATTTTTTCTTAAATTTGGTAAAATTTCTGTAAATTTTGGCCTGCGGCCGGCTAATATCGTTGGTTTCTGCATAGCTAATACCTTCTATGCCCTATAAATCGCGGAAAATCCATTTTCCACTTCCACTATTTAGTTCTTTGCCCTCTCCGGAAAACCGCGAACTCTACGCCCATGAAGGAATTCATTTTGAAGAGGGCAAATGATAAAACATTATTTGACTAGCTAAATTGTCGCACGAGATTGTCATTAATTTCTCCAACCCTATTTACTCTTGATTTACTCTTCAACTAGTTTAATATCCCTCTCCAGGAGTAACTGAGCAACTGACACTTAAATCTTGATTCAACACGTTAAGGAGATGTATAGATAGTTCATTACCGTGCCATAATTATTAATAGCATCGAGATCTGCTATAGCTTGAAGAAGAAAATCAACAGTGCCAAAAGATGAACACTGTTCCGCAGTAAGGGTCAGATGAAGCAAGGATCGACTATGTTTCCGACTTGATGCACAAATTCGGATAAAAGATTAAAGACGTCTTTATTCTGCATTGTCGTGTATTTTGCCAGCATCGTAACTAGTTACAGTAGATTGTGCTATACTTTCCAGCATGAAATATCGCCGAAGCCAGTATAAATAAGCTCCAATCTTGTTTGAATAGCTGTGATGTTCACTAGAGAGTAACTATCTATCTTGATCCTAAAGTCGATGATAGGATCACCGGAAGAAATCATTTAAGGCATAGAAGCAAAATCCCTAATTATGGTTGGAAAAAATTATAAATTTGGTAAGGTAGGCCTGGATCTCATATACTTGATCTAACATCCATCTCATTCTAACATACCAGTGTGAAAAAGAGATTAATTACTGACTAAGAATTGGAACTGAATGAAGAATTATTTAAAGCGTAGACGTGGATAACACGTCCGATGAATTTCGGTGTAGCGACCCGGTAAAAAATTCGTCCGGGTCGTAGAGTAACCGGAGTTTTGCGGAGGAACCATCTTTCTAATATTTAAAGTCTTTCTTTTTTAAGTGAGATTTTAGGATGCATAATGGCATTATATATACATTGTGAAGAATTATGTGATTTTAGACTGAGAATTCAACGACGAGTCGGGAATCTGTATGCATATATACAGTGTACAATTAATTTGATCCAATAACCTACATTATGTGAGGCCTAATCGTAAATTACAAAATAGACCTCTTCGCCTCCTTCTCACTAGTTTTTCATATCTTAATGTATTTTTTAATCTACTAATATACCAAAAATATTTAAGCCATAATTCTTGATTTTTATCTTATCATGTACAGTTCGTTAACACTTCGAAATGAGGAGTAAAAAAACGAAAAAAACAACAATGTAACTTAAAGTCGTATTTAGGGCAATACTGCCGAAGTTTTTTGTTCGTGATTAGTACAGGCGGTACGTCGCACCAATTTATTAAATGCTTTCACGTTGAGTATACGAATGTTTTTGTTCCACGTGGATTGAACACATTTCACGAGTAATTAACTATTCATTAAAATAGACACATATGAATAATGCTTTAACCATGTACTATAAATAAAATGAGGGAACAGTTTTGGACATGCTGAATGAACGTGAATAGGCCCACTTTAAAATATTAGTTGATAGAAAGATTGAAATACAAAGATCATAGGCTAGTCAGGAGTAAGAGATCAGTTGAAAGATAGCTAATTGCACGAAAAACAAATAAATAAATTCACGTGTATAGTTACGATAATTCAAATATGAATGAATCAAAATCCTCTGAGCAGCAATAAAGAGCAACAAAGGAGAAAAGTGAAAACATGTAGTGGTACAGTAGAATTAGTTGACAAGGGGTATTGATAACAATATTTTGTTTGAGTATTAGCTATCACCCAATAGATTTGTTTTATTCAGCTTGATTACTTTCTCTGTGTAACTTCTCTGTATAACTTCTCTGTATAGCTTATTTAGCGTGTGCTATACTGTGCGTAGAATTAAGCCTTTTTTTTTATTGACATTTACATTTTCCTGTGTGTATTACATTAAATTAAAAGTCGAGTTTCTACATAAGTTTGATTACTGTCTCCCTTTTTAAAAATACACAAAGTCGTTTATAACCAGATAGGCCTACCAGTAATCTTTCTACCTCTCCCCGGTACTGCTTTTGATGTTGAAATTTCGATTACAAAATTATCGATCGTCATCGGACCCCCGAATACTGTACTTTTAGCTATCCAATAATGTGTCGACTACGCGCTAAAGTACACATAGGATAGCCTGAAGTCGAAGGCTTCTTTATACATCGCCCTATTCAATTTCCGTCATCTAGGAAGTACGGTGCTCTACTGTATACTGTATAGCTCTACGGTATTCTAACTGTCGTCGGACGCTTTTGTATATAAAACCTACACAACAACAGTATTCAGGTTTTCAAGAATGGGCTTCTCTCCTACAAAACCGTTTCCCTCACTTTCATTACGATTCTGACTGAAAAGTTACATTGCAAGGGCGAGTTTGAGAGGGAATGTGATGAAGATCGGCGCAACAGATTGTTTCCGATAGACTGGAGCGAGTACCTGCAGCTTTTGGTAGACTTGTATTTAATAATGAATGATTATGAAGATCTCTTGGTTCGCTATAGCAAGTAGGACCATTCACTAAGCCGCGATGAAGTTGCTGATCAAATAACTGAGATGATTGATGCAGATAGCTGTGTATCTCTTTCAAGTCGTAAGAAGATTCATCCGTTTTCTGGTTACTTGAAAGTCGACTCTTAAAATGTAAGATAGGAGACTCGCGTCGTTGACTTTGACGAGTTCTGCTGCGAGATGTAGTTTTGCGGCTGGTATTAGAGCTGTGACTGGCGGAAGCTGAGTGACGACGACGACAGCAATTGAAACGACGTCCCATCTCTTTTCGGATTTTTGGATGATTTAATGAGTACTGAGTAACATACAATG
Source organism: Chydorus sphaericus (assembly GCA_030141595.1). Taxonomy (NCBI): domain Eukaryota; kingdom Metazoa; phylum Arthropoda; class Branchiopoda; order Diplostraca; family Chydoridae; genus Chydorus; species Chydorus sphaericus. The sequence continues at coordinate 12,254,089 of CM057932.1, read as the reverse complement.
AAGGACTTCGTAATTGTTTTACTACCATATACAAATTCAAGTTGCTTACCACAAAAGGATTGATGGAAGCCGATAATTTTGCGAACAACGCGGGCAGCATCGCCAGACCTGCGGTTTTGGGAATAAAAATAGTAGAGTGTATTTGACAAGCGTTCGTATTCCGTAAGAAATACGAATTAATAATTTAAAAAGTACTATTATTTAAATCCCTATGAAATTCATTAAGAAAGGCACATTACTACCGAACCGAAGTCAAATCAAATTAAATTTGACTTACACTCCTACAGCACGAACAGTGGAGACTAAAGTATTTATTTAAAAAAGACTAGACTGTGATCATTGATCGGGAAGTTCCAGGAAAGCACAACTGCTTGCAATAAGGCTACAAATGCAACACAATAAAGGTATATTGCCACATATATGATGTAAACAGAAGTCATCCACCGATAGTTATCCGCGTCAGTGCATTTCAAGCTGCCAAAGCTAGGCTGCAACCTAGTGATCGTCTTTCATTGTTTAATGCCACGTACTATATTAATTGGCAAACTTCCCATACCTGGCGTCAAGAAACTGTGAAAGCCCGATATGCCGAGTAGGGAAACAATGGCGTAGGGGGTCCAAGCGATGAGCCATAGAACCACTAGGATGGCCGAAGTTTTTGCGATCCTGATCTCATATTCGACTGTTTTCTGTCGCTTGTCTAAAAAATTTGAAAATGATTCGACTTTTTTTATGTATGGTGATATCAGCTGTGCTGCTATGTGTATGATGATATTGAATACAGAGTTCTCCGAATCCTCTCAAATAAAAAAGGAACTAATTAAGACCAGAAAGTATTACGGCGCTCGCGTCGATTATGACTCTTTTTCTCGTCAGCGGATCCGGACATGGCCTCGGTGACTCTCTCTTGACGTAATATAATTGGATTCTGAGTGACATAGCGGAAAACGGCAGAGTAACTTGCGATGATTATGGAGATTGGGACGACCCAGGCCATGATGAAGAAGACGAGAATGAAAATGCGAGTTGGCCAGTCGTCAGACAAATAATCAAAGCTACAACTTGTTAAGTAGCCCTCTGGAACGTATTTTCCCACTCCAAAGAGCGGCATGGAGGCGATGATGCCCGAGTAGATCCAAACGATTATGACGGTCAAGTAAGAACGGATTAGGGATTTCTTTTGCTGTTGGACTCCTCCTCTGTCTGGCCAAGTGATTACAAAGTACCTATTTTCAATCATACAGTAATTAATATTGTTTAAGTTTGAACTTAAAATAGCATACCTATCAATGGCTATAGCAGCAAGGGACATGTTCGAAACGCAGCCGGCGATGCCACTTACAAAGCCGTATACCACACAACCTGTAACATTAGATTACTTCGGTGCAGTACATTAATCTTCGATAACATAAAAATCCAAAGAGGTATTGTCTTGTTACCTTGATAGCCAATGGCGGGTCCCTGCACCATACTGTTGTAAACGAAAGGAAGCAAACAGCTGAGCATGAGGAAATCACTAAAAGCCAGGTTGAGGATGATTATATTGACTGGAGTCCACAGATGCTTCGATCTAATTAAACACATAGAAATATATAAAATAGAGTATACAATGTCATCGTGTAATTGAAACAAGGACAGTAAACTAGCTGTATTGAATAACTGAATTTAAATAATAACCACAGAAGTAATATTCAAGTTATGACGTTGCGCAAAAATCGGATACGATTGTGTGGAAAAGTAAAAGAAATCCCTTTGCAGTTTTGGTCGTGAGGGTTTCATTACAGTTCTGTGATTTTATTAAACTCCGCATGATGGCGGAGCTTGTTTATTTTTAAAACTTATTCTCCATCTTCCCAGGTAGCACATCGATATTTATTCGATATATTTTTCTTGTTTGATAAATATGTCACTACGATGTCGTAGAGATGTCGTAGAGATGTCTATTAGACATCGTAACAATATAGTTTTCATATGCTTTTGCACCCAAATTTCATGTCTACGTCGACATTGGGTCGATTTTGCGGTGACATTAAATTATCATTCAAAATAATTATAAAAGTCGACCCACGGTGAGGTTCGAACTAGCAATCTTTGGATCTAGAGTCTTCCGCCTTAACCGCTTAGCTACCAATCACTTATCAAAATGTGTGAAACAGAGCTATTAATATGTTTCAGCCAGCACTGCACTGAGTCCACCGGTTGACCCGGCGACTCACAGCCGGGTTTAAGATCATCCAAATGCCGATACAAAAACGTAGTGACGGTGGCGACGAGTTTGACGGAAAGCTTTGCGTCAAACGTGTCTGAAATGTACGTACACTGTAGGAAACAGCGCCTAAAACTTTCCTACGCACAATTAAAATACTTGTACTTAAACTCTGAGTCCGGACTCCGGCACCGGGTGACCCTACATTTGTGCCGGTGTTTGGATCATCCAAAGCCCGACCGGAAAGCGGGGTCACTCGGTGCCGGAGTCCGGACGACAACTTTCCGTCAAACAACCACAAGAGGTCCAAAAACTTATTAGAGACACTTCTCCGCACTGCCCTCCAAGATCCTACCTCTCCGACTATAATTCCGACTTGAGTCCTACTTCACCGGCCGACCCGTCAAAGTTGGCCGGAGTCCAACTGTAGTAGCGTCCGGCTGATATTTTGACCGCGCTCGTACAATGCTTAATATTTAAGATGAAAAATCATTAACGACATTCAACTACTGAAATATCCGATATAGTTGTGATATCTACAACTTTTAAAGTTTTTAGGTAGAAAACGTATCGGTTGTAGAGCTCGATATCGCTTTAAAGTAGAAAAGTTGAAAGTATATCCCTACGATATCTAATAGATATCATGTGCTACCTGGGTTTTGACCCTTACCTTATGTTTTATAAGATAAGTAAAAATTGTAAATTTTATTAAAGGATATAACTTACGTAGAAGTGATGAAAATAACAAAGCAGTTGCTCACACTTCCGGCAAAAAAGATTACTAGGAAGAGTATGGCGAGGACCATATGGTAGATCACCGGGGCTGTAGCAGTAGCAGTTGATGTCGTTCAAGTCTGTTTCCACAAAAAAACCGGCCTCCTTCCAATGGGAAATTAAGTTCGCCTCACGAAAAAAGTACTCTTGACGCAAGGGACAGTTGATGGTATCTAATGCAATCTCATAAGATTGATTAATTACACCGACCATTTTTTCTTCGATATATGTCTTCATCTTGGTTTTCTGATGATTTATTTTTTTTACTCTGAGCCCACTACGCAACTTCTTGAGGATGGTTCAAGTATATATACCTGACAAGCACAGCTGATCGATCTGATACTTTTTCCAGATGTTCATTATTAGTTTCACACTACCATCGTATTCAACAGTTATAGCTTAATAAGTAATATAGAACCAACTTTGCCAAGGGGGTAATAAGCAAACTCAAAGATCGAACTCGGATATCAGCGCAATGGAAAGGGCTGTCAATGCGCATACTCTCACTGCGCCTGATGAAAAAATAAATCCGCCCCTTCTTTGAAAAACAAATCAAAGTAATTAGGAAATCAGTAAAATATTCACTAATTATTACTTGACTCACTATTGAACACACACAGGGTTGAGGTCGTTAAACTATCAGTTTAAAATTGCGTATCTATAGTATAATGTCTTGTGTTCGCGAATATATAAAGAAGCTACGATGACAATAAATAAATAAGATATCGGTGGATAAAGATAATCACTTGTATTCAAGGTCTACTCGGGAGGTACGCTCGCAACTGACTGACTACGTCTCAGTCTCCGTCTTGCACATACACGTAGACACATACAGAGGCGAAGCCTCTTCTGCTTAGACACTACATCACCATCCCAATTTGAATCAAATGAGTAATTAATTAAAGAAAGAATAGCACTGAAGGATTTGCTAAGAGGCAAATAGGAAGGTGATAGACTGCTGGATTGAGGTTACACAAATAAGGATACATGAGGATATAGACTTTACTAGAGCTCATAATTTTCACGGAGATAAGGATTGATGTTGATCTCTCGTTGGCTGCGGCGGAGGGGAGCTGCTTCCGGCGGCGGCGGGTTGTTGTTGATGTTCACGTCTGGAGCTGCTGCTGCTGCGGCTGGCTCGGCCGGTTCCGGATTGTGATGATGTTCTTCTTCTTCTTCCCCTTGAAGATGAGCTGGTCGTTCCAATACTTTCTTGAAAAAGGAAACGTTTCTTGTAGTTTCGCGAAGCTTGTTGACTGCCGTAATCATGTTGTCCTTGATTGTTTTGATAATGTACGGCTCAGCTTCATATGCAGGATTTGTCTTGTTCTTGATTGGGTCGTCTCGGCGCAGATAAACTTTGTCGCCTACTTGTAGATCGTGATCGTGTACTCGTCTTTTCTTGTCAGCTGCCTCCTTCATCTTTCTTTTGTACTCGCCGTCGTGCTGTTGTAGATGCGGGAGTCGGGTCTCTGGAAGCCGGTTGAAGAGGAGCTCGGCGGGCGCTTTACCGGTAGCTGGGTGAGGAGTTGACCGGTAGTTGCGTAGAAATTTGTTGAGTTCCACAGGCCATGGTTGACCTGCTGCTTTGGCTGTTTTGATGACTTTGCCAATGGTGCGCATAAAGCGTTCGGCTTCTCCGTTTGCTTCCGGCCATCCGGGGGTTACTTTCCGGTGCTTGAATCCCATTTTATTCGCGAAAGCTGCAAATTCCGCGCCGTTGAAGGGTGAAACATTGTCGCTGCGGATGACGGAAGGAATGCCAAAGGTGGATAGAATCCGGTTGAGAACTGGTTCGACATTCTTGAAGGAGGTGCTTTTTACTTGCTCAACAATCGGGAAGCGGGAAAAGTCGTCAATGACAACAATGAGTTCTTCGCTAGCCGATGATACAATGAAAGTGTAAAAATCAGTGCTGAGTTCCGTCCAAGGTTTCTCTGGAAGGGCTGACATTTTGAGTGGAGCTCTATTTTGTTGTGGAGTAACAAGCTGACAGGCTGTGCATGTTTTGATGAATTCTTCTGTCATTGAATCGATGTTGGGAAACCAAACTTTGGTTCGGAGGAGCTTCTTGGTACGGACGATGCCCTGATGACCTTCGTGAGCCAGATTGATGACACGGGCTTGTAGAGATGATGGAATGACGATCCGCTCTCCTCTAAGGAGGATACCGTCTTGGCTGTAGGATAATTCGTCACGAAGATGTTGAAAAGAGCGTCGTAGTTGTTCGCGAAGTTTGTACCATTGTCCGGATTGGAGAGCTTCTATCACTGATTGGAGATCCGGGTCCTGTTCTGTTGCTGCTGCTATTTCTGATGGAGGAAGTAACACTGGAGCAGCTGTAGCAATAACGGCGTTCACGAAATATTCCGTAGCTCTCGTTAGGCTAGTGCTCTTGAGATGGTTGATGGGATGACGTGACAAAAAGTCAGCTGCGTTGTACTGGCCGGGCATGTATTTAACCTCGACGTTGAAGGGTTGTTTACGCAGCATCCAGCGTTCCATCCGGGGTGTTGTCTTGGATGAGGGTTTGTTGAAAGTCGTCACCAAAGGCTTGTGATCGGTCCAGACCACAAAAGGTGTTCCTAGAAGATAAAAACGAAATAGTTCCATGCTCCAGATGATGGCTAAAGCCTCTCTCTCGGTTTGAGAGTAGCGTCGTTCCACCGGAGTGAGCGCTCGGCTTGAATAGGCAACAACATTCTTCTTCTTCTCGTCGGTACCGTACTGCATCAGGATGGCACCTAAGCCGATAGGGCTGGCATCGACCACTAGTTCAGTTTTCTTTTTCGTGTCGTAGAAAGAGAGTGTGGGGGCTTGACACATCAGCTTCTTCAAGGTGTTGAAGGCGGTGTCGCACTGCTTGGTCCAGTTGAACTCGGATTCCTTTTTGTTGGCTAGTTCGCGAAGAGGGGCTGATAGATCTGCGTAGTGATGGAGGAATTTGGAGCAGTAATTAGTCATACCGATGAAGCTTTTGGTCTCGCTCACGTTTGTGGGTTGCTTAAACGCGGAAACTGCTGCTACTTTGTTCTGATCGATAGAGATTCCTTTTCCAGAGAGAATGACGCCCCAAAATTTCACTTCTTTTTGCTTGATTTGACTTTTCTTTTCGCGAATGGTGAGGTTGTTTTCGTTGAGACGAGCTAGAGCTTTTTGTAGCCGCTTGTCGTGTTCAGCTTCGGTCCTACCGTGGATGAGGATGTCGTCCATTGCGTTGATGACACCTGGGAGACCGGAGAGCACTTCGCGAAGGATGTTGTTGAAGATTTCACTCGCGCAGTTGACGCCGAAGAAGAGTCTTTTGTATCGCCAAAGACCCTTGTGTGTAGAAAAGGTTGTAATTGGTCGAGACTTGGGTTCTAACTCGAGCTGATGATAACCTTGCATCAAGTCGACCACTGAGAAGAATTGTGAGCCGGTGACTTGAGAGATAATGTCCTCCAGGGTTGGCAGAACATGGCGGGTTCTCTTGATGGCCTTGTTTGCTTGGCGCATGTCGACGCAGAGGCGGAGGGGTTTTCCTGGCTTCTCAGCAATCGTGATAGGAGATACCCACGGTGATGGCTCGGTGACCCGCTCGATTACTCCTTGCTGCTCGAATTTCTCAAGTTCCTTGTCCAGCCATTCGCGATAGTGAAACGGGATACGTCGATGTGGCTGAACGACTGGTTGAACATCAGGATCCAGGTGGAGCTTTACTTTGATGCCAGTCATTTTGCTTAGAGGAGCATGTTGGGTAGATTCTTGAGGAGCTTTTAGTTGAGGAGCTTTCAGTTGGTGAGAGAGAGAGTTGAGTTGAACTTGATTCGCGAATTTGATGAGTCCCAATTCTTGTGATGCATAGCAGCTCAGGATATTTGCTCTGTTGCTAGAAGAGGTTACATACACATCCTCGGTCACTCTTTTCTTAGAGCCGGGAAGAGACAGTTGAGCTACAAAGTAACCATCCAATTCGAGAGGAGTCTTCTGGCCAAACGGGTAGATCTTCCGGTTGGTTGGCTTCAGCTTGACGTTGTCTAGTCGATTGAAGTCTTCTCTGCCAATGAGAGTACTAGTAGAGCCAGAGTCGAGAAGGAATTTTTCTTTCTTGTTCTTGTTGATGACGATGGAAGAGCTTGGGCAACATTCTTTTGGTGCTGCAGTCGCGAAGGTGTAATGATCCTCATCTTCACTCGAGGAGTCGTCTTGATTTCGCGAAGTTGTAAAACGAACGTTGCGCTTAGGAGCTTTGCTTTTCTTTTTCTCTTCTTCTTTCTTCTTTCTGCATTGGCTCTCAAAGTGGTCGCGGTTCTCGCAGTGGTTGCATTTCTTTCCACGGGCTGGGCAAGAGGAGAGGCCATCCAAGTGGTACGGACCACCACAATAAGGACATGACTTGTCCGATGAGAAGCTTTTATGGTGGTTACTGTGCCGGTTTTCTCTGCTGTCTCCGCGGGATCGGTCACGATTACGTCGGTTCCCTTGCTTCGGTCGGGCGCCGTTGTTGTTGCCGGACCGGGAATTTGAACGGAGAGCATTGGTTTGAGCTGATGGTGAGGATCCACTTGGCCTGTCGAAGATGGGGAGCTGGATGTCCGCCTTCTCTTGTGCTCTTCCCTTTGTTAAGATTTGCTCGAGAGAGAGCGTTGGCTCTTGTAAGATGAGCTTTCGGAGAGATGTAGAGCTGGTACCGCACATGAGCTGTGTGCGAATTTCGGCATCGTTGTCGGTGTGCTCACATCCCTCTGCCAGGTTCTTCAGTCTGGCATAGAACTGATCTAGAGATTCATCTTTCTGCTGATTAGCCTGACGGAAGGCGAGGCGGTTGAATTGAGCGTTGGCCTTGGGGTGGAAATGCTCGGTCAGCACTCTCTTTGCGGCTGCAAATTGAGTCTCGGCAGGCACCGCTGCAGCGCCTTCGCCAGCTGCTGGTCGTGGAGTCATGTTGAGGGTTTTAGAGAGCTTGAAGATTTCATCTCCCCCGTAGAGTAGTAGAAGAGCCTTTTGTCTCCTGTCATCGGTGATGTTCATGGCTACTAGATAGTTCTCGAATCTCTCAACCCACTCCTTCCAACGATAGCCTACGTTAGAACGGTCTAGGTCTAAGTCGAAGGGGGCTAGAGACGGTGTAGGAAGTGCTGTAGCCATTGTCCTTGAGGAGGTTGCACGTGAGTCACACAATGAGGTGCTCCAAGATGTTGTTCATCTGGCACTTTTTCTAAGAGAAAACACTTCACTGAGCACTCTAGTCGTCGCCAATATAATGTCTTGTGTTCGCGAATATATAAAGAAGCTACGATGACAATAAATAAATAAGATATCGGTGGATAAAGATAATCACTTGTATTCAAGGTCTACTCGGGAGGTACGCTCGCAACTGACTGACTACGTCTCAGTCTCCGTCTTGCACATACACGTAGACACATACAGAGGCGAAGCCTCTTCTGCTTAGACACTACACTATAGCAATCGTTTGATATGACCGATGACTCTTTGATGATATTGCTTGAAGAACGCTCATAGCACTTTGAGTTGTGTATGGAAGAGTTGATTGGTTCTCGTATTTTCGTTTAAAAGCTCATCATCCTACTTCAAGGTCTCAGAAGCCTCAACCTAATTATGATACTTCTTGATCGAATCGATGGATGAATCTCGACGACTCGACAACAGACAGTCACAAAGACAAACTATAGATGCGTTGTATAATAAGGATAAAAGGTAAGTCTCGATATTGAAAACAAACCTACGTGCTCCTTCTAGCTCTGTAGTCTGATGATGGTTTTCAATACGTATACCACCAATAGAGATGATTCTCATGTTCAATTGAAGATAACTTTCGTAGTTTTGAATCGTATGTTATCAATCATCAACAATAACAAAGTATACTAAAGAAAGATACGTAGATGGGAAATTGTAAGTTTATTGAATGAAGCAATACTGCGCGTAAAAGAATAAATAATGTATTCGTGAAAAAACTTTTTTTTCTACAATGTAATTAGGATAGTGTGCACAATTATTTAATGAAATACGGCACTAAAATAAAAAGGATATAGCACTTTTTTTTTATATATGCACTGCATTCATCCTTACATAGTTTCCACCCAGGGCCGCCGTGAGGGGGGGTCTACTGGGTGGTTTTGTCCCGGGCGCCAGCCCGACAGGGGCGCACAGGGCTCGATATCCATCACGTATGGGGCGCTTAAATGACGGTTTTAACCCGGGCGCCAGTAAAGCTCACGGCGGGCCTGTTTCCACCAAATTGATGGGAAAACCTTAGATTTATTACGCTTTATTAAAAAAAGGCAGCAGTCGTTATGTTAAGGTGAGTTCACACTAGAGGCTTTTTCTGCCTTTTAATCCTTTAATCTTCCCATTTAACTACATAGGCTAGCAGACGAATTTTTCCGTAAGGCAGAAGTTCAGAAGCAAAAAATCCTCTAGTGTGAACGCACCTTAAGCCATTTTATGAGAAAAAGTAAACCATTTCCTAGCAACAGGCAATGAATTTTGAGCAAAAAATTAATTTCAAATCTAGCACGCTTATATAATAGGTTCTGTATCCTTCGCCTTATGCGCAAGGATGAAGTTTCTCTGGAAATATCTCTCGCGCACGACATACAACGGTGCAATATCGGTTGAACTGGAAGAAGATTGTTTTTTTTTTGGGGGGGGGGGGGGGGAAACTTCTCTATCAAGAAGCTTCCACCAAAGTGATATAAGTGTGTGTCGCGTTGAAAATGTTTTAATGGCGTCATCGCGCTCATAGTCATTTCTTTAAAAAAAATTAAATCCTCTTTACGATCCTTAGAAATTAAATATGGTAACCTTTCGTTCGACTGATTAAAAGTATTCCTTTGGTGTGCATACTGAAATATTATACATGAGCATGTCTAGACAAGAGATTACTGGTACTCAAATACAACTGTAGAATAACAGATTAGCTGATGGCATGACAACAGTCTTTCCGCACATAAAAAGTTTTCTAAACCTTCTTTCATCAAGCTGTATTTATCTACGACCCAACCGCAATATAGTAGGTAATATGCGTTATTATTTTAAAAAGGTATAAAACAGAGCTCTCAAGTGCAACGTGAATGAGGATAGCTTATTCCAAATATCGATTACCGATTTACCGCTTACTTAACTTTCTTATGGTATTCATTTTCACGGCTGTATAGATACCCCTGATAGTTAATAGTTAATACATAATTAGAAATGTCCAGAAAAATGCTACGCCTAGTACGAAATTTACTTGTAATACTGGACAGACAATTTCCTTGATGATGCAACTAATTTTCACAAGCTTAAGGAGCTTGTGTTTCTTAGGCACCGCCTACAGGCGGTGCCATCCATCTTATGGTTAGTAAAGGCGAACAATCAAATAAAAATAAAAGAATAGTCGACCATTCAAATGCAGCATAGCAGGAAAATTGCAAGTTTTACCATGACGTGTAGATTTGTGAACTGTGAAATTGCCTGGAAGCGTCTCTTTTCAAGGGATTTTTTAGTGCTGCGATGAATCAATTTATTGAAATGAAAAATAATTCTTCGCTCGACAACGATTTCAGTAGGATTCGCATACATGTTTTCTATTTAAAGTAATAATATATGAATAGATTCCCACACAGGCCTATATGATATTAAAAGAAGCTAGCCGTCAGTTTATTTTCCATCCATGTACTGTACGACATGAAAGGAGTCTATCACGTTATTAATAAACTTGATACCGCGGGGCACGGGTGGGCTTTTCGATTTTTACCAGCTTGAAAAGAAACGAAAACTGAAAAGAATCTATTTTAGTCAACACACAATCTCTTACCGGTACTTTTCTTATATTATAAAGGATTCACTGCATCCAACACAGGTATAGGGGCATTACTGATCGATTCTGTGCGCTTAGCTTCATGCTGCTTTGTTACTGTATACAATAAGGGCTGTGCACACTAGTCAGTTTCAGACTCGTATACGAAGACGATATAAAAAAAATCATATAAAAATCCTTATAGTTTTTTAAATGCAAAATATTACGTTATAGAAATGATAAACGATCATATATGATCACGCTGTGCCCATGAGCTCGGTGAGTGCAACAACGAGAAAGATACCCTTTTACGTTATTTCTGCTAGCTAGCAGGTAAACTTTAGCCGTTATGTTTAGGGATACTTTCGCTGGATATTTTGAATAGATTAAAACGTTGTTTTAACATACAATAAAAAACAATTTACAGGGAAGGTATTACAGGTGAAATTTGAAAAAATCGCCACCTGCTCCCGCTTTCTGGCGGCTAATGGGTGAATGTAGATGTTAAAAGTAGCATAACGGAAAAACGGAGATGAGTTAGCTGCCGCCTACATTATTAGCGAAGTCTTACTGTATATTGTTTACTTAGATGCTGTAATGTAAATGATTATGAAATTACTCGCGTTCTCGACGAAACACATTACAACCTACTTATGGGATGGCCTTATATTAGGATAAATCTATTATTTCCAAGACGGACCGTCGGGCACTAATGCAGAAAAAGGCTATTCCCCCGACGACCTCATTTTACCTGCTATAGACTACTTCCCATGAAGTCATGATCCATAAGAAAATTTCATGTTAAAGATTGCGTCAGAATTAGGGATAAATTGGTGAGAAGGATTTTGTGTAGAAGTTGCGGTGGGTGGGCATTTTTCACTTGATGAATTGATGACTGATACTGCTAATTGAGTTTTAGAACGCAAATGCAATGGAGTCATTTCAAGCAGTTTACTAAATATTAGGTACTAATTATCTGACTGATTAGTCAGACCTCTGGTGGTTAGTCAGAAAGGATCGTATGTAAATGGTATAGAGACCTAGATTAGACATTCGAGCACGCAGAGACAATGTATGGGGAACGATGAAGGGGAACATCTAACAATAAAGCCAAACTTGGACAAGAAAAAATGTCTTTTATGTATTATATCATTTTTTCACTTCCAACTTGTTTGACTTTTTACACATAATTAAGTTATGCTTTCACTGCTTTCAGCATTTTACTTTACATAACCAAATCCTAAGAAATTTTTATCATAAAGTACATATTGCAATAATCTAAATTAATATAGGTAATTTTACAAACTGCATGCAAGCGAGAAAAATAATATGAAGTAAACATTATATATGATGGGATGCGCCGTTTGGATAGAGATCTTCGTTTCTTATACAGTTATCGATCGTCATTGAAACCCTGAATACCGTACCGGTAGCTGTCCAATATATTTTGGCGTTTATTGTAGTAGGCTTTATGTACAATACATCTTCCTATTCAATATTCGCCCAAAATTTCTGTACGGTACTAAACTAGTATAACATACATGAATTTCTATCCATTGGACATCGGACGTTTTCGTAGATAAACTAAACCACAGTGGTCTGGCTCTCAGGTATGGATTTCTTTCTCAAATAATCGTTTTGCTGCCTTTCATTATTACTACTCTCAGATTGGAAAACTCCATTGCTACGACGCGTTTGAAAGGGAAGATGGTGAACATCGGCGCAACAAGTAGTTTCTGATTGACTGAGACGGACACTGCGAGTAACTGCTGGTTTGGGTCTACTACTTAATGATCGACGATTCCGAAGATCGATCTTGCAAGTAGGACCATTTCCTAGACCGGAGTGAAGCTGATTCAACAGCTGGGATGATTGATGCAGATAGTCGTGTATCTCTTTCAAGTCGTAAGAAGATTCATCCGTCTTCTGGTTACTGGCGTGTCGATTCCTAAAGTGTAAGATGGGAGACTCACGTCGTTTACTTGGACGGGTTCTGCTGTGAGATGTACTGTAACCGCTACTTCTGCCGCTGTTGGCAGAAGTAGAGCGATGACTGCAGCAATAAAAACGACGTGCCATCTCTTTCCGTATTTTCGGATGGTTTAATGAGTACTGAGTACATTTGTACAAGATTTTGTGTTAAAAATTTAGAAGGCTATGAGTTTATACAAATACATAGACAAACCCACCACGAAAGGATTTATGGAAGCCGATGATTTGGCAAACAATGCGGGCAACATCGCCAAGCCTAGAAATTAAAAATCATTTGATAGTTAAAACAGTCTTTACTGCTGGTAATAACTAAACTAGTCTTGTAAATGTGAAAGACGCTCCCCTGCACTCTAATAGATGGTCTTACTATTTAAAAAATCTATTTAAAACATATTACTATTTAAAATTACGCTATTACATATATGGATTTCCTACAATACATTTCAAAGTTTAGTTATATTTTAAATCAAATTGCTACGATGCTTGCTGTGATTTGCGAAGAAAAGTTCAGTTAGGTAATGTAAATACTGGTGTACATAAGTACATGTGTAGACATGATTATCCCACTTTGTATAGATGTCGTACGCGTTAGTGCATTTCAAGCTAGCTCCTGCAGCTAGGCTACATTCATCAATGTGGTTGGCTTTCATTGTTTAATGTCAACCTATTCTATATGAAATGGTGAAGTTCATACCTGGCGTCAAGAAACTGTGATAGCCAGATATGCCGAGTAAAGAAACAATGGCGTAGGGGGTCCAAGTGACGAGCCAAAGAACCACTAGGATGGCCGAAGTTTTTGCAATCCCGATTTCAAATTTCCTAGTGTTCCGCCACTTACCTAAAAAAGGAATAAATGATTGAGTATAATTACCTATTAGTATACTTACGATATTAAACTGTTTTTGTCGAAAAAAAAATCATGTTGAAATAGTTACTAATAGTAAAATTTACTCAAAGGTTATTCAATTTAGCGTCATCGAAAAAAGAGGAAAAGTATTACGGCGCTCTCTTCGATTATGGTATTGTTCCTGACCGATCCATCCTCGGGTAACCTCAATTGATCTCTCTTGACGCAATATAATTGGATTCTGAGTGACATAGTGAAGAATGGCAGAGTAACTCGCGATGATTATGGAGATTGGGACGACCCAGGCCATGAGGAAGAAGACGAGTATGAAAATGCGAGTTGGCCAGTCATCAGTCAAGTAATCAAAGCTACAACTTGTTAAGTAGCCCTCTGGAACGTATTTGCCAACTCCAAAGAGTGGCATGGAGGCGATGATGCCCGAGTAGATCCAAACGATTATGACGGTCAAGTAAGAACGTATTAGGGATTTATTTTGCTGTTGATCTCCCCTGTCTGGCCAAGTGATTACAAAGTACCTATTTTCAATTATAGAATAATTAATATATTGTATAAACTTGAACTTAAAATAAAATACCTATCGACGGCTATAGCAGCCAGGGACGTAATTGAAACGCAGCCGGCGATGCCACTTACAAAGCCGTATACCACACAACCTGTAACATACGTGATACCGGTATTAATTATTTGCACATTTAATTAAATTTCAAAAGCCAAGAAGGCATTGTCTTACCTTGGTAGCCTATTGCGGGTCCCTGTACCATACTATTGTACACGAAAAGAAGCAAACAGCTGAGCATGAGGAAATCACTGAAAGCCAGGTTGACGATGATTATGTTGATTGGAGTCCACAGATGCCTCGATCTAATTAAACACATATAAATATATAGAATAGACTATACAATGTCATCGTGTAATTGAAACAGTTATGACTTGCGCAAAAATCGGATACGATTGTGTGGAATAGTAAAATGAAATCACTTTCAATTCAGTTGTGACCGTGAGAGGTTCATTACCGTACTCTGATGATATTGTATGACGGAACTATATGTATTTATAAAACTTATCCATCTTTTGACCTTCTTAAGCGCAGCGCAAGTGGTAATTCCAGTTCTCCCGAGACCTCTTTATCGTGAACTGGTACATACCGTACAGTTATAATCAACAAAACAGTATATGTCCCTAGGTCCATAATACCTATTGCACCTTTTTTTTTTTTTTTTTTAATTTAAATTATTATTAGACTAATAAACGAAAATATGAATGCAACCTACAAATTCAAGTTCTTCTGATGAATCTCGGGAATAGGGACCAATTTTACGAGAAGTCGGCCCATGCTCAATTACTTCTAAAGTGTATTCAGTTTGTCGCGGTTATCTCTTAATTCGTAAGTTTTGTTAACTTGTATTGTTCACCATTAAATTAAGCTTTGAACTCCACGCCGAATAAATGGTAAATTAATTTTTTAGATCTTATAAATATAGGCACAGCATCTAGTCTTTTTTTTAGCTGCAAAAAGCACCGCGGTTTACAGCGAAAAGTTCGCCGAATAGGATGTCACCGATTAGTCTACACCTGAACACTTTTTAGAAATAAAGAAGAACCCCTTTCTTAACGTAGGCTCTTCTAAAAAAAAACTCTTAACAATAGACGCCCGCAGATGCACACGAGTAATAAATAAATAAGTAATTGAAACTTGAATCAAAAAATAAAAACTTACGTAGAAGTGATGAAAATAACGAAGCCGTTGCTCACACTTCCGACAAAAAAGATGACGAGGAAGAGTACGGCGAGGACCATATGGTAGATCACCGGGGCTGGCTCAAACTTGAGCCAATAGCAGTTAATGTCGTTCAAGTGGTATACGGACGTTCCGGCCAAAAAAAATGTGCACCCGAACCGGCTACTGGCGGCCGGTTCGTCCGGACGTTCCGGCCAGAGATTTTTTTACGTGGACTTTCCGGCCAGAATAATGGACGATCCGGCCAATTCAATATTATTGCTCCAGATGTAGAACCCTTTCTATGCCAGTTTCAATCTTGAGATCCCTTGACTCCACTTTTATACGAGTGCTACGATAGGGTTCGGGGAATAATGATGCGCAGGTTCGTCATTCAGGTCATTCAGGTCGTCATTCGAATGATACGATATGATACAGGTCGTCATGACGAATATGAAATCGGCCAAATCAGTTCTATTGCTAATGGAAATCAAATTGTCAGAAGATGATTTCTCAAAACTTAAAGAGTAAGACGCAAAGAATCTAAATTAAGGCTTTGCTACAACTCAAGAAATCAATTAGCTCGAGAACTGCGGGAAAGACGAAAAACTTTAAAGTAATAGTTTAACAGCGTAAGAGCTATTACGATTTATAGAGAAGCTCAGGAAAGAAGAGAAGCGGATCGCCGCTAAAGCTGTAGAAGATACGGAAGAAAGCAAGGCTGTTGCAGCAGCACTGAGCTCTGCTCTAGTCTATCTAACGAAAATTTAAAAACTTATCAATTCAGAGGTTTTCTTTATTCAATATTCATTTACTTTCGAATTCATTCGCAAAAAAAAAAAAGGATCCGTAAAGATACAATGGCGTATGGCGTCCAAGAGATGAGCCAAAGAACCACTAGGAGGGCCGAAGTTTTGGCGATCTGGATCTCAAATTTGGCTGCGTTCTTTCGTTTGTCTAAAAAAAAAAACCAGGAAAGAAGATAAAGTACAAAAAAAACAACAAACAATTAGAATATAATCCATATTAAAATTTTTTTTTATTGAAACAAGTTTTAAGATGAAATAATTACTAGGCGGTAAGGTTTACTTCAGGTTACAGGTTATTCCAACTAGATGCACAAAACAGGCAAAATATTACGGCACTCTCGTCGATTATGACTCTGCTTATGATGGCCGACCGATCCGTGCGTAACCTCAATCCCTCTCTCTTGACGCGGTATAATTGGATTTTGAGAGACGTAGCGGAGGACGGTAAAGTAGCTCGTGATAATTATGGAGATCGGGACGACCCAGGCCATGATGAAGAAGACGAGAATAAAAATGCGAGTTGGCCAGTCGTCAGACAAGTAATCAAAGCTACAACTTGTTAAGTAGCCCTCTGGAACGTATTTTCCAACTCCAAAGAGCGGCATGGAGGCGATGATGCCCGAGTAGATCCAAACGATTATTACGGTCAAGAAGGAACGGATTAGAGATTTGTTCTGTTGTTGCTCTCCTCCTTTGTCTGGCCAAGTGATTACAAAATACCTATTTTCAATCATACAGTAATTAGTATTGCGGGGTCTATTGTATAAGCTTGACCTTGAACTAGCAGACCTATCGAGGGATATAGCAGCCAGGGACATAATTGAAACGCAGCCGGTGATGCCACTTACAAAGCCGTATACCACACACCCTACAATATTGGATTGCACATCAATTCTCGTTAACGTTAAAATCAAAATACGTATTGTATTTATTACCTTGATAGCCAATGGCGGGTCCCTGCACCATACTGTTGTACACGAAAAGAAGCAAACAACTAAGCATGAGGAAATCACTGAAAGCCAGGTTGACGATGATTATGTTAACCGGAGTCCACAGATGCCTCGATCTAATTAAAATATATAGAAATATAGAATTGAAATGATGCCACAATGAAAAAGCACTGTAGACAAAGTTAAATGAATTTATTTAAATACGCTTAGAAGTATAATGCAAAGAAAGACTTTGCGCAAAAATCGGATACGATTGTGTGGAAAAGTAAAAAGAAATCACTTTCAATGCAGTTTTTACTGTGAGAGGTTCATTACCGTACTCAGATTATATCGCGCGACGTAGCTTATTGTGTTTTAAACTTGCTTTTCATCTTTTGATTTTATTGAGCTCAGTATCGGACACCACGATAAGTCAAGTTCTTCCGAGAGCCCTCTTTGTCACGAACCGGTGCGTACCTTACAGCTATCGTTAACAAAACTAATTAAATCCCTTTTGAAATAGGAAAAACCAATGCCAGCTTAATATAAAAATGCTTTATTGAAAATATTATTCGCAGAATCAACATTGACAAATAAACTTGAATGAATTTCAATGGTTTTAACAATTTTCTATTGACTTTAACATAATCTTACGATTCTACAATCAGAATCTTGTATAAGTATTCTTGTTAACCATCTGATAACATTTGCGAGTATAATGAGAGCGCAAACAAATTTTAAAAACTTTTATTAAAGAATAAAAACTTACGTAGAAGTGATGAAAATAACGAAGCCGTTGCTCACACTTCCGACAAAAAAGATGACGAGGAAGAGTACGGCGAGGACCATATGGTAGATCACCGGGGCCGGCTCAAACTTGAACCAGTAGCAGTTAATGTCGTTCAAGTCTGTTTCGACAAAAAACCCGGCCTCCTTCCAATGGGATATTAAGTTCGCCTCACGAGAAAGGTAATCTTGACGCCACGGGCAATTGACGGAGTCTAATATTATTTCATCCGATTGATTAGTCAAACCAATTATTTTTGCCTCGATATTTCCCATCTTCCAATTTTTTTATATTATTATTGTAATGATAACTATAAGCGCACTTCGCTTCTTAAGTATATATAATCGACAAGTAAAGTAAATCGAGCGGATACCCGTGTGTAATGCTAACTAACCTTCACAGCACCATCACACCCAACAGTTGAAGTTTAAGTGCGAGAGTAACTTTGTAGAAAGAAGTAATAGCTCTCATATAAGCACAGCGGAACTAGTTGTCACTGCGCATGCTCTTTGCGTGTTCGAAGAAAAAAAAATCCACCTCATACACTCACTTATTCTAATATGAGCCTACGCACTAATTTATACAGTTATGCACACTTATTGGCTCGAAGAATCGGCGCCGAACACAGTGCCGTGTATTTTTAATTAAAACAGCTGGTGATCATTAAAAAAACATGTAGTCAAAGCGGCAAGTAAGACATTTATTTAACATAAAAAGATCGTACTAACTTGCCCACAGCAGCATTGCTCAAATTCTCTCTGAGATGATCTACTGTAATGTATCAGTATTAATATTAACACTGACTATTAACTGTCCAGCAATTAATGAAGATGAACTGGACTGCTGAGAAATGCAACCAAACATTAATTGAATTGAGCCGCTATATAATGAACGAGTACGGTACGCTAAAAGTTTCAAATTTCATAAATTTTT
The DNA here is from genome assembly GCA_030141595.1 of Chydorus sphaericus. Classification (NCBI taxonomy): domain Eukaryota; kingdom Metazoa; phylum Arthropoda; class Branchiopoda; order Diplostraca; family Chydoridae; genus Chydorus; species Chydorus sphaericus. Next base: position 12,235,291 of record CM057932.1, on the reverse strand, counting down.
ATTAATTAATTAAGTGCATTGTACCATAATACAATGCTGGAAGGAACTAAAACTTATATTTGGAAATTGAACGAAGAACACTTTCGCCAATAAACCCATTCGTCTGGCAAGAAAAGAATATATTATAAAATAAGGGCTTGCTATCGACATTGTCGCGAATACGCTTAATACGAAGATGAGTCTTGAATAAGTTAGAAGTAAGTTACATAACGCCTTATAATACGAGTATTCGGATATTGCCTATCTATATGAATATTAGAGATAGACTGGCATGTCTCCTGAAGAAGACATCTGATAAGAATTCTCTTATTATGTTCATTGAGTTTCTTTAAACTTGTTTTCCGAGATAGTATTGTTGGTCATATGTTGTGCTACGTCAGTACTATAAAAGAATCAAGCGTGAATGTCGATATCTCCCAAGCTCCTGATCTTGTGTTCTTCCCAGAAATATCGATTTCCACCCACTTGAGTTTCTATTTGATCTTATAGACTACATATAGACGTACGGTACGGTAATACATTTAATAAAATTATGCGGGAAATGGAGAAGATGAAGAGCTTTTTCAAAGTGGAAAGAAGAAGAGTTTCATTCTTGTATTTACATTCTGCAGGCTCAAGATGAGCCGTTCTAATAGCATTCGTCGCAACCGTTTGATTCAATATGAGTATGTATGATTATTTTCGAGACTTGAAAAACTCATCAGCTCCGGGCACGGAATATTATATATAGATGAGATGATTGGGTACGACTTTTGAAAGATCGTTTTCAAAGCTTTTCATTCATCTCCAGCAAGCTCTTAGAACCCAGCATTTAACTTCATTATGATTTTTATTGATCGTCATTTATAAATATATGCGTCGTCTCTTGACGACTTAGAGGCAATATATGCACCGTAGTATAAGGGAAAAATCGCAAGGACTGCAAAACAATAAAAAAGAAGAGAGAAAATCTTTATGTTAAGAACCAAACCGCAAGCATCTCCTAGCTCTGCACCTAGCCATATCTATTCCATGTATCACCATTAGAAATGGTTTAATTGGCCATTTATCAAGCGAGTTGCAACAACAATAAATGCACTGTATGAAAGCAACACATAAATTTATTGAACAACAGATATGATTGGCTGTACCCATTAACTTAATTCAAGTTAAAGCTATAGGTTATGTTCTTGAGATATAGACTACATATAGACGTACAGCAGATTCAATACTGAGATCTTTGAGATGATAAATATCCTTTTTTAAGTTGAAAGAAAAGCAATATACAAGCAGTATCGTATTGAATGTAAAAGCCATTTTCCGGTAGGCTAACTATACACGCGTGTCGGGGAAGTCAGAATCTAATGAGAAAAGTAAAGGCATTTCCTTGCAACACGCAGATTTTATTCGATTAATTCATTTCAAATAAAATAATCTATTCTGTAGTGTGATATACTTTTCTACCTACATCTTTTGACATTCACGCAAGAACGAAGTTTTTCTAGAAATCTATTTCACTCTCGACATTAAACGGTACAATAATTGGTTGAATTGGATGAAAATTATTTTTTTGTGAAGCTTCTTTGTAGAGAACCCGCCACCATGAAGGGTATGGGCTGCGTTGAGATTCCCCTTAATCATTCAGACTCATCACTTTAAATGGAAATCTCTTTAACATATGCTATTTAAGAGGAAAAAAGAGAGATAGGAGAATTAATTCTTATAAATTTACCATTTTCATGCATTGATTAAGACTTCCCCTTTCCTAGTACATGTATACTTTAACTTTCTGCTGGTATACAGATAAATGATTTCAAATATTCATCTAAAATAGAGCTACAGAAAAACAGATAAGCTAATGTCATGATGGTAATAGTCGTCCTTCCAGACAAAGTTTTCGTAATCTTTTTTCCCCGCCAAGCAGTATTTTACCTACACTACTCAACCATAATATGCATTTATATCGCTTATAATGCCGCGTATAATGCCACTTATGCCGCTATAGGTATAAAGTGCACCGTGAACGACTCAACAACGATAGTAGAGTATCCTTATAGCTATCGATTACCGCCCACTCGGGTTCCTATTTGTGCTTCTCAGAGATATGTAGAGACACCAAAAAAGGAGAATTCACAGGGGAGTTTCTGCATTTTACATCGTCAGATACTCAGGCTAATAGTAATTAATCAGACACTGCTGTGATGATGCGTCATTAGTCATAAGGAGAGCTAAATCTATCTGCTTATAGTTGTTGGCGAGCCAATTCTTTAAACTGTATTATAAGGGAGTTTGCGACGTTTACCTTAACGAGTAGTATTGTATCCTACATGTTGTATTCTTCTAGATTGTCAGAAGCGTAAAAAGCATTGAAATTAAACGAGCTTTTAGTGATTTAGTCAGCTCAAAACTGATGGTTGCAGCTCATATACCATATTAAACGTAACTAAAATCGCTAAACCGACGATCGATTCTATCATAGAACCATAGGATCGGATCGACACATAATTTCAATGCCCTTTGTCTGTTTCTTACTTGCTATGCGGGTTGTACGCACTCTATTTCCTAGTTTATGACAAAGAATTTGGAAGCATTACATAAAGATACGTATACCTTTCTCTTATAAAGTATAGATATACCCAAATGCACAATGCATAAGTCAGCATAAATAACGATTTTTTTTTAACAAAAAAAAAAAAAAAAAAAAAAAAATGGAGGATATATTTTAATCTGCCAGATCTACGATATCTCAAAGGATTGTATTCAACTTGAGACCAAAAACAATATTTATCATATTTATTTAAAAATATTTGGCAAGGGATGGTGGGATACAGGGAATGGGGAGGCTAAGGAATACTTTAATTAATAGACACAAATAAGTCAGCTAATTAACAGATGCTCTCAGCTGTATATAATTACATTGACAATTACGACAGCGCTGTCTAATCAACAATTCCTCTTAGCTTTGAATAATATTTAGACAGAAAATGAACTTGTTGGGTACGTAACAGGAATAGCTGTCAGTGAACATTGGAGGACATATTTTCAGTAGTTCTTGTTGCTAATAAGGTCCATAATCAATTGTTTACCATTCGACAGACTGTTCCAAAAAAACATACATAGGTATGTGATCCCTTTTCTCGTGCTTTGCTGTCACGAAAGACACGACATTACTAATAATTTCCTGTTTTTAAACAATAGCTTTCCTTCTTCTATATAGAAAGGGAATTGCAAAGAACCGCTGTTGGAATTTTCGGATTTCCTTCCGTTTACATCGGAATACTACTTGCGGTTACACGAAACTAAGTAACACAAACTTGGCCAGAATGTAACCTGGTAGCAAGTGGCTGAATGGAAGGAGCATGGATCAATAAATCAAAGGAGTTGCTATATCAGCAGGCGTATATAATTCAGAATGTGAATAAAGGCAGATCTTCAGACCCCTACCTTCCCTTTTTTCTGTGTTTGGACACTGTCACTGATATGGTAAGAAATTCACGAGCAATAAGAAATGGTTATATAGAAGAAGGGAGCGCATGAAAAAAGATGATGCCTGGATGAAATAACCGAACGCACAAACTTAAAAATAGCAACATCCAAAATAAATAGATACACAGAAAAATAATGTCAATATAAGAAGAAAATTCGCGGTATTAAGATGCCTTTAGTGTTTCCCTTCCTTCTCTATTCCTAATCTATTTAATACCTACTCTATTTAGTACCGCCTACCGATACGCATTGTTATTATTTTATTATTTACCATTCATTCCCAAAATCAATAATCATCACGATAATGTGTTGGTAACAATAAGTTGACAACTTTTTCAGCAATTAAAGTGGCGTTCACACTAGGCCTCATATTAGGCTTGTCTTAAACTTTAAGGTTAATAATAAGTTAAAGTGTGAATGCTCTACACTTAACGTTAAGCCATTTCATGTTAACTTCGCTAAAAAGTCGGTTTAAGCCCGAAAACTGTCAGTTAACATTTCTGTGTTCAAACACAGAATTCTCATCCTTTAAGCTAAGCTATTTAATGCCGGTCACTTAAGCGGCGACCCATTTTATTGTATATCTTTTAAATTATTTCAAACAAAAATAATCAATATTAATTACGATACGGATATATTAATTAATTTTAATGTTCATTTTGAAAAAATGGTTTAGACTTTCTTAGAAAAAAGAAAACAAAATTAAACAGGGACCCTGAATGGACTGGTACGTTTTAACGAAATTCAGGTACCACCAGCTAGAAGAGGCTTCCAATGCAGCCAACTACTTCTTGCTGATCTGTTTAGCGTGCGAATTGTTTTATAGAATTGGCAACTCAGCCTATACAAGCGAAACTTGTCGTCTGCTCGAATAATAAAGGCCCTAAGACCCTCTCTAACGAGAAGGTACTTCTCTAACACTCGGGGATATCTTAAGTTATAAACTTTCTTTACTCTTAAGTGTGAATCGTTTTCGCTTAAGATTGCATTGACTCAATGGTATTCTCTACACATAAGATAGGAAATTTGGCTAAAGACCTTAAGTTAACGTTATATTTCCAGATAACGTGCGTTACGCTACAGTGTGAACCTAGCTTAAGAACGGATTAAACGGATTTCACGATTGACGGTCTATACCCGTTTCTTGTACTCAAAAATCAGAAACTACAATTTTAATTGTAATGGTAAGAATTTTTCTGTATCTCTTACTTTCATACGGTTAAATCTGATCATGCACAATCAAACCTTTTTGACTAAAAACTGCATAGCATTTATATTCGATTTGATGGATGATGAATACATATCTGGTTGAAGTGGAGAAAAAAATGCAAATCGAATTTTCCTAGCTATCTACTAAATATTAATAATTATTCGACTTCGCATTCCAATTCGTGAGGGTTATAGGTGATCCGATCGATAGGTGATCCGATCTTCTTCTTGTCCAACAGATTGTTACGGATATCACATTCCTGGGTGGATTTAGTACCGGTAGTGCGTTCCGAGAATGCCGCAATCCCAGTAGATATGAAATTTCTGTATCAGTACGCGGTTCACGAAGTTGTAGAATTCCTTAACTCGCGTTTAAACGGCGGACGCTACATGTTCATCCCGAGGCATTTCTTTGTCGTCGGACTCGCCCACTGTTTAGGGACCGAGCGATATGGAACCGCTTTCCCTGCACAATGATATTCAAGACCTAAGCCAGCATGCTGATTGTAACTTTCATGGACTAGAGAATCCGGCTAATGTTTGAATTGGTACATTGTTGCATTAGACAATGTAACATATCTCAGAAAGTGGGCCAATATATTATATATGCACATAAGAAATATGCATGAAGCAAAACAAAGAGGAGAGCTGGAGACAATATTACTATCTATATAGATGTGCACAAAGCTAGATCTTTTTTTTCGTCAATTTTTACACTACCAGCTACCACTAATATCTTGATGACGCATACAATAACAAAAAATGGTTAATGTGGAATAGAAAGAGTGAAATTGAAATCAAGAGCTAAAAAAGATGCATCTGAGCACGAATACACACCGAATGTAGATGCGTGCGTACGTACACTAAACAATCCTACTGTGCCAAAGATATGCTGCTTCCACAATAGATTTCTAAGGTTGTACATTCAATTATGGTTCTCGCATAGATATCCTTGGGTAGAGTGGTAGACATCCTAAAGGATATCTAATGGCATATGTCTACTAGAAATCCACGTACAGTATGTAGACATCCAGAGCTAGAAATTTCTAATATTAGATACGGTCAGGGATTTGCATTTCCAACGTACTTATTGCCCCTCTTATGGTATAAATAAAGTGGACTATTGTAATAAGTCACATCAGCTGTAACGTATTAAAAGGCAGTATACACCCTTAACATAGTACATCCTTTCGGTACCGGTGTTCAAAATATACTTGTTAAAAATCCACCCATGATTCATTTGAAAAAGAAAAGAAAATACAACACTGTGGAACGTGGATAAATATGAATTTGAACACGAGCCACCCTTGCGCTCTTGCATTTTAGCTTTGGAAAGTATTGCAGATGCCGGATCCAGCTGATGGGCAGATCATTCCAATGGAGGTTTTTATTTCCGTTGTGGCTTAAGAACGTACCGGATTTCTTCGAAATTTATTTCTATATTTAATAAGCATCTATACATTAAAGGTTTAAATCGGCGGTGACTTGTCATTACCGAAACATTGGTGTATTCATGTCTATTATACATGTAGTCGAATGTGTATACAATACACGAATATTTTAAAAATGTCGGTGGTAGTAAGTATAAAGGAAGACATTTTTACCAACTATAGCTAACTTTTTCTTGTTTAATTTCTGTATAGATCCTGTAAAGTATATGCGGCACTACATAATAGCATACAAGGCTTCTGTATACATCGTCCTATTAAATTTCTGTCTACGAGAACGTCCATCGAAAAACATATAAGGATTTCTATCCATGGGACATCAGACTCCTTTGCATAGATACCTATGCACCAGAATTCAGGTATTCTATTCTCTTCTAAATAATTTAATTACCGGTCTCATTCCATTAGGTACTACTTTCTGATTGAAAAGCTCTATTTTTCCGACTGGTTTGAGAGGGGAGATAGTGAACATCGACGCAACAGGTAGTTTCTGATTGACTGAGACGAACACGGCGAATACCTGTTGCTTTTGGTTTACTACTAGCTGATGATTGATTACGAAAATTGTTCGGTTCGATACTGGAACTAGGACCATTTACTAAACCGGTGTGAAGCTGATCCAAAAGCTGGGATGATTGATGCAGATAGTTGTGTATCTCTTTCAAGTCGTAAGAAGATTGATTCATCCTCTGGTTACTTGCAAATCGGTTCCTGAAGTGTAAAATAGGAGATTCGCGACGTTGACTATGACGAGTTCTGCTACGAGATGTAGTATAGCCGCTGCTGCTTCTGCCGTTGTTGGCAGAAGAAGAGCGACGACAGCAGCAATGGAAACGACGTCCTATTTCTTTTCGGATCTTTAGATGATTTAAGGAGTACTGGAAATGTATACCAAAACGATGTTAAGCACAATGAAGGATAAATTTAGAAGACACCTGAGTTCATTTAATTATACGTTGCTTACCACAAAAGGATTTATGGAAGCCGATAATTTTGCGAACAATGCGGGTAGCATCGCTAAACCTGTAAATAGTTAAGATAAATCACGTCAAACTTATAAAAATATTTAAATATACAAGTAACAAGTTCGTCCCGAGTGACTCAACATAATAGTTATTATGTATAATATAAGTTCCAAAAGCCAACTTAGCACTATTGCAACAAGTGGACAGCACAGACAACAACGCACCACGAACTAAATCTAAACTTATAAAGCTGAAGCATATATTTATAAACGTTTTCTTCTAAGAGACCAAGACAAAAGCTGTTATGCGCTATATTCTGCTGAGACGTGGGAAGTTATAAATACAAGCTCAGCATTTTGTTATGATGTGTTCGACCAAAAGTTCCGATAAGAATAATGGGAAGAGTGGTACATACAAAAATCACCATCCTACTTTCTCAAGAATTCGTCATCTAACTTTCATTGTCTCACACTCTCATGACGCACGTTCTTGTATAAATAATGTGGTACAGTTTTCATACCTGGTGTCAAGAGACTATGATAGCCAGATATGCCGAGTAGGGAAACTATGGCGTAGGGCGTCCAAGCAATGAGCCAAAGAATCACTAAGATAGCCGAAGTTTTCGCGATCCTGATCTCATACTTGGCTGCTTTCTGTCGCTTACCTAAAAATATAGAATACGACATTAAATAATTGTAGATATTTTATTTTGATAAAGTTTTATGCTATAATAAGCAGTTCTCCCAATCAGCTACAATTATACAAGAACGAATAAAGACAGAAACATTATTACGGGGCTCGCGTCGATTATGACTCTGCTCCTCACCAACCGATCCGTGCGTGACCTCATCAATCACTCTCTCTTGACGCGGTATAATTGGATTTTTAGTGACGTAGCGGAGGACGGTAAAGTAGCTCGTGATAATTATGGAGATCGGGACGACCCAGGCCATGATGAAGAAGACGAGTATGAAAATGCGAGTTGGCCAGTCGTCAGACAAATAATCAAAGCTACAACTTGTTAAGTAGCCCTCTGGAACATATTTGCCCACTCCAAAGAGCGGCATGGAGGCGATGATGCCCGAATATACCCAAATGATTATAATAGCCAAATAAGAACGGGCTAGAGATTTCTTCTTTTGCTCGTCTTCTCCTCTGTCTGGCCAAGTTATTATAAAATATCTAGGTAATTATAATGATAATGAAAATTAGAATTGTGCGGTCTACTGGTAATGCTTAAGCTTAAATTATTCATGATACCTATCGATGGCTATAGCAGCAAGAGACATGATTGAAACGCAGCCTGCGATACCACTAATGAAGCCGTATACTACACACCCTGCAACATATTATTATATTAATGTGGTACATAATCTCGCAAATCTGCAAATCTGTAAAGCCAGATATTCATTACATTGGTACCCTATTGCGGGTCCCTGCACCATACTGTTGTACACGAATAGAAGCAAACAGCTGAGCATGAGGAAATCACTGAAAGCCAGGTTGACGATGATTATGTTGACTGGTGTCCACAAATGTCTCGATCTAAGTTAAACACATAGAAACATAGAAAAAATAATTATGCCATTATTTACAAGAAATATGCAAAGTAAACGGCATAGCGACCTTGGGTCAACCTGCACGGTGCGAGCCTGCAATAAACCGATTTAATTTCGATGAATAAAAAGTGTACGCATTCAATAAGAAAATAATAAATAAATCAATGGCTTTGGCTTTAATTATAAAAATGAAAAACAAAATAAATGTCTTTCTATCTTTATCTATTTTTTCTAATCTACGCAGTAAAAACTAAAATAGTAGGTGGCCTATCCAACAGCCTGATTTTCAGAACTAATTTTGTACCAACTTCTTGACATTGCCTCTTTGAAGATAGTTTATAGTAAACTTTTCCCGCTAAAGCACATGTTTAAGCACAAAATAAAAAGATAGATCAAAGAATATAACTTACGTAGAAGTGATGAAAATAACGATGCCGTTGCTCACACTTCCGACAAAAAAGATGACGAGAAAGAGTACGGCGAGGGCCATGTGGTAGATCACCGGGGCCGGTTCAAACTTGAGCCAGTAGCAGTTAATGTCGTTCAAATCTGTTTCGACGAAACGACCGGCCTCTTTCCAACGAGAAATCAAGTTCGCCTCACGAGAAAGGTAATCTTGACGCCACGGGCAATTCACGGTATCTAACATTATCTCACCAGATTGGTTAGTTGCACCGACCATTTGTTCTTCGATATTTGTCGTCATCTTAAGCAGTTTGGTTTTCTGAGGATATTGATTATTCGGAGCGCACCGTGCTGCTTGTCAAGCAGGCATTAAGTATAGATACTCGTTTGTGATGCTCACTAAGTTTTATAGCACCATCACCTTCTATCGTTAAAGTTTAAGTGCGAGAGTCAACTTTGCAAGAGGGAATAAGCAAACCCGTCCAACTAATATCACTGCCGAACATGGTGTGTCAATGCGCATACTCTCGGCGCTCTGGATAAAAACAAAATAATAAAAAACAAAACCGATTGTGTATAGGAGAACACCTTATGGTAAAAGAGGCTACCTAAAATAATAATTTTACTAACAATAAATGATATTCCATAATACGTGAATTCGCGATCGTTTTGAAAAAAAAACCATAGTTCAAGTTACTATAAAATAAACGGTAAGGAAGTATTTTTTTTAACACCATAATGGCTGTATTATTTTCCTGTAAATAGAATTAATAACCTAATTATCGTTATGTAATTCCATTATATTAGTCTAATATAACATCTAAATAAACGCCGATTAGGTACTAAGCATAGGCCTATTATAATGATGCTGTGTTAGAACGCTGAACACGGCGCTCAGTGCAACCAAGCAGTAATCATCATCAATATAGTTTTCTTACACTGTTTCAAAAGTTACGTTTGCATGAGGCGATCCAGTAAAAAAAAAATTACCCGTATGAAAAAAAAATGTCTTAGTGCTACATATTATGAATCATCAATCACAAACCAAAGAAAAGGTCGCCGAATGAATAGTCTCGCCTCTATTAGAGGCTGATATGGGAACAGAGATCTATATTCTATGCTACTTAAGTTTCTTTAATCTTTAATCTTGTTTTTAGTACTATGTCCTGGAGGTATACCGCGTCAGCTCATATACTCTCTCATACTCTCCTCGTCTTCCCCGAAATATTGATTTCCGCCCACTTGAGTTTCTATTCGGGTTTATGACTACAGGTGGACGTACCTCTATGAAATACGAGGGACATGAAGAGAAATAGGGGTAAAAAATACCTTGATGAATCGGCATGCTCAAAATGAGTCTGATTTTAGTTAAATCATTAAACCACATATTTTTACACGTTAAACTAAACTTCAAACATGAAACATATGTCCGACCATTCATGGCATCAGTAAGCGAGATGTCCACTTAATATCAGCCAAAATAGCTGGAAGAGAACAATCGAAAACAGGTGCTGACTAATCACACTGTTACGTAAAAAAGTATGCTGAAATCTACTTTAAATTTTTCCTTACCAAGTCGGTGAGCCATTTTAGCCTTTTTGGTCGCTGAATTCACTCCGCCGAATTCTCCACCGAAATATTTTTGACGAATTGACTGTATACCGGCCCTATACATTGTGAAATTTTCTGTGCATACCTGTATATGATTATATAGACAAGAAATAGCTGCTGTATGCCTCAAATAGAACTGTAGAAAATTATGATGCCATGACAACAGCCTTCGATCTATACAAGTTTTCTTAATCTTGCTTTCCTAATGAATAGTATTTCATCTACTCAACCATAATATAAATATAATTCGATTTTCAAGACTTTTGTGGAGATAACGGATACCCCGGTTAAAAAAGAAGAATGGATTTGCAGACTAAAAAGAAAACTTGTTAAACAACTGCTTTGATGATGGGTCCTTATTGAGTCATAAGGCAGGTTACCGTATAGCTTCTGTTTCTGTTTAGTCAACTCTTGAACGAATAAAAGTTGCGACACTTACCTTAACGAGTAGTGTTGTAACCTTCATGTTGCCGCTGCTACTGTTAACGTAGGCGCCTGATGGAGGGGATCGACAAAAGAAGTAAGGAAAATTTCAGTTTGTATTTTACTTAAATTACTTCTAAAAGAAACATCAATTTGACTTCGCTCTTAATTTATCATAAATCTCGTACAGGCATCTGTGAGAAAATCCCCGGCACCCTCAGCTGGATCCAGTTAGCCTCATAAGACTAACATGGGAGTTACAAAAACGAGCTACAAAAAACAGGAGATCAAATAACGGATGCCTGTACAGTACATAAGCTCCGATAAGTTCATATTTTGAAATTCATTTTTAAGATCACCGGAAGCACATGAAATGGAAAGTAAGTTTCAAGTGAGTCAACTAACTTATTTTCCATGTCTTAAATTACTAAATATCCTCCCAATATGTAGAGCCTGACACACATTAATAAGCTTGATGTTGCGTGTTTCTGGATTGCCAGAAGCTTGAAAAGGATTGACTTGGAAAAAGCTCAGTCATCGCAAATATTTCATGTAACTACAACCGTTGTTCCGGTCGATTCTATACGACAGTCCGAGCTGTGCGTACTCTATTTGATACTTAATTACAAAGGATGTAGATGAATTATATAAAGATATGAATACCTTTCTCTATACAGTAGATTAGATGTATGCACACTTCATAAATAATGGAGTCTTTGGTGTAAGAAGGAAATAGAAAAATTATTCATGGTTTTCATTTACCATTCGGTAGCCTGTTCTAAGACAGTATGTTCATCAATACAACATGTTTATCCTTCTCCTAATGTGCTCGATGGGAGCAAACGACGGAAAGGGTCGCCTTTTACATACAATAATGGCTAGGCACCAATACCAATAACATGCGGTATATCTTAGGCTGCTTCAACTGTGGGTAATATATCGAACTGACAGCTTCTATAATGGCAAGTACATACAGGCAGTTGGTTCGAGAAGTGTATGTTTGTATCAAAGGATTTCATATTAAAAATCCACATGATAGCAAACAGAATAATTCGATGAACACGAAATTGTCAACAAGTTTCTCGACGTTTTACCTACCCTTTATCAACTTCTTCTTTTATATTAAAAGGCATTTGAAATGAGTTGTTGACGTATTTTTGAATTTCCTCCTGTTTAAATTAGAATATTTGTAAACGCAACCAATAAATAACACACACTTGGATAGAAGCGCGTAAAGAATGATGCCTGAATGGACGTGAACGAAATGAAAGTTATATCAGCTTTAGCAGCAGGCGTACGTGATTCTGAGTGTAAGTAAAGGGATCCATAGACCACTATCTTTACTTCGCGTCTATTTTCATACTGCCACTAAAAATGATGAAAAAATCACGCGAAGTAAGAAATCGTTAGAGCGGAAGGGATCGAACGTGGAGGATGAGATTGAATGAGACATCCGAGTACGCATAGTACACTCATAATATAGATAGATAGGTAACAACCTCCCTTAACTATATAAGTCTTTATTGGCGGACGTTTGGGCGATCGATCTTATTACAGTTTTAATTAATTTATATAAATAAAAAATAAAACACATAAAGGAATTAATTTAAACGATAGCTGATAGGCCACATTTCACTCTTTTCACAAAAAATGGAGATGAAACTTTATAGAGCTCATCACATGAAAAACGAGATGTAATGTTTTTACTTTATTTAAAATTTTTACTTTTATGACACACGCGCTCTAAACATCTAGATAGACTCTTTCAAAATACCTTTTTGTGGGGGGGGGGGGGGGGGGGGGGGGGGAGCTTTAACAACATGGACGGGAAATCCGTGTTTCTATCAATAGCAGATAAAATTACACTATTCTCGATGATGGTCGCAGCAACGGGAAGTAATGCCTGTTATATTAAAGCTAGGCAATAATTACCAATTAGATCTCCTAGGCAATTATATGTCCTCGTATATTTTGAACTTAGTAACCTTGCGTCGATAGATGAAAACTAAAGTAAATGACGGTGTGTTTAGTCACGCTGCTGACAAAAAAGACTACCATGGTGAACACGGCGAAGCCCTTAATAATATAAGGGTATCACATGGGATCAATTAACAGCCATCAAGAAAAATAGAAAATATATCTCATCTCATCTACAAATAATTTTTTTATTAGTGGTCAAGTTCGTGTACTCTGGTGCTTCATTCGTGCAACACTCATCAAATGCAAACATGATGAAATTTGACGATAGCTTTTGTGGGAACGTGAGCAGCACGCAGCAGCTACGCGGTATACCTAACGCCCTTGTAGACTATGTAAACGAAGAAAAGTGGTTGAAGCGTAAATAACGTCGTAACGGTACGAAACAACTTTTTTCCCCTCAAAGTAAAGTTATGCCTTTCTATGAAAACACGCTGTGCATAGAATATATAGCTTTTTAGTTTGTGATCTGTGAAATGAAATCCAAGTTTGATATGAAAGTACACCAAATAATACGTGGAGTCTACTTGGCAAGTGGGATGACGCCCCTTTCTTTGCCAATACTCGTCTATATATAAATATTTTCATAATCTACTGATATCTTATTCACGCGTGCTAAGAAATGGTTTGTTAGGCGGACGGAAAACTCGGAAAAAGGAAAATGAGACACCCGGGTAAGCACGCACGCATACTCAAAGGGCTAATATTTATGCACAAAATAATAAATTCAAACTTCCACGAAAACATGCTATTGGGTATATGTATTCAGCACTTCACTTCCCATCTTGTTTCATCTTTCACTCATAATTTACTTTATTTCATTGTTTCGAGTATTTTATGTATTGATACCTCAATACTCGGGAATGTTAAACCAAAAATAAATGATGAGAACAATCCGAATTAAAGGTAATATCGCACAATAAGTAAGATGAACAGAGAAATTTAGGCTCGGAAGATGAAACACAAAAAAATAATCATCAAAGGATAGGGCGCACCGTTTCGCAGTTTCATCTGAAATTAAATTTTAAAAAAGATACATCAATAGAATTTTAATATTGAGAAATTGTGACGAAATAATTAAAAATTGTCTTAAAATTATGCTTCTCAATGAAGTGTTGTAGGGTAACGGGCAAATGCTTGACAGGGAGGCGGGAGCTGATGAACACGAACCACCCAAGCGCTCATACATTTTAATTGCGGGACGGTCTCACGGATCCAGCTGGGAAGATCATTCCATTGCAGGGCTCTCTTATCTCCAGTCCTTTTGCGTCGTTCCATCTCGTTGTTGATCCAAAGATCTTTGGCTTTTTTCCCACTTTTGTTGACTAGAAGAAGGCAAGCTCCAGAATCCAGGAGTAGCCGAGCAATGGAATCGCCCAAATCTTGTTCCAGCAGGTAAATAAAGTGTAGAGGAGAATTTCCGTCATAGTCAACAGCACCAGAATTGGCTTTGGCCAGAATAAGTAAATTAACAGTGGCCAAAAGATCGGCCCTATTGGTTTCAGTAAGGGCCCGCTGAAGCAAGGATCGGCCGATTTCATCGCCTCCGTCTCGACGCACCAATTCGGATAAAAGATCCATGTTGTCCTTACTCCCCATTAGTAGCGGATAGTTGGCCAGCACCGTGACAAGTTGAAGGAGATGTCGATTCTCTCCGAAATTAGATGTCTTCGAAGCCAGTATAAGCTCTAATGTAGTCTTGATGGTTGTGACGTTCAGCAGTGGGTCGTCAGCATTCATTTTTGATATGGTCTTGATGAGTTTTTTAGCAACGGAAATTTTCATCATGTCGTGGAATTCAGAACGATCGATCGTCTCTAATATTACCCACAAAATATCTAGAAGCTCGGTGAATTTATCTTGACCCCGGCTAATCCAAAAATAGCGATATCTGAATAAACCATTTAAGGCATCGAAGCAGCATGATCCCGAATTTTGGCTGGACAGTATCCTCAATTGGATGAGGAACGATTGAATCGCGTGCTTGGAACGACGCTGGATAACGTCTTCAAGTTCTTGTGATGTTATCCATTCCACTGTCCGACCGTTCCTCAGATTCAAAGGAGTCTTGCTAAGAGTGTTTGATCCATCAGTTTCAGAATGACGGAGGCGCTGTGCTCGACGCAAGTATTCGAAGCCTTTTTCAAATTGACCATTTTCAGGACCGCCGAGGATAATTGCGCCTGCCAGCTCCATGGCTTTGATTTTCTCCTCCAGTTCGATGTCAATATTTTCTAATAGAAAATCTAGAACAGTCAAGTTATTGGGGCCTAGTGAGCTCTCATCACCGTAGCTAGCATTTGCCGCAGTGAGGATGGGTGTCAATCCTTCTTCGTCTCGAGCCATCGGATCGGCCCCTTTTTCCAACAGAAGCTTTACAATGACAAGTGAACATGCAACTGCATCTTCCCTCTCTCGTATGGAGCTGCACCAAGATAGATGAGACCAGTAGTGCATGATTGTTTTCCCATGCGGACAGCGTTGTTCCAAGTCCAAGCCGTGATTGATGAGTTCAGTTGCAACTTCAAAGACACACTCAAAGTACCTCGTCATAATGGGGCTCGTCCAAATGGGGAAACCATCTGCGGGAAGGACCGAAGGATCAGCTCCGGATTGTAACAAGAACCGAACGATGTCCATCGCAGTGACCATATCTGGATATGGTTCAGGTAGAAAGCGGAAGGGGGCATGCAGAGGAGTGAGACCATCGAGTTGAGGACAGCTTCTAGTAGAAGTTTTTGCAGAGATGTCGGCTCCTTCTTCGACAAGGTATCGGACAATACTTAGGTGCCCGTACAAAGATGCGACGAAGAGAGGGGTTGCTTTTTCAATCACGATGTCCAGCTCAAACTCAAGGCGGCTCCTTGGCAAAGAGAGATAAAACTTGCCAGCAGTCCGCACGTCGACTCCCCAGTTTTGAACGATATGCTTGACGTCTTCAAGGTTGCCAAAACTACATGCCAATAATAATGGGGTGCAGCCCTCAATAGACCCTCTAAACACAAAATCCTTCAATGGGGGATGAAGGCAGCTGTTGGTTGAAATGTGGTTTTCGATTTTGTTAACATAACCACCAAGTCCCATCGGATTATCACGATGACGAATGGATTGAATAAAAGACCGCGAATTAAAAGGACACTGATGTAAACCCGCCATATCTGCAGATTGTCTTTGATGAGCTCTACTTAAAATAATATACAAAAAATTGCTTTTAAAATAATCAAATAACAATCAAGGTTCTGTAATTATTCTTATGAACGGAACATGGGCTGAATGTTACCTAATTCTGTTTGGCTAGACTATTGATATAAGTGGCTCTTTGAGATGTTTTTGGGCTTAGTAACTCTTGATGCAGAAGACGGTCGTGACTTGGAGATCTCCTGATTAAAGGAAAAGAAAAAAAATCATAAATATAAAAATGTTTTAGACAAACTTAAACAAAAAGTTCTATCAATAAACTATAATTTTGAACAAATAAAGGTTAAACGAGTTAAACAGGCAATAAGTAAAAACAAAAATAATAGACTACACCGTCAAGCGATTAGAAATATCACGGTAAAGCTCGTGTTAAACCGACTCGAATTTTTTTTTTTTCAAACAAAACAAAGCCAGTACCCCTTGCGAACAGAAAACGTTTAACAGGAAAGTGAAATCCTTACCTTTTAAAAAAATCTTGGAGCGATCGAAGATAATGGATCGCTTTAGGTTACTGGTGTAGATTACACATACTCTTCAACCACGCTGATAACTTTGTACACTTACTCACTTTCTAACATAATAATGATGTGGAAAAATTGGAGCAGACGATTAATGAAATGGATCTTGAAGATTTAAAAATGAAGGAAACCGGAGACCGTCAAGGGGAACCACTCAAAACAATAAATTAAAAACAAATCAATACTATGGAATTATAAATTAAATTTGTTTTTACAACTACCTGAAACTAATGACGTGTATATTCTAGCTGGAATGTGTGAGCAAGGCATGGGGTTTATTTATAAAAAAAAATAGTCATAATTGTTTCTTATTTTTACATTTTGCGGTTTGGTAGATGCGGGACGGAATGTGGAAAAAGAATGATGATGACGTGTTTGCGCAATCACTTTCGCGCAGCCCACACGTACAGTAGATCTAGACGACACAAATAGTAGATTGGTCAAGAACGCTATCAATATCATAACAGAAGACAATGAGGTACAGCAGTACTTAATTTTGGTGTAAAATTGATTGTTTAGTATTTCGCTTCTGTCTTTTACTTCCGACATCCAAAACAAAATCCAGTACAACATTACGTTGAAAACCGTAGTTGTGATAGTATGGTACCACGAAACAACTTTATAACGTATCCACAATCAGCTCATTTTGGAATACAAATAGCGCACTATCCATTTAATTGAAATAGATAAAACTCACTTAAGCGCTGCTTTTACCAATGCATGTCTTTTATTGTTATGTACTGTACCAACTGAAAGCATCAGTTCAAATGGATTTAAAAGATTTAAAAGAGCACCGAAAAAATAGATAATATAGAATGAAACATACATGCAATTCATTGATAACATAACAAAATGTAGGCTTCTCTACCTTATTTAACAATTTGAAACGTCAAAAGCGTGAAAGCGAGAAGACGCGATAAGAAATCGAATAATAAAAGGAATCCAGCCGGTTTTATTCTCGTAGTTCGATTCCAACGACGATAGGATGACGAGCTTGCGTATTAACCAGGAACCCATCTTCAAATTCCATTTTTTCCTGTTGTAAAGGAAAAAGAAAATAAATTTCAATAAACCGACACCAGATTTAAAAAAAAAAAATAGAAAATGGTATAATTACGGGAGTTTCAGCAACGGGTACGAATCGCAAGTGTTTAACCAATGTGCAGAGAGCCAGTTTGATTTCCTCCATGGCGAATCGCATTCCGACGCAATTTCTAGGACCCATTCCAAAGGGCATCCAGACATAAGGACTGATTTTGTCTGTACTCCATCTGCCATTAAAAAAATATATTTTGTTTCATTTTATGGGTAATAATAGACTTAGAAAATGTCTGATACTATACCGATCGGGATTGAAAGTGCTCGGATCCGAATAGTACTCTTCATCATTATGGAGTGCGAAAATTGGCACTGTAACGATGGTGCCCTTCTTAATATGAATGTTCTTATACGTGAAATCTTTGACGCACTGGCGCTCAATTCTGTAAAGAGATATATAGAAAAATATAGAAACCAATAAATCATTTTTTGGAACAATAATTTAAAAAGTGGTAACCTTGCAACTGGCGTCAACATGCGCAAAGTCTCGTGCAGGATGTTGTCTAAATAAGGGAAATCCAGGACCATTTCGTGACAAACATCCTCCTAAAATAGCACAAAATATTTTAATAGAAGAAGTCATTCCCGATGTTACTTAAAATCCCTACAAATTTTTCTAATTTCTCTAGGACGGCGTCGTATAGTTTTTCTTGAATTTCCGGATGAATCGTCAGCATAAAAATGGTATTGCTCAACGTGGTGGCGGTGGTATCATAACCGCCTAGCATAAATAGCGTAGACTGCAAATTCCAACGTCAATATTAATGAATATCAAAGTAAAAACTTTATGATTTATTTAATTACCTGGGCGATAACGATTTCGTTCACTTCCTCCGTTTCCCACATTGGCACTTTGCTACCGTCCGCTGTTTCTTTGGTATACTCGGAAATGGCTTCTGTCGCGGTTTCCACAAAATCGTAATATTTCTATTGAGTAAAGTAAATTTTGCTAATTTATTAGAAAGAAATTAAGTACTATAGGTACATCTTTGGTTTGTCGTCGTTCTTTAATAAGGGAATCCAGGTTATTGAAAAAGAACTGAAACTCTTTCCTCACAAAGAACATTTTCCCAAAGATTGGAACAATAAACGGGAAAATAACTGAGAAAACGTGTTAAAATTTTAAAATACAGCTAAAGAATTATAAAATATTAGCAAACGATAGTTTTACAGGGTAGTAGAAACAAGGGCGACTTGCTCATGGGTGGATTGAAAACCACTTTAGCGTTCTTCACAAATGGGTCGTCTTTGTTGCCCAGAGAGTCTATTTTCATCCCAAAAGCGCATCGGGCGATAACGTCCATACTGAAGGCGCCAAATGCTCTGTATGATGAAACATTGATTACTCAATGAACCACTTTAAAATAAGCTTTGAAAACATACTCTTTAGCGTCGAATTTTCCTTCCTCCTCGGCGGTGGTCTTCAATTTAGCTAGCAGCCCATCGACACATTCCAAGATCATCTTTGACATCTAAATTATTCAAAGTAGATTAAATGTGTCATCATTTATATATATGAAGATTCAAATTATAATACATTTTTAATTTTTCCCGTGGTTAAAGCAGGAGTGATGGAAGTGCGGACGTCCTTCCATTCTTGTCCACGAAGAGTGGTTAGAAATTTGCGAGCCACTTTAACGCGAAGATCGACAACCTATATGAGCGGAAATGAACTAAATTTTTAAAGATTATCTTTATTTAGGTCGGCTACATACCCTTCTGTCAATGAAATGATCAAAGTTTTTGACATAAATGGATTTGATCATGTCAATATCGGTGATGAACAGGTCGGGCACATCGCAGTCAAAGATTCCGACGATTTTGCCATATTTTTTCATCAGAGCGATATCATAGGCCGGTAGGTTCTTTTAAAAAATTGAATTTTAAGAACGATTAATGTCTTCATTTATTTGCAAGTTATAGTAAAATCAAATCAAACAAACTCGATTCCAAATTCCCCAAGCGTTTCCAACAATCAAGCTCGGTTTCGGACCTGGAATGCCTTGATCTGAAAAATAGGTCCATTTCGCAGTTGCGCGTCTAAAAAATTAACTGTATTAATGCGCTTGATATATTTTAAAAACCTTATGAGCATTAAATTACATCTAAACAAATTCAGAATAAGTAAAATGGCGGAAAAATTGCCACATGGTATTTTTAATAAAAAATAATCATCAATGAAATTTAAAAAAAAAAAGTAAAAATAAAATTTAGCCGGCACTTTTCAATGGTGATATCGTTTTAAGATTGACAACCACTCAACCATTAGCTTATCAGGTATTTGTCTGAGAGTTATTTTTATTTACGATAAGTTGTACACCACACGGGCGTACGCTATTCACGAATACAAACATAGATAGCGCACTCTTGTACTTTCAAATTTCAATTTCCAAGATTAAAAGAAGAAAAAATAGTATTTTTTCACTAAGCAGTAAGCATTGTCGTTTGCAAGCCAATATTAATAAAGTATATTGATTTGGATTTGCTAGCGAGGAAAAAATTACAAATAAATTTTCTCGAATTCGAAAATATTACAAAATGACGCGCAACCTGTATTTAGGGCATTGGATATGAGCTCATTGAGTCATAAAAGGAATGCTCGCATACATATGCGGAATGTCGCAAATATACGCGCATCCTTTTTTTAAATAAATTTTTAAAATGTCGAGGACGATAATCTTTATGTAAAAAGGAGAGTAAAAATTTCTGTTAAAATATAAATGTGAATCACAACTTATTCGACTGACATTTTAAAATAGTTTAATTTTTTTATTTAATAGATAAAAAGAAATGCATACCTGTAGAGAAGATAAAGAAGCGAGAAAACCGTGACAGTCCAAGTGACGGGAGAGGAGAGCAAGGCTGAGACGTCCATTTTCATCAATTTGTGAGGCGAAACTATGTAACAGATTACACAAACTTAGGCCAGCGCCCAGTAATAGCAAGGACTGGGCAGACTGGCTGAAGAGTGAACGAAAATCAAAACAAAGGGGAGGCTACTAGGCGTGCGTGATTTTTCAGTTCTGTAAACAAATGCAGACGAATACTTTTCCTTTCATCCAATGGTACAAGCACTGCCATCTATCAACAAGTATTTTCACTCCGAGCAAGGTTGCTGAAGCGGGTAAAAATTCCGAGAAGAGAAAATTTGAGAATTTGAGACAACGGGTATTCTTTTGAGGCTATGACATTCAAACAAAAAAATAAAAGAAAAAGGAATTTTAAATGCAAGGAAAATAGTCCTATCATTTGTTAGCCGTATTTATTGCTTCACATCAGATCTTTAGAGAAAAAACAATCTACATCTCGTTTTGAAATAATATATATTAGATTGAAGGTAGTGTAGGCCTATAGAAAATAGAAATGATAAAGTAAGAATCATTATCGAATGCAATATATTATAAAGGATGATAAATTAATGGCTCACAATCTTCAGTAAAGCTGGAAGAACGTGCACATCGTTTCATCTGGTTAAAAAAAAATTAAATAATAATAATATTAGAAAAATATAAACCTTGGAATATTTTCTTAAAACTAATAACTTAGAAATAGAAAACGAACCTACGTAATTAATGCCTCCTAATAAAGGGGTGCAGAGTGACGGGTAATTCCTTGTAAGGGAGTTGATAAACACGAACCACCTTTGCGCTCATGCATTTCAATCTCGGAACGGTATCGCGGATCCAGCTGGGTAGATCATTCCACTGAAGGGCTACCTGATCTTCATTCCTGTTTTGATTTGTGAATGCGATCCAAACGTCTGCTGCTGTCTCTCCGAATAGGTTGGTTCGGTCAAGATAAGCCCCATAATCAAGGAGTAGACGAGCAATTGAATGGCTCAAATCTTGGCTCAACTTGTACATTAGGTGCAAAGGAGCGTTGTCATCGTTGTCAACTGCATTTGGGTCAGCATTGGCCTGAAGGAGAAGATCAACAGTGGCCAAAAGATGGACACTTTCAACATCAGTAAGAGCGACGTGAAGTAGGGATCGACCGTAGTGATCGCACCCGTTTTGATGCACCAGCTGGGACAACAGTTCTTGGAGGTCTCCATGCATCAAATGAGGAAGACCAGCCAGCCTCACGATTAGTCGAAGTAAGCCGTACTCTTTTCCCAGATAAGATGTATTTCTGGTAGCCTTGATAATCAGTTCTAAAGATGTCTTGATGGTGGTAACGTTCATGAGTGGATCATCTTTTTCCAGGTGAGTTGATAGTATCTCAACTAGGACTTTTACAACATCTAATAGATTTTGTGGGTTTGATGATGTACGGCGTGTCTTGGATGAATGCGGAGTCTTCTCCAGCATCAACCAAGTAAAATCGAGAAGATCGGCGAGTTTGTTTTCACGTCTCAGTACCTCATAGCACTGATTGAATAAATCAAACCAGGAATCACAGTATTCTCCTGAAAGTTTGCTTGAATAAACCCTGAATTTGACGAGTGCGGATTGAATCTGGTACTTGGAGGGATCTTGGATGACGTCTTCGAGTTGTTTTGAAGTGATCCATTCTAAAGTTTGTCCGTTACGCAAATTCAAGGGAGTCTTGCAGAGAGGACCAGATTTATCAGTTCCAGACTGGCGAAGGAGCAGTGCTAGTCGCCAGAATGCAAAGCCTTTTTCAAAACGAGAAGCATTTTTAGTATCACCGAGGATTACGGCGCCGGCCAATTCAACGGCGTCGATTTTCTCTTTTAAGTCGATGTCTTCCCTCTCCAAAAAAAAATCTAACGCAGTCAGGTTGTTCGGACCATCCACAAAATCGAGCACAATATACCTACTAAAGAATTCCTCATAGAATTCCCTAGCAGCATTTAAAATGGGTGTAAATCCTTCTTCATCCTGAGCCATGGGGTCGGCGCCCTTTTCCAGAAGTAGCTTTATTACGTCAAGAGACATTTCCTCGGTGCAGTACCAAGGCCGACTAGCCCAGTGATGCAAAATTGTTTGCCCGTAAAGATCCCGCCACTTCAAGTTGATCCTGCCACTGGGTGCCGTTCTACCATCGAAGTCATTCCAAAGATTCAACCATTGATCGTTTATGTCCACTAATTCTTCGGCCATTATAACTATAAACATTATTTTTAAAAAATGTAACCATGATAGTGTTAGCACGATATCTCGTTTTCAGCAGAATGTTACCATTGATTTAGTGGATACTGCTATTGGACTTCCTCTCACTTTGAAGTAGCCTGTCAAGCAAGAGTATGAAGACTGTGTGATGTTGCTGAGATGCCTTATGCTAGACAGATTAAAAAAAGAAAAAAAGAAAAATGTAGGAATGATAAATGCGAAGTGTTTTAGGCTTTTAGCTGTAACTACTTTCTTGAGAATAGATTACATTATAAACACCAGTAGAAAATTAATCAGGAGTTTTTTTTAAACGTTCCCTTGTTATTAGCAGCGCAAGCTCGATAAACAACACAAAAAGGTGAAAGAACACTTGAAACCTTTGACCACTTTTTAAAGAATAGAAGAATATATGTTGGCCATGATTTGCCATGAAATGTACCTCACGAAAAAAAGAAAAAGAAAAGATGATCAGGAGATATGCAATATTTGAACGAAAACTGATGATGCACAAATATTAACGATACGAGAACTCTCGTTTCATCTATAAGACTCGTACCACTGATTACTTATTGTACGATAATAACTGCTTGTCATCTGTTGGCACAGAGCATCGTCGTCGAAGAATTGGAGCAGACGATTGATCATTGATGTTGTCTTGAAAATGTTAGAAAATAAAGGGAGACCGGAGACCGTCACCCGTCGGAGTAAATAATAATATTACTAATAATTAAAATTACTATCTTGATTTTCCAGCCAGTGAATGGGATTGTTTTGTTATAAATTAAAAATAAATCAATACTTCTAATAAAAATTCAGCGGTACAATTTTTCAACAATTTGCGGCTTTCAAAATTTAGGACGGAACGCAGGAAAAGTAAAGGCATGGTAAATGAATGACATATCAAAGCACACACATCTAGACCGCGTCGATATATTGGAAAAAAAAGTATTAAAAAATATCAGTGAAAAATTCTTAAATTCTTAAATTCTTCACATCTTCGGAGCAGTAAAAGTACCTTTCAATATCCAACTTTCTATGAATTTTTCTCAACTATCAATTGATCATTTAGCGCCGGTAAAATGATCAAACTTTTGATTCTGACCCCGAAAGTTCAAACACATGGAAATGAACTGGATGTAGTGTAGCCCAATCACTTGTTTCAAGTGTACACTGAGTAAAATGTATAGTATTTAATCTTAACAAATCATTTGGAAATTCAAACTTACAATGTCCTCTAATTACAATTACGGCTTATGACTTTTGCAAAATAAATAAGAAATAAAAACAAAGGTGTGGCACGCAATCGAGATAAAGAGCGCAACGCTATTTTGTTCCGCTTATTTATTTGATTACATTCCAAATAATTTCCCACAAAAGCAGGAAAGACTAAAGAGTATAAATAATATTTTAAATTTATATTTTTAAATGTCTTATTGTTATATAAGCTGTATTTTTATTGAATAATATCGCGCGAGCACAATATCCCGTATGTCGAGACGTAATGATGAAACAAGCATTCAGGCAAAGCTGCTCAAACAGTGAAGTGTCCATAACAGCCGACATGTTTTCGTCACGTTGCTCTACACCCGAAGCTCGAGTCCAACGATGATAGGATGAAGAAATTGCATAAATCCGGAGTCCAGACGTTCAGGCCAGGTTAGACGTTCAGGCCATGGCCTGAACGCTCAGTTTTGGCCTGAAAACTCAGACGTTCAGGACAACACTTGAGACATTCAGGCCAAGGGAGATCAAACTATACCCCATTGCAATTACCCTGTGAGTTTTCAGGCCAAACATAGTTTTCAGGCCAAGCGGAATAGTTTTCAGGCCAACTGTACTGCACCTTCAGGCCAAACCACTCTTTACAGCGATACTACTCTTGCCCAGAAATATCCACTTGTTCGCGCACAGCAGCTGCGACTGAACCATCGTCCATGAGCGAGCTTTCGATCAGATGATGTCTGGCATCTACTTCTACGATTGTGGCTTAGATCAAGTTATGATTGTCCTGGCCGCGGCTAACTATTTACGGGTTAAATGGCTTGGTGTGGGTTAAATTTTCTTAAAGTAGTGGCTGGCAAAATATAATTTGACCATATTCCGATGGACCGATCGGAGTTCTGATTTCTAGCTGTATCTTTTAGTGCGACCGAGTTTTTACTGACCGACTACTACTTGGCCGGTTAACATCTACTTTAATAACCTCCCTGAAATGCGCATTTTCATTTCCCCCAAATAGTATTTTCTAGATTCAATCAATGTGTTTTCTTGCTTAAAGGAATAAAAAAAATAAGGGTAGCCCAAAGGACGAGCGTTCTTACCGTATTTGACAAGGACTCAATGAGAATGATAAAGAATAATTCTCCCCTCTTCGTTGCGTTGAAATGGGAGGGTTTTAATCAAGGTCTTATTGCATGCACCCCTTCAAATTCAGCTACGTATCGATTGATTCGAACAAGTTATTCTTGAAAGCCACAAATTAATTTTTTTTTAAACACGGTAACGCTGTCACTTTTCCAGTTTTTCTCCTCAAACGATCCAAACAAATTAAATTCCATCTGGTCATGGACCGAAATGGCTCTACTTCATATGGTCGGAAGGGTCTCTCTTTCAGGCCCAGTGGGGGCCTAAAGAAGGTGGGCCGGAATCATATGGGGACAAAAAGACCCAATCCATTTATTGGCCTGAAAACTGTTGGCCTGAAAGCTTATTGAGCTGGCCTGAAAGCTTATTGAGCTGGCCTGAAAGTTTATTGAGCTGGCCTGAAAGTTTATTGAGCTGGCCTGAAAACTAAGCAGTTTTTGGCCTGAAAGGAAAAACAACACTTCCAGGCCAGAACTTTTAAAGATTTTAGCTTTCAGGCCAGTGTCCTGAACGTCTTGGCCTGAAAGCTTGGCCTGAACGTCTGGCGACCATAAATCCCAAACCATCTTGAAATTCAACTTTATCCTACAAATAAAAACATTATTTATAGAACAAACAAGACTTTAAAATAAAAAATCGAAAAAGAAATCCATTTTATTTATTAAAAACATATTCGTAAGAGTAACTTACGGGAGTTTCGGTAATAGGGACAAATCGGAGTTGTTTGACGAGCAAAGCGAGGGCCAATTTCATTTCTTCCATAGCGAAGCGCATCCCGACGCAATTTCGAGGACCCATCCCGAATGGAAACCAAACATAAGGGCTGATTTTCTTGGTACTCCACCTTCAAAATTAAATATTTAAGTATCTTACCGGTTATTTCGAGAAAATCCTAGTTTTTATTGTAAGCCTACCTATCGGGATTGAAAGCGATAGGTTCTGGGTAGTGCTCCTCATCATAGTGGAGTGGATAAATCGGAACTGTGACGAGACAGCCTTTCTTAATGTGAATGTTTTTATAGGTAAAGTCCTTTGTACATTCACGCTCAACCCTAAATTAATTAATTTACAAAAATATAGTATTAGATTTTTAAATCGTTATTTATAGTCATTAAGCGTGACTTTTACCTGGCCACGGGTGATATTATACGAAGGGTTTCATAAATGATGTGATCCAAATAAGGAAAATCTAGCACCATTTCATGGCAAACATCTTCCTGAAAACAAAAATCTTCAATAAATCCACTTTTTATTGTAAAAAACGTAAGTGTTACGAAATTTTCCAATTTTTCTACGATAGCTTCGTGAAGCTTTTCCTGAATTTCTGGGTAGAGTGTCAACAGGAAAATAGTATTCGTCAACGTATGGGCCGTAGTGTCGAAACCAGCCAGCATAAACAAAGTAGACTGTAGCAAAATTAGGATAGATTTTTTAAAGGACTTTGATAGAGATGCATTTAACATAGTATTGAACTACTTGCGCAATAACGATTTCATCAACCTCTTCAGTTTTCCACATCGGTACTTTTTGGCCGTCCTCTGTTTCTTTGGTAAATTCAGAAATGGCTTCTGTGGCCGATTCCACAAAATCGTTGTATTTCTATAATAATACAGATCTAGTTATCAACCGTGTAAAACTATTTCTTAACATATTACTTCTTTGCTTTGTCGACGCTCTTTGATCAAATTCTCTAAAATGTTCATAAAGAACTGGAATTCTTTGGTCACGAACAGCATTTTCCCGAAGAGTGGAACGACGGCAGGAATAAGGACTACAATAGTAATACAATAAGAATATGATGTATCAATAAAAAAATTTGGTATTTAATGATTTGAAATTAATAAAATAATATATATTTACATGGAAGAATAACTAGAGGTGTTCTGCTCAAAGGTGGACTGAAAATTACTTTAGCGTTTTTGGCAAAAGGGTCATCTTTATTGCCGAGGGAATCGATTTTCATCCCAAAAGCGCACCGAGCAATGACGTCCATGGTAAACGCACTGAATTCGCTTTTAATTTTTCAAAAGTTATTAAGCGTAATAAGTTTTTTTGAATAGTAGAATATAAATACTCTTTTGCGCGCAATTTCCCGTCATGTTCGGCAATCGTTTTTAATTTGTTGACAAGTCCATCGGCACACTCTTTTATCATCGATGACATCTTTAAAAAAAAGGAACTGGAAGATAAAATATTATTACTTTTGAATTAATTGTTTGAATACCTTCTTAATTTTTCCGGTGTTAAAAGCGGGAGTGACGGAAGTGCGAACATGTTTCCATTCTTGACCACGAAGAATGGTCAAAAATTTTCGGACAATTTTGACTCTAAACCCAACATACTAAATCAAAGAATTAAGCATAAATTAAATCATAAGTAACAAAGGAACTGAAGCAAAAAAAAAAAAATACTCTTCGGTCAACGAAGTGATCAAAGTCTTTGACAAAAACTGCTTTGATCAAGTCCACGTCGGTAGTGTACAAGTTTGGCATTATACCGTCAAAGACACCGACGATTTTGCCGTACTTTTGCATAAGCGCAGAATCCCATGCAGGCATATTCTTATTTCGAATAATGAAAATGTCCACATTAGTTTGTTTGCTCTATGCCTGGAATAATTATTAAATAAATATTTGCATACTCTTTTCCAAATTCCCCAAGCATTTCCAACAAGTGGAATAGGTTTTGGGCCAGGAATGTTTTGATCAGAGAAGTAGTTGAAGGTAGATGTTGAATACCTTAATTATTAGGAGAGTAATATAATAATGTATAGCAACATATAATCTTGTAACTAATATCCTTACTGCAAAGTTAATTTAAATTAGTAATTGTATCAAACCTGTAAATAAGAAGCGATAAAATCGGGATAACCCAGGTAGTGGGCGAGGAGAGCAGATCTAGTAGTGAGTCCATTTCCAACAGGTATTATTCAGATTGAACTGTGTTAAAAATGACACAAACTTGAACACCAATAACAGCTAGGAATGTTTGACAGATTGAAAGAGAAAGCGAAACATGAATGGGACCTTTGAGAGTCGTGAGTTTCAGCATGTTAAGTGTAAACAAAAGCAGACGACTATTTTTTTCTCCTTTCATCAATAATGTTTGCACATGCTCTATGTGCGTTCATTTTTGCACGATTCTCTTTTTCTGCATCACGCGCTGCCATCTATGAAGAAGTATAATCACGCCGAGCAAAGTCGCTTAACCGGGAAAGGACGCCTAAAAACAGATCCGTGTAAAAGCGCATAAAGGGCACCAACTGTTGCGCGTGCAAAGCCATCGATTGTGAAGAAACTGATACAATAAGGTACGGAAAACGTGTTACACGCCGTTTTTTTAATTCTTGTGTATTGTGATTCTCATTTATAGGGCATTAAGAATCAAATAAATAAAATAATTCTTTAAAGAAGTATATAGGAAAAGCATGATATCGTGTATTGGCATTGAATAATGAAACATCCAAGCTGCTCAAATATTGTTGTGTTCGTAGTAGGTACCCACCCCGTACGAAAATGCAAGCTAGCGCACCAATCTCTTTTTAAAAAAGCTAGTCACCTTGTCCTACACCCGCAACTCAACTCCTACTACGATGGGATGAAGTGGCTGCGTGATCCCCAGGAAACCATCTTGAAATTCAATTTTGTCCTATCGGAAAAAAGTAAATAGTTTTAAGCCACCATCCAATAAATCTGCTTGCGCATTGTAAAAAAAAATTTCTTAGTTAAAATAAATAGAATAATTTACCGGAGTTTCGGTAACGGGGACAAACCGCAACTGTTTGACGAGCAAAGCGAGGGCCAATTTCATTTCCTCCATAGCGAAGCGCATCCCGACGCAATTTCGAGGACCCATCCCGAATGGCATCCAAACATAAGGGCTGATTTTACCGGTGCTCCACCTGTTATAACATAAATGAATAAATTGAATGAATTATTAATGCTTGATTTGCAGGAAAGCATCCATCAGATCGTATCACACCTATCGGGATTGAAAGTGGTAGGATCTGGGTAGTGCTCTTCATCGTAGTGAAGGGCGTAAGTCGGGACCGTGACGATGCTACCCTTCTTGATGAAAATATTCTTGTAAGTGAAGTCCTTTGTGCACTCACGCTCAATCCTAAATATTTGAATAACTTAGAAATGTTGAGTATATTTAATTGTCTATATCTTAAACCTGGGAACAGGTGACATAATCCTAAGAGTTTCTTGAAGAACGTGATCCAAATAGGGAAAATCAAGAACCATTTCATGATTAACATCTTCCTATAAATCAATATTTTTCTTAGATTTATCGTCTTTAAATAGCTTTATAATCAAATAATGGTTACGAAATTTTCCATTTTCTGCATGATGGCTTCGTAAAGCTTATCCTGGATTTCTGGGTTGAGTGTCAACTGGAAAATCGTATTGGTCAAGGTATTAGCCGTGGTATCGAACCCTGCCAACATGAACAGAGTAGACTGTTAAAGAATAAATTAAAAGTTAGAATAATTTTTAAAAATAGAGAAAAATGACGATTTTAAAAATGTTTTAGGATATACTTGAGCGATAACGATTTCGTCAACTTCTTCATTTTCCCACATTGGAACTTTACGTCCGTCCGCTGTTTCTTTGGTGTACTCGGAAATCGCTTCCGTGGCCGATTCTACAAAGTCGTTATATTTCTATAATGAGAGAACCCAATTCTTATTTATTTGTATACCATAAACGGGAAAAAAGAATGTTTAAATATTTTACCTCTTTGCTTTGACGTCGCTCTTTGACGAGGTTCTCCAAAATATCCATAAAAAACACGAATTCTTTGGTCACGAACAGCATCTTCCCGAAAAGTGGAATGATAGCCGGAATAATGACTACCACAATAACAATAATTAATAAATTATATCAAAAATTATTATGAATACATTTATAATACATGGCAAAAGAACTATAGGTGATTTGTTCAAAGGAGGGCTGAAAACCACTTTGGCATTCTTAGCAAATGGGTCGTCTTTGTTGCCGAGGGAATCAATTTTCATCCCAAAAGCGCACCTTGCAATAACGTCCATGGTAAAGGCGCTTAACTCGCTGTAATGTTTTAAGAATAACCCATAATTAGTTCAATTTATTAATAGTTTAAACGGCAGGTTATACATACTCTTTAGTTTGCAATTTCCCGTCTTGTTCGGCAATCGTTTTTAATTTGTTGACAAGTCCATCAGCACACTCTTTTATCATCGACGACATCTAAAAAAATATCATAAAAGGAAAATATGATAAAAAAAATTTAATTGAAAAAAAATCGATTTAGTCACCTTTTTGATCTTGCCAGTGTTGAACGCGGGAGTAACTGATGTACGGACATGCTTCCATTCCTGTCCGCGAAGAATAGTCAAAAATTTCCGAGCAATTCTTACTCGAAAATCAACAAACTATAAAGGAATAATAAATAATGGATTGTAGCTCCATAAATTAAAAAAAGAAAATAAATTAAGATGTATGTACCCGTCGATCGACAAAATGATCAAAATCTTTGACAAAAACTGCTTTGATCAAGTCAACGTCGGTTGTGTACAAGTTTGGGACGACGCCGTCAAAGACACCGACGAATTTTCCGTACTTTTTCATCAGTGCCGAGTCCCATTCAGGCATATTCTAAATAAATAAAAAAAAAAAAAATCAATAATCTCATTTTGAATTTAAATGAATTTTGATATACTCTTTTCCACATTCCCCAGGCATTTCCGACAAGAGGTATTGGTTTAGGACCGGGAATACTTTGATCAGAGAAGAAGTTGAATGTAGATGTTGAATACCTTATGATAATGTAACAAACATAAAACATTACTACATATATGAATTATTTGAAATAGGCCTACCAGTTATAGGTACATAGGATATACTTAATATGTGTAAAAATATAACCATTGGATAAATCACTTCCGTAATAAATAAGTAAAATTATGAAATAAGTAAATTTACTTACTATAACAAATATAATACAAGTTATTGTCATAATCTAATTTAAATTGTGAATGGTTTTTTTAAATTGAAAAATCTATCCATGAGGCATAAGTGTTAATGACGGGATAATCATTAGTCATACCTGTACAGGAGATAAATGAGCGTCCCAAAGGTGATAGCCCAAGTGATTGGTGAATAGAGCAGCTCCAGCATGGCGTCAGTTCTCGTTGATTTCTCAAAGGAAACTAAATCAAACGAGTAAACGACTGTCCCTTATCACTTTGACGATGCAAAGATAAATGTACAATAATGGTTGCCAAGTTGGAATAAAATTCGCTGATAAAAGGTCTCTAGCTCTCTGCACGACTTCACTTTTTAATAACCGGATCTTCCTTACAGCGCTAGTAGCCTAGCACAAAGGGACGTGATGCAAGTTGCTGACGGAAGGGCGGGATCCAATGTCAACAAAAGCAGACGACTTTTGTGTTGCTGCGTGTTGCTACGGAGTTTTTTTTAACATCACCAGTATACATCGTGAGATTCAAGAGAGCTGTGAGTCATTGTTCACGCGTTTTATCAAGGTCATTGTCACGAAACGAAACAGAAAGTGAGAGAAAGAAATGTTGATAACATGACGCAGCATTCTGTTTAGGTGTTACGTCTTTGCAAAAAAATAAAATGCAAAGATAAAGAGAAGCGGGTTAGGAGTAAATTTTGAAATTTTACTTTTACATTCCGAACCGCATCCATACATATCAACTGATTTTACCTTATGTCCAGAAATCCAAGTAATTGTATATTATCTCCCTCCTCTTGGAACAGAACGCACGAGCGCTGAGAAAATGAATTCACGCGCAACAATTACTTTACGGCGCAACTCTCCAAACTCATATCATCATTCATCTAAAATGATATGGAGAGATAATTCCATCGTAAAATGAATCTTCCAGCTATGCTTACTGTGAGCATTTGAAACCTTATATAGTATATTCCTACATAATATGAGCAGGCTATTACTAGCAAAACCATTTAAGAGCAATATATACATAGTTGAATATTTTTATAAAAGAAACCTGGAAACCTACTACTAAATAAGATCTAGGTCCAAACATATGCGGGGATCAAATATGCCCATTTTAGCATCAAGATTATGAGGACGGGCGTCGTACGATTATCAAGTCTATCACCAAGCCGGAGCTGGGGCAGGCCAAGCAGGAGCCGGAGCCGGGGCAGGCCAAGCAGGAGCCGGAGCCGGGGCAGGCCAAGCAGGAGCCGGAGCCGGGGCAGGCCAAGCAGGAGCCGGAGCCGGGGCAGGCCAAGCAGGAGCCGGAGCCGGGGCAGGCCAAGGAACCGGAGCTGGAGCAGACCAAGGAGCTGGATTTGAACCGTACATTGGGGGCG
This sequence comes from Chydorus sphaericus, assembly GCA_030141595.1. Lineage (NCBI taxonomy): Eukaryota > Metazoa > Arthropoda > Branchiopoda > Diplostraca > Chydoridae > Chydorus > Chydorus sphaericus. The sequence continues at coordinate 12,202,630 of CM057932.1, read as the reverse complement.
GCGGTGGTGGTGGACCATATTGGGAAGCAATTAGTTGAGAAAAGCAGAGAACCAGAAACAAGGACATCAATGCCATGGGAAAAAGGCGTATCGAAATCATCATTCTATATCGAAATGAAAATTTAGATATAACTTACTAAATAAATATGAACTGTAATGAAATATGATGTACTTACATAAAGTTGAATCTAGCCTGATATTTCGTTGAAGTTCAGCTAAGATTTGTGTGCCTCCCTTTCTGCGAAAATACACAATCCAATAACACTGATTGCAATCTAGTATCATTTTTGCCGCTTATATACGTATTGACTAGTAAGCATCTACTACATTCTGCAGCGTCCTTGTTAGATTATACGTGATTTGGTTTGATTTGAGCTGATTTCTTTTCCTAATTGAAACCACTCTAGCCACACAGTAGCATAATAAAATCCGGGGGAAAACCGGCAATAGATAGTCCGTTACCGTCCCGGACAAAAGAGAAAGGCCGGATTTCTCGTCATCCTATTCGACGCACACCCCATATCTTTGCCAAACTCATCATCTCATAAATAACTTCGTATTGACCATGAACAATAAAACCATGAAATGACAAATTAGTATTTTTTACAGTTGTAGATCACCTTGAAATATTGCGCGTAGGATTAACCAAATGTAAAATAATAAGCGCACAAGTTACTCGAAAAAATGTATTTCCCAATTCTAATAGGAATTCTAATACGCCCGCATTTCAGGAAGAATTGTATCGCTCTTATACAGCGGGAAAGCTAAAATAAGAAAGACTATCAAGATGAAATTATTGGCATCAAGACTTAAATCAGTATAAATTCTGAAAAAAGATTTAAAAAAAAAATATCAATAGAAATCTTTGCGAAGTGAAATATCAGGTTCGGATTTTTTTCTCAATTAATCATAAGTATCAATCGGTTTTTAAAAATATAGCTTGCGACCATGATTGAGCGTGTATTGGCGTTGAATAATAAATGAAATTTACTATTTGTTCAAACCCTCCAGATTCGACATTCTAGTGCCCAAATCTCCTTTGGTGGGCTACCTTGTCTCAAACCCGAAGCTCGACTCCTACGACGATAGGATGCACAGGTTGCGTAATCTGTAGAAACCCATCTTGGAACTCGATTTTATCCTGTCAGAAGCAGAAACAGTTTCTTTAAAAATGATGCACCAAATTGAAGTTAAAAGAGTTACATCTAACTTCATTTTCTATGATACTAATTTTAAATAGAAACTAACGGGAGTTTCAGTAACGGGGACAAATCGGAGTTGTTTGACGAGCAAAGCGAGAGCCAATTTCATTTCCTCCATGGCGAAGCGCATCCCGACGCAATTTCGAGGACCCATTCCGAATGGCATCCAAACATAAGGGCTGATTTTACCAGTACTCCACCTGTAAATGATTAAATTGTATATTTTTGCAAGGTATAATCCTCCATCGTATCGTATCGCACCTATCGGGATTGAAAGTTGAAGGATCGGGGTAGTGCTCTTCATCGTAATGGAGGGCGTAAGTCGGAACCGTGACAATGGTACCCTTCTTAATGTGAATGTTTTTATAAGTAAAATCCTTCGTACACTCACGCTCAACCCTAAATAAATTGAATTTGCAATAAATCTATTTTCGATCTCGTCGTCATTATATTTTGAACCTGGGAAGAGGTGACATTATCCGAAGAGTTTCTTGAATAACGTGATCCAAATAAGGGAAATCAAGCACCATTTCGTGATTAACATCTTCCTGAAAATAGATCGCACTATAAAATGAGCCTTAAATAAATATATATGTACAAATCTATTACGAATTTTTCCATTTTTTCCATGATGGCCTTGTAAAGTTTTTCCTGGATTTCTGGGTAGAGAGTTAGCAGGAAAATAGTGTTGGTCAAAGTACTGGCCGTTGTATCAAAACCTGCCAACATGAATAGAGTAGACTGGAAAGCAAAAAAAGTTTATATTTTTTAAAAGATTGAGATGTATAAATTTTTAAAAGTCGAATCTTTACTTGAGCAATAACGATTTCGTCGACTTCGTCTTTTTCCCACATTGGCATTTCGCGTCCGTCCGCTGTTTCTTTAGTGTACTCGGAAATCGCTTCCGTGGCTGATTCTACAAAATCGTTGTATTTCTACAACAAATGATAGTAGCAATGAACCCACCATTTTCAATTAATATATTTATTTAAATTTTTGTGTTTAATTATTTTACTTCTTTGCTTTGACGTCGTTCTTTGACCAAGTTCTCTAAAATATCCATAAAGAATACGAATTCTTTAGTCACGAACAGCAATTTCCCGAAAATTGGAATGATGGCCGGAATAAGAACTAAGAGTTGAAACATCAATCATGAGTTAGAACTCAATTACGGTAATCAATAGACTATTATTACATGGTAAAAGAACTATAGGTGATTTGTTTAATGGCGGGCTGAAAACCTTTTTGGCATTCTTGGAAAAAGGGTCGTCTTTGTTACCCAATGAGTCTATTTTCATCCCAAATGCGCACCGAGCAATGACGTCCATTGTAAATGCGCTTAACTCGCTGTAAGAAAATCATTATTGATCTAGCGTAATCATTTTTTAAAATATATAACAGGCTATACGTACTCTTTAGCTTGTAATTTCCCGTTTTCTTCGGCGATCGTTTTTAATTTGTTCGCAAGCCGATCGGCGCATTCTTTTATCATTGCTGACATCTGTGCAAAATTATAATAATCTTGAATTTTCAATCGATATTTTTAACAGCATTTTAAAATACGTTTTTTATTTTTCCGGTGGTGAAGGCGGGAGTGACTGACGTGCGGACATGCTTCCATTCTTGACCACGAAGAATAGTCAAAAACTTCCGAGCGATTCTTACTCGAAAATCAACAAACTACAGTATAGAACAATAATTAATAATTCATTGTAGTTTTATTAACTTTGACTGGTTTAAGATACCCTTCGGTCAACAAAATGATCAAAATCTTTGACAAAAACTGCTTTGATCAAGTCAACATCGGTTGTGTACAAATTTGGGATTAACCCATCAAAGACGCCGACGAATTTTCCGTATTTCTTAATGAGCGCTTTGTCCCATGCAGGCACATTCTTTCAATAAGAAATCATTTTTAAAATACATACAACATTATTTCAATTATAATATTTAGAAAAAAATTATGCGCACTCTTTTCCACATTCCCCATGCATTTCCGGCAAATGGAATTGGTTTCGGACCAGGTATGTTTTGATCCGAAAAGTAATTGAAGGTTGATGTCGAATACCTGATTATTACGTGAACATAAAAGCATTGGCGGTAATTCACGTGATCAGAACTACATAAACTACTAGCTACAAGCAATATTTCGTAAATCAAAGAAGTTAAAAAATTTTCACAGTATTAATAAAAGTTGCTGTATGTTCCTGTTGTAACTAATTTATACCAATTATTTTCTTTATAAGGAATACATAGCTGTTAAGTGAGTAGACAAATGAGTATAAGGCATACCTGTACAGGAGATAAATGAGCGTTCCAAAGGTGATAGCCCAAGTGATTGGTGAAGAGAGCAGCTCCAGCATGGTGCAGTCAGTTCTCGATTATTACTCAATGGAAATTAGTTCATTAGTAGACACACAAAAATAAATGGACAGTATGGCTGCTAAGTTGATTAAAAAATCACCATGCCAATAGCTTCTATCACGATGGGCGTCCTCCTTTTTCACGTGCTTTATCAAATTCACTCACGAAATGAGACAGAAAAAGAGACGATTGTTGATAATGTGACGCAGCTGTCTGACTCAGTTGAAGTGTGACGTCGTTAAATAAACAAAAAAATATAGAAATCAAGAAAAATGGTTAAAGTGCAATTAGTGTATTAGCAATTTAAGAATAGCATCAACCAATCGGTACAGTATTTGCTTCGAGTGAATGTTTTCTCCTAATATTGGAAATTTTGAATCAAATGTTTTGTTTGAAATTAATTCCTCTATTCGTAATATAGCGCCTAGCGCCTATCACGATTATTCGCGCAGCTCGATGCCGATAATGATAGGATTCACATGCTGAACAATACTTTGTAAACCCTCCTGGAACTCTAATTTGTCCTAAAATTACAAAGTAGTTAATATTATTAATTCATTATCATAAGTATTACTGGAAAAAAAAATTACTGGAGTTTCAGGAACACGGACGAAGCGCATTTGTTTGATCAGGGTACAGAGTGCCAGTTTCATTTCCTCCATGGCAAAACGCATTCCAACGCAGTTGCGGGGGCCCATTCCGAAAGGCATCCAGACATATGGGCTGATTTTACCATCCGCCCACCTTAAATATCACTTTGTTTAAATCGATCACAACTAGGACAAGTACGGAAATGTATTACCGATCAGGATTGAATAATGTTGGATCAGGGTAGTGTTCTTCATCGTTATGGAGCGCAAACGCTGGAACAGAGACGAGGGAACCCTTTTTTATACGGACCTTCCCGTAGGTCACGTCTTTAGTACATTCACGTTCAACTCTAAACGTTTAAAACCATGAAAGATTATGGGAATTGGATTATATTTTAAAATCCACTTTATTTTTATGACCAAAAATACCTTGGAAGCGGAGGAGCCATTCGTAAAACCTCGTGAAGGATGTTGTCCAGAAATGGAAAATCGAGAACCATGTCGTGATCAATATTTTCCTGTACATAAGAAAATATTAGTCATATAGATTTATTGTAAATGCAATGAAAGATGATTTATACAGATTTCTCTAATTTCTCTATGATGGCATCGTAGAGCCTTTCTTGAGTTTCAGGGTGAAGAGTCAGCAGGAAAATCGTGTTGGTCAGGGTGAAGGCTGTCGTGTCGAATCCCGCCAATAAAAAGAGGGTCGACTAAATATACCGGTCATTAATTTTTTATTATTTAAGCATATGATCTATAAATGTACTTGAGCGCTGACGATTTCATCTACTTCATCACGAGTCCACATCGCTTTACCTCCTTCTTCCTTCTTGTACTCTGAAATAGCTTCGGTGGCGGATTCCACAAAATCATTGAATTTCTTTATTCAAAAACCAAAATATAATTTAAGCGAACAGTTGTAATATATCTTTCAATCATATTATACCTCTGTAGATTGACGACGTTCCTTGATCAAATCCTCCAAAATGTTTATGAAAAAGAGAAACTCTTTGGTCACAAATAATTTCTCGCCAAATATTGACATCAATTGTGGGAAGATGACTAATAGAAAATCATTGTAAGAAGTGGATAAATAAAACAAAATTGCTTTTTAAAAAGAGTTACATGGAATGAGCATCAAAGGAGACTTTGCTATCGGTGGACTAAAGACTTTTTTTGCGTTCCTCATAAAAAGATCATCTTCAGTATCTCCCAGATTCTTGATAGTCATTCCAAAAGCGCATCGCGCAATAACATCCATTGTGAAAGCGCTAAACTCACTATGATGTCGTCCATTAAAAAGAATAAATAAATACATAGAAAACCAGTATCATAGATTCGCTACTCTTTAGCGTTGAATTTTCCTCCAGATTTGGATTTCAGTTTGAGAGCAAGTCGGTCAGCACAATCCGTAATCATTACGGACATCTAAATGAACAATTTATTGAAAATTACTCTTAGAGGATTATATGATTGCATCTCATATAAGCTAATGGCGAACCTTTTTTATTTTGCCAGTTGTGAAAGCAGGTGTTACTGATGAGCGGACATCTTTCCATTCCTGACCGCGTAAAAGGGTCAAAAATTTTCTCACCACTTTTGATTGGAAAGAAACCGCCTACGTTATCATCCAGGTATTTAATCATTAATAATGCATTAATATATTAACAAGTATGATTGTAAACATACCCTACGATCAATAAAATGATCGAAATCTTTGACAAAAATAGATTTGATGAGTTCGACATCAGTGATGCATAGATTCGGCATGGTCCCGTCGAAAAATCCGATAATTTTTCCGTATTTTTTACTCCAAGCTATATCACTAACTGGGATGTTCTTTCATGAAATGAAAAAGTTGTTTTTCAAGCGCTAATAAATTTTTCATGATAAAGGTCGTTCAATAAGATTATAACGTACTGTTTTCCACAGTCCCCACATAGTACCAAAAATAGGAATCGGTTTGGGACCAGGGATCCCTTGGTCCGTGAAGTAATTGAATGTCGAAGTTGCATTTCTTCATTGTTTAATAGAAAAAATAAACACAAAATGCATTAAGGAAAGCAAAATAAACAAAAATATTTTATTTATTTCGTGTTATGTTTTCATATTTTTGTTGACTTGAAAAGGCCTATGTAAGATTTACGAATTTCATTCACTTATAAATGATACGGTAGTTAATATATTTTTAATATTTTTTTTTACTTAGTATTGCAGAATTCGTAAATAAATTTAATGTATTATAAAAATAGACCGTTCTTATACTTCTAAATGTAATTGATTCTTACTAGGCGATCATCAATTCGTAACTTCCGAAATAGTAAATGGAAACTTCCTTTATGGTTTCATTAAGGGCTCCCTTCCTATGTATACCGTCATACTTTGTACAGAAAAGAAAAGAAAAATCATACGGCCTTACTTTGAGTTACATTTTTTCAAATATGATTTATGCTGATAAATTTTTGTTTTTACATTATTTTTTAAATCATTATTTCCGCATAAATATAATGCAAACAATACATTAGACTTAAAAGCTATCAATAATCATTCGTCGGTTATGTTTTGATCATGCAAGTCAAACTTCAGCTTGATCTATGAGAAAGGGCTCACCTGTATAGGAGGTAAACAAGGGATACGATACCGACAGCCCACGTAACTGGGGAGCAGAGCACTGTTGAAGCGTCCATGATGAACTGCGCACTCGAACTCGACAAACAAGGACTTGAGCGAGACGATTAGCTATACCACCCGGTCACGACTCACGATTCGTCATCATAATCTACAAGGCTACGTCATCACTACATCTGGCGTTGGTCGTGAATACTCAAAGTAACAATAAATGGATTTTAAAAAATGACTTTTAAAAACTTAAGATGCGTTTTATGATTAATCGCCACAAAAAAAATAACTAATGAAAAGAAGGTTGGTGATAAGATAGAAATTATTTAAAATATATATATGGTATTTTGAATGGTACGTAGTATACAGCACTAGCCACTAATATTACTGCAATGTTAATACAGATAATTTTTTTCAAATCGGAAGAATTTTCATTGGAGTAAAAATTGCAGTTATAAATATTTGGTATAATATTATTAAATGAAAATCGCGATTATTTTAATCTAAGGATAAAATTTTATTCGCGGAGCTCGATGCCGACAATAATAGGGTGTAGCGGCTGAACAACACTTTGTATACCCTCTTGAAACTCAATTTTGTCCTACAAATACAAGAGAGAAAAGAAACATCAAACGTATGATTGTTAACTTCGAATAAGGTTAAGGAATATTACGGGAGTCTCAGGAACGCGGACGAAGCGCATTTGTTTAACCAAAGTACACAGGGCTAGTTTCATTTCTTCCATGGCGAAGCGCATCCCTACGCAATTGCGTGGACCCATTCCGAAAGGCATCCACACATAAGGACTGATTTTACCGTCCGCCCATCTTTTCAAGAAAAAAAAATATTATTTCAGTGTAAATCTTTAAAATGTTGCTATTAGATGGAAAATTAAGACTTAATAGTAGAAACTATTTCGGATGGATTACCGATCTGGATTAAAAGTCTCTGGATCAGGATAGTACTCTTCATCATTGTGTAGCGCAAAAGCTGAAACGGAGACCATCATTCCCTTTTTTATGTGGACCTTGCCATAAGTCACATCTTTGGCGCACTCACGTTCAACTCTGGCGCATAAAAATATTAACGTAATTTTTGTTACGGCTTAAGAAAATTAATGTGAAACTAATTCAAGATTTAACTAATTTGAATTTCATCATAAAACTCTAAATTTAAATACCTTGAGACAGGTGGGGCCATACGTAAGACCTCGTGAATGATGTGATCCAAAAATGGGAAATCGAGAATCATGTCATGATTAATGTCTTCCTATATATCAACAATGATTGTTTGTTATTATTTATCGTTTTTGTAGTACAAGGTGGTACTTACAGATTTCTCCAATTTCTCGATGATACCGTCGTAGAGCCGTTCTTGAATTTGAGGGTGAAGAGCCAACAAGAAAATTGTGTTAGTCAGAGTGGAGGCTGTCGTGTCGAATCCCGCCAATAGAAAGACGGTTGACTAATAAAAATTAACTGCATTGATTTCAAGTCGTTAAAAGTTAATTGATCTAATAATACGGTCTAAGCCTACTTGAGCTATGACGATTTCATCGACTTCTTCACGATTCCACATCGCTTCTTCTCCGCCTTCCTTCTTGTACTCTGATATGGCTTCAGTGGCGTATTCGATGAAATCGTGGAATTTCTTAATTATAAAAAAGATATTTATATTCCATTAAGAATCTGAAACCACTATATTTTACCTCTGAGGATTGGCGACGTTCCTTAATCAAATCCTCCAAAATGTTTATGAAAAACATAAACTCTTTGGTCAGAAACATTTTTTCGCCAAACAGTGGCATCAGTTTCGGGAAGATGACTAATGGATCATTAAAACAATTCTCATCATTTTTTAGGGAAATAATAAAATACAAAACATAAATAAATATTATCATGGTGTTACATGGTATGAGCATCAAAGGGGACTTAGTCAAAGGTGGACTGAAAACTTTTTTAGCATTCCTCATGAAGAGATCATCGGTATCACCCAGATTCTTGATAGTCATACCAAAAGCGCAGCGCGCAATAACATCCATTGTGAAAGCGCTGAACTCACTATTTCGTAAAAATAATAATTAGAGGTAAAGTAAAAATTAATTGATACCAAATGACATACTCTTTGGCGTTGAATTTTCTTCCGGAATTGGCTTTCAGTTTGAGGGCAAGTTGATCAGCGCACTCCCTTATCATAATGGACATCTAAAAGAATACTAAATTTCATCAAAGACTTCTTCAAAAATAAACAAATAAATGAGATTTCACGTCGTTTGGAGTTATATTGAATAACAACCTTTTTTATTTTTCCCGATGTGAAGGCAGGGGTCACTGAGGAACGGACGTCTTTCCATTCTTGGCCGCGCAGAAGGTTCAAAAACTTCCTAACTACTTTTGTTTGGAATGCAAGCGCCTATAATATAAGTATTTGTATAAAATATTTTTTTTTGTAAAGATTGGTACGGTAGTCTAAAATACTTAATTGTAGCCATACTCTTTTATTCATGAAATGATCGATGTCTTTAACAAAAACGGATTTGATCAGCTCGACATCAGTGGTATAAAGATTCGGAGTAGTCCCGTCGAAAAATCCGATGTTTTTTCCGTATTTTTTCTTCAAAGCGATATCATTGGCTGGGATGTTCTTTTCACGCATTTTAAAAATCAACGCTTAGATTAATAAAGTACCCAAATCTTTTTCAAATTATTTTTTACTTAGAAAACCAAGATCGACCAAGATATAAAGATCAAGTAAGCTAAAATTATTATTACCTTTTTCCATAACCCCCACATTGAACCAAATATTGGAATCGGTTTAGGGCCAGGAATTCCTTGATCCGTAAAGAAGTTGAATGGTGAAGTTGCATTTCTTCACCATGTGAAAAACATTCAAAACAATTTTATTAAAATGTGAGCCACAACGTAAGCGACGTAGGTATTCCTCGAAGATAAAGCATGCGCTAGCATGTTAACAACCTTTCACCTGTCTCTATTAATATTTGCGCAATAGCTAGACAGGCGCATATTCGATAACAACCACCTTCGGTGTAGGTACGGAGTATAAGAACAATTCACATTAGAATCACATGACTTTACTGGCGATGAGCTATTATCTATCCAGAACTGCTAGACTAAATATCGAATCAGTTAGATTTTTTTAGCCGATCTAAATTAAAATTCAATCATTTTTACGATAGTATGAGAGAAAACTGAGAAAGTCACCCTATGGGACCTACCTGTAAAGGAGATAAACAAGGGAGGCAATACCGACAGCCAACGTTATTGGCGAGCAGAGCACTGTCGAAGCGTCCATGACGAACTGCGAACTCAATAAACAAGATATGATTCATCATAATGCTAAGTGCAGGTGTCATTTCATTTATCGTGGTTTTTTTCTCGCCCACGTGTGAGGAGAAACTGCATCTTCACTACATCTGGCGCCGATTTTGAATACTCTTGCGCGTTACTCAACTATACTTGTTATTTTTTAGGGCGTCATAATCAATAAAACCAATCATACATATTCACAGCCATACGATCAAAACAAAAGTAACACAGTAGGTCCTCATCTATTGGAAAAGATTTCTTCAATTGAAGATTTCTACGAATATTATCATACCAACATCGCGTGGCATGGGATCTTTCTAGAATCTAAGCTCGAGTGAAAAATACATGGACATATGAGGGAGTTTCGAAGATTTTATATTGACGCGTAACATTTATTCCTCATCTATTCTTTTCATCAACAACCTTTGCATCAATGTCCATGGAATGATACCGTAGTATAATCAGAGAGAGAGATTCTATAACGCTAAAAAAGAATATTCTCTACTGAACAGTAATAAAAAGGCAGCAGTATATTTAAACAGTGTGAAAACTGTGTTATTAGTATAGTTACTAAGGGAAATTACACGACAAAATAAGGAAACCCACTGCGGAAAAAAAAAAACTACTCACTACAAATTTTTTCAATGTGGGGATCACATTTGTTCAATGCGGGTTCATGGTTTTAAGAATGGTCGTCATGGGGTAGGAGAGCCTATGGCCAAGCCGGAGCTGGGGCAGGCCAAGGAGCCGGAGCAGGCCAAGGAGCCGGAGCAGGCCAAGGAGCCGGAGCAGGCCAAGGAGCTGGATCTGAACCGTACATTGGGGGTGGCGGCGGTGGTGGACCATATTGACAAGCAATGAGTTGAGAAAAGCAGAGAACCAAAAACAATGACATCAATGCCATTGGAAAAAGACGTATCGAAATCATCCTTCTATATCAAAATGAAAATTTAAAATCTAAATTATGTAATTGTATTGAATTACATACATACTTACATATAGATGGATCTATCCTGATATTTCCTTATAGTTCAGAAAACTAATGGTATACCTCACTTTCTTAAAACTCACGGCCCAATAAAAGTGATACATTTTGTTCTGTGGTTTATATACACATTGATAAGTACGCATCTGCTATACCTTATGGTGCAGCGTCCTCGTTAGGTAATAATACGTGATTTGGGTTTATTTTTATTACTTGAGAATCTCTAATCCAAATATCCATTGCCAAGTTATTTTTCTTTTCTAAAGTGTATCTGTTCTCAACATACTGTAGCATAAAGAAATTGGGGGATGTCCGGTAATAAATATTCCGTTACCGTCTCAGACAAAAGAGAAAGGGACTGTCGAAATTCTATTCGACTCGCCTCCTATATCTCATTTGCCAATCTCATTAATTGTAAGCAGCAGGTAGTTGATCATGTGCAAATCAGTTTTTTCAGTTCGAGATCACCTTGATATCCGTGAAATATTAAGTAGAATCAACCAAAATTACAACGTACACATTTATATTTAAGAAAATTATTTAATTTGTAAATACTGCGCCAGTGTCTACGGTCGAAGTCCAAGAAGTATTTGATCCTAACAATCAAAAGTTCTTCGTATTTTCATTGTATATCATAGCTGGAAGTTCGCTATGATATATAATCGAATAAACGTTTAGGTACAACTCATTCTAGTACAAAAGTGTACCATTAACGAAAACAATATGAATACATTTAAATGACCGTGCTTTTTTTCTATAATAAAATATTTAAAATTATCATTTTTAGACGTGTTGAATGTATTTATTGGCGATGAAATCGAAGAATATAGAATATAATGACATAACGAAGGGGGAGGGGTCCTATTTATATGGAAAAAAAAACTAATAATAGGAAGCATCAATCTTCCGCAACGATTTCAAACAGAAATATATCAGGAACTTGTTTTCGGATTCAACCTTCCCAAGGTGAAATAGGAGGTGCCGCTGGTGCAGAAGGAGCTGGATCTGCTGCTGGCGGAGCAGGAGGAGCCGTTGTGGCTGCCGGAGCCATTCCACCATCATCAGGGGCTGGCATCATTCCCCACGATGCGTCCGCAGGAGCCATACTATCGGACATTGGTGCCACCAGAGGGGCGTTAAAAGAACTCCAACTTGGCGGTGGTTGTGTCCCGGCCGGTGGAGCTTGAGGGATCATCGGCATTGCGGCACCCATCGGAACAGGGCCGTATTGGCCCATACTGATAGTTGAGCACAAGGTCACTACTAAAATTGAGACTCGCAAGACTTTGGCTGCTGTAGACATCATTTTGAAATCTACATTTTTTGAAATTATGAGTGTAATATAAAAATTCATCATTAATTAATGAATCATCCTAGTTTCAGTTTGACGCAGGCAAATTTAGAATTATAGGCTTTTAAAGCTAGTTTAGATCCATAATAAATTAGAAGTGTACCATATAATTTTCCTTGTAACATAGTATTAATGACTACACTTGATACATATAAAACAATACCTCAAAGTGTCACGTAGCAATCAATTTGATCAAGGCTGATCGATGCTGCAAGATAAACTATTTGAAATCAAGATGAGGAGACAATCTATAATGATAGATAAAAAGGAATGTATACACGAAATAGAGTGGATTTCTGACTCTTATATATTGTGACCCGAACACATGATACATTGGAGAAAATAAATGTGGAAATCCTTCGAGACCGTTCATCAATATTTCATTTTTCTCAAGGACGTTACCATTAAGAAAAGGTCGAGCGTGTGTTTTATTGATACCTACATTTTGGATGATCGTACATTCGTCACACGATCGAAATCGGACGAGTAGCCCCATTCTATGATGGGTTTTCTCCAAATAAACTAAAATAGAAATGATGGGCAGAGCATAATAATAAATTAACACAATGTGAGGGCCGTGTACTCGTAACCTCGCATCACTGCAGCATTTATAAAATAAGTGAAAGTATGCCATTCTTTGACACTTTTCTACTGCCTGTTATCATTCACGTAAGACAATAAGTCGTAATGCAAGGTTAAATAAATGAATTTCAAAGTTTATATTTCCAAACAAAAGTCTTATCAAATACCTTATATTTAGTAAATGAGTGCATGTAATATATGTTTAAAAAATAAAAAGTAAATCTTTTTTTAGACGTAAATCGAAGCTAGTGAAATGCACGTATCACTAACTGTATTATAACCTGCTTATACCCTACTACGGATAAACCAGTCTGACCACATCCATGTATAATGCTGTAAATAGCGGGAGAAAAAACCGGTCAGAATTTAATAATAAATAGAACTAGGTCAATTACCTATACTGTAATCATGTCAAATTTCACTACTTTCCCGTTATAGTTAAAAATAGACTACTCAAATAGAATCGTTCCTATATTTTAAAAATGTATCTCCACAAATGTAAATTCTAGCGCTATTATTATTCATGCATAAAATAAATAAATAATTTTAAAATATCATAAAAGTGACATTAGATATTTCACGCACATAGAGACAATTAATCCACTTGAGCTCTCGCGATTCTTCAACAAATCATTTATGCTGTGTAAATTGAAGTTTTGAAGGACATTCGTCATAAATATATTGGCAGAATGACTTAGCAGCAATTCAATTTCCCGCTCACATACGCACCACTGCTGCTCAATCTTGCGTGAAGCTGGAATTTGATGACTCTGGTATTCACCTTGAGAAAAACACAAGGTTATATTCTTTCTCTTGCTGGAGGTGCTCTTCCGTATTCTAAGAAATAGAAGCAGCAATATATAGCCTATTCAAGTCAAGACGTATAGCCGACAAGAGCCTTATATGTTGGATGCTCCCAAGGACACCGTTACACGCCCAGAGGGAGTTTTCTTTGCGAATTTCCGTTTTTTTCTTCTCCTGGCTTTCTTTCAAAGGGAATTGAAAATTCGAAAAACGGGTCTGTTGTACTACGAGAACCGTCAGTTGAACTCGGCTCGCTATAACACATAGAACGTTTTTATCGTACCTCTTTTGAGGCCAGTGGGTTAATTGTCCTTTTTTACTGCCATATTTACATTATTTTGACGAACACTTTTAGTTTCATTTAAATGCTACTGTAGAACTGAATGAATTATAATTTATATGAAATATTTTAAAACATGGTGAAACAAAGTGATGTCAACATTTTGATTGGTAAAGTCTGTGCTACCTTATAAAAAAAACTTCTGATTTTGAGATGCTTCAATCTTATTTTTTACATTAACTTAACTTATTATTGTAATAGGTGCGACGGTAACTGCTGCAGTAGATCGGGATTGGCATCGTAATGCTGACAATAACAAGTGAGTGTGTTGCATGCGACTGTTCTTATTATTTGTTTATTCAAAACATATTCTCTCTATACAAGGCTTTGTATTTCTTATATGTCACATAGTAGGACAGTGCGTTGGCATGAAATTTGTTGCCATGCAACAGAAAGGGAAAACACGTTCTCTTTCCATGAATTTAACTTTTGCGAATTTACATAAATACCTCAGTACCGCCATACTATAACTTTAAACTATTGTATAACATTCCATTGCGATTAGCTTAATCTGTTAAAAGTGCCGTACCAAGTAACCTTTCATTGCCAAATGTTAATTAATTATGTAAAGAAACCGGCTTCATGAACACACAGTGTGTTAATTACACCTGGATATGAAAAGTTTGCGGCTTCCTTATTTGTCTTTTACTCAACAGGTGATCAACCTTATGTAAAGTTTACATTCCACAAGGACAAGTAGATTACATTGTTCCGCGCGGAATTGTCTTTTTTTTTTGTAAAAATATTTTGGTCTTTACAATTTTTTAAAAGAATATACTACACTGTATGGTATATATACTACCGTCTTATCTATTGCCTGTGTTTCCCACTTATTTATTTCAATCTTGTGTATATTATATCGAGCGCACTGATAGATAAGAACATAAGCACGGTAAAAGTACGCAGTCGTACTGACCATTGATCTGTGTACCTCCAAATATCCGATTAAATGAACGATATCTGGACTTTGCTATTTCCTAAAGCGACGTATGGCTTTCCAAAGGTATCAATTGTGCGTGTACAATGGTTTTGTTGTTGACTCGAAATAGCAGCTAAATAACATCATGGAACCGTCGCCTGCGCCGTCTCGCAGCTAGCCCGCACCTTTTTTTCTGTAATCTGCAGGTGTCGATGAGTATTTGAATACAGGCTTTAGGATATCAGCTTGCAACAGATTGGAAGGCTCATATGTCGCGTTTCACTCAGCTCATGTGATTGTTTTGTGCGAGCCACAGGTATTATTCCATGGCTAGCAGAGACGGTGGTGATGTCTCGCTAGAAGAGAAAGCGAAGCAGCCTACCTTCAGTCACCCGGCAAAATGGAAGGCCGTCAACATATCCTTCCGCAACCTCGTCTACACCGTCTCTACAGATCAAGGTAGGTTATTTTTAAGGAAATTACTCATCTTTCCATCTATATAAAGATCGAAATAGAAAGAGTTGTTATATAATTTTTTTCTCATTTTAGGAAAGCAAGATATCCTGAAATCCATCAGTGGAGATCTGAGGTCGGGTGAACTTACAGCAATCCTTGGTTCTTCTGGTATTTTCAAATCATGGCTTCACGTCTTACTAAAAGTTATATAAACATTCAATTTTTTACAGGGGCAGGGAAAAGCTCCTTGATGAACATATTGACAGGATTTACCAAGTAAGTTATAGATGAGTTGGCAATTCATTCCGTAATTTAGCTTACCAAATTCTAATTGTTCAACAAACAGGTCAGTCGGCAAAGGAAACATATTTGTCAATGACGTACCAAGGGATCTGAATAAATTTCGTAAAATGAGCTGTTACATTATGCAGCAGGACGAGCTCTGCCCCTACCTCAGCGTTATTGAGGCCATGGAATTAGCGGCAAATCTCAAACTAGGAAACGAATTATCATATCACGCCAAACATTTATTAGTAATTCGATGACAACCTATTTCTCCCAATTTTCCATCGATTATTTTCGATTTTATTAGATTGACGAAATCCTTGAAACAATCGGCCTTAACCACGCAAGAAAAACTGTAACATCCAGGTTATCTGGCGGAGAAAGAAAAAGATTGGCCATCGCCCTAGAATTGGTCAATAATCCACCTGTAATGTTCTTCGACGAGCCAACAAGGTAGACTATTATTTGAAAAAGTTATTGAGGATTAAATTATTTATATTTCATGTAAATTTAGCGGATTAGACAGTTCAAGCTGCATGCAAGTCATATCTCTATTGAGGACCTTAGCCAGAGGTGGTCGCACCATCATTTGCGTCATTCATCAGCCCAGCTCTTCTATTTTTGCCATGTTTGATCGTGTCTACTTCTTAACCAATGGTCAGTGCATCTATTCCGGCCCAACGGATTCTTTGGTTCGCTATCTGACTACCACGGTTGGCCTCGTTTGTCCCAGTGACCACAATCCTGCTGATTTCGGTATACATTTTTTAATAATTTATTTTGATAATTTTGAAGCTAAATCACAGTACCTAATCATTTGAAAGCCATCGAAGTGGCAGTAGGTCGATTTGGAAATGTAGCGGACAAGTTGATTCAAGCCAACAAAGAAATTAATAGACTTTCACAGACCTGCGAAGATGAGTGTAAAGCGATCAATCTTCTAAATACCACACTTTCCCAGCACACAAAATTAGGTAGTAACTTATCAAATTTTTTTCCCATTTACCTTACACTAATTCAACTCACTTTAATAATAAGGTATCATGAACGAGGATAGCAAAATCAAGGATATTATTATTGATGCTCAAACACCTGTGCTATCGGTCACTTCAGAGAGTCCACTAATGGATGACCAATCTTCGGAAAATTCCGTCGTATTTAACGCTTACGGTGCCTCTTTGTGCTCCCAATTCTCCCTCCTCTTCAAACGTTCCGTTCAGTGCACCCTTAGAGATTTGGTATTAACAATCTATACAATGTAAAACCAGCCTTATTTTAAGAGAATAATTTTCCAGACTCTGACGAGGATTCGATTCACTGTTCAAACTTTGGTAGCCATCATATTAAGCCTTCTCTATCAAGGCATTGGTGATGAAGCTTCCAAAGCTCTTGACAACGTCAGTCTTCACTTTGTCATTCAATTCATGGTCATGTTCACCGCTTTAATGACCACCATCTTAACCTGTAATTATCTTTGTATAAAAATGGTAATTATATTTTACTAATTATACTTTTGTTGTAAACAGTTCCACTTGAAACGCCCGTTCTAGCTAGAGAACATTTAAATAACTGGTACACTCTGAAGGGATATTTTCTTGCCAAATCAACTGCAGACATCCCTTTCGAGGTATTAAATAATCAAATTAAATTTATGAGTTTTATCATTGATATTTTTGTTTATAGATTTTTCACAGCACCGTATACGTTATCATAGTCTATTTTTCAACTGGTCAACCTTTAGATCCATGGAGATTCTTCATGTATTACGCCATCAGTTTAATGAACAGTTTTGTTGCTCAAAGTGTCGGACTTGCCATAGGAATTTATTACAGAATTGAAGTAAAAGGCAAACTGTTATTCAAACAGATATACTCTCTAAGATTTGTAATATTGCAACAATTTCTTCAATTTATTAGACTT
This sequence comes from Chydorus sphaericus, assembly GCA_030141595.1. NCBI lineage: Eukaryota > Metazoa > Arthropoda > Branchiopoda > Diplostraca > Chydoridae > Chydorus > Chydorus sphaericus. The sequence goes on along the minus strand of CM057932.1, from coordinate 12,184,884 downwards.
CGGTTTTTATGGGACCGGTTTCCGTGGCTCTTTGCATGCTCTTGAGCGGATTCTTTCTGATACCAGGCGCTACTCCAGTCTACCTCCAATGGCTTTTCTATTTATGTAAGAATCTTTTCAAATTCCATTAAAAAATTATAATAACATATATTTTTAAATATGTTATATACAGCTTACTTGAAGTATGCATTCCAAGGATCATTGGCAGTCATTTACGGATTCGGTCGTGAGAAATTAGAATGCTCTCTGCCTTACTGCATTTACAAATCGCCCAGATTTATACTGGATACTTTCGAAGTGGACGAATCGGACTTCTTTATCGGATTGGCCGTACTCGTCGTCTATTTCTTAGTCGTACGATTATTGGCATACTTTTTCCTTTGGCGAAACGTCCGTTCTGGTTCTAATAAGTGAGAATGAATCATTATGTAATTAACCCAAACACTCGGGTTTCTTTTCTTTTTTTTTGTATATTGTTCATATATTTGATATTGTCATTGAACGCACTCTCTTATTAGTAGATTCATTTTTTTAAAAGTAGCTTCATCTCTCATCAATAACACCTGCTTTTGTTGATATTTAAATCATGCAAACAGATTCTTTTAAAATGATGTTTGGTGAACTAGTTTCTGTTGTTATTATGGTCTTTATAACACGTAATGTGCCTATATGAAAAACATTAGCTGGTCTATAATAACAAATCAGGTTGTTTCTTAGTTTGTAACATAACGCGTCGTGCATCGATAATAAATGTTAGCTGGAAAATTTGTAAAACCAGTTTTTAATTTTTTTTATACCTTATTATTATGTATACATTACCGAAGTGTCATATCGCGGAGGATGCTGATAATCCCACTGTTAATCACCAACATAATCTAAACAAGTTTCCTTAAAAGTCCGTATCAATAATTACAAAATTTAGGTATAAGATTATTTTCCATGTAGCTTTTATCCTGTACGACGCATTTTTGAAATTGATTAAAATTTTTGGAAGCGGCAAAGAAAACCGCATTTTGATTGCTTGACTAAGTACTTGTTATATGTCTGTTTTTAAACTTTAATTTTTCTATTTATATCATTTTAGCTCTGGAGCTCTTGATTGTAATTATAATAAACTTCTCATGGACAACCAATAGTAATCTAAAGACTATTTTGGCATACTTGCAGTTATACAACCCTTTTATTATATTGTTACAATAACCCTTCTATTGTATAGCCTTGCGAAGCCTTATACGCAATGAATGGCCTTGTTATACAAGGCCGTCAATATGCCCCGCGGAAGAGAATGTTTAAGCGCTCTGCTGTACGGCAGTTTGTCGATAGACTTTGTCACGAATTTGTATTTAGTATGCTTTGAGTGGACGGTACATTCATTTGTAAAGCAGTGCAGATCTCTTATTTCTCTCTCAGTTAACTTTAATCGTCTGAATCACAAGTCAATTGAATATTTCTCAGTGTGAATCTCCTCGCAGTATAAGGGTAAAATATAGTCTTATTCAGTATCGACAAAACTGTCACATCTTTTAATATTTCCGCTATCAACTTTGATTGCGATCGTATATTAAAATCTCTTTATCGGACATTGATTGTCTGGCATATCCTATTTTGTGCTCTTTGAACCATCATATGCAGATACGGTCACAGACAGACTATACCATGCCATTATAAATTTATAAGCTCTTTCAGTTACATCTTACATCACTTGATGAAATTATCTCGTCACCTAGTATTTTAAGAGTTTTACTCAATATTCTTCACAGTTCCGCCATTAAAATTGTGCCGTTGGCTATTTAGGTACCTAAGCGCTAATTATACGTATGATCAGCGCTTTTATAGAGCATAATATCATACCATGGCACCACAAGAAGTTATCCATGGAGATAATAGTGGAGCTGCAGAATTACACTACGACACTTCAGTCGTTACTTACAGGCAGCTATCAAGCTTTGAAATTGCCAACATATCGTTTACAAACCTAACTTATTCCGTGTTCAACACAGATGGTGACGAAGGTATTTTATAATTAATATTAGCTTAACTACATCACTCGTGAATTAATTTTATAATTTAATTGCGCTACTCACAAATATATTTTATAATAACAATTACATTTGTATCGGTATCTATTAAAGGCTAGCTATATTCGAGTGCGCAAATGTGTTGTAAAATTAATCATTATTTTTTATAGGTTTCTTTAAAAAGAAAACAGAAAGTGATAGAAAAGAAATACTGAAATCTATCAATGGGAACTTCAAGAAAGGTGAACTGACCGCCATTATGGGTCCTTCAGGTATTCAAGCGAAATTAAATGATAATTCATTATTTTTTCTTAATAAATTTTCACATAATGATCTCAATTATTCCTCTAGGTGCAGGAAAAAGTTCTTTAATGAACGTTTTAACAGGACTAACAAAGTAACATGTAAAGATATATATTTGCTGCGTAGTCTAAACATGTTTATAAATTAAAATAGCACTCAATTAAAGGGAAATATATTAGTGAATTCCGTGGAAAGGGACTTGGGAAAATTCCGAAAGATGAGCTGCTATATTATGCAGAAAAATGAGCTCTGCCCTTACCTAACCGTGATGGAAGCCATGGAACTAGCGGCCAATCTTAAATTAGGAAACGATTTTACCTTTCAAGCTAAGAAATCACTCGTAATCGACTAACTTGTTGACATAATACTAATTTACTGAACTGTCATTTATTTTTGGATACAGATCAATGAGATTTTATCAACTATAGGATTATCTCATGTGAAATCTACGATAATATCCAATTTGTCCGGGGGTGAAACAAAAAGAATGGCCATCGCTCTTGAAATGGTCAATAACCCTCCAATCATGTTCTTTGACGAACCAACCAGGTTTTTTAAAATGCAGATGAAAATAATATTATCTATATATTTTTTAAAATTACCGAATGATTAGTGGATTAGACAGTTCAACTAGTACTCAAGTGATCTCATTGTTAAAAGCCTTGGCAAACGGAGGTCGCATAGTCATTTGTTCCATTCATCAGCCTAGTTCGACCCTCTTTGCTATGTTCGATCAAATCTATCTCATGGCTGAGGGCTATTGCATATATTCAGGGCCAAGACTTTCTCTGGTCCCTTTTCTAGCTGATTCCACAGGACTGGTCTGTCCCAGCGATCATAATCCAGCTGATTTTGGTATCATATTATTTAACCAGTTTTCTTTTCTTTTTTAATAAATAAAACCTTTAAATTTTCTACAGCTATCGAAGTAGCTGTTGGAAGATTTGGAAATGTTTTGCATAAATTGGTAGAAGCAAATAATGCTATCGATTATTACGAAGAAAAGAGTAATGGAAAACCCACGGGTAAGTCAGATTTGTAATTTTTTTAATTTCTTTCATTGTATTATGGTACAGGTGGTTTTAAAAATAATTTAATAGGAAACGACGAAGGCTTCAATAATAATCATTCAATCACCCATCAAAATTATTATTCGGATGATTATACGACCTCTACATTGAAATCTTATGGCGCATCGTTCCCTTCTCAATTCAATTTGCTGTTTAAAAGAGGCGCTCGGTGCGCGTTAAGAGACATGGTACTCTAAACACAAACTGTTAAAATAATGAATTATTCAAATATTACTTGATTCTATAATTTATCATGATAGACTTTAACTTATGTAAGATTTGGAACGGAGATCTTTTCTGCCATTTTTTTGAGCTGCATTTTCTATGGAACCGGTAATCAAGCCGCTGGGACTATTGAAAATGCCAATATCCACAGTATGAATATGATCAATATTATGTTTTCCGCATGCATGACTACCGTTTTGACCTGTAAGAATACCAGTTTATCAATTAACTTCATAACTATTAGAGATACTTAATTATTGTTAAACAATTAATATGTATGTGATATTTGTAGTTCCGTTAGAATTTCGTATGTTGGTAACGGAGCACCTAAACAATTGGTATTCTTTAAAAGCCTATTACCTTGCTAGATCGATGGTTGACATTCCTTTTGAGGTACCATAATTTGAAGAGATCTATTCTAAAATATTAATTAATTATTTGATTATGCGCCAGATTCTTCACGTTTCCCTTTACTTGGTGATAGTCTATTTTGCTACGGATCAGCCTCTTGATCCTGCTCGGTTCTTCATGTACCTAGGCGCCGGGATCGTGATCAGTTTGGTGGCCCAAAGTACTGGTCTAATCGTCGGACTTGTCTTCAATGACATTGAAGTATATTGCATTTTGCATGAAAGTCTATGAAAATTTTTTTTATTAGTTAAATGTTTCAAAAATTTAATGATTGTTGAATGATTGGACGTCTTTAGATGAGTTACGCAATGGGGTGCGCTTCATTAGGAATTAACGTAATCTTCAGTGGATTGGCCGTTCAAATGAAGATTGCTCCAGTATGGATGTCATGGATGTTCTATCTCAGTAATCTATTTATTTTATTTTATTTTATTTTATTTTTTTATTTTTAACATTTTCTTGTTATATGATGCAGTGTACGGTAGATATGCTTACCACGCCATGTTCTTATCCATCTTCGGTTTTGGGAGGGAAAATTTGAAATGTTCTCAAGGTTTCTGCCTGTTTAAATCCGCCGATATGATTCTTGATAACTTCGGAATTCAGGAAGGCTCTGACTATTGGATCGATATAATTGTCCTAATTGCTTATTTCTTCATAGTACGTCTAATTGGTTATTACCTCCTAAGAAGAAAAATTCATTCTAAAAATTAAAAATGATTATTACTGTACGTAGTCTTTTTCATATAATTTATACCATCTCGCATCATCATCATCATCAACATATAACTAATACTTAAAATCTACGTCAAATCAATCAATGGTTGTAAAAAGTAGGCCATGTTATCCTTATATCACGCAATACATTTTTTTTTACCTAAATTAATCTGCCCTATATTTAAATTTTGTTTTCTACTTCCTTTTTTACTATGGTATACCGTTATTATTACACAAGACTCACAATCATCACTTTCTCTCCTTTTACCGGTTGAGGAAAGAAATAATGTTACCTCACAGTTTGTTAGGAAGAGCGCCTTAGGGTCGTCAGCTGATGCGCTAACAGAGGAAAGAGGAGATTGCACGTGCAGGTCGTTTACCGCCCAACCCCAACTAACATATATCAGTGACCCACTTTCGAAACTAGGGGGGATACACTCTGAACGACGAGCCAAAGGCTCAGTGCTTTTATAACATACTGCATAGCTCCGAGTTCCTGGTTAGTGCTCGTTCACGTAGCGCACCAAGCGGACTAAAACTTATTCGTTGAATAAACTCAAATAGTATTATGTAATTTGTAGGATTTGCTTATCAGGACGCCGATAGGTGCGCTAAGAACGGTGCCTTATCATTCTGGTCCCGCCCGAAAAAAAAAGTTTTTAAGGGAAAGAACAGTATTGTCTGGCCTAATCTGTAGTATAAGCTGAACTAGCCCCAGGTGTGAGAGATCCCGGCATACATGGGGGAAAGTGAAAGCTGAGTGCAACAACAAACATTGCTAGCTCTTCTCAGTCCTGTGCTTTTTTCGCCTCTTTCCGGTCGCAGTTCAAAAACACTCAACCGTGGAATTGTATTTGAAGTAGTGCCAATTTAATTAAGCAATTGACAACATCTATTAAGTGTACAGTGTATCATTAGTGAAGCAACAGGTACCCTAAACACGTGCTTTTAAAAACAAAAACAAAGCAGCAACCACTTTGTTATTATTGCCATGGCTAAGGTTCGCCAAGAAGAAGCTATAAATGCTGTTGAAATGACTTGTTACAAAAATTCAGCATTGAAACAGAAATATCTTCGAATTAATTTTCAAAATATCATTTATTCGGTTCCTGGTCCCGAAAAAGGTAAGCTAAATTTTAAAAATCATAGTAGGTATAGAAGGTGTACAGGTTACAGCTGCTTTGATTTATTATATAAAATATAGGCTAGAATACAGATTAAAGATAATTTAACGATCTAGCATCAAAACGCGTATTTCACAGCGCAACTGTATAGATGAAATTTCGTTTATAATGTTGTTTTTGCAATATCCCTTATTAAATAATCTGGCTTTTCTTTCCTTCCATTAAGAAAATATTTTCAAATTAGTACGAGATTTCATTTTTATAGAAGGTTCAAGTGTATTTACTGACTATGAAATGGAAGAATATATACATAATACAAAGGGGGAGGGGGGGTGCAAAGGGAGGAGAGGGATTTCATTTATATGAGAAAAACTAATAATAGGAAAAATAACTCTTCCGTAACGATTTTAAACAGAAATGTATCAGGGACTAGTGTTCGATTTCAACCTTCTCAAGGTGAAATAGGAGGCCCTGCCGGTGCAGAAGGAGCTGGATCTGCTGCTAGCGGAGCAGGAGGAGCCATTGTGTAGACATAATTTTTCGGCTTCTAAAAATTGTCAGTTTATCAGTTAAATTAATGTTTAAATCATTGTGGTTGCGAGGATCAAGAAAATTAAGAAATTGCATTTTTTAAAAAATAATTATACGTTATGAAATCAATATCTTAATTTTAATTTAGACAGAATGTAAGCTTTTTAGGATAAGAGAAAGATACATTCGAACTTTGCCACAATATTTACTGTTGTGGTGTATTTTAAAGAAAATACCTCACAATTTGACGTAACAATGAATTTGATCAAGGCCGATGGATGCTGAAAGATAAATGACTTGAAACCAAGATGGGGTAGACAACCTAAGATGATAGATGACGAAAAGGAATGAATCTTGACTCTTATATATTGCGAACCCAACGCATGACACATAGGAGAAAATATCCGTTCATCAATATTACATTTTCCTCAAGGACGATAACATTAAGAAAAGGTGCGTGCGCTTTAGCGTTTATTGATACCTAATAGATGATTTTACATTCTTTACGCGATCAAAATCGGACTCGTAGACCCTTCCTTTGATGGGTCTCGTCCAAATTAAAATAAAAGTGATATGGGTAGAGCATAATAATATGTGTAAACATATAAGTTTTTTTAAATTGTCACGCATCAAACCGCGTATTTCCACAACTGCAGTTTGATTTATAGTGTTGTTTTTACAGTATCCTTATTTGTTGAATAATCTTCCTTTCCCTTACTCCCCTGTTCATGTAGCGGTGCGTAATAGGGAATCAATAGCACTCGAACATCATAAATTGTGCTAACATGATTTCACACGTATGAATGGTTCAAGGCTGTAAAAGTTGGTCTTTTACTATTGCACAGAAATCTCGAGGACCAAAAGAAATTTGATTTAATAGGTTATCAATAACTAGCAAATGGATAGTCGACACAAATACGCATTTATACTTCACCGGTATAATTTTTAAAATATTAATTTAACGAATACTTTTCTTTTTAGGTCAACAGATTGATATTCTAAAATCCATTAGTGGGGAATTTCGACCTGGAGAATTAACAGCAATTATGGGTGGATCCGGTATTTATTCTTCTTATGTGCAATATTTTTTTAAAGCTAATCCTTTATTATACTTTGTGTGGAAAAGGAGCTGGAAAGAGCTCTTTAATGAATATTTTGGCTGGTTTCAGGTATTTTTCTATTGAAATTAAAAAATATAAACGTGCTTTTATTTCAAATAATTGAATTATTAACCTTATACACAATTTTTATTATAAGATCAAAATCACAAGGTGATATTTTTATTAACGATGCTCCACGGAACCTGAAGAAATTCCGGAAAACGAGTTGCTATATTATGCAAGAGGATAAACTCTGCCCTTATCTTAGCGTGATTGAAGCTATGGAATTCGCAGCGAATCTCAAAATGAGGAAGAAAATACCTTCACCGAGTAAAAGATTGTTAATGGTATAGTCTTGCACTTTTTTTATTTGACATCTTTTTTCCTACTGGTATTTTATAAAAATTATTCTAGATTGATGAGATATTGGAGTCTATGGGATTGAATCAGGCCAAGAAAACTCAAATTTCTAATCTCTCTGGTGGCGAGACGAAACGATTGGCAATCGCTCTTGAATTGGTCAATAATCCACCGGTCATGTTCTTTGATGAACCAACTAGGTAGACCCATTATTCTTAAATACTTTGCTTACAGAATAAAATAACCATCTTTTTGTCAACATAAGTGGTTTAGATAGTTCAACTTGCCGCCAAGTCGTTTTGCTTTTAAAAAGTTTGGCCAGTAGCGGGCGAACTATCGTTTGCGTCATCCATCAGCCGAGCTCATCCATATTCGCCATGTTCGATCAAATTTACCTGATGGCCGAAGGTCATTGTATTTATTGTGGACCAAGAGAATCATTAGTGCCTTTCCTATCCGACAGTGCCAACCTTGTCTGTCCCGGTGACCACAATCCTGCCGATTTCGGTATACACATGAAATTATTCATCGTAGAAACGGATAATTTATTATTATACATTTTAAGCTATTGAGGTTGGTGTCGGGAGATTTGGAAATTTTCTCCATACCTTGGTAGATGCCAATAAAACATTGGTAACTTCCATTAAGAAAGAAGATGCGGATGAATCTTACTTACCATTGCATCAACAAAATTACACGGATTGTAATAGTTAGGAAAAAAATCCCTTTTTATAAAATCTAATTTTTTTTTATGATTAGCTCTTGGTGATGGTGATGAATTCAAAGGCTATGCAACTAAATTGGATATGTGCGATAATATCGAGATTAAGATGAAGCCTTTCCTTGATTTGAATCGCCGATGGTCGGATGATGAGTCGGTTGCTGCATTTTGCGACTATTGCAACGCTCCTTTCCTAACTCAGTTTTGTTTGCTCTTGAAGAGAGCTCTCCAATGCACATTAAAGGACATGGTACTGTACACACATTTATCTCACTTTATTATTGCCTATTTTGTTACTGATGGTTTTTAAACAGACTCTAACTTATCTCCGACTGGGCCTTGAAATCATGGTCGCCCTCTTAATGAGTGCCATTTATTTCGGAATTGGTGACGAAGCTTCTAAAGCCCTCGATAATATATCCTTCTGGTTTCTCACCCATTTCGCCCTCATGTTTTTCGGATGCATGTCTACTATTTTGACGTGTAAGAAATATTAATGCCATAATTTATTTAATATAAATATGTTTAAAAAATTTGTTTTACTATTATTTAGTTCCGATGGAAATGCCCATTTTGGTTCGTGAACATTTGAACAATTGGTACTCACTCAAAGCTTATTATCTCGCCAAATTTTCAATTGATATTCCGTTCGAAGTATGCAATTCAATTCTTATTAATTATACTTTTCATTAATTAAAAAAATATTGCTATAAATGTATAGGTTTTCCACGTCACTTTGTACATGACGATCATCTATTTAGCTACGAACCAGCCTTTCGATTTAACCCGTTTTCTCATGTGCCTAGCTGCTGGATTACTTAATAGTTTAGTTGGTCAGAGCGTCGGTATAGCCATGGGTCTAGCATTCGACATAATCGTAAGATGTGCAATTCTGAAGCTCCTCTCTTTAAAAAAAAATTAATTCATGATTTTTAAAAACCAGGTTGCGGTCGTGATTGGTTGTTCGATCATGGCTATGTGTGTACTCCTCGGTGGAGCATTAATTACTCAAAGCAACGCCCCTATTTGGATCAATTGGGTATTCTATCCAGGTAACCATTTTAATTCTTGGTTTAATTACAAATTAATATATTTGATTTCTCAAAGTGACCAACCCCGTATCCTCTCTGGTGAACGTAAAATCATTTTAACATTTTTGCTGTCGCTTCATTTGATTTCAGCTTTCATGAAATATGCATTTCATGCCTCCTTGTGCGCCGTCTATGATTTTGAGAGAGAAAATTTGAACTGCAGCCAGCCATATTGCATGTACAAATCACCAACAGCAATCCTAGAACAGTTCGATGTGAACGGATTGAATTATTGGACTCAAATCGGTATATTGACGGCCTACTTCTTTCTCGTCCGAATAGCATCCTACTTTCTCCTTCGGAGGAAAATACGTTCCAAGTATTAAAAAATCTCGTCTATGAAGTTACAATGGTATTATGTTTGCTTATTTCTTCTCTTTATCAATCATTCCGTCAGGATCTTAAGTTTTCTTACAATGCAAATTGATATTTTTGTTTACTTTCCGTAGTGTTTTTTTTTTTCAATATACTGTCTAATGTACACTATGCTTCATATTACACTCGATCCAATATAATGTAAATGAATCAAACTTAATTATTTCGTAAAACACTTATTATTACGCACTAATTATTACGCAAAAACACGCTGTATAAAAATTGCACGTTTCTAGAAATAATGTGGTACATTACCTATTTTATGCCGATTTCATAATTTACCGTAGGCTTTTATACTCTTTCAGAACCTTTTTTTTTAAAGTTTCTATATAATAACATGTGCGGCAAAGCATGGTTGCTCAATAACAAGAAATTAAGTGGGTTAATAGACTCCCCAAGGCTTACATTTTAACAAGCTGGATATGTAATCTAGGTGTAAAAATTGCGTGTTATATTGATGCGTATAATAATAAATGTCCTTGTCCTTAAGGGGAATTTAGGATTTGTCATAATTAATTCGGTACCGTAATATTTATTCGTACAGTTAATTTTATGAACTGAATTAGTAAGCATTGGAGTAATAAGATGTCAATAAATAAAAAAAAAATTAACGCTCTTGTGTGCCATAACAACATCCTTGACAATAATCTCTCTATACTCTCATCATCGCGGAAAAGGCAAGGAAGGTCAAGTCTCATTTATGTGGAAATCATATAGTGCACAGTCTGGGACTGCTACGTATTATGAAATTTTAAAGTCTATTAAAGTATTAGCTGTTTGTGCTGATTATTTCTCAAGTGTCAAGTTATATGACTAGATTATAACAACATCATCAAGCTTAATAAATGAGATATTTAACGAAGCATTTCATTAGTAACATGGTTGGCAAACCTTGCTATTGCGCTTTTTTCACGCACAGCAGGATATAATATGTCTTGCTAGTCTCATTCAGTTAATTAAACTTACACTTAAAGCAAATTTAAAATGTGTGATATTATTCGGCGCTCTTTTTTCTTTCCTTTGATTTCATTGACAGTGCTTTTATATAATTTGTTGCTAGGTGAAGCATCCCCTGCTGCTTATAAGCAGCAAAGCTTATTGGTAACTATAAATCTAGAATAGCCTATATTAATTTGAAAATCTTTGCTCTATGCAAACATATAATATGGTGCATTACAGCCAGATGGTTTCGTTGCCGGCGTTCCTCTTACCGAAGAGGAGTTCAACACTCCGATTGACACATTGCGTAAGGTTACATTAAATTATTATTGGGTGATAAGCCTTCATTGATGGCCTTACTGAAAAATGTTTAATTTATTTTCCGTGCAATCGTCTTTATTATAATTAAAAATATCAATAGTTTGTATTTACGCTTATTATAAATTCAAATATTTCAATGGTATATCTCAATAGGTGGGATTCCGCAATCATCTGAAGCTCCCCCTTGTACTATTATGGTTCCTAGTGGGATAGAAAAAAACGGGATAACATCATCAACGCAAATATGGCCCAATAAAAGAATTCCTTACGTCATTTCAGCAGCTTACAGTAACATTAAAAAATTCCCTTTGATTTCCCCTTTATTGCGCACTTTTCTTTTATGTATCCAGACACTAATGAGAGAAACACAATTGCTGTCGCTATGAACGAATATGTCAAGAGCACTTGCATAACATTTGTACCGCGTACGAACGAAGTTGATTATGTGGTTATTACTGCTGGAGGCACCGGGTAAGCTATAAAGAAGGTTACATATCACTCATCCCATCAATTAAGTTTCAATATTAGTTTTCATTTTATAATATCATTTAAATACATTCAGGTGCAGTAGCTACGTCGGAAGAATCGGTGGGGCTCAAACGGTATCGCTTGATCCTGGATGCGTCTACACGGCTACTGTAATTCACGAGCTAATGCACGCGGCCGGATTCTGGCACGAGCAGAGCCGAACCGATCGGGACGATTATGTCGACATTAACTGGGATAATATCCTACCCGGTTAGCACTTCTTATAAAAGTAAAGGTTAATGTTTGGTTTTGAACATTTTATTCGGATTTAATAGGCTATGCGTACGCGTTTGACAAGTATTCTTCTGCATATATTCAGTTGCTAGGAAGTCTCTATGATTATGGTAGAAGAAGCTGTACAGTTAATTTTCTAAAACATTAAACTAACATAAGAATCTATAATAGGATCGGTTATGCACTACTCTGCCTACTCTTTCGCCGTAAATCCAAACATTCCAACGATTACCGCTAAAAACAGTAGCCAACTAGGAAACACAGTTGGATTCTCTTCGGTAATTATTCTTAAAATGTAAAAAGAGTAATTACATTTTCATACACATTTTATAATTTTTTTAAGACCGACTTATTTAAATTGAATCGACTGTACGGCTGCAATGCTGCCGATACCTGTTGGGATGACGAGGTGCGCAATTGTCCCATTCTGGTAGCCACTGGGATGTGCATAACCAAACCACAAGAAATGATCGTGCGCTGCAGAAAATCGTGCGGTTTTTGCAATCAACCAATTTGTCAAGATGATAATCGCTCTTGCGGCTTCTGGGCTGACAGCGGAGAATGTCAAAATAGTGCCGCCTTCATGCAGCTCAACTGCAAGCGCGCATGTCGCGTGTGCACCTAGTAAGGAATAACTCAATAACGTTTAAAAGTAAAATTATACTTAACTATTTTTAAACTATTTTTTTTTTTATCGATAGCAACGCGCCAAGCACGGTATTACCACCATCTACGACCTCAACCACGACTAGCACTACTACGAGAACCACGACAACTACGGGAAGCAGCGGATTTGTTTGCCGTGCTGATGGCAACTATCCTTCGGGTCCTTGCAGCACAGTTTTCTATGCATGTTCCAATGGAATACGCTACAATTTTGTAAGTATAAGCTTTAGAAAGAACAAAAATCGATAGCAATATTTCAAGGGAACAACAAATTTCAAATATGTTTATCTATTTTTCAGGACTGCCCTTCCAATTTGGTGTTTTCGGCCAATTTAAATCGATGTGACTACAGATCAAATGTTCAAGGCTGCAATGAATACTGAAGACTGTGTATAACCATCGGAGCGCCTATTTTACATTCTTAATCTTGTTTATAATTCACAAACTCAAAATCAATTATGCATTTCTATTTTTACTTATTCAGCGTGATGTATAAAATACAATAATTCGATGCGGCACCAATAAGACTCTTACTTCCTTTTACTTTGTCCTAAAATACTTTATCAATAAGTACAAGTCTTGCATACAACCTTGAAATATTTCCTGGTATTATTTATTCGATTGCGCCATTGAATAGCTTACATGGCATTAAGAGCATATATAGATTTATTTCCTCCGTAAAAGACGATCACATGATGAATGTAGAGCGCAGGATATATATTAGCAAAATAATAATGCACATCGAACTTGAAACCGAAGACCGGAAGGGAGAATCCCCGCCGGTAAAGTTTTTTTTTCTCTTATTGTTGGTGGAAATTCAAGGTGCCCTTTGTTATTTATTTATTATTGTATCTACGTTTTATTCTGATTACCAGGAAGATTATCGAAGGGCTTGTATCAGTGTATATATAAGGAATCCAAATACATACGTTGTTCATAGTTCATATTTTTAGTCATCGGTCGCAGAAGAAAATGGATCTATTTGCAAAATTTTATTTTTTTCCGATTCTTGGCATTTTGATCCTTACACCTAACGCTGTGATTTCGGTAATAAAAATAAAAGTTTTATTTCTTATTGAAATTAACGTTTTTTTTCTAAATAGGCCACTGTCTCAGATATGCTCAAAGAAGGAAATTTCACAGTTTTCCTCGACGAATTAATAAAAAACAATATGACAGATATTTTAAATTACACCGGTATTAGAGAAATAATTTCTATCATCAATACCATACTTAACTAAAAGAACGTTGGATAATTCAGGACCAATGACGATTTTTGCACCGACAAATTACGCCTTGACAAGTTACATGAACGGAGACATGTACAAGAAAATCGGTAATCAACCCAGCATTATGAGAAAAGTTTTACACTGTTATGCAGTTGTCGGTCAGAAACTTGACGTGGACAAAATCAAAAACGATATGACCGTTCCATCGATGAATGGCGATTTATTACGCTTCAACATTTATGGAAAGGTATATACATACAGTGGCATTATTTCTGGTAATTATATAACTATTGTTATAATAAAATAATAGACGATGACGGTAAATGGGGTTACGATGACCGTGTACCACCCGCGCGTGACATTAAATAACATTGCGATGTACACGGTCAACAGCTCGCTTGCTGCTGGTATGGATCAGGACGTGGTAGCCATTCTTCAGAGGCATCCCTCATTCTCTATCATAGTTTCAGCCATCGAAAATACCGGGCTTCTAGAAACCCTTCAAGGAGGTATCAAATTGGTTTTAAAATAATAAATAAATCTACCCTTTAAATCTCTAACTGAAATGTTAAAATTTCTCCCTCTTTGATAAGATGGACCATTTACCATTTTCGCTCCTACTGATGACAATTTTAAGAGCCAATTTGAAGAGGGAGAGCTCGAAAAGCTTTTAGTTGACTCGGACCTTCTCAAAAGTATTTTAATGGGCCATGTTGTGAAAGGTACTTATTTTATGGCCGGTCTTAACAATCCCAGTGAATTGGCAACATTAGATGGAGCATCTAATCATGTTTTCTTCGATGGACAAAGTAATATATTATCATACATTTTTTAAATGTAGAGAAACATTGTTAGCTTGATAACAAAAATCAACTATTATCAACTTGCAATTCTTAAAAAAAAACAGGCTTGAAAATTGATGGCGTAAACGTCATGCAGTCAGCTTCTGATATGCTTGGAAAGAACGGAGTAGTTCACGTTATCGACCATGTTTTACTGACTTAAGTTAATACAATTACAATTCTTCTAACTGTTTCTACTCAACCGATAACCAAATTCGAATCATAACCCTTATTTAATCAGGATAAATATACCAAACTAAACATAAAAAAGTCCTTATACGAAAAGCTCATATGTATCCTAAAGCTTTCTGAATGTCTATCCTTTTCACAAAACTGGAATATATATTGAATACACAACTAATCAAATACAATCACCGGACAAGTAGAATTTTGGGATTAGCAGAGCATTCGACTGCAGAACGAGAAATCCCCATTCCCCGGTTTATACCCGGGCATCCCCTGTATATTGAATCAACATGCGTGCTACATAGAGTGCTACATAGAATGCCTAAAATACATTCAGGTTTAAATTGTTTAATACTGTTAACAGAGATACATTCTGCAGATAAAAGATTGTAGTAACCCTTATTTCTTCAACGTATTGTTTTTGTGCAATAACACAATGAGGATTTTTAAATCATGGCAAATTTTTGATTGATTCTATAATGTGAATCAATAGTTTGCTGATTTCAAAAGAGAAAAAAGAAATAAAAAGAAAGTTGAAAAATGTTCATTATAAGACAGGATATTTTATAAGCTCTGATTTATATGAAAAAGAGTTCGCCAAATAAATATTTCGTTCCAGATTGATTGATTACTTCCTTATTCCTAGAAAAAGTTTATTTTATATAGCTTTAAAAAGAGGTGTATTTTATTTTATTTTATTTTTTTTTTTGGAGGGGGGGGGGGGGGTCATTTTTAAATAATTTTAGAACAAAAAACAAGAATTTCAATTTTATTAAGATTTTAAATAATTTTAAATACACTCAAGGACAAAGAAGCCTATTTACATAAAAAAAATTAATTCTAAAATTTGCGAGAAAAGGCGGATGAAAAATCCACTTCATCATAATTTCATAATTTTTTATTCACAATTATTTAAACATACATATACTCAGGTCAATTTTTGAGTTAACTACAATTCATTCCAAAACTATCAACAAAGAATCCATTCCCAAGAAAATACAAAGAGATTTAAGAATACCACGAACGGGAATTTTCAGCCAATACGCGGGCTGCATCGCGGGAAGCGGCTTCAGCGCGATCCTGATCTTTGCGCTTGTCCACGATGGCGTTGATGGCCTTCAAAGCAGCTTCACAACAATCTCTCTTTCCCTTGATGATGACTGTCTTCTTGTCGTCAAACTCGATCGACTTGACATCGTGATCTTTGCATAGTTTCTTAATTCCTTGCCATTTGTAGCCGATGATGAGGCCGACGAATTTCGGGTCAATCGGTTGGGTAAGCTCGACCGGGATGCTCTCGATGATATCTTTTCGGGCGGCGGCCAGTTTGTCCGCATCAAGGCCTCGCAAAACAATCACACTTCCTTCACCTTTAGCCGGAATTATCACTTTGATGTCGTAAGTATTTTCAAGTCGCTTCGCATTCGCGAATTGTCTGCCTGCAATGAAGCCCACCTTATCTTCAGGGACGACAACTTCTTCTTCGATGATGACTGGTGGTGAGGCTACTCCGGCTGCAACGGTTTCTGAACGCTGTGCTATGATGGACTGGAGGGTGGTCAGAGCCTTGTCACAGTCGCTCTTCTTTCCCTTGATACAGACCACTGCGGAACCGAACTCGATCTTAACGTCGTGCTCCAAGCGCAGGGCTTCAAGGGCCAATGCATCGTAACTCTTGATGGAGCGAATGAGGCTTTGGTCCACCTCATAAATGAGCTCCCCAGGAAGACCTTCGAGGATGTCGAATTTGGCGGCGGCCACTTGTTCGGCAGGGCCCATCAGCAGAATGTCATTTCCTTCTCCCTTAACCGGGATGGTCACTCGGATGCCGTACGTTGACTCTAGTCGATTCTTGTTGGCGAACTTCCTGCCGGCGACGAAGCCAATCTCTTTCGAAATGACGGTCACTTTGTCGACGATTCGTTTCTTCCGTTGTTGCTGCTGCTGCTGCTGGCACTCTTCTTCGTCTCTCTTCCGTTTTTTGTTGGGTAGAAAGTTCTGGTCACTCAAGGCCCTTGTGACATTTCTTAGTTTGGTGCCCATGTTGACGCTTTCGGGGGTTCTAGGATTTTCCTTCTGTAAGTCTTCGTATTTCTGCTCGTATAGAGTCAAGTACGTTTTCATCTTGGTGCAAGCATCTCTCACTTTCTGCTCCATTTTGCTAGAATTGATGAGTTCATTCGAATATTCCATGACTGTAAGAGTTGGTGTAGTGATTATAAGAGTCTTAAAGCAGTTATATAGATGGATTGTGAATGGGAAACTAGGATTGCAATGATGAAATGTCAATGACGATATGACTAGGATTACAAAGCTTAACTTGAACAGAAGGTTACCAGTTTATCTTTTAATTAACAATTATTGCATATTAAAATTCTTTGTATGTTGATTAATGTAATAAAAAGGTTAAATAAATTTCTAATGTCACAAATTCACTACTGGTTTTGGTAGCTTCTTGGAAAAAAAAAGGATTCACATAAAATCTATTTGGCATTGTATTCTTTTAATTCCGCATGGGTCTTTTAAATTCTAAAGAAATGTGAGAACCAAAAAATTGAAATGCAAGAACTGATACAATTTTTACTGCATTAATAGCTGTTATTCTTAAGAATAGTTTCCGCAATAAGTTATGTAACGACAGGGCCGTCGTGATTTCGTTTTTTGACTGGGGCTCGCCCCAGCTTGGTGCCCATTTTCGACCAATAATTAGTTTGGCAAAAAGGAAAACTTGGCCGCCTTGGCGCCCCTTGGAGCCTGGCGCCCTGGGTACATTGGCCCCACTGGCCCCCATATCGACGGCCCTGTGTAACGAGGCTTAAATGAAACGTCTTTCCCATTTTTTTCGTCTTCTGGATCATCGGAATCATCGTGAAAGCTATCGCTACCAAAAACGGCTTCCTCATAACTCGGAAGAGCTGTATAAACAAAAAAATAATTATAAAAACAATTCATACGCATATCAATATATTATTGGCCAAATACTCATTTAAAAAATACTTACGTAAATCATTGGGAAAATCCAACGGCATTATCAAATCTGATTTTGATGAAAGGCTTGCTGCATCATCATTTCTTGATATCTTTAAAAATTCTATTATCGATCTAAGTGGAATATTACCAATAATGATCTCCAGCGGAACGACCAAATTGAGCGACGTTTTCCTTGTTTCAATTACAAACTAATAACGGAATAATTATTTTTTCAACCATTGCTTGGGAATAACATCTAGCAGAATCTACCTGGAATTTGTATTCAATTTTAATAATTTTGCAATGAGGAAGATCAGAAGGAGGGATCGGAGGAATCAAAATAGGCTGGTTTGACCAAGTGTCGGACTCATTAAAGCTGCCATGTTCTTTAACTGTGATTGTTCTGGATGAGAACATTACATGGCTCATTAAACCTGCGTAGAAGGTCACAAACTAGATATACAAAAAAGTAAACGTTAATTAGTTTTTTTTTAAATATATTATTATGTGAGCTTACAATAGAGTTACTATGATGTGCTACAAACCTCAACTATTTGAACTCGCGAACTCCTCATTGGTTTCCCACTTTGGTTTTCTACTTGTCCGTTGAAATAAATAGTTTCCCCTGGAACATAACCGGTCTTGTCCACCCAAGCTTTGGCGATAATGGGACCAGATTTGACGGGCCAAAAGCCGAGGGTTTTGCTCTCCGTTCTCGACTGAGGTGACTTTGGGTGTTTTAATATTACTAACTTAAAATAAAAGTCATGAAGTTGCCTTATGAATATTACAATACTTTGGCCTGCGGAATCGTATTAAGGTCAACTATGCTATTGACACTAATTGGAATTTTGCACGAGCGGAATCCTTTACGTGACGAACCCATTATCTTGACTTTGAGAACGTGCCGGACATGCCCGTAAACACCTTCATAGGAAGATGGGATGGCAATCGGAAGGATAAAAGAAAAAGGAAATTCGTGCTGGCCAGCATCCAAATGTTCTTTAATTTTTGAATTATACAAGAAAAGATTACTATAAATTGGTAGAAGATATAGTGCATAGGAGTTTTATATGGTAAGGTAACATACTTGTAGCGGATGTGTTGTATGAGAATCCAGTTTGTGAAACTTTCCCACGATGATTTCCTAACCCTTCCCCCGGTTTCGCAACATCCTGTAGAACCTTTTCTTTTGCCCTCCTCTCCCTCTCTTTCGGACAGTCTTCTCCTAGCTCTTGCCCTAGTAAGATCCCTCTCTCTCTTGCCCTCCTTTAGTTTGTTAGACCAAGACAATACAATGGCCACCGGTGGTAATACCGGCGGACCCCTCAATCATAACATGGCGCAGCCTGGTGTGAACCAATTTATGCCCGGTGCGTTCGGCGTGCATGCAGACGTTCACGCGGACGCGCACGACGGTGACAATTTCGAAGACGCAGAAGATCAGCAGGACTTGATCGTCAACCCCGAAGAGTTGTTACGTCTTCTGAACCGTGAGAGGAGAGAGCGAGCAGCCGAGAGAGCCGAGATGATGGCCGCCATCGACGTATTTCGTGCCGGCCCTGGTGCCCGAGACCGTCGCCGAGAAGACCCAATCCGTCGCTGCATCGACGTCTCCAGTTTGGAGAAACTCAACAGCTCCGTCACTCTACGAGAGTTCGTCTTATGGCGTGGTAAGTGGGACAATCTGTCCACTTTAAAACATATTGCTGATTATCCGCCGGCGGAGCAGGTCGCTGCATTGCGTATGTGCATGACGACCGACATGCTGCAGACTGTCGATATGGTCTTGAGTCTTGCAGCAGGAGCTACTACGCAGCATATTTTAGATGAGATTTTTGCCCACTTGCGGAAGCAGAGGAGCGTCGCGCTCGATATAGTAGAATTTGAAGAGTGCAAGCAGGCGCCAGGCGAGAAGTTTGACGCTTTTTATATTCGCCTCCAGCAAGTAGCTAAATGCGCAGAGCTTTGCCCCCATTGTTATGATAGGCGGATGACGTCACGAATCATGAGCGGTATCCGCGACCAGGAGGCCCGCAAGAAGCTGCTGACTATGTCTCCTTTTCCCACTCTCAATTTAGCTGTTACTACGTGTAGGAGTGAGGAATCAGCCGCTACTAATGAGCCAATGTTTAGAGGCGCATCGAGCGTCCAGCAGGTGCAGCAGACGTCGAGCAGACGCGACAGGAGTAGAGGGCGTAGGGGCCGTAGCAAGTCTCGAGATAGAGGCAGCCAGCAGAAAGCCGACGGACGGACTGTTTGTGGTCGTTGTGGCTACGCGGCCCACCAAGAGGGTCGTCAGTGTCCCGCAGCGGACAAAGTGTGCAATGTGTGCAAGACCAAAGGCCATTTCGGAAAGGTTTGTCGGTCCCCAAAAGCCCGTTCTGTTGTTGGATCGGAGCAGAATTCAGCAGAGCCCGGTCGTATGAGTAGCATCAAAGTCCTGAACGTCGCAGTTTATAGAAAGGCTCCTACCGTCAAGATTGAGATTTTGAGCACCAGCGGCGTGTACAAAGGAACCGTGACCGCTATCCCGGATGGTGGCGCTGAAGCTTCCGTCATCAGTGAGTCTCTACTTGAGTTTATCGGTGAGGACAGGCACAACTTGACCCATAGGGGTGTTGATTATTTAGTCGCTGCAAACGGATTGCCTAATGAGTCGTCAGGCCGTCTTGAGTTAATGATTAGACTACAGGGAGTGTCAGTCGTCACGACCGTAATCGTGACTCCCGAAAACGACGGCATGCTTTTGTCTTGGTTTGTTTGCGTCGCCCTTGGAATCCTCCCTCCCGATTTTCCGAATCCGATTCGTCCTATTGGTCAGGTGCAAGCGGCCGTAGCAGTTTCACCGGCCGTCGATTTAAAGTTGACCGCACCGATCGATCCCTCACGGCTCCCGTCGATTATGGAGTCGTTATTCGACGAATTTAAGGATGTTTTCGACGCCGAAGGGCCTCTGAAGCCGATACAAGGCCCTCCTATGAAGATCGAGCTATTGCCGGACGCAGTACCCTTCGCCGTTAATGGTTGCCGTCCGATCCCATTTCATCAGCGAGATGCCGTCAAGTTAGCCCTGGATGAGATGGTCGAAAAAGGTGTCATTGCTCCTATTACAGAGCCCACCGACTGGGTTCATCCATTAGTTGTTGCTACGAAGCCCGATGGACGCCTTAGAATTTGTGTCGATCTTACTAAGTTGAATCGTCATGTGCGTCGACCATTTTTCCCGCTAGTGACCCCGAAAGACGCAGTTTCAAGTGTGTCGCCGAGAGCTCAATGGTTTTCAGTTTATGATGCGATGCACGGCTATTGGCAGGTGCCACTGGATGAAGAGAGCCAGAAGCTCACCACCTTTGTCACGCCATGGGGACGATTTAAATACCTCCGTGGAACTATGGGCTTCATCTCATCTGGTGATGAATTTTGTCGGCGTGTCAGCGCCGTCACCGAAGGCCTACCGAGAATCTGCAATGTTGTCGATGATTTTTTATTGGCTGCAGAGGACCTGCAAACCCACCTATCAGACACCAGAGCTTTCCTTTCCCGTTGCAGACAACATGGCGTCACACTCTATAGGAAGAAGGCTCAATTCGCGAAAGAGAAAGTCGACTTTGCTGGATACATTGTCGGAAGAGAAGGAGTTGCGGCCGATCCAAACAAGATTGCTGCAATTGCGTCATTTCCGACGCCAACCAACGTCACACAGTTGCGTTCCTTCCTCGGTTTAGTTGGGCAGCTGGCAGACTTCACGCCGGCGATCGCAGCATCAGCAAACCCTTTGCGCCCACTTCTCCGATCCGGCACACCTTTTATTTGGAATGCTGACCATGAGGCGTCATTTAAACAGGTGAAACAGGCTTTAGTTTCGACCCCGATATTGTCTACATTTGATCCATTTGCTGAAACGATGCTGCAGACGGATGCATCAAAGAAATTTGGACTTGGTTTCGTCTTGTTGCAAAGACAGGACGGAAATTGGCGTTTGATTCAATGCGGATCCCGTTTCATAACCGAGACGGAAGGACGTTACGCCATGGTCGAGTTAGAGCTGAGAGCTGTGGAATGGGCAGTAAAGAAATGCCGCTTATACCTCATCGGCATCCCCATTTTCACCCTTGTAGTCGACCATCAGCCCCTCGTTACCATTTTGGATCGGTACACACTCGATGCGGTTGAAAATCCGCGTCTCCAGCGGATGAAGGAGCGCTTATCAGCGTATGTATTCAAGACAATCTGGCGGAAGGGCTCCGAGCACGCCATTCCGGATGCGTTATCCCGCTCCCCGATCGCCGATCCCACCGCTGATGACATCATGGATGAGGAAGAGCTAGAGGTGCACGTCCGATCCGTCATCAGGATCCGTGCAGCCCGTATTTGTGAAGATGAATCGTCCCCTCGTCCATCGCATCTTATTGATCAACAGTTGGAAGAATTACGTCAAGCAGCAAAAGTTGACAATGATTACATGGAGCTGCTCAAATGTGTCGAGTCTGGTTTCCCAAGAACGCCGGAAGAGTTGCCGGAATCAGTTCGGCATTATTGGAAATTGAGAGCTGATCTGTGGTCGGACGATGGACTCGTTATTTTTCAGTCCCGCATTATTATTCCATCCGCCAAAAGAGCCGACGTTCTTGCCAAGTTGCACTCGTCTCATCAGGGTATAGAGAGGACAAAGCGTCGGGCTCGACAGACAGTTTATTGGCCCGGAATAACGAGCGATATTGTCAACACTGTCCGCGGATGTAACGCGTGCCAGGAGGCACTGCCGAGCCAGCAGCACGAGACAATGAGATCCGATCCGCTTCCTACCAGAGTCTTTGAGGACACATCCGCCGATTTATTTGATTATGCTGGAAATACTTATTTAGTCTACGCAGATCGACTCTCTGGATGGCCTAGGATCGACGTCTGGTACCGCAAAGGCGCGTCAACAAGTGACGTCATCAAAGCTCTCACGTCTGCCTTCATGGATTTGGGCGTGCCTGTGCGCCTCCGCACCGACGGCGGACCTCAATTTTCCTCCGCAGAATTTATTAATTTCGCGAAGACGTGGGGGATCCTGCTCCAGCCATCTACACCGTATTATTCTCAGTCGAACGGCCATGCAGAGTCGGCCGTGAAGGCCGTAGAAAGCCTCCTAATGAAGACGTCCCCATCCGGCAGAATCGATGATGAAAATTTCAAGAGAGGAATGTTGGAGTGGCGTAACACACCTAAGAATCATGGATTGTCGCCGGCTCAGATCCTGTTTGGCCACCCAATAAGGTCACTTGTTCCCGCACATCACTCTACCTTCGCGCTTAAATGGAAGGAGATAATGGAACAGCGCGAACGGGAAGGAGAGAAAGAATGGATGATGGTGAAGGAGCGATATGATAAACGAGCCAAAGATTTGAAACCGCTTCCGGTCGGGATGGCCGTAAGAATCCAGGATCCTAAGACGAAGAGGTGGGATCGCTTCGGGACGATCATCGCCGTCGGACAGCACCGCGACTATCAGGTAAAAGGGGACAGCGGGCGGGTTTATATTCGTAATCGTTTGTTCCTTCGCCCTAGATATGATCCAGTTGAGCGTGCGGATGTCCCGGCCAGGCCGGCCTCCCCGACGGAATCAGTGGTTGTGCCGCCGGAAGCTCAGACCGAGCCAGTCGCGAGACCCGCGACGGACGGGCCGTCCCAACGTAAGAAGAAGATCACATTTGCCGAATTACCCCCTCCTCATGTCCCTCGTCGTAGTACAAGACAGAAGAAATCCCCCCAGAAATTAGATCTTTGATTTGATGTGTTTATTGATTAGTTTGTCATGAATGAAAACTTGAGGGGGAGATGTTGTATGAGAATCCAGTTTGTGAAACTTTCCCACGATGATTTCCTAACCCTTCCCCCGGTTTCGCAACATCCTGTAGAACCTTTTCTTTTGCCCTCCTCTCCCTCTCTTTCGGACAGTCTTCTCCTAGCTCTTGCCCTAGTAAGATCCCTCTCTCTCTTGCCCTCCTTTAGTTTGTTAGACCAAGACAATACAATGGCCACCGGTGGTAATACCGGCGGACCCCTCAATCATAACAGGATGGAATAGATGTTTTGAGTTCGTAATATCTCTCCATTGACGATCTTGGGGTTAATCCCACCATAAATTTAACATCCGATCGTCCTTGGCATTCTACTTCTAAACCTATAAAAATCGTGGTGGAAAAACATTAACATAAGGAAATAGCGTATCGTAGCCAATGTATTATTATTTGTTTAATGGAGAAAGAAAAAAAATTGTGTAATTAAATTTACCTCTAAACTTCTCCCATTTTTCTGCGATGGACACGATCACTTTACCAGTTACAGCCTGTCCAGCAAAGAACACGCCTGAGACATTATCTAACACTATGGAAAATCGTTCAACAGCCATCGAATATCTTTCTGGTGCTTATTATAAAACGTATGGCTTCGAACAATATTTATTTCTAAATATATACGGTAAGGAAATCAAATTCAAAAGTATCTGTGAAATGATAGGGCGCTGTATCTAGCGCTTAAAGATGTTGGTTTTTCAACAGGTAATAAGATCACAGTAATGGTGAATAGATAACATAACTGAGATACGGTACAATGAACTTTAGTGCCCTATTAAGACTATTTTGTTATGAGCTACACAGTGGAAATCTATATTTATATGGTAGATCCCAAGATAAAATGTGCGTCACATTCATGACGCGTATGCTCCTCGGCCAATGAGTATATGCAAACATATGACGAGTATGCCTTTTTGACGACAATATGATGAATCACGTACGCAGAGCAATGTCCAAATAAATAAAAATTTATAGGTCATGTAGGCGTTTATTGTTTAAAATGAGCTGATTATTGTATAAGCTAATCGCTGCCTATAACGAGCTGTCTAGTAATTAGGTAGCATTATATAGTGTTACTTAATAGAACAAGAAATAATAAAGCTTTTCAAAATCTATAGATAAAGGAGATTTTCGCAGTACAATAAAACTGCGCTACGGGTGCGTAACCTCCATTACAATTGTTATAACGCATATTAGTTTGAATCTTCATCGTCACGAATTTCTGCAGTGAAAAGTAGCTGGAAGAAGCTATGATGTGTCCGCTGAAACTTCTTTTTCAAACTGCCCGCAACGTCGGAATTTTTCTCCTCTTCAAAGAATCTTTATAAAACTCCATGTTCATGAGGGAACAGAACCATCGCTGGCCAAAGTAAGGGAAGAGATCACAACATGCACCATCATCGCTCGACTCTTCAAAGAATCTTTATAAAACTCCATGTTCATGAGGGAACAGAACCATCGCTGGCCAAAGTAAGGGAAGAGATCACAACATGCACCATCATCGCTCGACTCTTATTAGAAGCTGGAGCTGTATCGTCTGATTGACTCCCTGATGTGCTGCCGAATCTGAATGGACACGGTAACATGAATTTGAATGGGTGCTTTTCAAATGGAACCCAAATGCTGCACCACTGGGCTACTTAACCTGTGTACAACTTCGAAGAGGAATCGCTAAAAGTCGTCAAGCTACTGCTCGAGAAGGGTGTCGATCCCATGGCTCAGGATCACGAAGGCTTTACGCCCATTCTCATAGCGGCTAAGCATAGATTTCTTGGCGGTCTCAACAATCAAACTTTTTTAGATATTCTTCTTGAAAGAGGGGGCATCAGCAGGAAGGAGAAGATAGAAGTGTTGGAGCTGGCGGCTGGCCGGAACCGTCATTCTCGGTGATACTAAAAATGCGCCAATTTTTAAACACAGAATTTCCGATCTTGATATTTTGTGGTTCATACTTGAGGCCATTCGTCGTTCTAAAATATCTCGCCAGAGCCTCACATTAGATGTCGTCGAAATGCTAATTACGACCTTCAACATGTCAATCTCATTTTGATAATTTATAATTGCGCGACAGGGTACAGTTCGTAATACTCTTTATGTTTCTTGCTGCCCTACGATATATACCCGGAAGCGTATGCTCTCCTTTTCTTATATTCTATGTCTCTATGGTATTGGTTTTTAAAACATTTTAGTAATTACGGTAACATTCAAACTTGAAATGAATTCCAGTAATTTTCAATCATTGTTCGTCTTATTATCTGCTATTAATTAATTTGTAATCAATTCCAAATTAATATGTGTTCGAAGAATTGTTTTTGCTGATTATTCTCCGTTATTTCATTACCAGCATAAATTGAATAAGCTTATTGCATCGTTCACAACCATTAAAAGAGATCATTGATTATATGGTAAAACGGACCCCCATAAATATAGTAATAATTAATAAATCGAAAAAATTAATCTGCTGGCGTTTTAAATTACGTGATAAATACAAGTTGTATTTAAAATGAAATAGTACGCAATTAGTTACCTGACGACGAATTAGCTCAATTTTACTTGGGAACGAAGGACGTTTTTTAAAGATTTTATTTTTTCAACTTTTAAATATCTAAATCTAAGTACATGGTATGGAAGTGCAATAGGATTCATAGTGCATAGAGGTGTAATGCAATGGAGATTCGCGTATAAATCTGTTAAGCTTATTCATCTCTATAATTTCTGAATAAATAATTAGCATGGGTCTGTATAGTCTAAACTGGAGCACTTTCTTGTGTGCCCTTATGGTATCCCTGCGATGACTTACATTATGCAATTAGATTAAAATTCAAAAAAACCATTGCAAGTAGGGGCCGACAGTAATTCAATTTTGCCAGAGTAGGATAAGCAGGGATAGATTTTTATTGTTTGCCTCTCTTTTATCTGAAATAAAATTTAAACAATATCATTTTTTCGTGGGAAAATATCAGTACATTTTCTATGGTACCATTTGTCGTCGTTCGTTTAAAAAAAGGGAAAAATTCAAAGGTTTTTCAAACAGTTTTTGGATTTATCTTTGAATAGGCTATACAATACATCTTGATTTTTTTTCAAATCTAGATCCTTACATAATCTATTATATAAACGAACGTATCCTGGTATATTGATTGAAAGAAGACCACCATGTTGCAATTTCATTTTTCCTTTACATTGAAAAATCCTTGAAATTTAATAGTCCTATAGAAGAAGTAAACAAGTGATGTGTAATGGTCGATTATTGTATTGTAAATTGTTGACACGATAATCTCTGGAGCATATATAAAGTCGATTTCTTGGGTCACATCTCAACACTTGTAAACTTCTTTTAGTGGGTATCAGTGGGCCTAAACAGCATCTTCGCCTTTAAAACTAGCACATCAATCTTTTTTTCAATTCCCTCAACGCAAATTCTTCTAAAGAATGAATGCGCTAATTGCCTTTATCACCATATCATCGGTGGTCTTTGCCGCAATCTTTGAGACCACCAATGCTTTCCCAGTAAGTCATTATAAACAACTTTAACTAATAATAACCATATGACTAATCAATTTTTTTTTAAACTGAACATTCAGGAAACAAATGATGTGATATATAATAAGATGTTGACCAGCGGTGACTACATGGCAATGATTCAAGCCATGATACAGAGTAATGTACTTGATAATTTGGATCCCAATGGTCAGTTATTACAATATTGCATTACTGTATTCAATCTAAAATCGGTTCAAATGATTTTTTTTGTTTCCGTACAGCTAAAATGACCATGTTTCTTTTGCCCAATAATATTTTCCTGCCTCTGGAGGCTAGCGACAGCATGGCGAGGCAGATGAAGGCCAATCCCAATTTTATGAAGAACTTGCTCAAGAGGCACATTATAATGTCGCAGAAGCTGATGCCTGCTGATATTGAAAATGAAATGCTCGTACCGGCAATGTCCGGTGACGTGCTCCGATTCAATACGTGTGACAAGGTAAGTCACATTAAACTAAATATCGTGCGTGCAGTCGGCTACGCTGAAATTTTCAGCTACATTCTATTTTAAAATATTAGAAAATATATTTATAAAATTAGGCTTTATTGAATAATCACTTGTTGAACGACCTAGTTTTTTTAAATTTAAAAATTTGCATACAGGATGGGTCAGGAATCGCGGTCAATGGCATGGTCCTTACGCCGGATACTAAAGCGAGCACTCCAAATATAGCCATCTACAAGTTGACCGGCATGATCAAAGCTAACATGGGAAAGGGTTTGATGGACCTCATGTACATGCATCGAGAACGGTTTACCATTCTTATCAAAGCACTAGACGCAGCCGGGCTTACTGATACTTTACAAAAAAGTGCGCATTTTTATTTATTTAATGTTAACAATTATCACAAAAATTTGAAGTATATTATTATTGTTTTTAAAAATTAAATCCAGGCCCTGGACCATTCACCGTTTTTGCTCCTGTGAATGAAGCTTTCAACTCACTTCCCCAGGGCTATATGGACACGATGATGTCTTCTCCTACCGATCTGAAGAATTTGCTTTTGGGCCATTTGGTGTCTGGATCCCATTTCTTCGCTTGTCTCACTACTCAAGATCTTAACGCTCAGCAAAGAGGCGTTTCCAAGAAGATCGTAGTGGAAGGAGGAGGTATTATTACCTCCATAATTTGTTATTTGTTATACATTTAACATACTGACAGCATAATGAAACAATTAGTATAATAAGTAGAACACGAATCCTTCAGAACTTTTTACATAATTTATGACAATCGTCAGAAGCAGTACGCAAGGTTGACAGGCATATCAATAACACTGAAATGTCTTTCCTAATTTTTTAAATTCTAAATTACAGGGGTTACGGTGGACGGAGCCAATTTGCTGACTGATTTCCACCTTATGTTTGCCGACAATGGCGTCTTCTTCGCAGTCGATCGCGTTTTGGTGGGCCAGCCTTCAAACGCGACCACTCTTAGTCCATTCTACTAGATGGAATCAGTCGCTTAATCCCGACGCTCTTATGGTTCATTGGCATGACATGATTGCCTATATTATTCAATTCAACTGAGTTGCACTATAATTACTTAGCAACAAGTGTATATCGTAGATTTAGTAGCAATACATTGTTCAACAATGGCATGAATCATTTTTCATAGAATTTAAACAAATGAAACACGGTATGCATTAAAGGCATATTTATGTTTGACTTAAGTTGGATTATAGCTAAGCTGTAATTCAATAAAGAGGGAAATAACCTAGCCATTTAAAATCTGCGAGTCTATTATAAAGCCATGTCATCCTACGTATTATAGCGATGCGAGCAATTAAAAGGGCGTATCAAAAAAATTAAAACTTTCCCCCCTCTTTTACACCCAATACGTACACTTATACATAACATAAATAAAGAATAGCTATCCATATAATATTTACTTATTTTCCCATGACTTTCCATGTTGCTTCCGCGTTTGTGTATACAATAGTACAATCTATTAAGTATGTCGAATAATCGACATGAAAGTAAATTTCAACGACTTGCACTTTGTGCATTCGATTTCCGTTCCCAACAATTTTTTTATAACTATAGAATAGTCTATATAGACTAGTACGGTTTATTGTACATCCCAAACATTCTTTGGTTGGATAGTTTCTCTTTTAGACGATTATACATCATCGCGTGATTCGAGGCCCTATCGAAAATCATCCAAGCAATAAGCACGCAGCAGTGAAACCCGCACAAAAGAGTGTTCGGTAGCTAGTAGTAGCTTGTTGAAGACAGAATTTTACAGATTGTAGACGTGAAGATGTGTGTAGAAGAGTTAGACAGTGTCATTTATACGCACTTATTCAATCAAAACACCGCAATACATTATCATAATATTTAAATTACTTTTAAGATGAATTGTAAATTTATGGCTTCTTATTGGCTGTTATTCCTCGTTGTGGCTTGTCACTCCTCTCCATTACCGGTATGTCTCTACTAGTTATTACAGTATAAGAAATAATGATTTTTAAAATATCATGAAAATTATTTCTAAAATTAGGATTCTGGCCTTAATTTTATGATCACTAATTTAATGACGAATGGTGCAAACTATTCTTTAATGATGGAAACCATAATAAATAGCAAAATTATTGAGAACCTCGGAGCCAATGGTTAGTTTATTCTTTTATCTATTGTCAATTAAATATATGCAATTTAAAATCCCGTTATCTTATATATTCGTATACGTCCTAAAGTCCCACTCACGATTTTCTGTGTCCCCAACGATGTTTATAAAAATACTATCGTGAACGATCCGACTCTGTCAATGATGACACAACAAAACAGCAGTCCTACGGACGTTAATACGAAAAAACTTCTTGGACGACACATTATCACGGAGAGGCTAGAACCACTGGATTTCAAGAACGATTTGGTTATACCATCTTTCTCAGGGGAGAGACTGCGCCTTAACAAATACGGGAATGTAAGATGACTACATTAATGTATATTTTTTCGGCTAAACTATAGAATGCGACTACGCTTTTTCGTCAATTAGTTTAATCAAATCACTTAAATCTCTTAATTGGAAAAACATGGGGTTTTGTATAGGAGATATACTTAATTAACTTCAATCATTTAAATAGCTTAATTTCTTTAAAACATTTAAATTACTTCAATTCCGTCAATTAATGGAATAGAATGTCATCCCGAATGGACTTAGAAAAAAATCTTTAAAAAACTAAAATTTTAAGTAATTTAGTATTTTAAGTAAATTAAGCGATTTGACTATATTAACCACAGAATTCACCGAGAATCGTACCTAATGCCTTGCTCTCATGAGCCTAGTACTATACCAATGAGCCAGCTAGACGACGAAAACCCAACAATTTATTAGCTAGTAAATTATGTATCTTACATACACACATATATATATATATTATATTTATATTAAATTAAATTAAGTATTTTCATAATTTTAAGTATTTAAGTTTTAACGAAAAAGCGTAGTTACATTCTATAGTTTTACCATTTTTTCACTTTTGATACAGGTATTTATAATATTTCATACAGATGATGACAGTTAATGGTGATGTAATGACATTCGAGCCTCGGATAGCCACCAAGAACCTAGCGGTTTACCAATTGGCCGGATTGATCATGCCAAGTATGGCCCAAGGACTGGTAGACTTACTTAATTTAAGACGTGATCGCTTCTCAGTTCTTATTCAAGCTGTTCAAATGGCCGGCCTTAACGAATTCTTACAACAAGGTAATCTGTATAACGTCTATAATTTAAAAAAAAACCTAAACAGAACTGCGTTCCAAATCTAATTTTTTTTAAATGATAGGCGGCCCATTCACCCTTTTTGCTCCAACGAATGACGCTTTCAAAGCAATTCCAGAAGCAGTTTTTACCAAGCTCATGGCTTCTCCGGGAGATCTCCAAAAGGTTCTTCTCGGTCACGTCATTCCTGACTGTTACTTTTTGGCTGGCCTCATGAATAATCAGCGATTGACGGCAATGAACAGCGAGACTAGGAGGATTACGATTATTGGAAATAGTATAATCTACTTTATATTCATTATTGATCATTGTGCATGATATATTTGTTTTCTTTCATGTTATTTAGTAGTGACCGTTGATGGAGCTGACGTATTGATAGACAATCGAAACTCGGTCAACATGTTTGCCGACAACGGAGTTCTTTTGATGATAGACCGAGTCCTAATGCCATCCTTACTTGCCCACTAGATAAAAAGTTTTTGAAGCAAACCACTTTGATTTCCTTCCTTCATTCCTTCGATTTCAATTATTATTATTGTATGCTACGATAGTCTTTATATTATCCTCCCAACCTATGCTTAACTCCCAATGTATGCTGTATGAATGTCTTGTCGACTATCTTGCTAATAATGACAATAATAAATGAAGAAATACATTTGTTAAAGTCGATAGTAAAAAAAGTATATAATAATATTAGCTCGTCGCTAATTGTATTATAACAGTGGAGAGGAATAAAATAAAATATGCAATATATATTTTTTTTATAATGTATTATCTTACTTTAAAAGATATATACGGAAACCTACAAAAAAAGTTCGGTAAATTACCTCATTAGTATAGATAACCTATTATTCGATACTTCATCACGTTCGAGATAAATAACGAAACGTTATCATATGATGTTGAAATTAGTTTTCGTTTGTCTTTTTTTGTCTTTCTGGATGTCATGATATCGACAGGCCTATCATCATCGAAAAGGCCTCAAGAAACTGGTACCTATATATTATGTTTTTATTATTTTTCAATTTTTCACTGATGGTTTGGGCATTCGAACAACTTACTGTTTCCGAGTAAGAAGAGTTGAAACAAATTGGTTTATGTGAATAAATAAAGAAAAAAACTTTCAAACAAAACAAAATAATCGCATCTAATTTGCTATAAATTATGATCTATGAAAACGAACGTCCTTTCTACCAAAATAATTAACTATTTACAATACCTACTGTTCATCATAGTCGTTGTCGAAACTATTGCATGTCAGTAAACTTCCGCCTTATTATATGAAAAATATATGAATATATATGAATAGAATATGCAAATGTATTATTATATAGATTATTAATTTGCAGTGAAACTGTTCGTGTACCGAGGTCAGTGAAGAAACCTAATATTTCACATCACATGAAATTGCATTTATTTTTGGTATATATAAGTTGAAAATGCGTTTTTTTCCTTAGTATCGACATTAGTCTAAAAAGTGCTTAGTAGTTATTCAGTAGAATGACGTTCCTTACCGCTATGCTGATGGTGTCGTCTATTCTGGTCTCTACCACTGTTTCATCGCCACTTCCGGTAAAATTATAATATATGAATCGATGGGATCAAAATTTAATCGTACTTTTTACAGGTTGATCCTGCACCGGGCGGCATGATGAGCCAGATGCTGAATATGATTGGAGGAATGTACTCGATGATGATTCAGAATCTAATTGACTTGAAATTGTCAGACAACTTGAGTTCTACAAGTACGTATTAAGTAATAAATAATCGCTATTTTCTCGAACTGATGAAATTTAAAAAAAATTAGCACCTGGAATGACTCTCTTTCTACTACCCAACGACATGCATCGAGCGGTTATGATGACTGACATGGGTAAGATGATGACCAGCAACCCGGACAACTTGAAAAAGTTTATGAGTCGTCACATGGTCATGCAAAAGCTGGCGCCGAGCGACATCCAGAACGATATGATTGTGACGTCTTTGTCAGGAGAGAAGATCCGCTTCAATGTTTATGGAAGTGGAGACAATAAGGTACTGAAATATTTATGCAAGTTTGATCGTATGTTGTATTTTTTATATTACCATGGTCGATGAAATAGATAACGACAGCTAACGGTAGGATGATTACAATGGAACCACAAACCATGTTCCCTAACTGCGTCGTCTACCGGCTGAGCAATCCAATCATGCCAATTATGGGACCCAACGTAATGGATGTCCTCAATATGAAGAAAGACAGATTCTCGAGCTTAATTCAAGCCATCCAAGTCGCAGGGCTGGAAAGCACTCTCCAAACAGGTTAATCTTATTTACTTTGTTTTTTTCATGTATTTTTATTCGTTATTTTTTAATACTTATTATTATTACTACTTTAATACACTAAAAAAATAGGAGGGCCATTCACGGTCTTTGCTCCGACCAACGACGCGTTCAAAATGGTACCACCAGAGATGATGGCTAAGCTTATGGCCTCTCCAGCCGATATGAAGAAGCTGCTCTTGGGTCACGTCACATCTGGAGTGAACACTTTGCCTGGTTTAATGATAATGAATGGGGATCTTCCCTCCATGGACGGAGGATCAAACAAAATCTTGACCACCGGAAACAGTATAATTTTTATTTTACCTCTAATAAAAAAAAAGAATTATGGAAACTAAAATTAATTGTAATAATAATTTCAGCTGTAACAGTGGATGGAGTCAATCTAGTAGCCGAGATGGGGATGACTAATATGTTCGCCGAAAATGGTGTCATCATTGCCATCGATCGTGTGCTACCGGCGTAATTCAAGACATTGCTCTTATCCAATCGAATTGTTGAAAATAATCATTTTTACCAATCAAGACAATCAAAAAGGCTTTTTTGGCTTTACTATGTAGAACAATAACAGCGTGTAGACCTCTCCTCGTTAGATATAGAAAAATACAACCAAGGTTCTCTGCAATCATAATTGTATAATTGTTTTAATTTTAAAAATAATCGATAGCAACATTTAATAGCAATTATACGCGATTTGAAAAAAAAATCAGCGTTAAATATCTGAAACAATCGGAATATATGGGCATATAAATCGAGATACAAAGACAAAAAGTCAACAGATAGGGAAAAAAATAAAAACTTATTTAAATAACACTAATGGAAATAAATATATTATACACACGTAGATGATGATGAAACTGAATTAAAGTGGAATAGCGCTCTAGTAACAGCTGAATCTTATTCAGACTAAATATTCCCAAGGATCTGTATTGTTGACTTTTATTTGACAATCATCTATTCTTTTGCATAACAAGAAGAAGTATCATCCTTTCTCACGCAGTATTACATTATTTACATTTGTAAATATGCAATGAAAGAGATGAGCCTCGCTATTTTCTCGATTCTTCTTCCGATGCTGGTCAATAATAAGACATTTCTCAGCTAAATCTAATAGCGTGCTGCAAGGTCATCCTTCAGGCATTCAGGATTGCATTTGCATAAGTTTATTGACATTGTACTACATAGGGAAATTATTATGCGCAAAAGCACTGAATAATGCCATTATCTCTTCATTTCAAGTCAGTTTGAAGTGTTTGGAGAAACCAAGAAGACACGCTCAAATCCTTCCTGATCGGAACTCTTGAAAGCATGGCTAAACTTGCAGGATTCATCGTGCTTACCGTACTTGGTCTATTATTCAAACCTGTTTTTACGAATACGGTAACGATAGCTTCCCTAACCAATTAAAACAACTTATTGCGTATACATTTGCAAAATTAAAGTTATTGTTTGATTTAATTTTATAGGATGTATTGCCAAGTCTCATGGGTATGAGCGATGGAGTCTATTCCTCTATTTTGGGAGACATGGCGACAAATAAAATCCTCGATAATGTTACTCAGCCAGGTATATTAATTATCAAAAAAAAAAAAATTATTACAATGTGCTATTATGCTGACTCTTGAAAATCTCGATTGTTTCATTAGCTCCTTTAACCATGTTCTTGGTTCCTAACAACGTTTACAAAGCAGCCCTCAACGAATCGAGTAAAGAATTGGCGGACCCGGCTAATTTGAAAAAGCTTCTTTCTCGACACGTCATCGTCGATCAAAAATTGATGCCCAGAGATATTGTTAACTATCTCAACGCCACGTCGCTATCAGGAGACATTCTTCACTTTAACGTCTACGGCGACAAAAACGTCTCATAGATTTCTATTAAATAATATGAATATAAATTTTTTTTTTGTAATTCAAA
The DNA here is from genome assembly GCA_030141595.1 of Chydorus sphaericus. Classification (NCBI taxonomy): domain Eukaryota; kingdom Metazoa; phylum Arthropoda; class Branchiopoda; order Diplostraca; family Chydoridae; genus Chydorus; species Chydorus sphaericus. The sequence goes on along the minus strand of CM057932.1, from coordinate 12,149,571 downwards.
ACATTATATTATCGAATAGATGATGACTATCAACGGTCGTCCTTTTACGATGGAACCTCAAGTGCTTCCCAACGTAGTGGTTTATAAGATGCCAAGCATGGTGTCTCCTAGTATGGCAACCGGTCTTGTAGAGCTTTTAAATATGAGGTTGGATAAGCTCTCAACACTCATGCAAGCGATTCAGCTATCTGGACTCGCAGAAACATTATCTAACGGTTTCTGCCAATCAATATTATTTAATATGAGATGGAAAGTAGTGTTTACAAATCAATTACTACTATAGGTGGACCGTACACTCTATTTGCCCCAACGAACGACGCTTTCAAAATACTGACGGATGATGGAACTCTGACCAAATTGATGGCCTCCCCATCGGATTTGAAACGTTTACTACTGGGTCACGTCATAGCCGGCTCTTACTTCCTTCCAAGCTTGGTCAATGGTCTTGAGATCAGAGCCCTCGACGGAGACATCAATGCCATTCGTGTTGACAGGATGACTGGAAGTAATATGAATATGATGCCGCAATTAAAGTGTTCGTGTTTTAATCTAGTCTATTTTCTTTTTTTCCTTTCCAGAGATCTCAATTGATGGAGCTAACCTCGTGAATGACAATATGAAGTTTAGGATGTTCACCGATAAAGGCTCTGTGCTTCACATGATTGACCGAGTTCTTATGTGACACGATTGACCCATTCTTGCTCCAGCATCTGTCTCACTTACGAAGCAATTTCGCAAACATAACGATTCCTGAGATACAAAAATAATAATAATAATCAACCACTTTCCCCACTATTATCCCATTTTTATAACACAATATGCTGCTAATCATTGCAAATGTATGTGGAAAAAATATACCTTCCATATGCTTGAAAATTGAAAGTATAAATCACGATCGCAATACTGCTAACTAAGCTGATGAAGTTTTATTTACCCTAGAAAGTTATAAAATGTGGTTTTAAATCTACACAATGATATTCATTTTTAAAGTATTGTAAATACAGTACCTTCACCCACTGCTATCATTAGAATAATAAGAAATATAATAAAAGGAGAAACGTGTGTAGCACACAATTTTAGGTACATGTTGGTGGTTTTTTGTTTTACTTTTTGGGAAGGATATTTTAATCGTTCGCGTCGGGCTTTACCAGTGCTAGTCAAAAATCTGCATATGCGTAAAATTCACAGAAGAGCTTTTAAGGAAATATTCAAGAAATATATTGGAAGAGTGGTTCCCTTAATTTCAATAATATTTGAAGCACCAGCTTCCAATACTTTCCCAACATATCCTTACTTATTTTGACAAAGTTGGCAAAATCTACGATTGTTTTTACTGCGGTACTAACCCGGCGAGCGATTCCAACATACCCTAAAAAAATTAAACAAGTTGACCCGAATATATTCCCAATTTAACTGTGCTACCGATAATAGCTAAAAGGAATCAACAGAATACTAGGGAAAGTTATATCCCTAAAATACATGTAGATTGATAAATGGTGGCCCATAGCAATAAGTAATGGGGAAAAAATTATAGTTTGATTAGGTACTATTGTAAAACTTGAATAATCATCTTTTTGCGAAATCATAGTTCCGCGCATGTAGGCTATAACCCGCGTTCTTTTGAGAAAATATTTAAAAGCGCGCCTTTTTTTTTTTTTTTTTTTTTTTTTTAATCCGGTGACTATTATTACTGTACGCACCGATTTTTAAATGTGCATAAACATTTTTTATACATAGAAAAGTTTTGCATACAAAGGATTTAAGTTTATCTTTTTATTTATTTTTATTCTTTTATGATAAGTACGTATCAAACATGCAATATGAAATAGCGCATTTCTGGAATTGAACTAAATACCGGATGACACGGAATTCATTGGTACGCAGTTGGATGATGCAATCATTTATTATCTACTTTTTTCACAAAGATGCGACGATCTTCCTTTTGTTGTCGTAACATTCATCTGACGGCACGTTATCTACTTTACTTCCTGTCTCGTCGATTTTGTTTACTTTTCATTCAAAACTTCCTTATGTACCAGTATACTTCATCATAACAATTGATGAACCACGAAATGGTTCTAAATAGCGTGATTCGAGTTAAAGCCAATAAGGCCGATGTATTTTTAAATGCACGGATATTGCGTTATGCAAATGTAGTGCCCCACATTATGAAACAGCATGAATTATTCATTCGATATAAATAGTCAACTTATGTCATCAATGGTCACCATTCGAGATATTACAGCAGTGAATATTACATATATTTACAGTACTTTAAGAAAGATATCAGCACCTACAAATTTACGAATAAAATGAAAGGAAATCATCACCAGATTAACGTAGTGGTGATGGCGATGATCTTATTGCTCACCTCCTCCGGTTCATCAACTGCATCACCATTGGTTCGCATTAAAAAAAAATTCCTGTTGCCATAGTATGTATTTATTATCTATTTTTGTAAATTCTATTATACTGAAGGAATCGGGAGGAAATAACTTGATGACGATGTATCACGGGATCTACAGCTCAATGATCGAAGCCATGGTGACCAACAAAGTTTTAGAAAGCAACACTGCTACAGGCATTTACAAAATAAATCTATTTTTATTGATTTAATATTATATTTAATTGTCATTATCATACAATATCAGTTCCGATGACCCTTTTCTTAATTCCCAATCAAATTTTCAAATCGATCCAAACCGAGTTGAGCAAAGATTCGGCGGATCCTGCTATGTTGAAAAAGTTTCTCGGTCGGCATGTTGTGATGCAAAAGATTGCCCCAGTCGATATCCAAAACGATATGGCCGTCACTGCTTCATCCGGAGAGAAATTGAGATTCAATATCTACGGAAAAGTAAGCATGTATAGAATTCATCTTTACAGTACATTTTCAATCTTGTAAAACAAATAATCGTATTAATAGATGATGACTGTCAATGGTCGTACGTTCATGCCAGTCAATATTGAAGACCATCCGATGGTCAAAGTCTATCGTTTGGGTAGAATGATTACACCTCCTATGGGTATTAACCTGGTGGACGTAGTCAATGCAAGGAAGGACAGGCTTTCGACACTCATTCAAGCCATTCAGACCGCAGGCCTCGTAGACACCCTTTCCCAAAGTTTGTCATCATAATGCAACGGGAAAAAAAACAATTAACTATATATTTTTTTTATAAAGACAAGTCAATGACTTTGTTCGCGCCTACCAATGAGGCTTTTAGGTCTCTCCCTGACGGAGCACTTAATAAGTTGATGGCCTCCCCAACCGAGCTTAAGAACGTCCTTCTCGGACACGTTACTCTCGGCTCCTATTTTGCACCCGCCCTTATGACGAACGTAGTAGACATCTCAACTATGGACGGGAAAACCCGGAAAGTTGTATACTACATTGACGGCGGAGGTAAATATATATTTTAAATAGTATTATTTTAAAAATAAAATAAAATGAGTTGTTTGATTGTTTGTTTGTCATACAGGTATTACGATTGATGGGGCCAACATTGCATCGGACCCAATAATGCGCCGAATGTTTTCCGAAACTGGCGGTGTGGTCCACTTCCTCGATCGCGTCCTCCTGCCTTAATCACGACGATAATTTTTCTAAACTAACACAAACAAATGATGGTCGATAAATTTCCCAAAGATTCTTCCTCGGACCCGACTCTATTATATTACACAAATCAAAATCTATGCCCCTCTGTGCATGTAGTCTCATTGTGACTCTTTCAAGATCTTTCTGCTCTTCATAGCTTAAAAACATTTTTTATAACATGCCTACATAAACCTAATATGGTCTTAGTACCTTGCACATTAAAAATGTTTTGTAAACGGCTATTTTTAGCTTTACTATAATAAACGCTTTGTATGCAAAAAAATAATGCTTCACGTTCAATTAAGCTCAGTGTCACTAAACGCATTATATACTTACTATACATTCGAATTTAATTTTTATACTATAACTTGTTCGAATGCGACAAAGCCAAAAACGATTATAACAATATGCGATTTCGAAAAAATATATATCCTAGAATGATCATATTTCCCCACGTATTGCCACTTGCTTTAATTTTTTTTTTAATCTATGATAAGTTTTACATCAACGATTACAATAATGGCATCATTTGATGCCAATATTCATATCTATAGAGCTATATCGCATGTGCCTAATAAAAAACATAATAAAAAAGCAGAGATAAGCCAATAACAGACAAGCTAACGTGTGTACGCCCGTATACATGATATAGATAATAGACAATATTTTTATTCTGATTTATTTATTATTTATTATAAAAAAATGTTTATCTTTGAAATAAAGCAGCCAATATTCATTGAATGAATACTACCATAAAAGCTTATATCTATTCAAGCGTTATAATTTCCTAAACACGCATAGTTGGGAAACTGGACGGATGTACAAGGGGACATTGCAAAAAATGTAACATTTTTAAAAAGTGCAGTTCCCACGGTGTACGTGCATTATTCCATTGTTATGCAATAACAAACATTGGCGTGATTATTAAAGAGCACGATATCGAAAGTTCGGGAACCTATAATGATACCCTGGGAAAAAGAAATGTACACGATAATCTAAGGTTTAATAGCAACTGAAATTTAAGAAGAAAAAAATTTTAAATTGCGAAATTTCATTTCAATGAAATCTTAAAATCCATTTATTTATAAAAACAGCAATATTTGCTTTTCGATGGACCATTCAACTTCTTGTTCTATTCCTATTTCCAACGAATCAAGATGTATAAATTGGATCCTTCTTTTACCAAGTGTTCGTTGCGAGGATCGTTCATATGCGCTATCTTATTTTTATCGTTCATTGAGCTTTCTAATGCTAAAAATGTGGTTCAAGTAGTTAAAATGTCACTTGAACAATTTTCAACTTTTGATCGCATTCTCGAGATTTCCGGTTTAAGAAATATGATTGAAAGTGGTAAGTATGGTACCTACCAGCAAATAAATTCTCTCTTAAACGGTAAGTCAAATATTAAAAAAAAAAAATTACTCACGCTCACTCACACAGGTGGTCCCTATACACTTTTTATTCCAACCAATGATGCGTTTAAGTTGTTGCCTAGCGGAATGCTGGCTAAATGGATGGCATCACCAACTGACCTCAAACAATTGGTTTTTGCTCACATTGTTGATGGCAATTATCCCTTAGACACACTGTCTGACAATCAGAACTTGAAAACTAAGGATGGTGGATCCAACATCCTCATGCTTACTGAAAGCAGTAATAATGCTTAATTAATCATCTAAATACATGTTTACGTTTTAATTCCTTGTATATTATTATTGTTTTATGTTCTCGATGTAGTGACGATGATAGGCGGAGCAAATATTGTCAACAACGATATCAAGGCAGACAATGGAGTCATTCACGTCATAGATCAACTTCTTGGTCCTCAACAATAACACCCCCTTTTTTATTATACAATATCTGTTTTATGTAAAAGCTAACACAAAAAATAGCTTAACATACATGCACACAGATTAGTGCAACTTATTTCTTTGAAATTATTTGAAATGGTTTTATTCGATTTTTCCGTGGGAAAGTTTTAAAACTTGTATAGATACTTAAAATTATGTTTTTAATATGCCTCGATAGCGCAGTAGGCAGCGCACGAGTCTCTCAAAGTCTAGGTCATGGGTTCGAACCTCACTTGGGGCAATATTTTTGTTATGCACGAAAGCCATGTTCATCGACATTTTATGACGGTTTAAGTCATAAGGAAATAGTTAGCTATTATATTACATTCTGCAATGTTTCTTACTATTAATTTCAATAGATTTTCTCAATCAGTATTCCGGCGGAAGTATTCTGAAGGTTATTAGATATATATCCGTAAACAAATTATTCATCAAAGGTTTCTCTATTATTTAAAATTACAAGAGCTATACCGACTGCTGATTCAAACGAAACCGGCGGATGTTGCCATTCTACCTCTTTGTGTGCGCACTATTTCTATCTAAGGATAGCCGAATTGTTGGACATATAAAAAGAGGTTGGAAACATTGCGGAAAAACAGACAATTTTGGACAGCAGTAGCCGAGAGAAGCATCAATCCGATACGCAAACTAAAGAAATGGCAGCAATTACCAAAGGTATTTTTCTTGTAGCCGCTTTGATGCTAGCCGCCTCCGCCCTCACCAATGCGCAAGCTAATAAATCCATTTATGGAATGCTCCAAAGTAGCCCAGAGAAATTTTCAATGCTCGTCAATGCTATTCAAGCAGCTGGTCTTGTTGAAACTCTTTCCACTGGTAAAAAAACAAGCAATCAAATATCTTTCATTTATTTTATTCGTTGCCTAATTATGTCTATTCAACAGGTGGGCCTTACACTGTATTCGCCCCAACGAATCAGGCATTTGCTTCAGTTCGTGATGCCATGATGAAAGTTGCATCTAACCCCGCAGAATTGAAGCGAATTCTTATGTTGCACGTCCTTAGCGGCATGAATACGATGGAACGTCTGGCAAACGGGGGTAAAATGAACAACCTTGGAGGTGCACCCCTTGAGTTTGTTAATCAACCTGGAACTGGTAAATGCTGAAAAAAATATTGTAAAATTCTACACGTAATCTAAGATGAGCAGTGCATGCCTTTTTCTTCTTTATTGTAAATATGACGTGTTGATTCATTATTATTTTTTTTTTTGCAGCCCCGTATGTGACAGTGAATGGAATAACCATTACACCCGGCGCATCCATCACGGCAGATAACGGGGTCATTCACGTCATTGAAAAAGTTTTGCTTAACTGAAAATAGATAACGCAGACTCTTATGTTATATTTTTTTTTTTGTCATCAAGAATGCTGACGCAGCCCTTATTACCATTTTACCAATTTGTCTTCTTTATGTTAAACCAACAAATACATTAAATTTCTACTCGCATGATACACTGAAGGAGTTCTAATTCGTTAGAAACTTTATAAAATTATATAAAAAATGGTATAAGGGTTCCATATCAATTGTATAAAAAGTATATCAAAATGACAATTTTATCATTGTAAAATAACGGAATAATCAACGTTGGATCATTCTAATTAGAAATAATATTAGTTAAAAATAAAAGCTGTAAAATAAAATCAACAATTGAGTAAGCATTTAAAAATAGGATTAGTTTTATGGATTTATTGTATTAAAACTTGACATCGTAATAACTGATGGCTATGCATATCCTCTAGTTAACGCACCACCTCATAATGTATATATTGTTTATTTACCCATATTTAGCCTATAATTTTTCATTTCATCATATAATGATTCATTTTAATATTTTGAGAATAATTTTGTATATTTACGGAATAATTATGAATATTTGCTGAATAATTCGTAATACCGTACATTTATCTAATATATTTTTTTATTGTGGATGAATTATACAACTTAAGGCGGTTGAAAACGTTTAGCAATTATGTATATGTATGATAAAACACAATATTCTTGGGGTTTTTATTTCATGTCGCAGAGCCATACAATATGCGGATGAACTTGCTCAAAGAGCCCGGAAATGATGCTCTTCCACTTCCTTGCTATTTCATCTTTTCAAATTCATTCAATGCTTACATTGTCTCCTTTATCTCCACTCTCTGCTATCATCGTAATTTTGTTGTTGTTGTTGTTGCAACAATTCAACAAAGAAGATACGAATCGTCACAAATCATAATTCAAGGTCTCTGTTATTTATTACATTGCCTACACTAATTCAAGAATGCGATAAAAAGCTTTGTTCAAATCAAGGACAGAGTCCGCTTCAAGACGCAGGTATATATGAGGAAAAGTTGAAGCGCCGTAACAAGTTCAAAACCCGTCATCTAGTAGACTCAAGCTTTATTACTTCGTCCAAGATATTTTTTTAAATAATGTCATCGTCTAAATATAAAAAATCAATTGCTTTTCAATTATTTTTTGTCATTTTCCACTTATCGCTGACTGCCCGTTTAATAAATTGTTCGGAGGATGAAGGCATTGAGAACAATTCGCAGCAGTGGAGTCCGCCTCTTACCAGTGTTTGCCCGATTCAATGTCGAATCGATTCAAAGTTGAATCGATTCGCGAATCGATTCAAATATTTTGAATCTGAATTTTTAATTTTTAAAGTGTCAAATGAATTTAATCTGAATCTGAATTAAATTCAATTTTTCCAAATTGAATCAACTTTTTGATTTTTCATGATTGAAAAATCGGCTGGAACTTAGCTACATTTCTCCCAAAATTTCACCCATGAACCCACCCTCTTTCACCCTTTAAGAGATTCGTCTGAATATAAAGCGCATCCACCCCTTTTCTTTTCTTTTCTACACTGAAAACTGGAAAGAAGAAAACCGGAATTGGCTTTAGGAAGTCTATTTTTACTGTTCTATCACCCGTTCAAGACGACTATTTTCTCGCGTTCGACCACCACCCTCCTCACAGTGAGATGGAATTAGAGCGCTACTTAAAAGGCAGACATAGGAATTAAAAAATGGTTGACAACTATCTAAGCGTTAAGCAACTTTTTATAAACAGCGCACTCCCATCCAGTGCACCGGTAATTCTGAATATATTTAGAGTTGCTATGTTGATTTTCTCTTGCCAAAGGTCCCGCTTGAGCGACACACTTTTAAAAATATCCTTCTTCTTAAGATCTATCGTAGATTATAATTATATTGATGGATATTTTGTAATGCTTTTGCTTAGTTCCCTTTCTTTTACATTAGTGTGCCTTCAAATAATGAAATCTAATTTGAATCTAATTTGAATCTGAATCTGAATTTATTTTTTGCTCATTTAATCGATTAATTTGAATTTTGAATTTATTCTGAAAATGAATTTATTTGAATTTGAATTTTTAATCTAATTCAAAAAATAATTGAATCGGGCAAACACTGCCTCTTACCCATTCGGAATCAATTATGGCTCAGCTTTATAGGCGTCCCGACCTCTACTCCAGTTTCATTCGAGCATTGGAGGTTACCGGATTGGTTGAACCCTTAACAATTGGTACATCAAATATCATTCGTTTAATTCTTTATATCTCATACATCTTGACGCGTTGGGGTGAATATACTAGGTGGGCCTTTTACAGTCTTCGCTCCACTCAATACTGCGTTCCATGGGACTCACGATCTTTTGGCCCGACTTGCCTCCAACCCGATCGAATTCAGAAGATGGATCATGAGTTACGTTGTCAGTGGCGCATACTCTTTAGAGACCCTTAGCCATATAAGAACATTATCTAACTTGGCTGGCGGAGTAAACATCTTTCTCCCACGCGGAAATTGTTAATTTATTTTCAAAGCTATCGATTTTATTGGCCGTTTCAAATCTTAATTATTCTATTATATCATGCAGTTATGACTATCCATGGAATCCCCATGTTACCGGCTGGTACTATCATGGCTCGAAACGGATTGATTCACACCATCAACGAAGTTTTACCCCTTCGCACAATCTAAAAATATAATTGGTCTGCTTGATGGAATAATTTACATAATAACTCCTTTCCTTTCCTTTATGAAAAAAACTGTTAAATTTAAAAATACGATAAAATACTATTTATCATTGGCGAGATCGTCGGTGAAAATGTAAAAAAACAAATAAAATAAAATACACTTTCATTTTTTAAATAAATAAAAAGGACACTTTGATGTCCTTAAACGAGATTGAGTTTAAGTATGATAAATTTTTTTAAATGATTTCAGTATTTATTATGTATTTTTTTAAATTATATGATAGTCAACACGTTAAGAGGTAAGTGTAAAGGTAAGGGTAAGGTAAGGATATATGACGAGGAAAATAATTTAATAATCTATAAATTTTAGCCGCTTTCGGTTGGTCATAGAAGGTAATCGGAATTTTCCGATTACCTTTATTCATTATTATTTACCTTAAAATTCTTTTAAGAATTTTAAAACACTTTTAAGTTCTACGCAAATTAATTATACGGAAAAATTACCATGCATTATTTATAAAATGCGACATCATCAGAGGAAAAGTAAATTTTTTCCTCTAGATTTATTTGATAAAGAAGAGTGAGGGAAAATAGATGGAAAATACTTTATAACATCGAGATTACTGCGTGTAGCCATGCTGCGTCCAGCTGCATAACTTTACCAACTTTTATACCGGTGACGGTACTTGTTCTTATACAATTTTTTTGTAGATGTCTTATTCCTCAATATAAACTGAATATCCGAACATTGTGCGATTTATTCATATGTCTTATTTTAAATACCATAAAACGTTCCGTACATTATACATTTGTATTCGTCGTGATTGATGTCAAGGTGATTTGACTAATTTCCATATCGATGTATTGAAAACCTTTTCAAAAGAAATGAAAACTAATAATTGATAGGGAGCATGGGAATGATCTTTATTATTCAGTATGAACCATGAGCCACTTCCTGTGAGTTTCTTTTCTTCTCTAAAAGCTCACCTACTTCTCTTTTTTTATAAAAAGTAACAATATGCGACGAATAAAATGAATTGTACACCATCGAGAAATGTTAATACAAATATGGTTTCGAAGGGCAACCGAAATTTACGGAAAATAAAAAATTTGGGAAATTTACGGATTTGTGCCTCTCGAGGTTTTTTTCTGGAAAAAGTTACCACCTCATCCTGTTTTTTTACCGGATTTTCTTCGTTTTCTACCTTTTTCTACGCACAAGAAAATGAGTAAACAGAGAGTCGGTTGCTTCTCAGATAGTTTATTGATTGGATTCCTCTTCAATTCATTTCTCTATTTTTAAGAGGTCAAGGGCTTATTATGGGTTTTTATTATTGCGACATGCGATTTCTAGGAATTTCCATAGGCTGCTCTATATAGGCTATATTATATTTGCATGCTACTTTATTTATTGGGCTTCTCTTCCACTGAGTTTCAGTTTCATAAAAATGGTGGTCGCTGTTCGATTGCTCGTCGTATTGCTCTCTCTGTTCACTGATTCAACTGTAAGTTATTGTTATAATTGCTTTTTAAAGATATTTCACAAATTGTACAAATAAAGCAGAATGGTACGGTAATGTAAGAAAAGTCTGCCAAAACTATTTCTAAATTATATTTTGCAATTTTTTAATAGCTGGGATCGGCAGTAACAGATCTTTTAACAACTGGAGGATTCACATCACTTGTTGATGCCCTCACTAGTAACAATGTGGAGGATATAATGAATCCAACAGGTGCTGTGCGATCATTTTTAAATAACTTTCCATCCAAATTTCTACCCATAGAATTTTAACTTAAATGATTTTTTTTTACGGAAAAAGGTTCCATCACGATATTTGCACCGACTAATGCGGCCTTCCAGAATATGTTGGACAGCAAATTGGATGCTTATGCGGCTCTCAAAGACAATCCCGATGCCCTCATCAAAGTGCTCCATTATCACGTTGTTCCTCAGAAGATCGGAGAAGCGGATATTAAAAATGAGATGGTCGTTCAATCCATGTCGAGCGAACAGCTTCGCTTCAACATCTACGGTGATGTAATACTACCTTTTGTTTCATCATGTTGTATCATAAAATATATAAATATATTCAAATTCAATTAGCAATTGATTTTTACATGCAGAAAAAGACGATAAACGGAAACATCTTAACACCTCAGAGCAAATTGGTGAGCGATAACGTTGTGGTCTACGGTGTCGACAAAGTTCTTCTTTCATCGGGTGGTATGGATCTTAATGGTGTGCTTGATTCACGCAAAGCCGTCTTCTCCAATACGATTCAAGCTATTCAACTCGCCGGGGCTGCAGAAGTTCTCGAAGGTCCCTTAATTATATTTACAATGTAATAAAATGCGCTACTATTCGATAATATCTTTATTAATCATGATGTAGGCAGTGGATACACATTGTTCATCCCTGCCAACGAAGCTTTCAAGAGCGTTAAAGAGTCGGATTTGTTTAAGCTTCTCGGTAATCCTGCTGCAATGAAGAAGAGCCTTATGTCACGCATTGTGAATGGCACTTATTTCTTGAGCGGACTTACGAAAACCATGGATCTACCAAGCTTGACTGGAGGAGTCGTTAAGATCGTGGTCAATGGTGACAGTGAGTGTTAAATTGTTTTTAATCTTATTATAATTGTTGATTGATTTTTTTAAATGTTATATTTTTATTATTCGTAAGGTATCACATCAGAAGGAGCAAAAGTTGTTAAAGCTAACTCGGATCTGATGGCAGACAATGGTGTCGTTCATATGGTTGATAAAGTAATTCTGAGCTAGAAATTTTGACTTGCACCTTCCTGTGTGCCTGTAAAGTGAGGCGGCTACATTTTGTTCATTCATTTCGTTATCGCACCGTATACTATACTTAACTGCTTATATTGACATTATTTTATTATCAACACCATGCACCAAGTGACGAGAAGGAAGAGCAATCAAAAAATAAGAAAAATACACTAACAGTATAAAAATTGCATTTAAAAAAAGACGGTAGCAGATTTTTATCTTAAACATCAATAACTAGCACTAAAATGATCATTATTAGCTATATTGATCGATAGGACTGCTGCCTCTTTTAAGAAAAATAAAGGCAAATTTAAATCTACATGATTGCCTACCAGATATATTGCAATATCCGATTTTATCGATATTAAAATAAATATAATAGGGTACTTGTATAATAAAGTTAAGTGTCACACAAAGCGGTAATAAGAGAAAAATCGAATCACTAACGAATGCTTCTCAAACTGATCTATTTGTTGGTTTCTTGCGGGAACTGGGCATGGGAAACCAAAAAAATATTCGCCGAATTCACTTTTTATTCGCCGAATTCTACTGAAAATTTGAATTCGTAAGGTTCTTTTCGGCGAGGAAAATATTAAAAAAAGGCTCGCCGAATTCGACCTCGCCGAATTCACTCGCCGAATTCACATAGAATCTATAATAGTTAGAATGAGAAAAATAATGTTTTTATTAAACGGTATTTATCTTGATATTTTTCTCATTTTGAAAACCTTAAACGAAGAAGCTCTATTTATTGAACGAAAATATCTATTTTTATTAGTTCGAATTACGAAAAAAATATTGGGTCTTTTATAATTTACCGCAAATACTCGAAGTTAAAATATTTTTAACGAATAGTTATAAGATAAATTTGAATTTTTATTATGTTATGTCTCTTTTTGTCATAATCGTACTATAATGGCTTCCGCCTGTTACATAAATTATGTATGCCGGATACCAAAAACTCAGCAAGCCATATCAAGTAAGACTAACTACGGCTTTTACTATTCAAAATAAATTAAATGATTCATAAAGAAATTGCAAAGGAGGATGCATTTATTGGAAGTGCTGATGCTACATATAGAAGTGAAATGAATAAACATAAAGGTTATCGGTGCTGTCGGTGCTGATAATATACTACGGACGTGTTTCGGGTGCGGTTATATGATTGTAGAACTATACTGGTCAATCCTTCAGGGTAAGAGCAGTTTGTCGATGATATGGATTACTCCGTTATCGGCCATTATAGAAGAACCTACTCTGACCGGTACTCCATTCACCATCGGAGCTAAAAAATCATACACATCGCAAACAAAAACAGATTAATTGACATAATATACCGGTACTCAATAAATACTAAGTGCGCCTTATAAATGTAGAAGCTGCAACAGTATAAGCATATTTTAAAAATAAATTAACAATTAGGATGCTAGTTTGAAGACTAACCGTTTCTTTGGTTGGATATGTCAAGTGGCCCGCCTGCCATACTGGTAAACCTTCCCGGCTGCAGAGCTTCAAGAGGGTAAGCCCCATTGACTACGTGGTTCATGACCGCTCTCTTTAACTCTGCTGGGTTGGACATCAAAGATTGAGCCGCGGGTCCAGCACTCTGGAAAGCCGCGTTCGTTGGAGCAAATATCGTGAACTGGCCTGCATATCATAGAACCAGAATAATAAGCCCATTATTACTTATTCACTTATTTTTATGTATAGATAGCATCGGTCTTTAATTTATCGTTAAAAAAAATACGCCAGTGTAATGAAATAACAACTCGAATAACATTTTATTACCGCTTCCAAGAGTATCTGCGAGGCCCAAGGCGTTGATAGCTCGGACGAGAAAAGAAAATTGATCTTGTTGAGAAAGAATATCCACGATAGAACTACTCATGGCACCATTAGGACCCACCGCCATAATGGCCACCAGAACCAGGAGAAAATAACACGGATTGAATATATGAAAAGATCCCATTACTACAAAATGAAATTTATTGCTACTGAATGATTTAAAAAAAAACTGATGACTGCCGTGTAAGTCACAAGTCTTTATGAATATTTTTTTCAAGATGGAATTCTTTATATATGCGCTGGAAAATGCGACTATACAGTAGGCTGTATTATAGATATCTTGCGTGATGAGCGTCTAATTTGGGCTATTTGGTATGCAAATTTGATTGCACAAAACGAAGGCCTACTGAATAGCATCCTGTCCTTGGATTTCGTTTTGACTTTCAAGTAGATTTAGGAATATAATGGCATATATATAGGTAGTTTTTCTTCTGTACTGGTAGCTAATAACCATCCATTAACTTGTTAGTATGATGAAAAGTTGCTAAGGTAGCATATGAATGAATGAAAGGTGGATAAAAGTGAGGATGTGAGGATGTATCCCATCCTGTACAGGCAAATTACGGGAAAATGTTTTTTGGTTAGATACAAAGCCTACATACAGATATACTTATAATAATAATAGTTATTATACATATGAATAGGGCGGATTTTATATCAAATTGGAAAGTAAGTTTTCGCTTATTGCAGCAATAATAGATATTTGAAAAAGGGAGGAAAACCAGAACTCGTACGGTAGGAGTTACCTGTCTGTATGGTTTTACGCTGCGCGCTTCGTTGTAATAATTGTCATAAACTATTTTTTTAAATGGTATTTCTTACAGAAATGGTTTGTCGTTAATGAGATAGACTTCGTCAATCGTTTGAATAATATCACTTCAGGAAAATCTTTTTATAACTTACATTTTAATAACTAAGAGGAAAAAAAATTTAATAACTTAACAAATAGTATAGTTGTCGAAAGAATAAAGCATCGTTAGTAAAAAATAGGTTTGCCGCTATTTATTTTCAGTTTGAAAGAATGTAAAAAGTTGTTAACTAAACAAATACGCGGAAAATGTTTTGTCCTCATTTATTCAGAACGGAAATATGTATGCGCTATTGCGCTATCACATAAAATACTTCCCCCTTAACAATTTAAAAGGTAATATACTGCCGGTCTACCGTGCTTCGCCTAGAGGGATTCCACGTCACCCTGCAAGATAATGATATGCAGCATTCCGTATACGTGTCTGTTTCTTATGATGGATTGCTTCTAGCGCTCTTATGAATCGGAGCGAACACCAAGGCATTGAAAAGGAAAACAGGTTTTGCTGGCAGGCTTATCTCGGAGATTTACTTACACCACCGACAGTTGGTCGAAGAACTCGTCTCGGTGTGCTAGGTGGTCCCCGTCCTTATTCAGAGTTCCTCTTTGTTTTCCATGTATTATAACCATATCTCTAATCAAAATCTTGATTGACCAGTATCAGTCATGTCGCTTAAATATATGTTAAACGTTGTGACAAACAGCTTCCGAATGATAATTAAGCGACGCCGATCTACCTGTGTGACCAGTGTACTCTTTTTCATTCTTTTTATTGTGCTCTTCCAACAAGCCAGTATTCACAGTAACAGTATGGGAAATCGCCAGATTGTTATTATCGATAGCAATGAGATAATATCAACCGATGATCCGGTGCCAGGAGAAATTAAAAATGATTGGTTCCACAAGAAGATGACAAATACAGAGGATTTACCTATTTCCCAATACTTAAATCTGAAAACAGTTAAGAGGATACTCTTTTGGACAGATGACTTTAGCGGTGGACAGAGGTATTGATTACATTATAATGTTAACCGTAACCCATATAAAGTGTAGGATGTTTAAATTTTTAAAAGGTATTATGGAATCGGAGGGCTAGGAGTGGACACGTTCCGAAAAGCGGGATGTCCTATATGGCAGTGTGAAGCGTACGACTACCAGAGCAACATTAGTCACATTCCGGTTGAGGACTTCGACGCCGTCGTTATTCACGATCCGACCTGGTACGATCGGAGTAAGATACCAGCCAAACGATCTCCCAATCAGCGCTACGTTTGGTGGAATCAAGAGGCTCCCGGCTATCACAGCTACATTGAGGAGTGGAACAAAGTGGCGGGCTTCTTCAACTGGACCATGACTTATAGATGGGATTCGGATATCGTACATCCATATGGCTGGTTCCAGCCCGTTGTTGGCCGTGCTGATGAGAGCAAAAAGAAAAGTACTATTAAAATTTTATTTTATAGATACCAGTCTAATGTAATATCTATTTACATTATAAATCCAGTCAACTATGCTGAAGGAAAAACGAAAATGGCTGCTTGGTTCGTATCCAATTGCGACACACAGAACGGACGGAACGAATACATCCGTCGGCTTCAGCGACACCTCTCTGTTGACGTTTACGGCAAGTGCGGTACACTTAAATGTCCCTCAAAAGATGATTTGGCCTGCCGTCGAATGATGGAGCGCGACTACAAGTTCGCCATCGCTTTTGAAAATTCACTCTGCAAAGATTACGTGACGGAGAAGTTATATCGTCAGATGACTTATGACGTAATCCCAGTGGTTTTAGATCTGCACGGAAATTACGCTCGATTCGCTCCCGAAGGATCGTTTATTAACGCTCTAGATTTCCCATCAGTCAAAGAGCTGGCGGATTATTTAAAATTGTTAGACAAAAACGATACCCTTTATAACCAATATTTTTGGTGGAGAAATCATTACGTTATCCGCAAGAGCGAACCGGATTTCCAGCGCGGTCTATGTCGGCTCTGCTCAAAGCTTCACGGACCTTTATATCCCAAAACATTTTACGATGACTTGACGGACTGGTGGCACACAGAAGCCCAGTGTAAAATACTCAAATTTCAAGATTCTACAGAAGATAATAATGATTCCTGGATAGCACAACATTTTGATGACGATGCTTTCAAATAAGTTTACTTTCAAATCATTTTTTTTTCTCTTCAAGTCTTTCTTTTAGGCTTCTGCTGTGTTCCTATTGTGCCATTAATACACGCTCTGTATATGACGTCTAATTTTGTATGGAGGTTCGTCGAAATTACCGAATACGTATTTATACGTATTGTTGGTGTAACCTATAATTTAATCATAAAAGTAATAAAAGTATAAGTAATCAAATAATATGAGTAAGCGTACCTATATAACGCTTCAAATGAGTAAATAAAAAATCCTTAACCGACGATAAGGCGAATATTGCGCCATTTCGC
Source organism: Chydorus sphaericus (assembly GCA_030141595.1). Lineage (NCBI taxonomy): Eukaryota > Metazoa > Arthropoda > Branchiopoda > Diplostraca > Chydoridae > Chydorus > Chydorus sphaericus. The sequence continues at coordinate 12,132,224 of CM057932.1, read as the reverse complement.
CCTAATTTATGTGTGCTTTAGTAGCGCTAATATGATTGCGGATGTTGCAATTGTAGCTCAAAATAATTACTTACAATAAGTTAATATTTTTCGATCGCCACATTATGTTGTGTAACCCACTATTTCCTAGTTTCTTGTTTTCCTGTTAATTTGGGGTTATTTATATTTCTACAAAATAGAAGACTTAGTTTCACCATCAGTAACTTAAGCATTTGCAATTTTTACGCTTGTACATACATTGCGTTACACATGCTATCAGCTAATAACCCATCTGGGAAGAGAGATATGGATTTTTATAACAGGAGAGTCTCATAAGTGTTTGTGGTAAAGTGACTCACGCCGGGTTTGGTTGCAATATATACCAGCCGCTTTTTTATCCAAAAATGTCAAATGGACAGTGAAGAAGTAGGTATAGACTGTTATAGTCTTTTTTAGTTAACAAAGTTGTTTGTAAAAGTAACCTAAATCTTCCGATTTTAGGTACATTGGATATTTTCTATTCATATTTATTGAAAAAGGAAGCTAGCTTTTACAAGGTGATATAAAAATGGGATTGGAACAATTGTTAATACTGCTGGATAATTCTATCGGAGTTTTCTTTCCCGGTCAAACGGTGACGGGGAAACTTTGCATCTCCATAAAGAATGAGCCAAAGTCATTAAAAGGTATCTGTAACTTATGGATTTTCATTAAGCCTCTTCGCAATGTAAAACTTACCACATTGGATCTTACCTGATATAGTACCGTACCTCTCATCACTGTTTTAGGTATTACGGTAGAATGCAAGGGGTTGGCATACGTTCATTTCACCAAGAGCTCGAACGACCAAAGTAAATAAACATAGCGATATGTTACATCAATGATATCTCACACCTAAATTATCTGTTAAAATATTACAAACCATTTTAGCCGTGCATTACAAAGCTATTGAAGAATACTTCAAATTCGTCATCCCATTGGGCATGGCATCAGCAGGTAGGAATCTAATCATCCCAATTTAAATTGGGATTTTTAAAAAAGTCGAATTCGTTCGGTTTATAAGGAAGCAAAATCAATCTGCCTGTTGGACAGCACCAGTATCCTTTTTCGTTCACCTTACCGCTCGGGATTCCATCGTCTTTCGAAGGTCGGTACGGTCACGTCCGCTACACCCTTGCAGGATCGCTCGAGCGCTCCTGGAAATGGAATCATACTTGCAAGATTGGGTTTAATGTCAATTCCATCATCGACTTGAATTTGATTCCCGAAGCTAGGGTATATGTTTACTCATTACAGTAATGATAAATAAATCGACATTTCAAAAACAAAAACAAAAAACAGATGCCTACCAGCTCAACGGCTTCGAAAACTTTGGGTTGCTGGTGCTGCAAATCGCGTCCGATCACGGCCAAAGCTTGGTTAAGCCAAACAGGACACGTTCCTGGTCAGACGCTTTACTTTAACGCAGAAGTTGAAAATCTGAGCGGTAAAAAAATGCGGGGATCCAGAGTACAGTTAGTTGAAGTAAGCGCTAAAATACATACATACATATATGTATATATATAAATATAATTATATATTTTAAGTAACAAAAAATGTGGTTATTTAAAAATAAATATTTTTGTTGTTTTTATAATAAAAAAAGTTAACTAGCTTTTACGCCAAAAAAGAAATGGAAAACTTTACCCGAGTTATAGCCGAGAAATTCCATGGACCATTTCATGAAACGGATATTTGGACGAATAAACCTTTTCTTATTCCCAGTTTAGCTCCGTCAACATTACCTCATTGCAACATAATCCGCATCCAATATCTTATACAGGTAATTAAATAAGATTTTCCGAGGCTCTAAATTTATCTTCGTAATTTTTCCCTTTTAGTTTGTAGTTGATCCTGGATTTCTGTCGTTCAACATGAAACTTACCATGCCCCTTCTGGTGGGTAACATACCTGTGCGCTCGTTTTTAAGCCCTCATCCTGCTTCAAGTTATCCAGGACCATCATTAGCAGCACCTCCTAGCTATTTTTCAGACCCACATACTGTTCAGCAGCACGATTTACAATCATCTAACAGTGTTGACTACACCGATCTTCGTAATTTCAATATTACAAGTAACTTTGATCCTGCTCCAAGTTACCCAGAACCATCATCAGCAGCACATCCCAGCTATTTTTCAGACCTAAATACTGCTCAACAGCCCAAGTTACTATCATCTAACAGTGTTGACTACGCTGATCTTCGTAATCTATTTAATTGTTGCTTTTCTTCATCGTTGACGTATTGATGATGGCTTAATATTATTTAGCTCCACCAAGATATGAAGACTGCTTCTTTCCTGGGACTGCAGATGTTCGTGAAGATGGAGATTCTACTTACATCAACAACGGAACCGGAGTTCCCTTTACTCCTCGCTATATCACTTATGCGCCTTCAGCGCAAACATCTTTCTAATGGTTGCTTATTCCTTCACAATGTAGCGCATTATAAGCGCTTAAACGGCATTGTAACATACATGCATACATAACAGAAGAAATTTTTGTTATTCTTTTTTTTTTTTACTTCTCTCCTGAATCGTCATAATTTTTAATTTTTTTGTTTAACATCCCCCCTTCCAATAAATGATTAGATTTTGAATTATTTATATTAAAAAAAAAATATCGGATGGCATTCCGATTAAGATAGCAGCCGAAACAAGTGGTTAACTTACTAATTCTTTCTGCATAGACGATCGGATACGCGCCTGGGAAGCTTATCACTTAATTTGTTAATTATATGTGAAATGATAAGAGAAAACGTAGAGAGTGGAAGTGGTCACTCCGAAAAGAGGGAGAAAGGTAATTCTTTTCAAAGTTCTTGTCGACTAAGTAGTCATTTTAGAACGAACATCCTCGTGTTGCGACGATGCTTTGACAACCATCAATAAAACCACCAAGCAAAAGGAAAAGAAAACCGCCGCCTTGGCTGAGGAAAAAAATAGGGACAAGATTCGACGTCTATGTAAATTCAATTTCGGTATGGCACTCTCATTCTGTGTGCCTTTTTAGCGCTAATGCGATTGCGGATGTTGCCATTGTAGTTCATCCTAATTGCTTACAATAAGCTGATATTTCCCGATTGCAACATTATGTTGCGTAACCCCCTATTTCCTACTTTCGTGATTTCCTGTAAATGTTGGGAAATTTATATTTTTACAAAATAGATTCGAGACCTAGTTTCACCCACAGCACGCATCTACATATTTTCACGCTCGTCACGTCACATATGTTATCAGCTAACCCGTATGGGAAGAGAGATATGGATTTTTATAATGGGATAAGTATATTCGGTAAATTGACTCACGCCCGGTTTGTACACAGTGCGTTTCTATTAGCGACACTTCAGTCCATATCAAAGGCAGCGAAAAAGAAGTTGTAGACCGATTTACAGCCTTTGTCTTAGATTTTGTTTTGCTATAACTCCGATTCTTCGCACTTTTACTTTTGAGCTTCAACTTACGATTTTGCGCACGTTAGATATTTACTGTTTGTTTTATTTATTGAAAAAAAGGAAGCTATAATAAGATCATAAAAACCTGATGGGTCTAGAACAATTGTGTATTCTGCTGGATAATCCTGCAGGAGTTTTCTTTCCCGGGCAAACGGTGACAGGGAAAGTTCGCATCTCCATAAAGAATGAGCCAAAATTATTAAAAGGTACGTAACTTATGGAATTTCATTCTTACTGTACCTCTTTAAATCATATGTAGTTTCAAAATGCAATGTAAAACTAACCGCAAACGGATCAATACCAAAGTACGTCTAAGATCATCACTTTTTAATAGGTATTACGATAGAATGTAAGGGGTTAGCTTACGTTCATTTCACTAGACAGCACTCGAGGACAACAACTTCAAATGGGAATTCTACAACCCATACAGAAAGTAAATAATTGTTGCAATATATTACATCTATTCAAACTTAAACTATATGTTTAAATAATTACAAACAATTTTAGCCGTGCATTACACAGCTACCGAAGAATATTTCAAATTCATCATTCCCTTGGTAATAGCTTCAGGTAAGAACCATTATCCCTCCAATTTATATTAGCAATTAGTAGGAAGACAAATTCGTTCGGTTAATAAGGAAGCCAAATCAATCTGGCTGTTGGACAACACCAGTATCCTTTTTCGTTCACCTTACCGCTCGGGATTCCATCGTCTTTCGAAGGTCGGTACGGTCACGTCCGCTACACCCTTACAGGATCGCTCGAGCGCTCCTGGAAATGGAATCATACTTGCAAGATTGGGTTTAATGTCAATTCCATCATCGACTTGAACTTGATTCCAGAAGCTAGGGTATTTGTTTACTCATAACAGTAATGATAAATAAATCTAAATTTAAAATAAAAAAACAAAACAAAAACAGATGCCTACCAGCTCAACGGCTACGAAAACTTTGGGTTGCTGGTGCTGTAAATCGGGTCCGATCACGGCCAAGGCTTGGCTAAGTCAAACTGGACACGTTCCTGGTCAGACGCTCTACTTTAACGCAGAAGTTGAAAATATGAGCGGTAAAAAAATGCGCGGATCCCGAGTACAATTAGTTGAAGTAAGCGCGGAAATATATATGTTAAGTTAAAGGGAACAAAAAAACCGTAATTAAAAAAATATCATTTTTTCATTATTTAAAGTTAACTAGCTTTCACGCCCGAGGAGCAACTGAAAACTTCACTCGCTTTATAATCGAGAAAGCTCATGGTCCATTTGAAGGCAAGGATTTTTGGACAAATGAACCTTTAACCATTCCTGGTCTGGCTCCATCGACATTGCCTCATTGCAACATAATCCACATCAAATATCTTATTCAGGTATGACATTTTAGAAAAAAAATATATTCGGAAAAAACAACAGAAATCGAATTATTACATCTCTTAATTTAGTTTGTAGTTGATCCTGGATCTCTGGCGTTCAACATGAAACTCCCCATGCTCCTTCTAGTGGGTAACGTCCCTGTTCGATCTATTACAAGTAACTTTGATCCTGCTCCAAGTTACCCAGGACCATCACCAGCAGCACATCCCAGCTATTTTTCAGACCCAAATACTGCTCAACAGCCCAAGTTACAATCATCTAACAGTGTTGACTACACCGATCTTCGTAATTTCTTTTAATATTATTTTTCCTCATCACAGTCATATTAATGATGGCTTAATGTTATTTAGCTCCACCAAGATATGAGGACTGTTTCTTTCCTGGGACTGCAGATGTTCGTGAAGATGGAGATTCTACTTACATCAACAATGGGACCGGAGTTCCCTTTACTCCTCGCTATATCACTTATGCCCCTTCAGCGCCAACATCTTTTTAATGACCGCTCATTTCCACAAAAACACAATATAGCGCATCATTAGCGCTTAAGCTGCATTATAGCATTATATCATGCATGCATAACATAAGAAAGCTTTATTGTTATTCTTTTTTACTTCATGACTTTCCAATTTCCTTCACATACAGTTCCTATATATGACTTGCACTATTGCAATTCGTAATGGTGATATTTCCAATTCTTTTTGTTCAACATTTTTTTCTTTCAAAATAAATGGTCTTATTTTGAATTATTCATCTTTAATGTAAATATTGAATGCTATTCCGATTAAGAAACTGCAGCCGAAATAAATGTTAGAGTTACTGATTCGTTCTGCTGAGAAGATCGGATTCGTGCCCGGGAAGTTCTTCACTTAATTATGTGAAAAGGTTAGAAAAGACTTATAGAGCGTGAGAGTGGCATCTCCGGAAAGAGGCAGAAATACAATTTTTCTCAAAGTCCTTGCCGACTGATTAGTAGCTACTAGAACGGACATCCTCGACAATCTGCCTTGTGAGTATACCTACTCGGTAGAACAGCTTTGCATCCGCTCAATTGGGGAATATACAGTGTTCATCATTCAAGCGTTGCGCAAGAACCATAGCGTCGGCATAGAACTCGAGGACGAAAACTATAGTTATCAAAGGAAGGAAAAGTAGCTGTGACAATGCTTCGACCACCACAAAGTCCGTCAAGCGCAAGAAAAAAGAAGCCGCTGCCTTGGCTAAAAAAGAAAAATAGGGACGAGATTATATGCGACGTCTAAGTAAATTTGAATTGTGGGATGGTTACCTTACACACCACGCATAATATTATCTCGTAGAAAGAGATAAGGGTTTCCATAATGATATAGAACTTAAGTACAGTAATATTGTGAAACACACCGTCTACATACAGAGCGTTACCAGCTATAGTTTAATCCAAATCACAAACAACGAGATAACGTTGATAGTAAATATCTTTATAGGATATATTTATACTGTAAACCATATCAACACTTGATTGGACTTGGTAATGTTCTATACTTAACACAGTCTCGAATTTCTTTACAGAACTTTCTTTTACTACGGTACGGTTCTAATTTTCTAATTTATATAATTTATTATACAAAAAACTGTATGCAATTATGAAAGGTTACCTATAAGAACGCGCCATGGGCCTGGAACAACTGTGTATTTTGCTGGATAATCCTGCAGGAGCTTTCTTCCCGGGGCAGACAGTGACAGGGAAACTTCTCATTTCCATAAAAAAAGAGCCCAAAAAATTGAAAGGTATTATATTATGGATTTTCTTTTATACTTGGTATAGACTACCTGTTTTTGTGCATTCAGAAATATTATTATCACTTATTCACTGCTATGATATTGTAGGTATTTCGGTGGAATGTAAAGGATTGGCTTACGTTCATTTCACTAGACGAGAAACTAGACATACTGGACATATCACTAGTCCTAATAATAGACACGGACACAGAAACACTACAGGAACAACAACTGAAACCGTGAGTAAGTATTATAATTATTTACTCGTCGGACAATATTATACTTGTTTAATGTTTAATTGTTTGATGAAAAGAATCAAATGGTTGACTAACAATAAATTTTTGTTTTCAAATCATTTTAGCCGTACATTATAAAGCCTTTGAAAACTATTTCAATTTTATCGTCCCATTGGTATTAACCCCTGCAGGTAAAAACTTAAATAATAACCATAAAGCTACATTTGCGGTATTTAAACAAATTTGTTCGGTTTTTAAGGAGGTAGTTTCGATCTGGCTGTTGGACAATATCAGTATCCTTTTTCGTTCACCTTACCGCTTGGGATTCCATCATCTTTCGAAGGCCGTTATGGCCACGTCCGCTACACTCTTACAGGATCATTGGAGCGCTCCTGGAAATGGAATCATACTTGCAAGATCGGCTTCAATGTCAATTCCATCATCGACTTGAACTTGATTCCCGAAGCTAGGGTATTTGTTTGCTCATGACAGAAATAATTTTTTTAAAAATCTATATTTCAAAAATGTCAAAACAGATGCCTACCAGCTCAACAGATACGAAAACTTTGGGCTGCTGGTGCTGTAAATCGGGTCCGATCACGGCCAAAGCTTGGTTAAGCCAAACCGGTCACGTTCCCGGTCAGGTGCTCTACTTTAGTGCAGAAGTTGAAAATCTGAGCCGTAAAACGATGCGCGGATCTAAAGTTCAGCTAGTTGAAGTAATCGCGAGCTTAAAAAAAAAGTTAAAATTAATTTTAAAAAGTATTTTTGAAATGTACAAAAAGTTCACTAGTTTTCACGCCCGAGGAGCAACTGAAAATTTCACTCGAGTAATAATGGAGAAAGCTCATGGCCCATTCGATGATCAGGATATTTGGACGAATGAACCTTTTCTTATTCCTGGTTTGGCTCCGTCAACATTACCACACTGCAACATAATCCATATTCAATATCGTATACAAGTAATGATTAATTCATCAGTTTTAAGATTCTATTTTTTAAGGAGGGATTAAAAAGTTTTTCATATCATTCAGTTTATAGTTGATCCGGGAGCTATGGCGTTCAATATGTCACTTCCTATGCTTCTTCTTGTGGGAAACGTTCCTTTGCGCTCGCTTTCAAGCTCTAATGCTGTTCCAAGTTATCCAGGATCACCATCTGCTCTTCCCAGCTATTTTTCAGACCCAAATGCTGCTCTTAACCA